>OU426990.1:12400000-13053826 GCA_911387755.1 Chrysotoxum bicinctum
TCACTCCCAATAGTCGTCAAAAATATTATTAGCTTCTCTTATTTAATATAGAAAAATACTCAAGAAAATATAACGATTAGTATTCCCACGCATCTGTCTAGCATGTGATGATGTGACTCAATCAAACAATTTAAAGTCCATAATATTGAAAGAAACACCAACATCAAGAGTGCCACCTCTGATCTATCAACAGAAACATCACAATTCCGCGGCGTCCATCTATTTGTGTATGGAGCCAAGATAAATTGCCGCGCATTATTCAAAATCATACAAAACAATACAAAAATACAATCGTATCGCGACAGTAAGTAGCTCCATAACGACCGATCGGTGCGGTACAGTGGATGGCGTGTGGCGCTAAATTCGAACCACGTCTCCACCTTATACATACACACATAAAGTCTATCGGGCTAAGTGATTCCATATTCAGCAACACCAAACTTACATTACGATCCAAATAATAATTGAATTGCGTAATCGATCAGATATACATAATTTTAAACCTAACCACAGACAACAACAAAAACCAAACAGCGCTAGCGATCAAACCAAAAACGAGGAAGACTTAAACTTGTCCGCAAGACGTGTGGCGGCGGCCGCGTTGAACGCATTATTATTTTTCTCTTATTCATTTTTACAATTATCTGCCTCGGATGAAGAAAAAACGATTCTGGCATCAAGGGATTTTCGACTATATCTCGCGGAACTTCATAATCAAAATAATAAAAATAAATAAAAAACCAACAGAAGATTAAAATGATTGGAAAATGGGTGGGGCAAGAGTGGCGAACTATTTTTGAGGCATTTGAGTTCAAGGGTACATTTTAAATTTAAAATTATGTCCCATTGCCACATCTTGTATGTAAATACTAACCGACTTAAGTTTTTATGAGATGCAATTGAATATTACTTTGTTTTTTATTACTTTTGTGAGTTTACCGCATCGTCACCATTACCGTTGAGCTTTAAACTTGTTTTGATTTATTGTTGAAACGTGTCAGCTTTTATAAGATTTTTGGTAAAAAGTTTGGTCCAATTGTTTTGAAAATAGTACTTGCATTGTTAAATAACTTTCAGTAAATTCATTTTATATTTATAGATCTCTAATGAGATTTTACTAAAATAAATTGTTCCAATTGATCAACTTGGTCGGCAAAAAATAATTCAATTTTGGAATAAGCCTCTGGCTATGAAGAAGTATTTCTGCCTTTTGTATTTTAAATAGTCTGAGGCGTGACGTTGGCATAGGAAACGAAAAAGTATTAAACAATTATTTATAAAGATAAAACATGGAATTAATTAAAGAAAAATGTACAATATAGTCGTCTTATTTCTGGAGAGGTATGAATTTATGTAAACAAAGTTTGAAAAATCTTTTTATTACTAAATTCATTTTTTATTGTTATAACAAATTTCATTAAAATTAAAAAAATATATGGGATGTCCTTTTTAAGTATTTTTAATAATATACATTTTTGGAAATAATTTAAAAAATTAATCATTCATACGTTTTCAAGATATTTATTTTCAAAAAAAAGGAACTTTAAAAATTAAGTTTAAAGAAAATCGCTTAAGCGGTTAAGGCTGTAGGTCGAGGTACAGACATACGGAACCCAATTTTGTCGTCTTTTTTCATAATCATCATAATGTCAAGTCTGATCAAAATCTAGTTCTATTTTATTATTTTTTTTTTTACGACAGCATATAGTACTTATATATTTCGCAAGTCAAAAAATTGTTAGCACAAAAACATGGTGAGAGTTTTAGGCATATTTTGAAGTATAGTGTTGGTAAGACAGTGTCTTATTTTTTTTTTTTTTTTTTTGTGGAAACGAAATATCATATTTTCAACTGAAAATAGCTCAGTATTACGAATGAAAATCCATTTTCTACTCTTTTTTTAAGCAAAAAAGGCTTATCTGCCTTTTACTAAGTTAAAAGACTCCAAATACCAAAGTGTTCTGGATACATACATACATATGTACATATTTTGTTAAGTGTCTTATGATTTCATAAGTTCATATGCGTTTTTGCTTGCGATGTATGGAATACGTACTAATGGCAAGTTATGCATTGTAAGAAAAAATTGATCCCTAAATTTAGATCATAGTTGACATAACGATGATAGGGAAAACAAATAAAATGCACGACTGGGTCGCACGAACTTGCTCCAAAGTAATAGACTGGGAATTTTAAAAACGAATTTTATTAGAGAAAACTGTTCATAAGGATAAAATTAATTTTTTAAATTCATTTAGTATTAAGAGGTAAAAACAGAATGCTATGCAAATATAAATTCATATTTTCAAGAACAAAAATTATAAGTCGTTGTAGTAATTTCTTAAAAAAATGTAAAAAAAAAAATTGGTACGCCAACTTTAAGTTTTTATTATTGTCCACATGAAAATTAAATTTCAAAAAAAAAATATAAAGCCCTTTGAAATATCAAAAAAAGATTTTTTTTTTTTTTAAATTCAAAAAAATATTTTTTCTTAGGTTTTGAAATGCAATGTTTTTTAAACTTTTTAAAAGCATTTTTTCTATAAAAATAATTTTATTAATATCCGTTATGTCGATAATGAGTAATTCAAAATTTGAAAAAAGAGTTCTATGATAGGTACAAGCTGTAATATCTTAATTTCAATTTTTTTTATTAAATTAAAGATCGTAAGAATTAATTGAAAGAAAAAAAATTGTATCAAAGTTCTAGGCGCCGTTTTCGAGGAAAATACGATTTTTGAAAATCATTTTTTAACATTTGTATGGTGGGTACCTTTAGTTTTAGGTAAAATACATTTTTTTTCTCACATCTTGTAGATTTTATTGAGAAACTTTCAGTTATCTAGTTTAAAAAAAATATATTGAGCTTTGAAAAAAAAAAATCTTTTAAAAATCCAAAATTTTTTTTTGAAAATTTGAATACACAATTCTATTCGAGTTTTTGGGGAGCTTTAACAAAAAAAATATGATCAAAATCGGTTGTACCGTTTTTGAGAAAATCAAAAACAAAAAAAAAGGTTCTTTGGGGGATACCCTAAATAACCACTTTTCGGAAGAGTTTGTTCAACCATTATCTAGCTTTAACTAAAAGAAATTTTTTTGTATTTTTTTTTAAATCTGTTGAACAGTTTTTTAGAAAAAAAAAAATATAATAGTCGAAAAATATAATAGTCGAACCGACAGACATACAGAATTGCGAGACCCACATTTTTAGTCTTCACTATCATCGTAATGTCAACTTTGATCAAAATCTCGAGTTCGATTTTTTTTACGAATGCATAACTTGCCTTTTAGTACCTATAAGTCGCAAGTAAAAAGTGAATGTCGCAATTTTGTCTGTTTGTCAACCTGTCTGCTCGACTACAACATATATACATCATAAACTTTTCTTTTAACTTGGTAGATATCATTTAACAATTTTTCTTTTTTGAAGACCGAAAATAACAGTACCTGCCATACGAAATTTTGTTTCCATAATAGCACACCTAATTTTTTTTTTTTATCAAAATCATAATAGCCGTTTTCGAGATAAATAAGATATTGCATTACGGGTGTATGTACCCTTAGTTTTGAAGCTAAGAAAATTTCAATTACCCTCCAGGGAATCACCGAAGATTTTTATATCATATTACGAAAGAATAATAATACCAACATTGTCTTCTTAAGGGAATTACACGACCCTTATAAAGAACAGAAAATTTTTCTTACCAAATTTAAAAAAAAATCGTACATCCGTTTAAGCCAAATAAGGCATTCAGATGGGCGCCTAAGCGTATAGGTATGAGAAAAAACCATTACTTGTCTTGTAGAATAAGTAATTTGGCAAATTTAACATCCATATTATATGTTAAAATTACTTAACGAGTCACCCCTTGTCTTGACCATTGAAGGTGGTGTGCAGCAACAATTGTATAAATTAGAAAACTTTCTATTGCTTCAAAGTGTTGAACACAAATTGTCAACTTTAGTGTAATTTATAAACTTTTATATGTACATACTCGAATGTTCATAGGCAAATAAATAATTGAAATGAATTAAAACAAAACTTAATAATTTTTTATTTATTTCTACATCCTCTTTTTTAACTTAAATGACATAATCCACTATTGTCACAGTCATACTATAGGATAATATATTCCAACTGCATGGCAAACTAATTGGTATCATATGAAGCTATCCAGACCTATTTTTTCTCATCCCAAATAAGGAATATAAAAGTATTAAATTATCATTAAAACAAAACTATTAAAAGTAAACCATCGAAGTCTTAAAAAAATTATACGACCAGGTCGCACGAACATGTTCTCAAAAGTAAGGTTGCTTGGATTTGTATTTAATATTCCATTCGCAAATTTGTTTAACCAAATAGCAAATCAATTTAATCTAAATAGATTATTGCGAAAAGATCTAACCCAAACGGAAATAAAATATAAATTTAACCCAACTGCTTATATCGGTTTAAATTATTGATAAATGAATTTAAATTATTATTTATTAGTTATATGGTTAAATATATTTGCAAATAGTACTTATATAGAAAATTTCAATGAGAAAATCTATAGGTAAAGTAATATCTAATTTCTAGAACTAATATGAATTTATAGAAACAAGGTTTCAACAACTGTACGAGCAGTGTTTTAAAAAAAAAAATATTTTTTCTTAAATATAAAGTTTGAATAAGATTTAAAGAAAAATAAAATTGGTATGTCAATTTTCAATGTTTACTAATGTTAATGTACATTTAAACATTATATTTACAAAAGAATAATTGAAATACATACATATTTATTAAAAAAAAAATATTTTTAAAAAGCAAAGGTTTTTTGAATTTTTGGAGATTCTTTGTTTAAAATTTAATTGAAATCAGTTACGTCGTTAATGGGAAGTCGAAAATCCCAAATTTAAATGTTCATTCTAGAGAATCACCCTAAAACATTAAGTCTCAAGATTAAGGAAAATCACTTAAGTCTTTCTGCTTCACGCTGCAGGAAATAGAAAACATGCATAATTAGACAGAATTTAGAAACGAGCCTTTTTTGTGTTCTTCATCACTTCATCAGTATAATGTCAAGTTTAATTAAAATCTTGAATTTACGTTTTTTTTGCGCATCCAAAACTTGCCCCATGGCACTTATTTCACAATTCAAAAAAAACAGCGTCACTTGGAACGAGCGTTGTTTGTTCCCCACAACAAGTAACCAAAGTAATTTACAAGATAAAAACGGAAAATGAAGCAATTATTAGGGCTTGACTAAGCCAAATATAGAAACTAAAAGGCAATTCACGACTTACTAGCTTCTTTTTTTCTAGTTTTGTCTGAGTTGCTTTGTAATATTCCAGTTGGCTGTTTTAAATTCAAACTCAGGTTTTGGCTTTTATGTATAAGTTCTTTGATACTTATTTTAAAATAGTTTAGTTTACATGTAAATCGATTGAGGCGTTGTGCACTTTACCTTTTATTTGCTGAATTACATACAAACCTGAGCTCTTGTCTTAAAAAAAAGGTTTTTTTCTTAATCCTAACTTCATACGACCGGAGGAAATGTGAAAGTAAGAATATAATCTTCATCCTTCTCCTAAGAAATAGTTTTATGAACAATTGTCAATTACACACTAGACACTTGACTTGCGATACACGCCGCCGCACAGTGGGCCCAAGTGATGTTTTTTGTCTCAAAAATCTGTAACTTTTTTGTTTCTTGAAATAATTCAGTGAAATTTTGCACTAATAATCTTCAATATATTAGCTATCAAATAACACAAATTTTTTAAGTGTAAATTTATTTTAATAAAATTTAAAAATTATTCAAAGTTCAAAATTAAGAATTTATGGCTATAACATGACTTAAAATATATTGTGTAACATTTAAAATTCATTTTTTTTTTCTAAAACTAATTAACTAGTAATAGTGTTTGAAAGTAGGGATTTAAATGTTTTCCAGGAGGTGCATAGCTTCTTCGCAAAGCTCTTTGCACACAGATGATTGTTTTTTGCGTAAGCTTGAAATAAGTGGATCTGATGTTAATAATAAACGGTGAAAAACATCCTCATTTGTTGCTGCCCTCGAACACTTTCTCGAATGAGTCAATCTAATTTTTTTATAATCCTTATTTCGCGCCTCCTGTGCTTCTTCTGATAACTGACCAATAGGTAGTACCATGAAATGTTTTATAATCGCTTCCCCGTGTATAAGTGTTTTATGCACCGAAGATGGCATATAATACCATTTATATTTGTCCACATAAAGCTGAGCTGTATTTAAGCCATACTCGCCAAACTTCTGAGCATCTACAGACAATCCTGATGAAAGAGTTTGCAGAATAACGTAAAACCTTTTTATTAGTTCTTCATCTACTCCTGTTATATTGGCAGAACATTTGTAGTTTTGGAAAAATCTCCGTGCAGTGTTACCATCATTACTATTACCCGTACCTTGTCGAGGTTTATCTACATGTAGACCCAGTTCAGCTCGAAAACGGTTTTGAACATACTTCTTCTTATCTTCTTTACTTTTTTTGTTTTCGGAAGTATTTGCAGACCACTTCTCAAAGGAAAGATTGTAGGATAAATGTAAAATTAGTTCCATACATCGAATCCAAGCGTGTAGAGTAGAAAGACCATACTGGTATGCACTTTCGTTTTTTGGTTTTGATTTTACTTTCATTAGGTCATTCATCTCCTTGGGTTTTGCTCCACATACTGTACACACAGCACTCGAACTTGTTTCAGTTAGGACTTGACCAACTTTTCCATCAATCATTGTCAAGAAAAGCTCATGTTGAATTTGTATTGCTTCGTCATTTTTATTTAATTGAGTCACTTGTAATTGATTGATCTGGTTTTGTAAAGCATTAACAACTTCTTTTGTCTTATCGGGGGTTTCTTTTGAAAACTCTATTAATATTGGGCGACAGTAACGCACTGAAGAAAAAGTCTTATTTTGCCATAACACCATGTTAGTATCCGTGTTAATAAGTTTGATCGGAACGAGTGAGGCTATAAATAAGTTGGCATCAGATATTTTATCATTTTCACCTAATAATATTTGTTTGTATTCACTTTGTCCCGAAGAACCATCACAACCCCATTTAGTAAAGAGTTTCAAATTTGTAGATCCAGAAGTATAGATAGAATCGATTTGCAAGATACGTCTAGCAGTATGGTCTAGCAAATCTTGTACCTGAACTTTAGCTCCTATATCAGTTACAGTAATGCTTGACTCTGGTGGGTAGCACAGTTCCTTCGCTTGGGCTAACATTTGATAAGATGGAAGTATTGAACATTTTTTTTCAACCAAGCAAGTCCTTAAATATTTGTATTGGTATTTAGATAGATCTAAATCGATAAAGATGCCCATAGCTTCGTCAGTTGAATAAGGAATATTAAGGGCTGAATCATGTGAAACTTCCTTCAAAAGTTTTTTTTTTTCGTCCTTACTTAAATTACGTAGTATAGCTACAATTGCAGCTTCTTCTGATTCTCCTAAAGACCTTAGTCCTTGAGTATATGCATTGTGTAGGTGTTCCAATCCATACTCTTGAAATAATTCCATATTTTTACGTTTTTTTGTTTTTTCTGATGACTCGCCATATATTTTAGAAGGTCTTCCTAGTTGTCCAGATGAATTTGGTTGCTCTTTATTAAAAATGACTTTGAACTCACTATCCAACCACTGTTTATTATTTTTCACAAAACGATCTCTTGTTCTAGATGCTTTAATCCACCGATAATTAAATTTTGAAATAAAGTTTTTACTGATACTTGATACAGCATTTTCAAGTTTCGTACCTGATAATTCAAATTTAGAACTGAGGTAATTCGTAAGGCCTTTTAAATTGCATCCATTGTTTATAAAGTAGTTGCACAATTCATTTACAGAAAACACTAAATAACTCATTTTTTAACTTTTTTTCGCACGTATTTAACTAATAAATAACCCGGACTCACAAATTTTCCTTTTTAAATACCGCATACGAAGCCATTTATGGCTTTTTGCATTTTAATCCTTTTTTAACCCTTTTTTCCAAAAAATGATTAAAATGCCTAATTACTCCTTTTTTAGGTATATCTGACAATCAATTAAGAATACTTTCATCTACCTGCTTCCATATTTATAGGATTTATATTAGTTTTGGAGGTAAATGTTGTCAAGCCATACTTGGCTTCGTATGCAGTAAAGGGTTAAATTCCACATAAACATTAAGAAAGTATAAAATCATTAGAAATAACGGAAGTTTGCAACCGTTATAATAAAAAAGAAAGCCCAACAAATTAAAAAAAAAATAAATATAATCTTAAAAAAAAAAAACAAACAAAAATGCTAATCTTAGATTTTTTGTTTTGTAGCTACCTTATTATAAGCTTATCGCTCTTGTTCAGAGGGGGGCAAATTGGGGCAAAAAATTTTTCTTTTGCCATTTTACTAATGAAATGAGGAATCTTTTGTATAATAAAAGAAAGCAGCGGAAGACAGCGGAACCATTTAAAACCTTAGCCAAAGATAAAAACAAAGGAAAAACAAATTTACAAAAATTATTAAATTTATTAAACTAATATTTTTTTTTTTAATATCAATTGATTTGAAAAGCTAAAACTACAAGCTTTCCAACGATATATAACACTTGTATGATCACATTATAAAACAAATGAAGAAAATTGCACTAAACGCGTTCTTCATTTCGCCATGCATATAGGGTTGTCTCGAGCGACCACTTAAGGTAGCCATATTATTGAACCATGCAAATTAATTCATAAAATTTTAATTGCAGTACAAAATTTGAACTTTTCTTGATACATTTGCATAAAAATTTAATCTTTCGTAATAATTTTGAAAAATACATTTTTGAGACGCAAAATGGCATTTGGGCCCACTGTGCGCCGGTCTGTCATCATCTTAACCTACAGCCTAATCTCCGGGAGCGATTTTCTTCAAACTTGGTACTACTTCAAGATCTTCAGTGATTCCCCAGAGGAGACATTGAAATTTTTTTTAGGTCTAAAACTACATAACTGTGCCTGCCATACAGCCATAATGAAAAATCTTATTTATCTTGAAAACGGCTGTAATGATTTTGTACTATTGCAAGCATGGTACATTTTTTGACAAAGGAACAGTTTTTTTTTTATTTTAGGTTTTGTACATCATTAACGGCTTTAAAGATTTTGACTTAAATTTTTATGCAGGAGCTTCTTCAAATTTAAAATAATATTGTATATGAACATTTTCAAAACTATATTTTTTTTTAATTTTTGATAAGAAAAAAACTTTTGTTTTTTGAAAATTCGGTATCTTTAAAATAGGTAAACGATATTTTTTAAATTTATTTCGCTAAGTATATATTATAAAATACTTATAACTGACATACCAAAATTATTGTTTTCTAAAGAAGTTTCGAATATAATCAATTTAATAATAATACACCTACAACGATTTTTTTAGCATAAATTCATATTTTATCCAAACGTCAAATTGAAAATGTTTGAGTTATTTCCATTCTCAAAAGAGCTGAGAAGGTAAATTTTTTTGTTATTCCAAGTAGAATACATTTTCTTATTACCCGCCCACAACCACGCCCTTTTTTTATTTAAATGACAATTATTATAAAAATGTACTCATAATCTTGTAAAAAAAACTACTGCTTTTTATATTAAAAATTCAAATTTTGCAATTCACCTACTTTTACACCACTTTTTTGACAATAAAGAAAATTATAATCCTTAATTCTTTTTATTTATTTTTTAAGCTACCAAAAGTATGAGATTAATTTCAAATAATATCTGATCTGAACATGTTTATGGCATCACTAGTTCCCCTTCGTCTATCATCAGTTCACTTTTACAGACCGATTCTGTTTGAATCCGCAAAGGAATCTAGTGAAATTATTCAGATAACTATTAGCAATATATACGGCACCAAATCGAAAATCTAAGTCCAACTGAAATATCTATTAACGAGATAAAAGATATCATTGTACTGCATGAATTCTTCCTGACTATGATAGACGATAAAGTGATTGATGAATTAACTAATACAAAATCAAAATAAGCATGTCCAATTTGCAGGAGGACATACAAAATTTTTCGAAAAGAAGCCAATTCAGTTGAAGCAGATGAGAGAAATTCAGCCTTATTTTGACATTCGGTTTCATTAGAAAGTAATGTCGAATTCGAATAATTTGTATTTTGAGATTCGAACGATTCGAAAGTTCACCTTATCAATGGAAAGTTCATTTATCTTTCGAAAAGTAAGCAAATTTTCACTTTCGAATCGTTCGAAAGAAATGTAATTTCATTCTCGTTCAATTTTTTCTGGCGAATAGATTCATAAAACATGTAAGTTTAGTATAATGTTAGTAGTATTGGATGCATAAAATGGTTGTGATGCATCCATTATCCTTTTCCTATACAACTGCTTCTCACCGTTTTCTCTTTTCATACATAAAACAAATGCCATTTTGATTTTTTAACGTCTGGCTTCAATTTATCAATTATTTTCATAAAACAATTTACAAATGGTAGTTCAAAATTCAAGTGTGACCAGATTTGTGTAAATTAAGTGGCTTTGAAGTTGCCTTCTTTTTTTGTTTATCAATTTGGAAAACAAAATTAGTTTACATGAAAATTAAAACATAAATCAAGCATTTTATTATTCAGGGAAGTTTTACCCTTATTTAACATCTTTTTGATATCAATAAACTTACCATACTGTTTTCTAAATGCTCCAAAATTTGAAAATGTCAGTTTTTATTGATGTATTCAAATTCAAACTTTACCGGGCCGTTAGCATCACTTATCTTTACTTTATTTTTCTTAAATAATAAAGTTTTATTTTTAGACCATATTTTTTTTTGAAATAAAAATTATCAAAAAAAAAAACAGATTGGTCATACTAAATCAGATAGAAATGTCAGTAAATTTCAAACAGCTGATTTCGAAAATGAATTTAATTGAGGTTCATTTTATGCAATCATTCGACAATGAACATTTTTCGTTCGAATGTCAAAATATGCATAGTTCATTCGAATGAAAGTATCTATTCTATCGAATTAGCTATTCGTTCGAATCTCAAAGGTCTAAGACAAGCATTTGGCAATATAAACAATGGAGACACGTCACGAAGTTTTTGGAAAATCCAGAACTTACGTAAGCTAAAACTGGAGTAGATGAAGATCAAGTGATTTTAAATGCACTCAGTCATCAAGGGAAACTTTCAAAAATTCAACAAGTAAATAAAAATTACGCCGAAATACAGTAACAAACTCCTGACCCCAACACTTTGTAAGGTGGAGAACTTATTAAGCATCAAATAGAAGAGCTATAAAAAGAAGCACAAGAATCAAGGAATAAACACTACAAGCGATATCCATACCAAAATACCTGCAAGGTTTCACTGAAACGTCAAAACGAAGATTTATATAAAATGCTTGCTATAGCTATATCATCGGATTCAGTTATTTTATCTACTCGTATAAGACCCGTGAAATCTCAAAAAGATCTGAAAAAGAGTTATTGCCAGAACCAGTACGTCTATTCAATGTTGAAAATGATGATGATGCCAATGATTTTTTTAAACTAATTTTTTGTTATTAATTATGTATTCTATTTTATTTAATAAGAAAAAAAAATATTAATTAATTTTTTGTTCAATTTACTTTTTTCCTACACTGTTTCACATAAAATTGAATGAAACATTTTATAAGATATACATACATCGGGATTGATAGACTTGTTCAGTTACTTACCGTTCAAGAAGTCTTCCAATAAACGTTGCACCTTTGGGATACGGGTGGAGTCACCAACCAACACGATATCGTGCTAGACAACGAAGGG
The DNA here is from genome assembly GCA_911387755.1 of Chrysotoxum bicinctum. Taxonomy (NCBI): domain Eukaryota; kingdom Metazoa; phylum Arthropoda; class Insecta; order Diptera; family Syrphidae; genus Chrysotoxum; species Chrysotoxum bicinctum. The sequence continues at coordinate 12,411,831 of OU426990.1, forward strand.
CACCGAAGGGCACCATTGATTTGGGAATATCCTGTGAAAATTTTTTCATAAAAATCACTATTTTTGTAGCCTTAAAAATTAAGCTGCATTTAGACTTTCAGTGTTCTGATCTGTGTACATTGTTCGTTGTTGCTAGTAAGCGGAACAACGAGAATGTAAATGATAAAACGAACAACGAATGAAGAACGTTCAAATTCAAAGGAGCTCGGAAATTTCGGTTTTCGTTGTTGGTTGCTACCCGGACAGCGGACAATGTGTGTTTAAGTGCGAAAACTGTTTAAATAAACATTGTTTTGCAGTGCCGTGTAACTTGTAGGGACATTTTTGAAGTTTTTTTTTTAGAGAGTGGAGCATCAGAAGGTTTCATTATAAATTTGGGTACCTATAGGTAAATAAATAAAATATTTTGTCTATGGGTTTTACCTTTCTTATAGTACGAATAATAATACATTAGATATAATAATCAGAGGAACATGCAAAAAAGCACGATATTATTGCGCTAGCTTAGAAAATAAAACAAGATTTGTATGCTATAAATGTTTCCTTTTCAGAAATCAACCATTCGTCCAACATGATCTTCTTTTTTTTTTATCTTTTTTTCTCAACTATTAATAGTGCCGCCACTGCCAACAATCTGTTTGTTGTTAAAAACGAACTGATAAACAAAATCGAATAAATGTAAATGCTTCTTTGTTGTACGTTGTTGAGAGAAGAACGAACAACGAACAACGAACAACGTACAGCGAATGAAGAACGCAAGTCTAAATGGTGCTTTAGAGCGATATCTTAATGCGTTCAAAAGTTATGATTTCTGTAACGAAAAAAGTTATTTTGGATCACAGTGCGCTGTGCATGGTGTCCATATCATCCAAATTGGGTTTTCATCGACTCAAAGCACTCGCCGTTGGCGGTGATGGCCTCTTCAACGTCATTCTTTAAGAAGTGTGTTAACATTGTTGGGCTGTTAATTTGTATACAAATTAAATAATCAACTTTTTTAGACGTCTCTTACAATGTAATAAACATTTTTTTTTTTGAAAATATCTATCTTATATCTTATCACAATCTTAGACTATCTTTATCACAATCACATACCATTTTCTGAATCAACTTTGTAAACATGTAGATAAAATCAAATGAATTGTCATCTATGAGATGAATATTAATTAAAACTGCGGCAGCTCTTGTAGACATTGGGGCTTGTTGTACTGGTAAAGCATCATCAAGGTGTATCGTTGTCGTCGGCTCTTGATGTTTGATGGTAACGACAATATCGTTTGATTACACAACTGATTGATTGAGTTGTAAAGGAATTCAAAAAAACGTTGAATGAAAATATATATCTTTATATTCGAGTGTTTGCTGTGAGCTAGATGATACAAGCCCATCTGTCAAATGTTCTGCATCAGACAGAGGTGTGCTCATCTAAATAAAAAGTAGCTCTTTTCTGGAAACGCATGTAAAAATGCATGAAAGACTTGATCAATCCAAAGTATAAAGGGTAAAAGTAAAGATGGGAATTTTGAATAAACTATGTATTTATGTATTGTAGAGTATGATATTAATAAAAATTATGTATTTAGTGGAAGCAATATTTAAATATCCAAAATGCTTTAAATAATTAAGATTTTAAAGTGTTTTATAGGAGTTCTTAAAAAAACTTAAAATTGATATGGACCAGGTGAGTTAACTGGTTTAAATTAATTCAATAGATATGTACTTGTTTTGTAACATTGATTTTAAAACCAAAATGCTTAAGAACAAGGCAATTGATCAATTTTTTCCAACTTTTTGAATCTCTTTTTGAAATATTATATGTATAACGAAAAATCCCAAGACAGTGTTTCTCAATTCAAAAACAGTAATTTCTATCTATAAGCCATAAACAATTTAATTGATTTACAAGAACCTATCTACTACGGAAATACCCCTCAGTTGAAATAATTAAAACACTACAAAGATTTTTAAACATAATTTATTTGACAAACAAAAATAAATAAATTGTTGTTGTTTACGAAAATGCCGATGCACTTAAAAGTCTCCAAATAATTCTCCGATTTGAAATTGTACCTGGATCGTTTTTCAAAATTCTTGTCGATTGTGGTTGTTCCATTTTTGATTTATCAACAATCGAGCTCATCACAGCAAAAGTTGTATCGATTTTGATTGAAATCACCAACACAACTATTGCCAAAACAATACATAGGCACTTCATAATTTTAAATTACGATACTTTAATAGTACAAAATTATAAATCCGTGCGTTGACTGGCTTTTCTAAAGCTCTTCAAAATACTAAAATAAATCAATGTTTGCAGTTAATCTTTAAAGAAAAGAAATACTAAGTGCAATAATCTTACTTCTATCAGTGGTCTGATGAAGTTTTATCTTTGTGGCAGTTAGCGATATCAGGAGCACAAAAAAAAGCTATAAAAAGTATTGCTGATTAATTAAAATAAGATAAGGCAGAAAAAAGACGTCAAAAAACAGACAATAATGTAGAATCAAAATACGAAGTTGCCTAGAAGTAGACTTTAATTTTAAAATGAAAAAGAAAAACTATGTAATAGATACGATTTTAAAGTTTACTTCTAGAAGCAAATGATTATAACTTAATTTAGGTATTCTAAAGCTAAGTGTACAATGTTGGTAGACCTTACAATATTGTCAGATCTGTCAGTGAAAAACATGCTTACAATGTCTTACAACCGTTTAGTCTTACAATGAATTGTCAGAAAATTTGTCTGACAATTAATTGTTAGATCATTGTCTGACAAATAATTGTAAGAAATCTGACAATCATGTGTACGCTAACTGACAATCGTGTAATCTTGCAATTAACTGTCAGAAAATGTATCTGACAATTAATTGTCAGACGGTAAATTGTAAGATATTTGATGATCGTGTACACATACGATTTATTGTCAGGCCTGCCAATTTTTATCGTTGTCTGACGTTTCTGACAATGAAGAAATTGTAAGATGTACGTTTTTTAGCATCATACATTTTTTTCATTATCAGACAATTTGCAGCCAAGGTTCAATTGAAGCAGTTTCCATAACCAACAAAAACTGACAATAAGTTGTGTGTGTACACGGTTGGTAGAAAATCTACCAATCTCTTGCAATTAATTGGCAGGTATTTAGCTTGCTATCTGAAAATAAATTGTCAGCCAATTTCTGACAGTTAATTGTAAGAGATTGGTAGATTTTCTACCAACCATGTACACACAACTTAATTGTCAGCTCATTGGTAGATAATTGTCAGACATTGTAAGATCTGACAATGTTTTAAGATCTATCAATCGTGTACACTTAAATTAAGTCACTTTCTACCCAGTGATCTGCCGTCACACAATCGGAAACAAAAAAACATAGCATTTCTTGAAATAGAAACAGACTTATTGGAAAAATTAACTACATATTGAAGTTTTTGTAAGCCATGCATTTAATGCCAAATGCAAGTTTCTTTTTAAAAATGCAATAAAATGAAGAAAATTTAATTTTTTGCACGTATTATGACTTTTTTAGTAAGAGCAAACATTCCCATTAATTATGGAATACAACTTCGTTCCAGTAGCTGGTCGGGCGCCTTCAATTGTTGAGTCAGTTGGAGATCTTTGTGCAGAATTTTCCACAGACTTGTGCGTGAGCTGTTGAGATCAATGACGAGTTGATCTTCGTGAATTGAGTCTCACACTGACGGCTAAAGCAGCCACATTCTCGTTTGTGCGCACCGTACGACACGACGGGGAACATGAGTGATATCCACTAGCATACGAGTCTCACGAACTTTTTGCAAAAACTTGCATACAGCAGCGCGGTGGGCGCTTCATTTCTGCCAAAAACTTCTTTTCAAAAAACGTAATGTTTGGGCTACACTGTACTCATTTTTGAAATAGGTTTTCAATATTTCTCAACATTGATCAGACGCAAAGCGACTCATTTCGTTCCACGGAGGTATAGGTATAATACTGACTTTCTGTCAAGATTTCGAGCGGGAAACAGCTGTCAGTGTCAAAATAACCTATTTTTTAAAAGAAACTACTAGTGGCCCACCGTGTACTAACCTAGTTAGTTACCCTTAAGAAAATGTTAGATACAAATATTACACAAATATTTTAAAATTCTAGAAAAACACATAAAACATTTGTTTACAAAGATGTACATATGCATTTAAGAATCAAAATAAATAAAAAAAAAACATGTTAACAAAACCAAATTAAAAAATTATTTAAATGAAGATTATAATTTATCGAATATGTTTTTGTTTTTGTATTGCTTCTTGAGTTCAATAAAAGTTCAGTAATATAAAAATTAAGAAGATTCTACTATTTGCATAAATAATATATTTAAATTCAAATAATTAAATAAGAAAAATTATTAGTAAAATTAAGAAAAGAATTATTGAACAAATAAAGGTGAAAAGGTAACGCAAAATCTGGAGACTGCAGATAATCCTTTAGGGAACATATCAAATTCACCCCAATTACCTATGTCGTCTCGTTTTTTTATGTCTCTCGTTTTCTCTGTCGTCTCGTTTTTTAAATGGCATTCCATAACTTCTTCGACGCGATGATTTTGTAACAGATTTAAAAACGATGAAAAAGTAACAAACATCTGTCAAATTCAAAGGAAAATCTACATCAGTGTTGGGACTTCGCAGAAGCTAAAGAGTGGTAGAAAGGTTGTCAAAAAAGTGGTAGAAATTAAAAGCCATTTTTATGTAGCAAATCGTATATTGAAAATAAATTTATTGAAAATAATTCAAATACAAAAACGAAAGAAATAATATTTCGGTTCTTTATGTTTCAAAGATCACATTATTATCTGGAAGAAGTGAAATCTGAGTTGCAAAAAGTGGTAGAATTAGATTTTTATGTGGTAGGTTTTCATGAACAGCAAAAAGTGGTAGAAATACCACTTAAGTGGTAGAAGTCCCAACACTGGTCTATATACAATATTATTGGTCGCGTTCGGGTACTTATCCAAAGGTATCTGGATTTGTTGGTGTTGTTGTAATCCCATAGGAAAAAACAACTGATTAACGAAACAGCTGATGTCAAGTAGAAATCTAAAGCTATCCAAAAATGTTTGGTATACTTAACTATCCAAGGGGAATTTTGAAGAACAGCTGACATTTCAGCTGATCTATTTTCTTTTGTGTCGAGTACAGGGTTGGCCGAACTGTAACTTTTTAACATTTGGTACGTCTAGTACTAATTTACTAATTGAGAAAAGTAAAGTTTGTTGCATTAAAGATCTCATTCGGATCCTACTGCAAAGCTTTTATTCTTTGAACTTCAGATTCTTTCTTGATATAGGAGGTATTAAACTCAAATTCTTTTAGGGTTTTCATAGAAATATGAAATGATCTTAGCTCTCAAACATGATTTTTTATGGGATTATATGGACATATTATTTAGAACTGAGTTTTCAGAAAAGGATTCTTTTAAGACTATAGGCTTATATAATCTTATTGCAAGAAGAGAAAATAGTTTAGCTATAAGATTTAAGTAGTTGTAAGTTGCAAAAGTGTTTACCTCTTAAAATAAAAATGTTATGAAACCCAGTTCAGTTTCATAACAAGATATTAATACTTAGGTATAACAATGGGATATAAGAGAGTTGTATGGGAGTTTTTTTTTGTCAGATTTCAAGAGTTTAGCTCTGGATAGTATGTTAGTTGGACTTATTTATAAACAAAATAAACAGTTTCAAGTTTAAATTTAATTGCCAGTTATTGGTTTTCATTATTTTTAAAAAGTTTTTTGGTAATATTTATATGTACGTACCTTGAAACGACAGCGTCTGCTCACCAAACGCGAACAAGCACTAAAAGAATTCGTAGCTTAACTCTGTCGGCTTAAAGCTCACCGCTAATTAAAATAACAAAAAAAAAGCTTGTTGGCGTCAGATAATTTGTGGTTAAAAAATCTGCCCTTTTTAATTTACCTTTCCTCATTGCAGGATTAAATTATCAAAAAATTGAACTAAAAACTTAATAGAGACATTGTAAGTTGTATATATTTAAAAGGGCTATACCATATTATATTTTTAAAAAAATTCATAGTATTTGTAATCCAGTATATGTGTAATATTATTTGTTTGCTTTGCGGATTAGCAAATGGTCTCTTGCTGCAACTAACTAGTCGCAACATACCTTGGACAATAAATTCAGCATTAAAAAATATCTTTAAATCATGTATTCATAATCCGAATCCTTTAATTATGCCAAAGAAAATTGTTTGTCTCCAAAAATAAACTTCGCATCTATCATGTATAATTCCTACAATTTCTCATCCTTATGGTAAATGAAACATTTTCAATTTTTGTACAAACCTTCATAAGATTAAGATCATAAATGTGCAAAATTGTTTGGTTTCCATTATTCTATTTTTTTATGAATTAACTACGTATGTAGCAGACGTAACAAATTGTAGTAAAATTAGGCATGTAGTTGATTCGGCCAACCCTGGTTGATTCACGTCGTTTTTTGACTTTGACAGTAAATGGTACCTATCCGGTTTTGGTCGTTCGCCAACGTATCGGATACTAAAGTATCTTAGATACCCTATCGGACTACAAGGTGAACGCGACCATTGCTCGATGTTCAATTAATGAACAAATGCAGTTTTTTTTAATTATTAGAAAATAAATAAGTAAATAAAATGATAAGTGTTGAAATGTATTACATTTATTAGTTTCTTTTCTTTCCATCCCATGTTTATAAATTACAAGTGTTTCCTCTTGGATCTTAAGATGTGTTGTGTCTCTCCTAGCAGTGTGCTCCTTTAATTTGTATGACTTATATTCCTCTTTTCTTCCTTTGTTTATACTTTCATTGATACAATTTAAGGTTATTTCTTGGAGTACACACTGCTTCTTCGAAAGCGTAGCTCTTTTTTGTTTAATAGCGAAAGCTTGCCGTTATAGAATAAGCGATTCAAAACTTTTGCCAAGCATCTCCATCTCTTACTGGAGGACGTTTTTTGTATCCCCTTCAAAAAAAAAACCCCTAACTGCTCGTCTTCTTCCTCAAATCTATGAGCGTCTGGAATTGGTTTTCATTTGATAATTACATTTAAATATATAGTATAGTACAACAAATTTAGACAAATATGTACTTGTTTTATTTATCGTAAAAAAATTCGATAAAATATATTATTTAACAAGAATACTTGCAGTTTTGCGACCTTCTATGTCTCTGTCGTGTGTAAATTTCTGAACGAGAGATATCGTGGTTTTTTTTCTTAGTCGTCGTATTTTTTCGTCTTACAGAATGCAGAAGGAAAGTGTTCAACGACGTTTGACATTTACAGACGACAACAAAACGAGTGACTGTCGTTTACGACATCGGTAATCGGGGTGATTATTTAAATTGTTTATGGTTTTAAATCAATCAACTGCTCCTGATTATGTTTAATTATTTATTTGGCTTAATACAAGCGATTAAAATTATAAACAATAAACTTCGACAATCTAAACTTATTCTAAATTAAAAACTAGAAAGGTGGAATTTTGGGTGTTGAGCGATCTTCGAAGGAATGAAACACTTAAATCTGTAAGGTAATGGGCATTATTTGACAGGCCATAGTTGATTCGGTAAGCAGGAATCTAAAAAAGTGGGACAGATCTGAGACTATGTAGGTTGATATTTTAGCTGAATCATTCCCAATAAGCTGACAAATATATTGTGCAGGTTGGGAGTTGGTGGATGAAAAGTATATATTTAAGCTTTGCATTCCTCGTCGTCTTCAGGTATCTCGGCTATTAAGTACTAGTATATGGTTCCACGTTGAATCGCCAAAGCTTATATACAGAATACATAATATTAGGACGCTATGAAGGTGCAAGTTCTTAAATCGTCATAGTTTAATGCAGCGGTAATCGTATCATCAAAGTAAATCCCAACAATACACATTATATCGAAAACCAAGTTAAAGCATAGGGTTATTCAGCTTTTTCTTCCACTCTCTGTCAGCTTGCTTCGGCACATACAGAGATTTTTCAAGCCTGCATACCTAATATTGGTATCGTAAGTCCACGAAACCTTTTGGTTGATACATGAAAACTGTTTCATTAAAATCGCCATATAAGTAAGCCGTTGTGACATCAACATGGTGCTTATAAAGATCGAACTGTGCGGCCATAGCGACTTTAAAACGAATATTAGAATATCTCTTGCGAGGAATTGACAAATCCTCCAAGAGTATCTCTTGTCATGGAAACTGCTGCTCATTAGCCGTTCGGAATCGGCAGAAAATTGTAGGTCCCCTCCATGCCCTGTAACACGCACACAGGAATGGTTGAGAGTTGTAAGTCACTAGGTCCTGGTTCACTTCGAGCTGTTGCACCACCAAATTTATTTATTTATTAGAATATCGAATGAAAGTGGCAAATGTCTCATAGTAGATATGTAAATAATCATGTATTTTTGCAACTAGCAATCAATAGAAGCAATTCCATAACGTTTAATGCTGTACAGTGTACAGGTGTACACCCATCTTCATCCAATCGCTATAGGCTTTCATTAGGAGGTTCAACCAACTCCCAAGTAATCATCGATGAGAATGCTTCAAACTTGGCTTTCATAGCCCCTCGTCATCGCTTATATACGGGATGACTTATTGCTTCTGTAAAATAACAAGGAACCATCATACCTTCTTGAACAGAGTTGATTGCCTGTTGATCATAATATTGCTCTGCTGGGCGCCCAGTCTGTGCTTCTCCATTCTCTTTTTCTGCTTTCATCGAAACTGATTCGTTGAACTCTGAAACATTTTGTGTCTAAAAAATTGTTAATTTTGGTACTCAATTCAGGATAATTTTACCTGTAGCCCTGTCTAGTAGCCAACAAACGTATGCTCCTCAACGTTTGCCTCAAACTTTCATCTGTCAGGTTGCTTTACCAATGCAATTGCCATTTCGCTGATCACACGAAAATGACTAACTGAAGGTTTCCTACCGCTCCAAGCTACATGAGGTGTCCTGTTACCCAAAACCTGTGTTTGACATCGGCTTCACAAATAAGTTGCAGTGTTGACCGCCTCATCCCACAAAAACTCAGGAAGAGGCGAACCTATTAGGAAACATCTTGCCGTCCTATAAGCGTCCGATTTGCCCTTTCCCATTATAGATTTGTCTTTTTATCCAATTTTCTTTTAAAGTCTCGAAGGACTGGTTCAATTTGCTTATCTAATAGATAAATGGTGTAAGCTTCCTTTTGTTAAATATTCTGTTCTTCTTGTTAAATTTCATGGCGGGGCTAGTTGTAAGTTGCGAACAAAAACGAGAATTGTTTTTGTTATTTGGGTTTCCTTTTAATTAAGTTTTTTCTTAGATAAAAATAAAATAAAAGTGAAAAGTCCTTACCCTAGTTTTAGATGCAAGGGTTTGATCATGGGATCTGTTGTTGCTTTGCTTGCTCGATACCGACTCCATTTGATGGTTAATGAAAAGTAATTTTCTCATACCTCCCGGGTAGAATTTTCGACTCGATAATGCCAAGGCCCCAGCTAGTTTTTCTTAGTTTCAATCATGGCCCTACCGAGCAGTATCTAGCTTGTCCCTCGCTAATTTGTTGATGCTCTGTATATAATGGGCCTTGCTAGATGTTCCTATATGGGCCCTAGATGGGTCTTCACAAGTAGCACAAGAGCTACGGCAATTCTTAAAAAAAAATTTTTTTTTTTATTATTGTTGTTTATTTTCATTTTATCTTTGCCTCCCTATATTCGACTCTTTAAATGATTTTTGCTGGAATGAAATAATTTTTTTTTTTTTTTTAATTTACCTCCACTGAGATTCGAACCCGAGTCATCTCGCTTGCCGTGCTTGTGCGCTACCTATTGCGCCACTGTGATATATAAAATATCGTGGCTCAAAGTGCTACTCAAATAACTCTCTTTTAATTATACAGTTTAAAAGACTTAAATACGTATTAAAGTATCTGAAAAATACCGATTTAGGACCAAAACAAAAAAGTTATGTTTTTAGAAGGATAATGGATAGCCTTTTATAGAGACATATGTATAGGCACATCTAGGATACATCAAGTAAAAACTATATAGCCCCAGTATAAGTAAAATCTGAGAACGCCTATAAAGAGGCGACACTAGCTATGGCCAATATAACGCCCAGATACAATTCCTTATCCAGGCTACACCAAGTAAAAACTATCCAGGTCCCTTGTAGTTTATTTGTTACAATGCCAATAAAGAGGCGATACTATCTAATAGCCAAGATATCGCCAAGAAAAAGTTTCATATCTAGGCTACATCAAGTTAAAAATATCTAGGCCCAGTCTAAGATACTCCTGGAAAAGCCAATAAATAGGCAGTTCTAGCCAGGTTCAATATAAAGCCAGGATAAGCATAAATTAGTCAAGATCCGCCAGGCTTGCATCTGTCTAGGCCCAGCATAGGATTTACTATATAATGGCCAATCTAGCTAGGGCCACGCTATTCGATAGTGTTTCCTAGATAATTTTCTACCCGGGCTGTTAAGGATATTGTAAGATGTGATTTTGTTGTATGTGAGTCGGTCGACACATTGATTCCGATGATATCCTGTGTCATCGTCCCTCTTACGGTTTGTTTTTGTTTTGCGCTCGTGTAAATTTTGAAAATCTAAACTGTAACTGCATGTTAGTTTCGTTCGAGCTTGGCGTTAACCTATTTTTCATATTTTCAAGCATGCGAAGTCAGACGAATGAGACGTTTGAGGAGAATTTAGTTTGTTAAAAAAAAGGATATTCTTAAAAGAGAGAAAACTATTTTTTTTTACAGTTCTTGTTACAATTAACCCCAGCCAATGTTACTACATTTACATTGTAATGTAAGTTAAAGCATCAGTACTTTTTTTGTTGTTCGGTTGGATTTGATGGAATTTTTAGGTCGGTTTTGTAGCGGCTTTCATATTAAAAAAAAAGTTGGGCTAAATTTAATTTCAAAATCTTAGATGGAGCATTTGTAAAAATTGTTATCTTAAGCCCCACTCTTTACTAAACACTATTCTAATTGATGAGTATGAGTAAGTATTTGGATTTGCCACTTGTATTTTTATTTTACCAACAATATTTTGACGTTAAAAATATAGAACGTTTTTTTGGTGACCCCTTGAGTATACCGTTTTCTCCTGCATTTTAATTACTTTACAAAGTAGTTCATATAGTTTAAATTATTCCCCATATTTCAAGTATATCTAGAAAACTATGTCGGTACACGCAAAAAAAAATCTTCAAACCAAGCATCTCATCTTCATACAAAATGACTCACTTTATGAACTAGACAACTTTTTTTCATATCTTATCTGGACTTTATTCAAATTTTGATAGTAGTCAAAATCGAAACAACAAACCCAAAATTCTTTCCATCAAACTCACTTCATGTCCCTTTATTATGAAATTCAATAAATTCGTTTTATCAACAGAACATCAATTAGTGTTTTACAACATTTTTAAAACAAGACAATTAACAAAATATAAAATTCAAAGGCAATTAGAGACAACGCCTATATAAGGAAGCCTCTAACAAAGACCTTGCTTCAGTTTAGAGTTACCAAGAAGTGAACCAAAAATTGTTTTCGACTTTCAAATAGAAAATTTCCACAATACTAAACATGTTCTCTGGGAGCTTTTTTCTAGTTATTCTCGGGATCATTCTGCATAAATCAAATGCTGTAGATGTACAGAAGGTATTTTTTTTATAAATAAAAAAACTTTTAATAATTTCAAAAAATCTATTAGCTTTGTGCAGGACAACGGTATGGAACGCTTGTACCAAATCCAAATGACTGTAATTCCTTTTATGTTTGTCAATTTGTTGTTCAATTGATCCAATGTGATATTGGACTGCATTTTGATCGTAAAAATAAAGTTTGTAATTGGCCTCAGTTTGCCGGTTGTGATTGGGTAGAGCCTGAAGGTAGCTCGTCCGAAGAGAAGGTACCAGTTGTGAAGCCTGAAAAACCAAATACAAATGATGATAAGAACCCTGTAGGACCTACCGAAGAGCCAAGTAAACCTTTACCAACTGAGGAACAACCATTGCCATCTGAAGAGGATAATGTGAGTAAGCCATCGCAAGAATCCGACAAGCCAAACGAAGATGGGGAATCGAAACCATCCGAAGAGGGTAATGTAATTCAGCCACCAGAGGATATAACTCCGGACGATGCACAAAATTCTAAAGAATCTGAGGAGTCAAAACTGGGTATGTGTGGTTGAGTTTTGAGTTGAATTTGAAAATTTCGTAACAAAACTTCTCTTAAATAGATAATGCGGTTACTGAAAATGATGTATTAACAGCAAAACCCCAATATCCGACTGTTGATCCAAGTAATTCATCCGAAGAAAATCATGATAATCAACAAAACCATCCTTCAACTGATGATGATGTGATAATTGGCGAAAACCAGACAGCAAGTCGTTCATCTGAAGAAATAGTCGATCAACCCCAGGCGTCAAGTCCATCATCTGCAGAAAATCCGCCAAATGTTCCGCCAACAGTTGATGACATGATAACCCAAACACCTTTTGTAAGTTCTGCAGAATCTGGGGAACCCACTCCTGACTTCCCGAAGCCCAATCTTCCTGAAAGACCTCCTCCGCCTCCAATCAACGAAGATACTGATCAGCAGTCGTCAGAAGAAAACCAAGATTCCAGCGAAAAGGATCCCTCAATTGAAGGCGATAAGCCCGATCGCCCGAAACCCCCAAATATTGATGAAAATGTCACTGAACCTGATCTTCCATTTGCTGGCGACCACAACAGTAATCACTGGAACATTATCGCCTCCATTGTTAGTGTTGAAACATCCCATAAAGAAGGCTTTATCAATCATCCAACAGTTGGAGCTCACAGCCCAGAAACAGGCTACCCAGTGGATGTTATGACTGGCTACGACCCCAATAATGTTCAGTGTTTGCATAGTGGCCTATACTTCTTACCCCATCCGACCAACTGTCAGAAATACTTTATTTGTGCCTACAGCCATTTGCATTTGCATTCCTGTGGCAATGACGTTATTTGGAACCACAAACGGGAACAATGTGATCTTAAAGGCTATGCCCGATGTTATACTCGTGATGCTGAGCCAGAAGACAGTACAGAACTTGCCACACCATTTATTGACGATCAAACGGAAAAGATCACAAGAAAAACCACCAAACCGCCTACTCGAACGTCAACATCAAAAAGCACAACAATTCAAGCAACGACTCTAAGTCACAAGTTACCAATATGTCCACGGATGCGACAAGCATACATGCCTAATTTAGATGACTGTCATAAGTATTTTATTTGTATAATGGGAAAACCGGTCTTGACATCATGCCCAAGTGCCATGTATTGGGATGCAGTTGGAGAGTTCTGTGGCGAACCATCCGTGGTGCGTTGTGCCCACCGTTAAAAATAAATAAGATTTTTTAGGAATTTATGACAGTCTTTTGTTTCATTCACTCCAAAGGGCTGGGCAGCTTCATTGCAACCACTAGACGGTGTTCATATTGGACTCACTCCGCCGACTTATTTTGACATCTATGTGTTTTCCTCATTCGCACTTCATGGCAAGAAAGAGACGGGAAAGTGAGGCAGGATTTTTAAAACAAATTGAAAATCAATGGATTTTTTTTTAACATTTGTTTTGGTGACATATGACACGGCAGTCAACACCGTTATTTATTTATTTATTATTGGTTTATGTTTTGAGTTGAAATTCATTTTAAATATTATTAAATTTTGTAAACATTGTCAATTATGACAACTACAAGATGTCAAAGTGAGTTTGGAGAGTTCACACTACTTTTGTGTCTGAACACGACAGGGTTGCTTTACGTCAAAATAAATCGGTTGAGTAAATCCAATGTGAACACCAAAAACAAATAACAAAAATATTAAATTATTTCTATCTGGTATTACTGAAACTGTCGATTTATAAAAAATAATGAAATATCGACAGTTGCCATTTCGTTGTGACAGTTGCCATTTCGTTTTGACAGAACTATGAATCATAAATGTCAGAGAGTATGCGTATTTGTGTCTCTGGTTTCAGAGCTGTCTGTCTTAAGGCGTGTGGACATGTTTAACATCTGTTTAAGCTCTTAAGCAGATACATCTATTTATCTCCCTCTATTTTATATTTCTGACGTATAATATTACTGCGTAACCTAATTCACTTCTCATTTGTTTTTGTGAATACCTTACCATATTCTCTTTATACCATTTTATACCTGTGAAAACTCATAAAAACAATATTGATCAAATTTCTATCAAAGCAAAAACATTTTATTGATAAATGATTCTGATAATCTACGCACATACTGGATACTTCAAGACGTCAGACTGGCAAACACCAGCTTGTTCATCGAAATAAGGATGATCAGGTGGACATTTACCCTCTCCACTCTCTACACCATTTTTGCAATTGAAATAACTCATACACTTTGTATTTGCCACAGCCATAAATGACTTCGAAGAACCATCACATCGGTCGTTTACACATGCAACCTGATCTGGGTCCACACATGATTGATTTTTCTCATTGAACTGACTGTTTTTGGGGCACTGTCCCCATTTGGCAATACCTCCTTCTGTGTCACAGAAAAAGTAACCACGGCATGTTGCGCCATCAGCATAGAAATAGTTTATTTTCTTGCAAAGATCTTTCGGGGGAACGTGATCACTTGGAACGGGTGGTTTATTATTAGGAGAGTTCGAGCACTTAACATTTTCAGGATAATCACACATGCCATTTTCTGGGTTGTAATAACGACCGTTGGTGCAAGATCCGGTGGAAACTACCATTGAACTCCCACAACGAATATATCCTGTACAGGTCTTTCCATCTGCAATGAAGCCATTTGGTGCAAGGACACACGGTGAGTTGGCAACACACGTCGAACTGGTAGACCAAATACACGAGATGGTATTTGGATCGTAATTTTGTCCAGCTGGGCATTTATTGCAGAGTGTAGCACCATCCTTACAATAGCAGTACTTTGAACAGTCATTGGGATCAGCTTTGTAGACGTCAGTGAGTCCATCACACATAGTTTCGACATTTAGGTTGCACGCAACATTCTCCGGAAAGTCACAAACGCCATTTGCTGAATCAAAATATAGGTTGTCATTGCATTTGCCATAAATGGTTTTTCCATTTGAACACAAAACCCATCCTCTGCAGTCGCTGGGATCGCCAATGTAGGTGTTATTTTTGACAAGCGGACATGTTTGTTCAGGTGACAGGGCTTTTATTTGGTTTACATTGGCAATAATGGCAACCATTAGAAGCTGGGTCGCAGCATTGAGAATTAAAGAGCCTATAAAAATATAATTGAAAATTTAATGAAGGTGTAATAAATGATAAGAATACAATCGGGGATTTCTGTTATAAGTATGATCGTTCTGTGATAATCAGATTGACACAATAATTTTATGAGCGAGGTATAGGAACTATGAATAAAAAAAAAGAAATTTTAATTTTTTTAATGGAAATGCTCCGTTTTTGTATCAAGTATTTACATTTAAGGATTTTTATATCCTAATGGGTAGAACGAACGCTGAACTGTTGCAGGCTTACAAATAGTTTTCCACTAAACCTACTCGTTAAATTGCACGACGATAGAGAACTTTTCCTTTAAAAGTTTTTCATTTTAATTCACATTTTTTTGCCTTATGATATTTTTTCAACAATGATAGCACAGAAGATCTTCATCAAACTTTGGTGAAATACATAACTCACAAGCACACTGACTCATGAAGAAGTTATTCGTTTATTCAAAGGGGAATTTGGCGTCACAATCTGTCATATATTTATTAATAGGAATTAAAAGTTAACAAATGTATAAGTGCTACCTCACAACTATCGTTTATTAATAAATTGTTTATCAAAGCTTTAGATAAAGAAGTGCGCAAAAACATTGATTGGATTGAAGTCAGGTTAATTTGAGAAATTATAAATTTTATAAATCAGGAAACCTTGTTCATAATGAAAAAATGCTGATACATCATTCAAGCCGTTAAAGAGCAATAAGGGAATAAAATAAAATGAACAAATTTGCATACGAATGAAGTTGTTGTAGACAAATCTCTGAAGCAAATACTCGTGTGTCAGGGTTGTAAGAGAATGCAACTTTTTGGGAATGCAATCTTTATGAATCATTCAATTTAAAGATTACATTCATTGACTTCAAATTTCAAAATCTGCAAATTCGAATTCTGGAATCAATAACCATTTGAAATTGCAAATATTGCAATCCTTTTCCCCTTTTCATTTAACAACAAACAGTTGATTGCAAACTTTATAATCTTTGCATTCTTTTTGCATTAATTTTAAGGACTGTAAGAGAATCCAAAACAATGCATGGATTCTCAAAGGATTGCTATTAAATGAAGGCGGAAATAATTATTGCAATCTTTTCAATGTCAAATGAGTGGTTATTGCAGAATTTAAAGTCACATTCTCAAAGCAAAGTCAATGAATGCAATTTTGCAATTAAAGTTATTAAATATTGTATTCGGAAAAGAATGTTATTTTTAAAAACGCTGAAATGTCTATATCCGTTAAGGCATTTACAAAAGGCATTTTTCTTTGTTAAAATTTATTGATGCAATTTTTTTAAATTTTATTTTATTTGAATCGTAGATTTTAACAATTTTTGTACGAAATAGTTTTTTAATTTAAAAGCTAAAAAGTTGTTTTTACATTTTTTTAGTTTTCCCAAATTCTCAAATGGAATAAAAAAATATACTCGTATTATTATATTATTTTAAGGACTTGACAGTTTTTATATGAGAACCGTTTACTTACAAAGCCTGAATTCAGACATAACATGCAGTAATTTCGCTTTCTTAATACAGAAACTTTTACTCAATAATTTCTTGCAACCTTTTTTAATATGCTCCAATTGGAAATTTGTATTGAGAAATCGGGTTTTTAAAGAAATAAAAGAATGGATTCTTTGGATTATCGGGATATTTAAACTTTGATACGATATGCTATTTAATTTGCTCTTTAGTAAAATAAGAAATTAAAAACAAAATAAAGTTGTTAATACACGACTTGTTATATTGAAAAATTTGTATTTTCTAATTAACTTTTGTTTCAATTTTTAAACATGTTTAAGAATTTTGAATTTGATGATTTTTGTTAAATTTTTTCTTTCATAGAGTCGTTTAGTTTTTTTTTAATTGTATATATTTTTATTGTACACCCCACACATAATACATATATCATCGATGTGTAATCATCTCTATTTTTATCTAAAAATAAAAGATGTCATTAACTGTACTTATTATATTCATAAATTATTGTTGTTAGCTAGTTAATAAGAATAAAGAAAATTCAAATTAAATTAATTATAATTAAAAATCTTAAAAAAATTAATACCTAAGTAAGTTATACCAACTTGCTATTATATTTAATAGTCTTCGAATTTTAAATTATTTTGAAATTTTTATAAAATTAAAAAAAAAATTAAGAAATAAAGTTTGGCACGGCAATCTTAATTTTTTTTTTGTACAATTGAAATTAAAAAAAAAATTCATTGACGTTTATATGAAATATTAAATTGCAAAAAATATAAATTTATGACTGGATCGCACGAACTTGCTTTTATGCTTAAGAAACATATAAAAAAATTAAGGATGTTTTTACTATAATGCAAGTACAAATTTAAATTTCAAAAAATAGTTAATGACCCGCTTTAAAAAAGAAAGAAATTTTCTTATAAACTTTTTAATAAGCATTTTTTTAACCTTTTGAAAACTTCTGTACGAAAGCTTCAATTAAAATCCGATATACCAAAATCCAAAAAAAAAAAGTTCCTTCAGTTATATCTTAATTTAATTTTTTTTTTTAATTAGAGATCGTAAAAATTAAGCGAAACCGAAAAACTTTTATTAAAATTCTGCAATACATATACGATTTTCGAAAACCAATTTTAAACTTTGTACGGTGGGTACCGTAATTCACTGTAGATAGTGTTTAAAAATAGTTATTTATCAAGTTGAAAAAAAAACGATTTGGTGATTTAAAAAAAAAACGCGTTTTAATTTAAAAAAAAATAGCAAAAATATTTTTTTTAATTTTTGAAAATGTTTTTAATATAACTCTTAAGGTTTTCGCAGTTTTTCTGACTTATCCTAAAAATATTTTAATTTTAGTCTTTTAAAAAGTTTCTGTATCCAAAATTTATTTTAAATCTGTGATGCCGATAATAAGAAAGTCAAAAACCAAAAATACTGTGGACATGGTGTACTTTATTTAAAATTGTCTTTTATTGAAAAAAATTAATCAACATTCTAGGATAAGATTTTGAAGAAAATATGATATTTTGACATTTGTATGTAAAGTACCGTTATTATTGGATACAATAAAATGTTTCTCTAAAACTAATGTTGAAAAAATGTTAATTGTCAAATTTAAAAAAAAAATAGCATGTGGTTTTCCAAATATTTAGTTTTCAAACAAATTGTTTATTAAATCGAATAGTTTTTTTTAACAAAATTCAAACAACTGATCCAGACAGTTGAACCGTTTTGAACTGTTTGTTAAAAATAAAAAAAAGGTTCTATGATAAGTATCATGAGTAAACATTCTTTGGAACTTTTTTTCAAACAAATGCTAGATCTACTAAAAGTTTTTTTTAGATAAATCTATGGAACAGTTTTTGAGAAAATATTTACTTTCTTAAATTCCGAAAACAAATGTATGGCAGTTAGTAACCTTATCTTTGGTCTTTAAAAATATATCGAGAGAAAAATTGTGTAGGCCGACCTTAAAACCCTACCTTTATTATTACAATGTCTGTGTTGAATGCGTTCAAAATTAACATTATAACCTGAATGATCATAAATCATCTATACCATCTATGCTCGAACTTTCGAAGATACATTGAACTGTTTTCGACATTTGTGTCGAATTGCCTAATATAATATGTCAGCATTTCCGAGGAAAGTTCTTTTCATTTGTGACTTCGTCAAGAGTGCACACGCTCACTAAACTTATATACTATATATAATAAAGGAATTGTGATCCAGAAGTGCGATCATCCTAACTAAGAAGATCCTCGGAAATTAAAAAAAATTGCAAAAATAAAAATTAATTTTAATTGCATATTACGCTAAAAACAAAATATACATAAAAGAAAAGGTAATTATTTTAAGTAAAGCTCTATGAAAGCCACCATGAATTGCCTCTTTCTAATTCACTACAGATTGGAAACAGACTACAACCACGTGCTCGTGTGACAATATTTGCCATTCGATCCTACCAGACGTGATCGTGGCGATCCAGCGACATCATTTTAAGAAATAAGCTTTAATTAGTTATTATTTATTTCGTCCAACCAGTTCATTTCGAGAATTGAGGCTTGGGTATTAAGCTCTCCAGAGCGTCCGCACTTTAAGCCCAAGCTGATCAGATCACAAAACGTCGCCACGATCATTTTCAACTTAACCTGACAAGTCGAAGCCGAATCAGTGCCGCTAACTGCCACTGTGTTCACTTCGTCAGCATCCCACGGAAATTATATTTTTATCGGGTTCCATACAAGACCCCAATCACAATTGACAGAATTGGTAGATCCCGCTTACCAACCTCTCAACTGCTTACGGAGGATCATTCCACATTCCGTCACCCCATCATCAATATCATCCAGATCAACTTCAACATATTTGTATGAAAATACATATAAATAAATTAGCAACAAAATACATCAACAACAAAAAAAAAAAAGAAGAAACAACAAAACAACTCAGAACCATAATTTTATCATACATCAAAATAAAAAAAAAAATCTACCAACTAAGTCTCTCATCGGTCATTTAAGGAATCTCTTATTGCTCGTTCAAATTGACAAGTAATTTCTTTTCAACTTCTATATAGAAAAACCAGCATCCAGGCAAAAATCAAAACTGCTGTGCACATCACTTTTGAAAAGCCGGTAAGTCCAAACATATTTTTTTTATTTTTACTTGACAAATTGAACGACATCGTTAAGATAATTAATTAAATCTTTAAAATTTGAACAGATTCTCTTAAATTTCTTAATTTATAATTCGCTTATTGAGTGAGTGCCTATTATTTAGTAGAAGTTTGAGTGAAAAGATCAAATAAAACTCTCAAGGTTTCGGGCATGCTACTTGTAAAGTAAGAGAAATTACTGGCTTGATTCTCCCGATTAATTAAAATCCCGCGATTGTCACGAGACTTATAATTGAGTGATTTTTTTTGGTCTTCTCACTCGAACTTATGGTACAATTTTTTTTTTTTATATAAAATTAAATTTCCTCATTAATGTATGTGAATTTGTATGTTAATGGATACTTACAAGTACCTCATTCCGAGAAAGTCACTCATAGTCATAACTATTACGAGTATTACCTTGAAATTTTAATTTTACTTTATTTTATTTCATTTGGATGATAAGACGATGAGCAGACATTTACTTTTTTTTTTTATAATATTGAATTTTGAGTAAATAAAATTTTGTGGAATATTTTTAATTAGAATGATGGAGTGATTTTTGACTATTTAGTACGAGGGGAAGAAAGACAGCGATGATGATTGTAGACGACGATGTTAAAGTGAATATTTGTTGAGGTTTTAAATACCTTTTTCATTAGGGGCTATTGAATAAAATTATGAGTGAATCAATAGTCAAGGAGTTCTTTCATATAGGAACGGAGGGAGGGATACACTCCGGGTTCCCAAATTAGACCTAGGGTTCCCAATTACAGGAAATTAACAATGTGTCGATTTCGTTTAGCTTTTTGGCTCTTGTTTGATAATTTTATATACATTGGCATGAGATTTTTGTACGGTAGTCCAGCGGCAGGTACAAGCACCCACCCCACTGACGAGCTGGCCAATGGGAATCAACAAGCATGCCAAACAGTGCTGTGCTTTCTGGACAACTTATTAAGCGTCTCATGGCTTAACTCAGAGAACCTGTGGTTCTGAGGGATCTATGAGAAAGCAGGTCAACGCTCCTCGTTTAATAAGACCATCAAATCCGTTACACAGGTGGCGCCCATAGTGGGGCTCCGAATACAAAAAAAATTTAAACGTTTCATTCCACCGAGAAACAACTTTTATTGAAAGTCGCTTACAGAGTTTATACCTTATTGTTCAGCTTAAGACAAACATTTAAAGATTTTATTCTTTCGACAATTTGTGTTTGAGCACATGAATACTCGTCCTAAAGATTGGGTTTTTGTTATCATTCTTTTTGAAGCGATAATTCAGGTGCTTTACAGTTTCAATAGTTGAGATTAATGACCAGGAGTAGCTTTTCTTGTATTGATTACAACCTCTACCTTTGTTGCATTGATTTCTTCAAATTTTACTTCAAGGTATGGCTTTTGTTTTAGTTTATGAACGACCGGGAGTTATCGGTTCTGTAAACTGTTCTCCGTCTGTTGCGCTCATGTTCTTTAAAGCATTTCGGAAAATCCTTTGTAAGTTTGACATTCCAAGTCCCACTAAAACTTTTCACAAGAACTATTACTAAACCACAATATTTAAGTTAAAATAATTAATTACAGAATGAACGACCTAAGATGATAAATGTCAATTGATCATTCTTTCAGTTTCGCGTAAATATCTGTTGAACTTGAATCGAACACATATGCACATATTTCCAAATCTTGGTCATCGTTGTTTTTGCATGTTACACATCGCCGGAAACTTTCCCAAGTACGCATGATTTTAGATATTTTGATTTCAGTTTGACACAGTTTTAATTTTCATACTTTTCTTCTTGAATTTGTATGACTTTGTTATCATACTTATATAGTTCAAGGTTTATTTTTTTTTATTCATATTATTGTTTCAATTATTTTATTGCTCTCGCAATAGTACATTTTAAATAATATCTTTCCAATTGGTTTATTCTATACCTTGAAAAGATATTTCGCCAACCAAATGGCACCCAAAACCAATAAAAACATAGCGAAACCTCAATCAATCAATTTACGTTCTTCACAAATGGCTTCTTCGTCAAACAATGTTCCTGACGATCCGCCTCTACTGGAACCTCCCT
This sequence comes from Chrysotoxum bicinctum, assembly GCA_911387755.1. NCBI lineage: Eukaryota > Metazoa > Arthropoda > Insecta > Diptera > Syrphidae > Chrysotoxum > Chrysotoxum bicinctum. The sequence continues at coordinate 12,433,877 of OU426990.1, forward strand.
TTGATGAACAAACTTTAGAGCAAAACACTCAACTCAACGATGTTACCCAAGCTAACGTTTCTCTTAACGAGAGCTTACAGCGTTACATTAAAAATATTGTTACTGCCACAATTGGTCTAAGTAGGGCAGAAGATTTACAAGCCAGACAGAATGAATATGAATTAGAAAGAGCCAAGATTAGAGATGAGGTTACAAGAACCATTCGCGAAGCGTTACGCGCTCCATCACCTCCAGTTGCCCTTGGGGATTCACAAAGAATAAGCAGTCCGCAAGTGCAGAGCACCGCTCATCCAACACCAAGACCTCTTGCCAACGAAAATGCACGAGAAGTTCACGACGAGCGGGAACCACATATCAGTAATAATGCTCAAAACTTTTTGAGACAGCTGAATGCCCTAAGTCTGAATGCGCCCAGCTCAAGCCCAAATCCCAATGGTTCTTATAATAGTTCACATCGAGCTGTTGAGTTTCACAAATGGGGCTTGAAATTTGACAATCTTAGGATGACAATCGATGATTTTTTATTTCGCCTAAAGAGACTCAAAACAAGTTACAATGTTTCTTGGGAAGATATTTTTCTTCACTTTCACCTTTTTGTTACTGGAACTGCTGAAAGCTGGTTCTGGACATTTTTGAAGACCAACCCAAACGCAAGTTGGCAAAATCTTGAAATTGCTCTAATTGAACAGTATAGAAGTATCGAAACTGACTCGGAGCTATCTCGAAAAATGTTCGACCGTCGTCAAGGTCCAAACGAAAGTTTCGACGACTTCTATAATGCCATCCTTGTTATGAACGCTCGTCTCCACTGTCCTAAATCACGAAGAGAGTTGATCGATCTAATAAAACAAAATGTAAAGAGGAGAACTGGCGAACTACTCATAACGTTTAACACCGAAAGTTTAGCTGAAATGGTTTATGTTTGTCGGTCCATTGAAAAACATACGCAAAATGAGTGTTTTCGGTCAAAACCCTTTGTACAAAATAATTTCAAAAAACAAGTCAATGAATTAGATAATTGTGAGACGGAAGAGGTCGCGTTTGATATCAATGCATTAGATGCATCTTATACACAACAAAAATTTCAGAACTACGTTTGCTGGAACTGTAAGGGTAAAGGTCATTCGTTTGTACAATGTCCGGAATCGCAAAGAAATTTATTTTGCTACAAATGTGGCCAGGAAAACACGACAACGCCCAACTGTTCCAAATGTTCGGAAAACCGAAAACGGGGCAATCCGAGCACCGGGAAGTTTTGCCACCCGAAATCCGATCCGGAGTAAAGCTATGTGAACAAAAATTAAACATAAACCCATCTCATTCAGATTTTTCCTATTTAACTGATTTTTCTAACCAAAAGTATTTAACTAAACAACCTGACAGTACAATATTACCTGATTCTACAAAATTATCCGATTTTTCCAAACCTCGTAAGACTATACCCGAAACGAAATCTATAAGCCCAAAACAAATTCTAAAACGAGATAATCCCGAGAGAAAAGACCTTCCTTTTTCTGTCGAAAAACCAACAAAATTATAAAATGCTTTCTACCGAGCCTTAAGAAAATTGACCCAGTCATTTAAGCTATAGTCAAATAGACAAACAGACAGAGTTGCGGGAAAACCTCGAGTTCGATTTTTTACGAATACATTACTTGTCATAATTTCGACATGGTTAAATTAAGTGACTTTTAACTTCAGTTCTAATAATCGGAACTTGAAAGTGTTCGGGTACTTTCTGGGCTAAAATTCGCAGCCTGTCAAATATCGAGAAGTTGGGATGAAATTCTCTCAGAGAGAAGTGAAACTTCGAAATAATATACGAACGCTTCGAACAACAATATCAACCGGTTTTTTAACATCTAAAAAATATATATAAAAACATCACTGAAATGATTTGAAATAATTGAAATTGATAAGAACGATTCAAAATTGGCTATGGCTACTGTTATTTCTTATCCATTTTCTCAATAAACTATCAAACCACATTTTTTTGTTTTGAAGAGATGTCCTATTAAATATCAAAGGGATTTATAAAAACTTATACCACTCGTATATCTACCCGAATAAATTCCTTCGACTAAAATTCAAAGATATGGTAAACAAAATTTTTGTTATCTCTTGAACGCTTTCTTCTTCGAAAAACTACATACACATTTAAGCCCAATTTGAGCTAAATTTTTCGTAAAAATTGGTAATTTTGCGGAGTAAGCGAATAGACTTATTATGTGTGTATAAATGTATGGGATTTATAAAAGAAATTTTAATCTTAAGTGAAATATTAATTAAATTATTGCGTATTATTTATTCAAAAGGAGATCTGAAATGCCAGAATTTTGAAAGAATGGCGTTCGATTTTTTGAATAATTATGAATTTATTGAATCAAGTGTTTAAAAGTCGTGTCTTAAACGGTTAAAATAGAAACAAAATTTGGAAAATTGAATTTTTAAGAAAAAAAAAGTTAATTTAAATCAAATCTGGAAAAAATGTTTTTTGAAAATTTCAATATTTATTTCAAGTTTGAGATTCTGTTTGAAAAAAAAAAATGTAAACTTAGCTGTAGATTTAAAATGTAGAAATTTGTATTCATGCATTTGAAAATTTAAATGCATGAATAAAAATGTTCATACTACTCAAACAATTTCTAATATAGTCTTAACTAAAAATTAAAATAACGTAATAGATTTTGGTGGAGCCGTAAGAATGAATTCCCTTTCAAAAGAATCCCCTAGGAATCTTGAGCATTTAAGGCTGAAGATCCTGAACAGAAACCGGCAGACAGAATTGTGCGGCGCATTTTCGACTAAAATCTCGAGTTCGATTTAAATTCGAATGTTTAAATTTTCAGGCCAACAAATCGTGCATGTTATGGTATTTTAAATTTAAAAACAAAATAAACTCCATTCAAAACTTAAAGAATAGTGGTTTTTCAAAATATTTGGGAAATTATACAAAACTCAGAAGTCTTGTAATTTTTCAAAAATTATCTATTAACGAAGGAATATTCATTTCAGTTAAGAAATCACTTGTCGTTTTTTTTTAAATGCACTGCAATTATTTTTCAACCGTCTTCAAAATACTCTTTTGATAACACTTAAAATATTTTCACTTCATTCTACTGTACCTTTCATTCTACTGGCTTTTCAATTGATGTCACTTTAGATTCGCCAAAAAAAATAAAATAAAATACAGAAGAAAAAAAACGTGTGTTTTTTCTTCCTCAAAGTTAATTTCGTATACTGACTGCCAAATAGTTAGGAGTATTGCCTTTAAATAGGTTCAAACAATAAAACTGTATAACAAGCCAATTAGTTTTAAAGGTTTTTTGTCAATCAAGCTCAATTCATTTGGATGGCGTCAATTCTATCTATTCGATTGATTACTTTTATCGAAATCAATACAAGAAAATACAATTTTTATAATAAGCTTTTTTTGGTTTAATCATGCTCAGATCTTTGGCCAATTTTTTTTTTCTTGTGTTTGCCTATAATAAGAAATATTTTTCACTACTACGAACAAGGTAAAAGACTTCTTTTTTTCTGACTTTTGATAAGATAAATCTTAGAACAAACGGAAGCGGTATTATTTAAGTAGCGCATGGTTGTACTATATTTTTTGAAAATGTTTAGAAACAAGTTTACTTGTTTTGAGCTTGTAAGTAAAATGTTTTTTGTTTTAATTGTTTTTAAAAGACAATCAGAATTTATGTCATTACAATGGCGACCTACTAATAAATTGAAAATGATCTTCATTTAAATTGACTACATTTCTTGCATAAAATCTCTTTATTTCTCAACAAGAAACCTTTTTTTTTTAAATAAACTTATATCCTACCAAACATTAAGGGCCATTTGCTGAAACGAAACTTAAAAATTTATGTTCAACCTAAGCGCTTATGTTCTACTTTTTCCTCTACGTAAACTGTCACATAAGAGTTTATGTGGAACATAAGTATTTATGTTCTGTATCAGCAAATGGGCGTAAAATACACAAAAAATGTCAGTCATTTGCGTAATATATAATATAATTCTTGCTAACGGTATCGCTACATTGCGGGGTTGACCAGGGCCTCAATTATCAAACTTCTCCGGCTAGCTCGGTCCCTAGATAGCTATCTCCAGCTTCGCAGGCCAAGCTGTTTAAGGTACTCTCTCACTTGTGTGTGCCACCTGAATCGCGGTCTTCCTCTACTGTGCCGTCGCTCGGAGTTGGATTCAAAGACTTTTCGAGCTTGAGCATTTGGATCAATTCGCTCTACGTTTCCTAACCATTTCAGTCGTTGCCTCGTTGGATTTTAACTCGTTTGAATAGGTCGGCTTCGCTGTACAGCCTATACGTATTGGTATTGTTATATTTTCTTCTCCACTCTCCGTCTATGTAGAAGGGATCAAAGTTCAGACGAAGAATTTTCTTCTAAAAACATCATAAAGCGTTCTTATATACATACTTTTGACAAGGTCCATTTCCCTGAACTATACACAAGGCTTAGGTTCTAGGAAGACAAATTCCTTAACTACCTCAATATTATAGATGTCTATGGTGACGTTCTGCCAAAGACGTCTTTATAGTGTGTCCTTTCTTGGGACAGTTGAACGGATTGTACCTGTTCTGTTGACGCGTGAGTTTTGCACTATTCTGTTGAGAACGATGTTGAAGATACCGTTTTTGATATCTAATGAAATCTAATGCTTCAAGGTAAGAACCATGATGGAACGGTGTGCTTTCTTCATAGTCATTGTGCACAAAAGGAAAAGTTTGTCAGGGATGCCAAAACCAGACATTGCTCCATTAGTTCGTTCCAATAGATGATATCATACTCTGCTTTTAAATCGATGAAAATGTGGTAGGTGTCGATTTGAAGCTCCTGGATTTTTCCAAGATCTGCTGAAATGTGAATATTTGATCAATGGACTGATATGGACCTATCAGGTTGTTGAAGAAAGGCTTCAGACATTTACATAATACGGCAGAAAAGATCTTAAACGCGATGTTCAGAAGACTTATGCCTCTGCCAGTTCAGAGGGTCTCCTTTCTTGAGAATCGGACAGACAGTGATGAGGTTACATTCATCGGACATGCTTTTTCCCGACCATATTTTGCAGATGATTTGGTGCATACTCCCAACCAAGTCACCGCTTGCAGCTTCGAACAGTTTGGCAGCGAGGCCGTACGCTCCAGCGGCTTTATTGGAATAAAGAATAATGTAATTTTAATCATCACAAATTGAGTAGGTTTTCTTTTACCTATTGCGCTTCTCGCCAAATATTGCGGATGAAGCCAAAATATTGTTTTAAGTTCTCCTTGGTATTTGACATATTGGTTTACAGAATACTTGCAGATAAGCTTCGTCGGACTTATAATTTCCCATCAGAGGCTGAAAAGCTTATTTCTTTATATTTTCCCGAAAGCATGCATTGTTCAAGTAGGTTACATGTTTCCTGACTTTCTTGCAGAAAGTGGAGTTCCACAGAGATTCATTCTGGGTCCAAAACTTTTTTCAGTTTTTGTGAATGATATTCCATCTGTATATAATTTTATATGTATACAGATTATACATTTACGAATGTATCTCGAATGCGGCCTTGGTCTAATTAAATAAGCTTTTGCGCTTATATAAGGATCTTGAAAAATTATAGGGCTGGGGCCTGTTTCTCAAATCAGACACATCAAACATTGTATGATATTGACATTTCTGCTGTATGATTTCTGTTTCTCAAATTTGTTGTATGATCTGCTGTCATACAACAATGTATGACCGAAGATTACACTGGAAATATTGGAATGTTGTATGATTCTGTTTCTCAGAAATTTATCATACACATCATACAGCAAATTAACCTACAATTTTTTATACATTTAATACAGCACAAAATTTTGTTGTAATTGGCTGCTGCACATGAAACAAGATGAAAAGGAAATATAGAAAAGTAAGTAGTTTTTGAGTTAATAAAATTATAACAATTTTGAATTAATTTTCATTGTTTTCTTTTCTACAGTCGTCCAAAGAACGGAAAACTCTAGTGCAGTCAATTCTATGCAGTCAATTCTATGAAAACAAGAAATTTTATTCGTGGAAGTTTACTGGCTTGACACTCACTAATCCAAATTATCCCGTAGTTGTTCAAGAGAATCTTATGTTTGAAGTTAAATCCACATAGAAGACTCAAAATAAATAGAACCCCCAGCCTTAAGCCATGAAGCTATTGCTGTTAGTTTTTAAGATTAATTTGTACATTTATGCTCTTATTAATAAATAATAATATAATTGAATAGAACCTTAGAACTATTTTTCTGATTCTTCTAAAACGGACCAATTAATTTTTGATCAAATGTCTTATAGAAAAGTTTGGAGCGTCGATATTCTGATTCTGTTAAAAATCCAAGAATGATTAACTTAGCCATATATTTCAAATTTTAATTTTGTAATCAACTAGATATTATAATTAAAGACAATTCAATACAATACAATTATTAATCAAAGAAAATGATTTATACTATTGTATAGTAATTCCATAGTTTTCTTTATAAATTATTACCCATATTACTTTCAAATCAGTAAAACTTTATATATTTTTTTTTTATCTAACAATTAACTTTTTTATTTCAAGTTGAGATTTATATTAATCTAACACTCAAATAATAATGAAATGTCAGAATCATACAACAAAACAAATTTCATACAACACTTCAAATGAAATCTGAGAAACAGAAAATTGTATGATATGTATGTTGTATGAAAATGTTGTTTGTTGTATGAAATGTATGATGTGTGTATGATCTGAGAAACAGGCCCCTGGTCACAGATTAATGGACTGATATTGAACCCAGCTAAATGAAAGCATTTGTTTATGAGTATATCTTAAAAGATTCTTTATCTACCATACTTTCCACAATTTATTTTAAATAATTCAATTTTTGACTTATGTGGATTTTTTTCGGAATCTTGATGTAATTTTTAACGGCATATTTAACAAGGCTTATGGATTTTAAGGCATGCTCTGGGTCTCTCAGTATTTTTTTTTTTTTTTAATTTTACGTGCCCTAAAGGATTATGACCAACCTAAGAATGTTTAAGCGAATTGCGAGCGTTAAGAAATTTGGAGAGGATTTAGAAGGAAATATCGATGCACATTAGGTTTGAATGTCTCAATATCATAATGAAAGGGTAAAAAAATTAAACATTCTTATAGTACTGCTAGATAAATAATCTCTGAATTTAACAGTACGTCCGAAGTTAGACTCAAGGGTAAACTGATGGGCATTCCCTGAAGGATTTATATTCTAATTTTCCACTTATTTGATTTGTCCACTATATATAAATAAATTTGGTGGTGCAACAGCTCGGAGTGAACCAGGACCTAGTGACTTACAACTCTCAATCATTCCTGTGTGCGTGTTACCAGGAACAGAGGGGACCTACAATTTTCTGCCGATTCCGAACGGCTTATGAGCAGCACTTTCCATGACAAGAGATACTCTTGGAGAATTTGTCAATTCCTCGCAAGAGGCAGTACACCCCTGAAAAAAACTTTCTTGCAGCGGCTGAAAATCGAACTCGATACCTTCCGCATGACAAGTCCAACGCATTTACCATTATGCCAAGGGGTACTACGATTTTTCCACTACACTGGTAAAATATCCAACTTCGTGCTTTTAAAGTGTCACACAAGTGAGTAGAACATTTAGATAGGTTAAGACGATAAACTTATGCATTACTCCAATAATTAGAACTACACTTCAGCAATAATGGCAGTCATTCTTCACTTGACTCTATTGAACTTAGTCATAGGAATTCCTTCACAGGCAGAGATTATAAGATTCACCAAGGAGAGAACTGGGGCTGGACTGAAAGAATGAATGAATTATATATTGGGGGTATTGCAATGCGACCTAGAAATCTATTGTTCCCTCGCCTGAATCTAGATGAGCTTGGTCACTTTAAAGTTCTTCCTCCAAATCTATTGCTCTTAGAAATCTTAGTATTTGGGAGGATATTCACCTGATATTGATCCAGATAGTTTTTCCTTAGTTGCATGAGTGGAAAACACTTACCTAGTATATGGTCTACTATTTCCTCATAAATGTTGCTGAATCTTCATGTGGCACTGCTTACTACACCAAGCATATTTAGGTGTCTTCTTAGTTCAATGTGTCCAGTGAGGATACCTATTATTATTCTTAGGTTGTACCTACTTAAGCTTAAGAAGTTTGTGAAACGTTGTTGGTTGTAAAAGCCCAGTAATAGCTCTGCTTCCTCTTGATTAATTTTGTTTTTGATAATGTTTTCTCTTATTTCGCAATAGGCCTCAAACCCTGTTAAAGGGGTTGATGGTCATGAACAGAGCCTTATTATAGAAAAGGAGAAGACCAGGGGCCAAATTACCGCATCAGTTATCGAGTAATACGTGACTGAATTATGTGAGTTTGGCATTACCGCTTACGTTATCGAGCAATAAATTACTCTAATTTGACATTTTCATTCGATCACTGATGGGACTCTCTCACTCGTCACTGAAGCGGTAATTCGGCCCCTGGTTCATTAATTCCTTCATTTTTGACAGAAATGTGAACACCTGTGCATTTTCAGTTGTTTTTAAATGATTTAAGGTAATGTGGTATAGGCCGCTGAATTGCTAATTCTGTTATAATCTACTACTCATCTCAGTCACGGATTTATATCCCCTTCAACGCGGTATCACATAATATATGTTCTTTGAATGAAATTCTGTCAAACTCGAATGAGAATCTAGAACAGTTTTGTCAAAAATAATATTGTATTGTATATTCTAACTCTTGCGGTCTGTCCAATTCAAGACAGGTTCTTTGGCACTGTGGCCCATATGGCCTATTCATCCAATACTTTTTGTCAAAAAACTTTCGAAATCAATACGAGAAATGGAAATTTCCTTTCCGAAACAACCACCAGATTGCCGCATCTTTACCATTCGGTTGCCTACCCGTGATTTTTGGAGTAACCAATTATTTATCAGTGATTGGCATGGAAGAACAAATGTACATGAAAATCTCCTCATAACAGCCTCAATTATTATAAGACTAAAAGTTAACTATTTTATCAATTTTTGTATGATTCCATAAAACTTCGGGGCAAGCCCAAATATTACAAAATGTTTAACTGGTAATTGAAAGTAAAGTTACAAATTTTTTGTACAGGATGCTCTAAGAAACTATTGATCTTGGTCTGATTATAAAATCAAAATATTCTTTTATCTTAGCCGACATCTACAACATAGTCTGATATCAGTATTTCGTTATCACTTTAGATTGTTATTTTTTGTTACAAGCCAAAGGAACCAATATTTTACCATTTGTAGCTTTGTTTAAAAAAGTTTGTCCCATCTTAACATCAAAACGCACTTTACTCAATTTTAAATACGTATTTAACCATCGACAATAATTTTTCGATCATCATTCAAGAATCAGTCTTGAAATCGCTTTGTTTTGCCATCGGGAATTTATTTTCAAACTTTGTAATTTTTATAAACAAAAAGGATGGCTAAATCCTTTATTATCTTGGCATTTTGTGTCCTTTGTGGGGCATCTAACTGGGCCAGTTCTTTAGTTGGCACTCAAATACAAGACATCTGTAATATTGTTCCAGCTTTTACGAAAATACGTGTTCCTGGTTCTTGCATTGACTGGGCTGAATGTGGAGAAGAAGGTGAGATTATCGACGATGGAACATGCTTAGAAGGCTGGTTCTTTGACAAGAATTCAGCTCAATGCAACAAAAGCTCAAACGTCGAATGTCCATTTGCAAAGAATTCCCAAAAACCTTGTGCACCTGCAAAGAATGGCACGTTTTTGAGAAACCCCGATGATTGCACTGGATACATTTACTGCAAGGAAGGTGTTGAGCAATTCTCCACATGTCCATTCGGCTTGAACTTCAATCCCGAAACCCAAGGCTGTGTCTATCCAAGTGAATACACGTGTCCCGAAAAGGAAGAAGAATCGTCCGCAAATGCGATTTGTGCGTCAGTTGGTGACAATATCCGCATGGCTGATCCTGCATCTTGTACAACCTTCAAAGTCTGCAATAAAGGTATCCTCAAAACTACCAAATGCATTGCTGGAACCTACTTTAGTCGTGATTTGAAACGATGCGGTGATTGGGAGGAAAGTGATTGTGCAATAGCTGAGCCCACAACCGAAGAACCCTCGAACTTAATTTGCGGAAGTGATGACGAGCCGATTGTCGGATTCATTTCCGATGGCATTTCTTGCAGTGGATATTATTACTGTGAGGAAATGGAAAATGGAAAGGCCGATCGAAATCCAGTGTTCGGAAAGTGTGCCGATGGAAAATTCTTTGACAGCAATTCGTTTTCTTGCAAAGACCGAGTTAATGTCCGGTGCCTGCATGATCGATGCGAGGGAATGGGCACGAAATTTGCTAATCTTCAAGGTGATTGCTCCAAGTATACTTACTGTAACGGCGGAATAAGCACATCCGAGGGAGCATGTCCCGAGGATTTCTTCTTCGATGAGAAAACACAAAGTTGTACTAAGATGGTCGTTTCTTATTTGGCTTGTATCGAATAGAATTATCAGCGCTTTTTTAATGCAGCGATATAATGAGTTAAGCGATACATATTAATAATTAATGAAAATAAAGAATTGTTTCGAAAAATTATTGGTTTGTTTAATGGGATTTCGATATTCGTATTATTTTCCAAGGGTCTAATTTTTGAGGATTTTTGCAATAAACGTAATTCAGGAAAATATTGATTTTTATTGATTTTGTTCTACATTGCAGTGCCTTTGGTCTTCCATGAACGTAAGAAACAGAAACTATTATAATTTATAGGAATATTCTGGAGAGTCGTTAATTTAAAAACTAACCAAATCCAGTGATGATAACATTTTTCAAATACCAGAGCTATCAGGTATATGTAGCTGTAGGTCGGAACTCTTAATCATAAGAGATACTGATTTAAATTGTATTTGTTGGTGTCGAATATTGTCAGCCATATAAATATATTATCACTCATTGATTGTTTAAAATTATGATACAATAAACTACAACGAAAGCTTCATGGATTTGTGTGAAAAAGAATTATCTCAAAAAGTTTTTTCGTTTTTTTTTTTATTAAAAAAATATAAATTTTTCAAGAATGAAGCATTTTTGGCAAGTTCTTTTTTAATCATGAGGATAGATAGATAGATAATTTGATTTATTTTTTCCAATCATATTTTTTTACAATTTAACAAATCATAAATCATATAAGCATGACTTTTAATTGCCGTCTGCCGTCATGAGGAGATATGTACGTTTAAAAACATAAATTTAGAAGATAAATCTTATCAGTTTTTTTCTTCCAAGCACGTGGTTTGACTCACATGGAAACTATTCGAACCAGCTCTTACTTCATTTTACACAATTTCAGAAATAAAAATTGTGAGGTATTGAATACTATAAAGTTGAAGTGTATCAAATGTAATTAATATATTATTAAACGGACCTCAGAAATTGTGGCTTTCAAACACGTGAATTATATAATTTTAAGTTCAAGCGGGGATTGTGTCGCTTAGGTCATAATAATAGATGTAGCCAAGGAATACAAAATCATGTCTGGAAAGCGAATTCTGATGGCCTAAGTTTTAAAAGGGGTCATTTCTGATGTGTTTTTCGGGTGTAACTTAGGCCATTATGTTCAAGATCAGAAAAATACTCAAACTGTAAAACTATAACCTCGTTTCTATCTGGTAACATCACTTGAATAAAACAAGTTTTTATTTATGAGTTATTTTTGAATACAAACAAAAGGGTGTATAGGTTTAAAAAAAAATATTTTAGCCCAGACTTTCCCAATTCTGTCTGTCTGTCTGTCTTTTCGACTAAAGCCTAAACGGCTCGGCCGATTTTCCTTAAACTTGGTAGATAGTATTTTTTTCCGCCCACACGTTTTTTCTTTTTTTTTTATAACGGTAGGTACCTGCTATACGAATTTTTTTCGAAATTTTATAAATATTATTTTTCTCAAAAACTGTCCCACAGATTTTAATAATAAAATATCAAAAAATTTCATTTAGTTAAAGCTAGGAAATGGTTGAAAAACAAATTTCTAAAAAATGGTTATTTTTGGTACCCCCCTGGAACCATTTTCTTGGTTTTTAATTTTCTCAAAAACGGTACAACCGATTTTGATCAATTTTTTTGTACTGAAGCTCCCCAGCAGTTTGAATATTATTCTTTATTCAAATTTTCAAAAAGTTTTTTTTGGATTTTTTAAAAAAAATTAAATTTTTTTTTCAAAATTCAATATTTCAAAAACCCCATCCTAGATTTTTTTCAAACTTGATAAATAAAAGTTTCATAATATAAATTATAAGATGCAAGAAAAAAAAATTATTTTACCCAAAAAATAACGGTACCGTCCATACAAATGTATAAAAATGATTTTCGAAAATCGTATTTTTCTCGAAAATGGTTCCGAGAATTTTGCTAAAACAAGATATTACTGACTGTACCTGCCATAGCACGATTTTTGCGAATATTGAATTTCTCACTATGGGCATAACCGATTTTAATAATGAATTTTTTTATGGAGAAAGTTCTAAGAAGTTTAAAAAACATTTCATTTCAAAACTTAAAAAAAAAAATATTTTTTTTTTGGAAAATTCAATATCTCAAAAACGACTCAATATTTTTTTCTGTAAATTTAATTTTTATTCGAACAATAATAAAATCCTTAAATTGGCGTACCAAATGTTTTTCTATAAAATGTTTTAAAAATTTTGTATATAAGAGCTTATTTTTTTAAGAAACCAATACAACGAATTATAATTTTGTTCTTACATAAACTAATATTTGCTCAAAACACATGGCATCCTGTGTTTAGCTCCAACTACCAAAGAAGTTGTTATAGTCTATTAAAAAATGAATTTTATGCTTATGAACAGTTTTTCTCTAATAACATTAATTTTTGAAATTCTTAGTCGTTTACATAAGAGCAAGATCGTGCGACCCAGTCGTGCATATTATTAAATGAAAAAAGAACTCCTTTAGTAGTTGGAGCTAAGAATAAGATACCATGTGATTAAAAAAAATGTTGGTTTATGCAAGAACAAAAATTATAAGTCGTTGTAGCAAATATTCAGCACTTTTTGAAATGTTTTTTTAAACTTTTAGAGCTTCTCTATAATTTTTTTTATTAAAATACGTTATACCGATTGAAATTGAAATTGAAAATTAAAAAAAAATGGTTTAACAGTAAAGTCAAATTTGTTTTATTAAATTACGAAGCGTAAGAATTAATCGAAAGAAAAAAAAAATTTGAGAAAAATACAATTTTCGAAAACCGTTTTTTAACATTTGTATGGTACCGGTACCCACGTTATTTTTTAGATAAATTAAATTTTTTTTGGAAAATTTAAATACACAAAAATATTTTAACTTTTGGGACTTCAGTATAAGAAAAATTATCAAAATTGGTTCGACCGTTTTTAAAAAATTTAAAAACAAATGATTGCAATGATTGCAAGGGGTTACTATTATCAACCATTTTTCGGAAATTTTGTTTAAACCATTACCTAGTTTTAATTAAATAAATTTTTTTGAACTTTTCTTTGAAAAAAAATTAAAAAATATTTGAGGGAAAAATTTAAAAATGATATCTACCAAGTTTTAAGAAATTCTGCCGAGTCGTTTAAGATGTAGTCGAACAGACAGAAAGAATTACGAGATCCATTTTTTTCGTCTTTGCTATTATTGCAATGTCAACTTTGAACAAAATCTCGAGTTCGATTTTTTTACGATCACACAACTTGCCTTATACTCGTAGTATCTACCTATAAGTTGCAAGTAAAAGTCATAGAAATTTTCTGCACGGAAGTTCTTGCAGGATTCGATTATGACTAGGTAACTTTCTGTGACTTTTCGAAATGTTTACGGCAATAATTCGGCCTTGACTTAAAGAGGGACAGACTGGATTTATATTTCAGTGTGTGCTGAAATTCGCTTTAAAAAATTCTATACTTCAAAATTCTGTTAATTATAATAGAAAAATTGTTTTGATATTAAAAAAGTACTCATTTTTGTATCATCAAAATAATATTCCTTTTATCATTTTTAAAGAATGAACAAGTAGAAGGAAAATTTATCCAGAATCCAAAATAATATCGAGGTTCGGCTCAGGGCTATTAAAATTGTTGTGGGAAGAAGTAAGGCCGGAATATATAAACATATTTCTGATCTTTGAAGAAAGTTTATACCTTAAAGAAAAAGAATTGTCACACATAATATTTACGGAGGTTTCCCAGGAGTCTTCATTTAAGTACTTACATTTATTTCAAAACTTTGTCCTTTTTTTGCAATTAGAACTTTATTATCTTTGGTTTTTTTTAAATTAAGAGTTTTGTTCTAGTTGAAGCAGTAATTTACGATTTTTAAATACAAATTTTTCAACAAATACAGAATAACCCGTTTAAATCTTTACAGAATTTTAAAACAGAAGTTCGGATTTACAGAAATTAGAAAAGCAAAATTATGGATTTGGAGAGTTTTAAGAATTTCAGAATATTCATATTCATATACAGATTTTTGGGTCTAAAGAATTTTGGAGGTTCCTGATGAATATTTGTTTTCAGAGCGTTAAGATTTTGCTAATTGTGTTCATAAGCATGATTTTTGCATTGGTCGTTACATGATTCAGGAAACTTCTCTTGCCAAAACGGGTTGTGTGAGATCTTGCAAAAATACTTTTTTTTTCAAATCCAAAAAATTTCCTTTTCCAAAATTTTAATATATTTAAACTTTTTGTAAGCTTCTGTCTGGGAAAATTAAACTTGTGGCATAGTTCTTAGAAAAAAAATCAAAAACAAACTGTTTGAATTTTTTTATAGAAACCTGTGAGACAGTTTTGAGAAAAAAAATATTTTCAAAGGATCATAGACCTCTCGTAAATTTGGTAATTAAATGCCTTTTTCACAACTTATTGCTTACTTATCGTTCAGTAGGTTTGCCGCTTAGTCATTCTATGGATTTCGTTTCATTGAGTTCTGAGCTTTTCAAACTATTGACATAGATAGATATATTGCCAGAACTTTATTTTGTATTCTCTTTCAATATATTAATATATTTTAATGCACCTATTAATATTGTTTGCGAATTGTTAATAAGATAAGAAAGCAATATTAATCAAAATTTTAATCCCTGCTGCTTATGTTTAAAAGAATAATAATATTATAATTACTATATATTTTATTTTTTAACACCATTATCATTTAACAGAAGCTATAATTATGGTGTTGAAAAATTCAGCTCAGGTGCATTAACTACTTTTATCTTTTTCCACACTTATAAACACAAACATCAAAATTTATAATTATAAATGTATAATATAATTAATTGTACCTTATCAAACGTAGTATTGAGTGAGTTATTGATAAATTGGACATTTTTAATATTTCTGGGAATTCTGAGTCAGCCTTTTCCTTAACTAGGGGTATGATAATAGCAACAGGCAAAGAATTTGTCAATTATTATTATAAAGCTACCCAAATTCTAAGCACTTATTGACACGAGTCTTGAAAAAAGAAGACTAATCAATGATCAAAGCACTAAAAATGTAGATTAATCCAACACATACAGTAGTGCGTTTAATTTGATTTTCAAACACGTTTTATAAGTTTTTTAAACGTGTTTCTGTATGGAGAAGATTTATAAATCGAGCAAAAAAAATGTGAGTGCCGGGACTCACGGTTACGATGTGTTAACATCAACGTTACTCTGAGTCCTGGATTTTTGATATATCGTTATAATAATCAGACCAAAAACATAAATGTTAAAAAAAGAGCCAAGTTCTTCTATACAAACACCTTTGTGTAACAAACAGACTTGAAAAGTACTGAGATATAAAAGTACGCCAAGTTCTCACTTCATGAAGGTTTAATACCGAATATTTAAAGTAGAATAATATTGAAACAGCTACAATGTAATAGAGAAATATTATTATTTAATGATTACTGACTAAAATTTGATGCGTTCACTAGTCAAGTTTTTAAAACCTTTCGAATTGGGCATACAAAAAAACTTTCCAAGTAAGCCCCTCAAATATAATTTACATCAGTTCTGAGGAAGTGGGCGGATACCACGCCCCTGAGTGGAAATCCTCAAATTTTCGATTTTTTCCTATACTTGCATGATAAGACTTACCGTTGTGCAAAATTACAAGATTCTACGATGCCGGGAAGTGCTCCATAATTTTGATGATCTGTCAGTCAGTCAGTCAGTTACGGTTTTTCTGATTTTTGAGGAATTATATCTTAGGAACCTCAAATTTGGTGAGGTGCCTGTGCCTGACTAGTTTATCAAATATTCGGAATTTTAAGTTTCTGACTTCATTGGTACTGAAGATAGGGAGGGGTCAAAAATCGCCTGAGTTTGTTCGTGTAAAAAGGGTGTAGAGCCAGAACTTGGCTGGGCACTACCGTGCCCTTTGATGCAGTCACGATATCAATATAGTTTTTTAAATATTAAAAACATTGTTGATAAGAAATAATACGTTTAATATAATAACAAATAAATTCAATGAAAATCATGAACAAATTGTAACTTTATTTTCTCTATTGTTTTACTTTTGTGACTTTGGGTATATTATATTCAATTCAAGCCGTGAATGTGAATTAGATTTCTATAAGAAAGTGAATGAACCTACAATGAAATTTGAAACCAGGGGCCAAATTACCGCTTCAGTGACCGAGTGAGTGAGTCCCATTAGTGATCGAATGAAAATGTCAAATTAGGGTAATCGATTGCTCGATGACGTAAGCGGTAATGCCAAACTCACATAATTCAGTCACGTATTACTCGAAAACTGATGCGTTAATTTGGCCCCAGTTCTTTTGCCATATTGGGTGAGGGTCAATAAATGTTGGGGAAATGAAGATTTCAATCCATTGACACTAGAGGCGAACTCTGTTTGAAGCGCCTCAAAGTCTAAAATGTAAACACGGTACAGTAAGTACGCAATATTCCCAATGTAAACGGAGGCTTAAATGCAATCTTCCGTAAGGTAACGTGCTTCACGGAACGTGTAACCTTTACGGGTTACACAGAAAATGTAACCGTAAAGGTGTGTCCACACCAAACAAATATTTTTGAAACATTTCAGAAATATTTCAGAAACTTTGTTTCCTAAGCATTTACAAAGCTAGATAGTGCGTGAGTGGTTGTTCATATAAATGTAAAAATGTTACGAAAAGTATGGAGAAAAGTTTTGTGGGATCCACTTGACGAACATTTTAAACAATTAAATCAAAAAAGCCCATGCTTTGTCTGAAATTTCATTTCTCAACATTTCTCAAATGTTTCTGAAATGTTTTTTAAGCAAATAGGAAACATTTCAGAAACGTTTGTTAAACAATGTTTCCTAATATTATGTTTCTTTGGTCTGGACACACCTTAACGGGCTACAAGGAACATATACGTTAGAACCACGTTTTTAGTTTACCTTATCCTCGGCATAGATGATTATGGAACTCTGACACTAAGCTGCTTCATCGGAAAAAGTAGGTAAGTGCTACTACGAACAGATGAGGATTCTCTTCAAATATGGCAAGACCTTGATTATTATTAGAGTTCAAGAGGTAAAAGAAAAAACAGTACTCAATCGGTTGAACGTTATAAAAGCAGTACTTTATTCAAAGAATAACTTGTTGAGAGTGAAGTACGGTAAAATTGCATTGTTATGTAATTGACGTGAATTAAGAATATAAGTATATAAACATGAAAATAATTCAACACACAGTAGTGCTCAAAAGTTAGGAATTATAACAGTCCCCCTCAATGCAATTATCAAAGTATAAATTAAAATTCAATAAACAAAATCGATTCCAAATATTCATTATACAAATTTTTTACAATTTCAAAATTTAATTCCCATTAAAACTGAAAGTCTCTCATGCTTTGGTCTGGTCAGATTCTTTGTAAGGACATCAGCTATCATCTCAGATGTTGGCGTGTATTCCAGCTCAATTAAACCATTTTCATAGAGTTGTCGCACAAAATGATATCGAATGTCTATGTGCTTGCTTCGGGGATGAAAGACCGGGTTTTTGACAAGCTGCTGCGCACCTAAATTGTCAGAATGTATTAAAATAGATTTAAATGATACCTTTTCATATCCGAATTCATTTAAAAGATTCATTAGGTATGATGCCTCTTTGGATGCCTGCGAGAGAGCCATATATTCGGCTTCAGTGCTGCTCAAAGCCACAGAAACTTGTTTCTTGGATTCCCATGAGACTGCTCCACTACCCATTAGGAACACAAAACCAGTATACGATCGCCGATCGTCAATATTACCGGCCCAATCCGCATCAACATATCCAGTAAGATTAGATGGTGTCTTACCATATGTAAGCTTAGCACTACTTGTCGTCTTCAGGTACCTTAAAAGATGTTTCGCTGCTACGAAGTGTTCAGCATATGGTTCCACGTTGAACTGCGAGAGCTTACATACGGAATACATTACATCAGGACGCGTTGAAACCGCAATATAGAGAAGTGCTCCTATCAACGATTGATACTTCGATGAATCTACGCGTTCTCCTCCATCACTATTACCTTTAACTAGTTTCATGCCTGGATCCAAAGGTGTATATCGAGGTTTACAATCAATTAGGTTGAATTTCATTGCAAGTTCATTGATGTATTTTTCCTGATGAATCTCGATTTGTTCACCGTTTCTTTTTACCTGGATTCCCAGATAAAAACGCAGCTCACCTTTATCGACAATATTAAATTTAGAACCAATCTGAGATTTAACTAATTTTAAATCATCATAGTTTGATGCAGCGATGATCATATCATCAACGTATATGCCAACAACACACAATATATCGCCTTTACATTTTGTGTAGACACAAGTATCGCCACTACAACGGCGAAAACCAAGTTTTTGCATAGTGTCACTCAGCTTCTTGTTCCACTCTCTGCCTGCTTGTTTCAGCCCATACAGAGATTTTTGAAGCCTGCATACTCGATGAGGGTGTCGCGAATCAACAAAACCTTCAGGTTGACGCATGTAGATGGTTTCATTCAAATCACCATGTAAGTACGCTGTTGTGACATCAATGTGGTGTACATGAAGATCAAATTGTGCAGCCATAGCGAGGATGAGACGAATTGTAGAATAACGAACGACAGGGGCAAATGTCTCATAGTAGTTGATCATATATTTTTGCGAGCAGCCTTTGGCAACTAAGCGACATTTATAGCGATCAATAGAGCCATTTTCATTATGTTTAATGCTGTACACCCATCTGCACCCAATCACCTGGCAGTCATTAGGAGGGTCAACCAACTCCCAAGTACCCATTGATGAAAGTGCATCAAACTCGGCTTTCATAGCTTCTCTCCATCGCTTGTTTTCGGGATGACTTATTGCTTCTGCAAAAGAACAAGGAATAGACATACCATCTTGAGCAATGTTGATAGCCTGCTGGTTATATTGCTTTGCTGGACGACCAACGTTTCCAGTTCGTATGATTTTTGGACGACCGGGCAGGTTTTTCATCTGGGGAGGGACATTTGAACATGATGATGTTAGTTGTGTGGAAACCTCTACCTCTTCCTTCTTTGCCTTAACTGGAACTTTCTCGTTTGACTCTGTAGGATTTTGTGTTGACAATGACTCTAAATCTGTGTTTAAAAAATCATAAAGGTTAGAACTCAATTCTTTATCGTTTTCAAAAAATTCGACATCACGACTCTTGACAATTTTACCTGTAGCTCTGTCTAATAACCTATAGGCTTTCGATTCATCGGAGTAACCAACAAACGTATACTCTTTACCTTTTGCCTGAAACTTTGACTTGCCAGGTTGCTTTATTAATGCTATAGCCTTCGAACCAAACACACGAAGATGACTTACTGAAGGTTTCGTACCACTCCAGACTTCATGAGGTGTCTTATTGCCCAGAATTTTTGTTGGGCATCGGTTTCGCAAATAAGCAGCGGTGTTGATTGCCTCAGCCCACAGTGACTCAGGAAGAGATGAACCTATGAGCAAACATCTTGCCATCTCCACAAGTGTCCGATTTGCCCTTTCCGCAACACCATTCTGTTGTGGTGTATGAGGTACAGTTAATTGTCTTCTTATCCCATTGTCTTTTAAGAAATCTGAGAACTCATTGGAAACGTATTCTGCCCCATTATCGCTACGAATCATTTTAATTGTTCGCCCTGTCTCTCGCTCTACATCTTTCTTAAACCGCTGAAAAATTCCAAGAACCTCGTTCCTTCTTTTTATAATGTAAATATGCATTTTTCGCGACTTGTCATCAATGAAACTAAGAAAATAGCGACCTCCACCAGCTGAAGCTGTTCTCATTGGCCCACATATGTCGGTGTGGACTAAATCAAGTAACCCCTTACTCCTGCTGAGTGACTGCTTAGGAAATGGCTTTTCACTTATTTTGGCCTTTGAGCAAACTACACATTCTAAATTATTTTGACCGCCAAGTTTAAGACCTTGAACCATATTCTTCTTGGATAGTTGTTGTAAGCTACCTCCATTTAGATGTCCAAATCTCTCATGCCATCTTGCATTCACATCATAAGATCTCAAGCTCAACGCTGATTCATGTCTTACACCACAGACTACATACAAATCTTGACGTTTTTTGGCTTTTAAAACGGCCTTATTATTTTCATCTCTTACAACTCCAAAATCTCTTCCAAATTCTACTGCATGCCCACTAGCCGTAATCTTGCTTACTGACAAGAAATTTCCCCTCAACTCAGGAATAAAAAGAACATCTTTAAGTGTTACGTCACAATCATCTGTACTTATTCGGACCGTTCCTACTCCACTGGATGTAACACATACATCAGTTGCTAGCTCTACTGGTGTCTTAGGAGCACCTTCCAAAGAAGCAAACATATTGCTATCGCAGCACATATGGGAAGTGGCACCGCTGTCTATGCACCATTCGTTTCTACCTAAAACTCCATTGCCATAGGCAGTATTAGAAACAATACCAAACGCTGCCTCGTTTCGATTACTCATTGACGCAGTACATTGAGAAGCAAAGTGCCCTCGAATACCACATTTGTAGCATTTACCACGCTTATTTCGTTTTTTATCCAAATTGCCTTTATTTGAGGATTGAACTGGACCTGGCTTCGATTTCGCACTTATAGCTAACACATGCTGCCTGCTACTACTCACGTTGTCTTTGTCCCTATCGTTCCTTCTTTGTTCCTCTTCTTTTAATTTTACCTTTAAAGAGGCCAATGAAGGTAATTTATCTCGACTCTCAATAGCTACTATAAAATTCTCATAGTCATCAGGAAGACTACAAAGCAACATTATGGAAAGCAACTCATCTGGCATCTTAACATCGATCTCAGAGAGCTTCTCAATGGTGACGCAAAAATCATCGATATGGGCAGTCATCGATTGTCCCTCATGCATTTTATTCGACAATAATTGCTTGAATAAACTTACTTGTCTCGCTGGTCCAGACGGCTTATGAATTGATGCAAGGATGTCCCACGCCTGCTTTGAAGTTTGGCTCTGCTTCACGTTGATGAGTTCGGATGATTTCACACTAAGTAGGATTGTCGAAAGCGCCTTTCTATCCGCCTTTTCCCACTTGTTTTTCTCCTCCTCAGCTGCATCCTCCTTGAGTAAAGTCTCACCACTTACGTATTCCCAAAGATCGCAATGTAACAAAACGCTCTTCATCAGAACCTCCCACGTGCAGTAGTTATCTTTATCAAGTTTCTCAATTTGATATAATGAGGTCATGATATATATATATATTTTTGTTCTTTTTAATAGAAAAAAATTAGTTACGACACACGCAAGACTATTTAAACTTTATTTAATTAAAATTTAACTTTAGTATACTTTCTCTATATAAAAAAAAAAAATTAGACCTGGGCCCATAACCTATTAGAGTTCAAGAGGTAAAAGAAAAAACAGTACTCAATCGGTTGAACGTTATAAAAGCAGTACTTTATTCAAAGAATAACTTGTTGAGAGTGAAGTACGGTAAAATTGCATTGTTATGTAATTGACGTGAATTAAGAATATAAGTATATAAACATGAAAATAATTCAACACACAGTAGTGCTCAAAAGTTAGGAATTATAACAATTATATTAAGGTGCAAAGGCATGACCTTTTTCAAATACGGATGCAAACAAAGGCTTCTATGTGAACTAAAACTTCATAGAACTAATCTTAAAAGACAGTTGCATAGCTAAGGGCCGGCCTAACTGAAATGAAATTGCGTCGGACCTATAGGTTTATTGTGAGATGTAGTGCCCTCTCAATTAGAAAGAATGTTTTGAATCGATATAGTTTTAACTTAATTTACCAAATTTATTTTAGTTTAATTTATTTTTGCGTCTCTCTATAGAGTCGATGCAACAAGAGCAAAAAGATATAAAATTTAAAATAATTAAATATATGATATTTTTGAGTAGAATTAGTACTATTCATACAGTTAAACCCAATTCTAAAAGAATTAAAAGTTACTAGAATTTTTTTTCCTAATCAGCTTTATAACTTTTTAACCCACTGTTAATTCAAAAGCTATTTAAAAAAAACTGTTTCATCCTCACCTTATCGGATCTCAATTACTTATTCTTCTCAATGGAACTTATTTTTGATTAATTGAGTTTTTATCTGCAGATTAAATCTCCAGGGAGATAATTAAAAAAGGACTGGTATTTGTAATAGGCCGATAAGCTTTTTATTATTTAGATGTCGTTTTCTTTTCCCACAAAGTTTAACTAATCAAAGCATAGACCCATACTGTTGGAATTCAATAATCAAGGCATTATCTTGTGATATACTTTATAGCTCAATCTTCTATTTAAGGTCTAGGCTATCGGCTTTAAGAAACAGTATTACGAACGAAAGTTAGTCGAAAACATGTTTGGTGAGTTTTTTTTTTTAATCAAAAGTTTTTGTTATAAACAATAATTACTATTCCATATTGCAGGACCAGCTTTTTATATCGTTGGGGCTTTGGCCTTCCTCTGTGTCCATTCCAGTTCAGCACTTACTCCCATACAAGCCAACTCAGTATGTGCTCTCCTGCCAGACGGACAAAATATAGCAAATCCTGTCGATTGTAGCCAGTTCTATTTATGCACACGCGGGAAAGCAACATTAAATACATGCCTTGGGAACAATTTGTTTTCGAAGGAAGATCAGACATGTGTCCCACCGAATCAGTCATCTTGCGGTGCCGATGATTCTGACCCTTGCGCATTTATGTCAGATGGATATTTTGTTTCTGTTCCAAATTCTTGCTCAGATTACTATTACTGCGAAGGTGGAGTAGGTGTAAAGTCTAGCTGTGAAAAAGGCCTGAATTTCGATCAGGCGAATCAAGCTTGCAAATACCAATCAGAATATCCCTGTTCAGATACAGAGAGTATCCCCGGCGATGCAAACATCAATCCTTGCCAAGTCATTCAAAGTGGAATATACTTTGGCGTTGCCTCGTCTTGCAAAGCATGGCAAAAGTGTCAATTGAACGGACCCTTCGAAATTGGTTACTGCCCTGATCCATTCGTATTTAATGTTGATACACAAGCTTGTGATTATAAAGAAAATGTAAACTGCCGACAGTCACAGGAAGCTGAAGCTGGAGGTACCAGTTTAGAAGGAACTCCTTGTACGACAAATGGAGAATTCCGAGCTGATACCACATGTGCTGGTTATTACGTGTGCACCGATGGAAAATATTCACTTGGAAAATGTATCAATGGACAGTATTTTAATCCAGAAAACAACCGATGCGTGTCACGTTTAGATGCCATCAACAAATGTGACCGTTGTCAGGAAACTAAATTGCAGTTTGTTAATTTGGTCCATGATAACTGCACCGGTTATGGTGTATGTAGTGATGGAAAAATGCAATCAACCGGGGTATGTTCGAATGGATATTTCTCTGAAATTAGCGGAGGTTGTGTACAGACAATGAACAACCCAAAGTTTCCCGTATGCTATATCCCTGATGACAGTGAAACAGCCAGTTCGACAAGTCCACCAACTGAAGTATCAACCACAATTGATACTACCTTGAAAACAGATCCCACAAAACCCTCAGATAGTAAAACAACAACCACTGCAGAACCATCATTAACTACTACAGAAGAAAAAACTTCTACTGAATCAACTTCTACTGAATTAACTTCTACTGAATCAACTTCTACTAAATCAACTTCTACCACCACCAAACCAGAAGAAGAAAAAGAGAATTCCAAAGAGAAATTATTTTAATTTAGCTTAGAGTTCATCGGTCGAGAAATTTTTAAGAATGATCGCATTATCACACTACTTTCATCATTTTTCTAAAAGACCGTTTGATAAATAATAAAAATTTAATCAATAGTTTTGAAGTTTTTTTTCATTAGTTTCCTCATTGAAAATCTTAAAGAGGAGACTTTGCTTTCCTTGCAAAGTGATTTGAGCAACAGTCTTATCTTTTGTTTGCTTGTCAGTGACGAATTGGTTAGGGTAATAACTCAATAACTCAATTTCACTTACTTATCCGCCTCCCGATCCATGGAGCATCTCTGCCTGAGATAGTGCGGTCTACCATCGGTTGCGATCCCTCGCCAGCTCCCTCCAGTCGTTGAGACCAAGCGCTCTTGCGTCTGTAACCGTCTGGTCCTTGTAGCAGAGGTTCGGTCTTCCTCGTCGTCTCGAATATGGGGGCTGGGATTCGATCTTCTTGACTGGAGCGTTGTTGTCCATTCGCTCGATGTGACCGACCCAGTGTAGTCGACGTGTTTTGGCTTTTTGAACTACATCCACATCTTGGTACAGCTCCTATAATTCACGATTGAATCCTCGCCTCCATTCGCCCTCTTCGCATATACATAGGACCAAATATCCGCCGAAGAATTTTTCTTTCGAAAGTGCCCAGAGTCAATTCCCCTTTTTAACTTATCGTCCAGCACTCGGCGTCGTAGAGTAGAACTGTCTTTCGAGAAAGGAGTTTTGAACCCATTTGTTTGGTCAAACCGTTGCTTGTTGATAGCATATACTTTGTTTTGTCCTCATTAACTTCACGACCAACGCGTTTCGCCTGTTCTTTAATAGCTGTGAACGCTTCTAGCACAGCTTGATTGGAGCGGCCGATGATGTCGATGTCGTCCGCATAGCCAAGCAGTTGGGTAGACCTGTTGAAGATAGTGCCTTCCAGGTTAACACCACTCTTGCGCACTATCTGCTCTAGGACTAGGTTGAAGAAATCACATGATAGCACATCTCCTTGTCTGAACCCTGTGCACGTCTGGAATAGCTCGGATGAGTTGTTACCGATTTGCACGTTACACCGTGTAACGTCATGCGGCATAGCTAGATCAGTTTTTTCGGGATCCCGAGTTCCGACATCGCCAGTAGAAGCTCTTGGCGATTTATGCTATCATATGCGGCTTTGAAATCGATGAAAAGATGGTGGGTCTCGACTTGAAATTCGTTGGTCTTTTCCAGGATTTGCCTCAATGTGAATATTTAGTCTATCGTTGATCTGCCTGGTCATCATAGTGTTGCAGCAAGGTTTTAGAAGCTCACATAGTACGGTGGATAGGATCTTGTGGGCAACATTAAGCAGGGATATGCCTTTTGCAGTTTTTGCAGGACATATAGGATCGCCTTTTTTGTAGATTGGACATATGGAGCTATTTGACCAGTCGTCGGGCACACTTTCCTCCTCCCAAACTTGGTTGATGAGCTGATGCATGCACCTTATCAGGATCAGGACATCTCCTCCATTCTTGAAGAGTTCCACAGGTAGACCATCCGAGCCTGCGGATTTGTTGTTCTTAAGCTTGTAGATTGCTTTTTTAACCTCTTCAGTATGGGATTTTCAGTAAAACTTTTTATTTATTTTTATTTTTATTATTTTTATTATTGTTACGGTCATTGGAAAAAGAAAATAGTAAAACGTTATGTTTATTTAGGTTTTACTGGAGAAAATTGATGCCAAAATTAGCTTGTGTAAGAAGGAACGAGTAGACTTAGAAATTGGATATCTGAAAACCCCAAAAAAAATATCACGCAGTTATAAAGGCTCTTACATCTTCTAAAAATATATTTCCAAAAGAAGCTTCTACCATTTGTGTTAACAGAGAAATTTTCTTTAACATGGGTAACAGTAGACCAAAGTAGGCTTTTTTAAAATCCCCGAAAAATTATGTTAACATGAGGGATAGAATTATTTTGTTCTTAGAATATACCCAAGAATCATATCCTAAGATGTTATACTCTGTCCAACAAAAATTGTCAGTACAGGGAATATAGGACCTTTGTCTCTCATTCTGGTTGCATTGCCATGCATAAGTGTGTCGCCTTTTAAAGCTCTCACAGGGATTCCGTAGTTTACATTATAAATCGCCACAAATTAGATTAAAAACCGCGTAGGGCTACCGTCTGCCGATTCAAAACGACTGAAAACAATATTCAATTTACCTTTTCCAACAACACCAAGCGGTGAGATAATAGGCGCGTTTTTTTTTTAAGTTGAAAAGCAATACGACAACACTCAACATACTCATCTTCTTAAAATGTGTTCTCAAAAGCTTCAAATCCCAAAAGCTCCTTAATAAAAACCACTGAAAAAGCTCCTTGCTTGCAATTGAGCATGATAATGGTAACTCTGTTTTGATGTAGATAAAGAGCGCACGACGCACGATCGTATTGAGTGACATTTGACACTCTTGACAGTATCTCATCAGCAGTACGATGGTCGTGTTGTGGTGTACAACTTTTTGCAAAGAATTACAACAACAATTCCTTAAGAAAAATCAGTGGCTTGCTCTTTTTTTAGTGGCATTTTTCCTAACGCATTGTAGTGAGGGTGCATCAGGCGCCACTGTTTTAGAAAAAGCTCTCCCATAAGGCCTGTACTGACAATTTTTGTTGAACAGAGTATAGTAGGCGGCAAATAAAGGACACACTAATATCGTAAGTAAAAGTAGAAAATCTCTGAAAAAGTCAATAAGTCTCCTTCTTATTTTTCTCGCTTTCATAGCGCTTAATTCTTTCTTTCGACTTGATTCCTAACATACCTAATATTTAAGTTTCCAACGTACATTCGACTACAGCGCCATCAATGGTGCAGTTTTGCAAGTTTATTTACAATGTGACGAAAAATTAATAATTCAATTTTGTTTTTGAGTTAATTTTTACTAAATATAAATATTTGAGTGATGGGGATCTTTATTTGGCCATTTAAAATGTTTTCTGTTATATGGAAAAGTTGATATCCGTCAAGTGGCTGCTTCTAGTGTTGATACACATGTGTGCCCGTTTTAGCTCATGGCCGTGGCGCGATGGATGTATGCTCGCTCGTTTATGTCGCCTTAATTCCATTTAAACCTTATAAAGTTGTCATCAATGGGTTGCTGGTTTGCTCATTGCATGTTGTTCAGGCATAACACTAACAACATGTGATTTAGTAATACTAGTATGCCCATCAAATATGAAAAACGAATAAAATAATGTGAATTATAAGGAACATAAAATAAGACACAGCGTTATTCTCCGCACGAGTTCAGCCGCCATCCCTGGAGATAAAAAAATCTGAGACAACCATCTTCAGTCTCAGAACATCGTGCCACACATCTTTCCTATCCTTCTTTCTCTTCCTTAACTTCACGCCCGCGCTGTGTTGAAACATTTAAAGGGTAGTTATAATCCCTTGAGCGCGTGTAGATTATAAAAAAAAAAAATTATCAAGTGAAGATTACGAGACCAGGAAACGATTCCTTCACAATATCAATTGTGGCTCGTGCTGTGTGTGCGGTTGCAACGTCTTGTTAAAAATACATATTCACCAAGCCCCGTTCATCCAATTCCGGGAGTAAGAAGTAGCAATGACCATATTTCCACCTGCGTGAACGCCGCATCACAAAGTGGCTTTGAGTGGATGTAATGGCTCTTCGTGTATCACACGCGGTATTTCAGTGACTCAAATACGAAGATTTTGCTTATTGACGTAACCACTCTCTTCGTTCTCGAGATTCAGGATGGCTTGACAGATATTCACACGCGGAGTAAGATCAGCAAGCTTTAACCGATACACTTTGTACGGGAATATGTGTAGGTCTTTCACTAAGATTCGCTGTAGGATCTGTCTGATGATGTCCAATTCGAGTTCGAGCTAATCCCGGGATGTTTGTCTAGTTGTCACGAAACGATAAGGAAATTTACGCTTTTCTTACACGAACGATTATTGGACACACAATTATTCCACGCCTTTGTGTGGAGTATAGCACTCCATTGCTTGTCTTTTTGTATAATTCGTTTGTCCAATTCACAAATGTCAAACATGATTGACGTAAGACGCTATTTGTTAAAATTATTACATCTTCCGATAGGGTAATCAATTTTGCGCTACATTGTACAATGGTTGTATTTATCTTAAACAATTTTTCAGTTTTTTTTTTGTTTTGCGAAAAGAGCGAAAAAATTCAAATTTAACGGTCAATTTATTATTATTGGCCCGAAATAATAAACCTTATAAATCGCATCTTTTTAATAGCATAATTTTTGGCGAAGATGAATTTTTCATTTATTTTTATTTTACAGTAGTTCCCGATAATAATGTATTACAAAACTTTAAAAATACTTATTTTCATAAGCTTTTGCATTGTTTATATTCAATTTAAAAATATTAAAAGTTATTCCTAAATTTCAGCATTAGCTTCAGAATTCATCAACGTCCAAACTCCAACAAGAGCGAAGAAAAGTTTCAAAAATTATGTTAATTTAAGTATTAAAAATACTGTCTAACAAAGTCAATTTCCAAATCGTTAATCAAAGCTAATATTCCAAAGTATCGTTTTTTGACATACCAGTATAACACTTAAACGGAAAATATAATCCAACAATAATTCATGCGAGCCTTCTTAAAAAAAATCTAGTTATTTTTTATTTACTAGCCGACCCAGCTCTCGAAATTCGAGTGCCAATTTTTTTATTTAATTCATTATCATTCAATAAAAGACAGAGAATTCATGATTTGTTTTAAATTGTTGAATGCAATGAGAAGTACCTACTAAGAACTCACTCCTGGAGTCCAAAGGAAAACTTTTAATGGTAAACAAACTTTCAAACCTACATATATGTATGTACACATTTTTGACACATTAACAATTTTCGGTTCGTTTCTTTCATGAAAAAATGATGAGAGTGAAATTTAAAAAAAAATTCACATGTATGTAACACAAAATTCAAAGGTTGACTTCACTGCAACGACGTGGGTTCGAGTCCAATATTATGACCATAACAACAGCTAAAGGACAATGACATGAAAGAATCGAAACAAAAATTGTTAATGTGTCAAAAATGTGTACATATAGGTTTGAAAGTTTTCTATTTTTTCTATTGTGAAAGTTTTCTATTTTTTCTATTGTTTTTTTTTTAATGAAATTTCTTCATTATCTACCATACAGAATTACAATCCATGGATTTGGAATTCCAGCGACACCATGTAAAAAGAACATCCTTCCATTCTTCTCCATGGGTCGCTTCGAAATAAATTCATCCTCAAGGCTAATTTTCCTCATCCGTGTATGACGAGAACTTATTGATTTCAAGTAGTAAAATGTAACGCAGTTATAAAAAGAACCAAATTCTTACATGACCAGAAATTAAGGCAAAATATTTTGCAATGTCTCAAAGGCAGTAGAAATGTCAGGTCGTTTGTCAAGAACGCTAAAATTTCAACTTCATCTTCGGTTCCAACGCTCATCTACAATGACAAACAGATAATTAGCTTTTTAGATAAGGCAAATGTAAATACAGCTATATGTACATTGCCTGATAACAATTATTGCCCTTCATGTACTTGAGAACGTCAATCATTCAATGGGTTAGGTATATTTCCGCACTCGGACAGTTGCAAGTGCCCTTAGAGATCTTGATATAAACAAATTCGCTGATCTTGATGGTTTACACTTATTCTTCTAAAGAGGTGTTCTTTATCGCTGGCAAAACCATTGCGTAAGCTTTTCCATTGCTCCTACTGTTCTGGAATCTTCCCTAGAAGATGAAAAATAGCATTTCTTCAGCTTGTTCTGAAAAAAGGCCATCCTTCCTCCTATCGACCAATTGCACTTACATCCCTTCTTTCCAAGGTCATGAAATTGCTGATAAATCATTAGCTCAAGAAATAATTATATTGAAGATCGAAAGCTTCTCAATGGCCGGCAACACGACTTACGCAGCAATCGTTCGATTTAATGGCATATCTCACTGAAGAGTGGAACCGATCTTTACATTGTTTTAGAGAAAGAAAGATTGATATTTCTAAGGCATTTGATAGAGTTTTGCACTCTCCTATCTCTTATTTTTTTAAATGATCTCTTGTCTAAAACTTGTAATCCACTTCATTATTTTTTCGACGACTCTACTCTCAGCTTCTTATACTTATTCTCAAAATCACTTCCATTTCCTTCAGAAGTGAAATTGCAACGGTATCGTATAATTAGCTCTATTAACTCTAATCTTTACAGCATTGTTAAGCGAGGTATAAGAAATCGTGGAGTTTAATGCTTCGAAAACTCAACGCTGTCTATTGTCTATAAAGCAAAATGTATCAACACCAAATGCCATTGTCGTTAAATAGCAATTGCATCGAAGAAACCGAAATAATCTCAGTACTCGGTATTGTGTCAACCACGATTTTCGTTGAAAAGACCACATCCTCGAGACCGCCAAAAGTTCTGCTAAATGCTTAGGATTTCTATATCGATGTAAGAAATTTACATCCCCTCTGATCTGGCTACCGAGTATAACTCACATCTTTGGGCAGGTCCAGCACAAACTTCTCTCCATTTATTGAATAGAATTCAGAACAGAGCTTTAAAACTGATAGAAAACAGAGCTATCATGGAATTATTCCCATCTCTTGCCCACCTTCGGAATGTTTCATGTTTGTCTTGTTAAATTGCTTCTTTCACAAGCAATGTTCACTCGAAGTATCCATTTGCATTCGCTCCCTCAGTTCACCAGTGATTTGGTCCTGATTTTGGTCGTACCGTCAAATATAGAGATTCATTTTTCGTAGCACAACACGATTATGGGAAGATTTATCCAACACAGTTTTCCCGTGCCATTTAAATTTGCAAGCATTCAAGACCAATGTTCATCGACACCTCTTTCCCCCCCCCAACCCCACACACACAATTTTCTCATCGGCCGTGATATGTTTAACAGTTCAAGGGTCCATAATTAACATTTGATCGCGTGTGAATTATAAAAACAAAAATCCTTCTTTCTAAAACATGATTACTATCAGAAATAAAATGGACGGCTGGGGCACGAAAAATGTTTTTTGAAAAGCTAAAACAAACATTTACGTAAGTAGTTTTAGCAAATAAAATAATTCCATGTGATTTAATAATCAAATATGAATCTATGCAAATAGAAATTTTAAATTGCTTGTTTTGTTTTTAACAGTTTTTATATATTATTTTTTGTACGTCAATTTTAAATTTGTATCATTGTACAAATTAAAATTAAATTTAAAAAAAATACTAAAAATAGTTTCTTTTTTTTCAATGTTAGTATGTAGATACTTATAATGCTTTTTAAACTTTTTAGAAACTTCTGTATAAATGTACATAAATTGTATCATAATTTTATTAACGGTTTTCTAAAAAATAAGATTTTCTTAAACGATTTTTAACATTTGTATAACGGATACCTTTATTTCAATAATATTTTTTCCAAATATAAAAATTGACGCAAGTTCTTTTCGAAATGCATGTATTCAGGTTTAAAAAATATTAAAACATTTCAGGAACAAGAAAATTATTGAAATTAGATGTGTACTGTTTGGAGATCTTTAAAAACAAAAACAAAATTCTTTAAGAGGTACCGATAAAAATATGTCTCCGTAATTTATTGTTTCAACAATGAACTAGCTTTTATTAAAAGAACTTTTTTTTGTAAAAATCACTGGAACAGTTTTTGAAAAAAAAAAAAATGTAAGCAGATAATGCTATTTTTGGTCTTAAAACATAAGAAAAAAAAACCGTGTCTGGGGAATAATTAAAAATTGTTATCTACCAATTTTAAAGAACATTGAAAAAATAATGTGCCACAACGGACAGACAGAATTCCGATACCACTTTTACCGTTTTCCCAATCGCTTAATGTTATTTTTACTTGCGACTTATAGGTACTATAAGGCAAGTTATGCATTCGTAAAAAAAATCGAACTCGAGATTTTGATCAAAGTTGACATTACGATGATAGCAAGGACCAAAAAAGTGGGTCTCGCAATTCTGTCTGTCTGTCTGTCGGTTCGACTACAGCCTAAACGGCTCGGCCGATTTTCTTCAAACTTGGTAGATATGGGTTTTAATTTTTTACCCCCGGACGTTTTTTTCTATTTTTTTTAAGACCAAAAATAACGGTACCTGCCATACGATTTTTTTTCGAAATTTTATAAATATTTTTTTTTCTCAAAAACTGTCCCACAGAATTTTTTAAAAAAAATTTGAAAAATTTCATTTAGTTAAAACTAGCTAATGGTTGAAAAACATTTTACAAAAAATTGTTATTTTCGATAGCCCCCCTGGGTCCATTTTTTTTGTTTTTGATTTTCTCGAAAACGGTACAGCCGATTTTAATAATTTTTTTTTATGCCAAAGCTCCTCCAAAGTTTAAATATTATTATATATTCAAACTTTCAATTTTTAATTTTTTGGATTTTTAAAAAAAAGTTCAAAATTTTTTTTTGGAAACTCAATATTTCGAAAACCCCATGCTCGATTTTTTTCAAACTTGGCAAATAAAAGTTTCTTAATATAACCTACAAGATTTGAGAAAAAAAATTTTGTTTTATCTAAAACTAACGGTACCTTCCATACAAATTTTAAAAAATGGTTTTCGAAAA
Organism: Chrysotoxum bicinctum; assembly: GCA_911387755.1. NCBI lineage: Eukaryota > Metazoa > Arthropoda > Insecta > Diptera > Syrphidae > Chrysotoxum > Chrysotoxum bicinctum. The sequence goes on from OU426990.1 coordinate 12,466,785, forward strand.
TCGCATTTTTCTCGAAAACGGTTCCGAGAATTTTGCTAAAATTTTTTTTCTTTTGATTAATCTTTACGATTTATAATTTAATAAAAAAAAATTTTAAATCTAGATATTACTGACTGTACCTACCATAGAACGATTTTTTCGAATTTTGAATTTCTCATTATCGACTTAACGGATTTTAATGAAATTTTTTATAAAAAAGCTCCTATAAAGTTTTAAAAACATTGCATTTAAAAACTTAAGAAAAAATATTTTTTCAATTTTTAGAAAAAAAAAGTAATTTTTTTTTTTTGAAAAATTCGATATCTCAAGAACGGCTTAGTATTTTTTTTGGAAATTAGACTTTTATTCGTACAATAATAAAAACTTAAGGTTGGCGTACCAAAATTTTTTCTTAAAAATGTTTTAAAAATTTTGTACATAAAAGCTTATTTTTTTAAGGAACCACTACAACGACTTATAATTTTTGTTCCTGCATAAATTCATATTTGCATATCATTCTGTTTTTATCTCTTACTACTCAAAGAATTTAAAAAAAATCATTTTATCCTTATGAACAGTTTTCTTTAATAACATTCGTTTTTAAAATTCCTAGTCTCTTACATAGGAGCAAGTTCGTGCGACCCAGTCGTGCATTTTATTTTTTATTGAAATCTCCAGTTTGATTGTATTTAAGAATTATCTGATATTACCATCATATGTACATATATACCGCGAATAAAAAATATCCATCTTGACTTGCAGTCAGTCACTAAATATACAAATCATATAAAAATAATCTTATGATAAAACTAAGCGTTTATTGTAGTTGTATCCAAAAATCCAATATTTTCGACTTTGAACCATTTGTAGCAATATCTTTTAATTTATCGGTCGTATAAAAAAAACATCAACATTTTTTCACAGAATATTGTGATATTAAATGGCGATAACTTCTAAACAATCAGTCGTATAAAAAAAAAATTGTTAATAATTTAAAGTTGTGGATAATTGCTTTTGAAAATTTAACTTATATCTCGGCTAATATTGCCATCCAATGTTTTATAATCATAACTGACGAGTTTTTATAATTTCTTGAATTTACTTAACATTTATGACTTCATGGATAATTTAGATAAAAATTAGAAAAAATAAATACTCTGGTGGTTTTGGCTTATCATAACACATCAGAAACTAAAAACACATTTACATTTTTTATGGCAGTGTAGTGAACGGTACATGAACTTAAAACTTATATTATTAAAAAGTTTAAAGATTTCTGAGATAGGTAAAACACAAACGAGGTACCACCTTACATAAATATAAGTGCATTGGATGTCATGCTTGTATCTTGGCTTCACATCCCAGCCCCTGCCACCTGAAAAAATGTCAAATCTTCTATCATTGTTTATTTTCATGCAAATTGAAGGTTCCCTAAATTCCTGCGGAAAGCACGCACAGCCTAATGATTGAGAGTTCTAAATCACTAGACTCAAGTTCTCTATGATATACAAATACAAATTATGTAGATAGATACTATGCATATTGAACGACTTATCATGAAAAGAGATATTTAGGCCTATTCGGCGAGATCTTTTATTCTTTTATTCTGTTATTCTGCTATGAATTTCCATACAAATGTTTGAGCTGTCAACAAATCTTTTATGAATTTTAATTTTGGTATTCAGCACGCTAAAATCTGTTATAAAATCTGCTAAGAAAACTTTTATGAACTGTCAAACGTTCGAACATAGAAAAAATCTTTTACGAATAGCATTTTTGGTATTCAGCATGCCAAAATCTGTTATGAAATCTGTTAAAAATCATAAAAGAATAAAAGACAAACTTCTGTGACTTTTATCATAAAAGATTTCAATACATACACATATACGAGTATATCAATGAAAAATTGATACATATATCATCGTCGTCCATTGTGCAATACAATATTTTGCAAATATGGCTGATCTGGAATGAATTAAATAAGAATTAAATTACATTTTTGTTAAGAATGGACGTTTCATAGAACGACGACGATATATTTTATATTTCGTCAACGAAATCTTTTTAAAAGGAGACAAATGAAAGAAAATATATTTACACACATACGAGTATTATATAAACATATGTAGCTATATGTAAGTAGAGTAGAGGACACCAATAATGTGTAAGAGAAGAGATTACTTTTTTGTTCGTCATCCATTTTAATTTTGTCAGATGAATTATTTTATTTAATCACAGCTGATTTTGATAGCAGATTTAGTTCAGTTTCATAACAGATTTCGTTTTCGAAGTTGCATAACAGACTTTTATAAAAGTTCGAGCCCCTGAATACCAATTATAAAAGATCTTTTAAGATGGAAATCTTTTATGATTCATAACAGAAAATCTATAGCAGAATAACAGATGTGGCAGAATAGGCCTAATTGAGTTTGGGCGTTGGAAAAAGTTCAGACTATCACAGTTGTTTTTGCAGTTGAGAAATACCGTAAATGATGAAATAAAGAAAACGGAACGCATTTTTTTTGCTTCAAAATTCCCCCAACTTGTCCTCCAAAATCTCTGAGAAAATATCAAATATGATATCTCGAAGGAAGCAAAAAAAGAATGTTGAACATGATTGCAATGTAAATGAGCTCAACATCATTTTGTGACTTCTGTTTGTAACATAAACGTTGGTGTTAAGGTTGACAGAAATTTTAATAGAAGTCTTGAGTTTTTTTTTCAAGCTTCAGTTTTGAACGAGTTTTTAAAGTCAATATATAAAACGCTTTAAAAGATATTAAATCAGAAGCTATTGGTCTATACAATATGCAAATTTCTTAAAATCATTCTTACTGTGGAAAGCCTCAAAAATAATTACAATACTAAAGAAGTTAACCTCACAACAAAAAGCATACCTTCCAATTTCCATTCAAACTTTGACAGTTCACGGAGTATTTAAATAACCAATGAATCTACACATCTACGTTATCTGGTTTTAGAGAAAAACCCAGCAGCATATTTGTGGTTTTAAAATAATGCAAAAAACAAATTAAAAATGATCATGTAACAACATTGGTTTTACAGGACTTCTCCAAGCCTTTCGATATTATTTCTCTAGGAATACTTCTAAACAAGTTGAAGAATTTTTTTTCTTTGAAAATTCATTTCTGTCCCCTTTTTAAACAATACCTTACTGATAGAACTCGGGCAACTCTTGCGAATATATTATTTTCCATCTACTTGTGCCGGTGTGCCTCTGGGTTTAATTGTAGGACCACTTTTATTCACGTTTGCAGACGATGTACAAATTCATTTGAGCTAATTGAATTGGTATGGTTGAAGTTGCGACAGCTAGAATAAATAAATATTTGATGCGAGTAGGACAGTGGTCTCACGAAACTCATCAGAAACTTAATTCAGCAAGACAATGAAGTTGATTAGAAATTTTAGATCAAAGACCATTTATGAAGATAAGGAAGAGTGTTGGAGACAAAACGGATCTTTTCCGCACAAGAGCATCTATTTTATGAATATCAGACTTAAAGGAGTTCAATATGCACAACTTGTATGGAGCGGTCCAAAAGGTTAGTTTTAATCCAACGATACTCTGCATTTCCAAATGTACAAATTTTCGATAAAAGAGCTTCATGCCTATCAAATGCTTCAGTCACTCAGAGGTGCGCCTCGGGGAAGTCAACTGTGTCCTATTTTATTCATTCTTTTTGGAAAAAAAAACGCAAATTACAGTCAGTTATAAATAATCATCATGTTAATACGTAAGTTGATTGTCACCCTACTCAATTTGACCACATACGAGTAGCAATTACAGTTTTTCCAATTATTCTTTTTTCAGTTACCAAAGTTACCAATGACAGACAACTAAACGATTATAGGCATCAGTGTGATTTCAGCAATTGACCGCCAAAAGATCTTCATTTCGGACGAGAAAAAGCTGCCATTATTAGAGTAAACACAATCCATAAGTGTTCGACCAAGCATTAGTGCAACAACAAAGATTAATAGTTCTGCTGGAAGTACCTATGTGATATCTCTTTGTGGTGGCAACCGATAATATTCAGGGTATCAAAAATTCATAAGTATTAAATAATCTCTGAGTATCTAAATCACGCCTTAGGAATATTGTCATTAGTACTGCCAACTCCATCTTAGGCAGCAGTCGTAAAAATCGGAACGACTGGTTTGATGATGAATGCAAGCTAGCGACTGAACGTAAGAATGTTGCGTACCGAGCAATGCAACAATCTCATAGAACGCGGGCACGCGAAGAGGAATATAAAGAGCTCAGAAGAATAGAAAAACGGCTACACAGACAAAAAAAATCAGCCTGGGAGAAGAACCTAATCTGTGAAATAGAAAATAGCCGAGAGCGAGGTCCGCACCAGGCGCGGAAGTTCTACCAATCCGTCCGAAACATGACGCAATACACACCACGCTGCACATACTGCAAGGACGGAGAGGGAAATCTGATCACCGATCCTGAAAGCATACTGGAGCGATGGGAAGTGTACTTTAATGAATTGCTAAATGGTCAGCTCACTGCAGAAGTGGAGGCTCCACTACTTCAAGAAGAATACTCTATGTTGCCGCCACCAAACATAGAAGAGGTTGAGAAGGCTATAGGCCGGCTTAAACAGAACAAAGCCCCGGGAGCCGATGGCATACCAGCCGAATTATTCCATCACGGCGGGCCAGCCTTACGTCAAGCAATTCATGATATTATAGTACACGTATGGGAGCAGGAAGAAATGCCAGAAGACTGGCGAAAAGGTTTAATATGCCCCATACATAAGAAGGGAGATGTCACAACGTGCAGCAATTATAGAGGTATCACGTTGTTGAGTACCGCCTATAAGATACTCTCCTCTATCCTACAAGACCGGATAACCCCATACGCTAAAACCGTTATCGGACAATATCAGTGTGGTTTCATTCCAGGCAAATCAACAACTGATCAGATATTTACCCTTAGGCAGGCGATGGAAAAATGTCTAGAATTTAACATCCCAACATACCATCTGTTTATAGACTTTAAGGCCGCCTATGATAGCATAGCCAGGGTAGAACTTTACAAAGCCATGAGAGAATTCGGCATCCCAAATAAATTGACACGACTATGTAGGTTGACCATGACCAACGTAACAAGCCAAGTAAAAATAGCCGGATTGCTATCCAGACCAATCAACATCTTTAATGGACTCCGACAAGGGGACGGTTTGGCCTGCCTCCTCTTCAACCTGGCGTTGGAGAAAGCAATCCGTGACTCTGGCACGGCAACAAGAGGGACCATCGTCAATAGGTCCAGCCAGTTACTGGCTTACGCAGACGAAATCGACATCATCGGAAGAACCGAACAATCTGTACACGATTCCTTCATCCAGATCGAGCAGGCGGCACAAAATCTGGGGCTGCACATTAGTGAAGGTAAAACAAAGTACATGGTGGCGTCGAATGCGAGAGGAACAGTTGGTCAAACAATCAAGGTTGCGGAGCACGAATTTGAAGTGGTGCAATCCTTTAAATACCTTGGGTCAATAGTAGCAGCCGATAACAATATAGAAGAAGAAATACGCGGGCGGCTTCTCAAATCCAACAGAGCCTACTATAGTCTGTCAAAGCTCTTCAAATCCAGAAATCTCACCATAACTTCAAAACTGCTGCTGTACAGGATCATGGTCCTGCCAGTACTCACATATGGATCCGAGAATTGGGTGCTTAGCAAAAGGCACTCCGACCTCTTAGCTGCGTTCGAGAGAAAAGTCTTAAGGAGAATTGTTGGCCCCGTATGTGAGGAAGGACGATTCCGGAGACGGTACAATCATGAACTGTATGCAATCTACCTTGAAGCAGATATCGTGACAAAAATTAAGCTCGGTAGACTCCGGTGGGCAGGGCACCTAGCTCGCATGAGCGAAGAGGAACCTGTTTGGAAAGTTCTTTGTGGTACATTCTATGGTAGACGACAGCGTGGTAGACCATGCTTGCGCTGGAGAGATGGCGTAGACCAGGACGCCCGAAGCCTTGGGGTGCGCAACTGGATGGCGTCGGCTAGAGACCGGGATAGGTGGAGAGACTTGTTGAAAGAGGCCAGGACCGGAACCCGGTTGTCGAGCCGATGATGATGATGATGATTAAAGCTCTATTTTGAATTGTTTCACAAAATTGTATCAAAAGATTATATTGGAAAAAAGTGAAAACACGTCACAGTTCTCAAAAAGTTCTTTATTTTTGTTCTTAAGAAATTTCCTTAGCAGTTTAATATAAACTAAAAATTCCGAGTAGTTTCAAAGTTGTATTATCATCAAATTGAATATTTAATCAAAGATTTCATCTTAGACCCCCTTATACATTAATCTCTTTTGAATTTTCGAATCAAAAATCACAAACCGAATAGAATGTCTCTTTTATTGTACAGGCTTGCAATTTTTCATCAAAGAACATATCTTTTGGGCACTTTCGTGTTTCTTTAACTAAACCATTTTGACAAACATAGTAATCTCGACAACCCCATATTTCTGAAATAACTTTCAAGTCACCTCGGCCCTCACAACGATTGTACTTACACTTTGTCTCAGCTGGATCAGCGCACGATTGGGTTTTCTCATCGAAAAACAATCCTTCAGCGCACTGATACCAAGAGGGTTTTTTGTCAGACAATTTTCCGCCCTTATAAGCACAATAATAATAGCCCCTGCAAGTTAAACTATCTCCAACGTACGAGTTATAAATAGGTTTCTTGTCCTTTCCGCAGATATTTTGTGGAATGGAGTGTGCCTTACAGGGTACTTCAAACATATTCTTACACTTGCCACTAGCTACATCATAATAAAGACCACTTGCACAAGTTGACTTTTTTAGGGAGCCCTTAGTACATTGAAAATAGTTATTGCAGTTGTTAGGATCCGAAAATGAAGTTTTAGTAGGAAGGATTCCACAAAAGTCCGAAATACTCTCGCAATCTGAATCCGATGGAAAAACACACATTTGAGTTATTTCATCGAAGTGATAGCCATCAGAACAAGCCCCTTTGATGCTTTGGCCAGATTGACAGTAGAAATATCCGTTACAATTGGCTGGATCCGCTACCCAACGATTATTTTTCTTTTCGCACTTATCCTTGCAGTATGAATCGCTAACGGATTTATCGCACTTCTGGCTGTCCTTGTCATAGAGTAGATCTTTGGGGCAAGCTGTTAGTGTTCCAGTTCCATTTTTGCAACTAACAAAAGCTTGACAATTGCCAGGTTCACGAAATTTCATTCCATCAACTACTCGAGCACATAATTCATCGTACTCGGCGAAGGAAATGCCAATGACAGTTGTCATGAGCATAATTCCAATAAGTGTGTTACAAACTGTAAATGATAAAAGACTGCTATAAATTTGACACGTACATATATGTCATCTTCTGTTACCTTTCATTTTGTTTTGTTAGTTTGTCTTCTATTCCAAATTGTTAATACGGGTATTTCTAAGAAGCGACTAATCGATTGAATTTAGTCTTATTGGTTTTAAAAGCTATCAAGGTCTGAAGGTAGCGATTTTTGCACTTTCACAGACTATTTGCGATAAGATAAACTTAATGAAGTGCTTCAAATTTTGTACTTTAATTCTCACAACAAGATTTATAAGGATTAGGTAAGCCATAAATATGTGTTTTGGTTTTTGGACATATGGTTATTTTGATAAGCTTTTCTTCGAGTTGTTTACTCGTATATTTTTTATATTGGTTGGTATTTCCAAGTTTCTATTTAACTCCGGACTGAGTAAAGGTATTTTAATCAGTCCAAAAAAATATTAACTCAAGAAATTAAATTAATAGAGTGTATCATTGGCAACTAGGCCAGTGCTGATTAAAATAAAAAAGCTAAAACTCTGTTTTCGGAATAAAACGAATCTTAATATGTATACATATGTACTCGTAAATGCTTACAAAATGTGACTTTAATCAAGTTTAGGTTTAATTATCATGAGTAAATTCTAGTTATAGTATAGACATCTACAGGTTTTTCAACTTCTTTTCCAAAACTATTTCGATCTGATCTGTCTACAATTTATAAGGCATTAATACGTCCAAGACTTGGGTAAAACTCAAATCATAGGGCAGGTGCAGCACAAACTTCTCTCCATTTATTCGATAGAATCCAGGACAGAGCCTTTTAACTGATAGGAAATAGAGCTATCATGGAAACGTTCCCAAATCTTGAACACCGTCGGAATGTTTCATTTTTTCCCTGTTATATTGCTTCTTTCACAATCAATTCTCACTCAAAGTAGCCATTTGCATTCCTCCCCTCAGTTCACCCGTGATACCCGTTTCGCTAGGAATGCTCATCAGCTGCTCACAAATCCATATCACAAACATCAGAGTTATAAAAGAATTCAATCTTGTGTGAATGCAATCTTTAAAATCTTTCAACGAATTCAATTAAAAGATTTTATTCATTGCAATCGACAATAAATTATTTTACATTAAAAAGATTGCAATCATCACCTTTTGCCCTAATTATTAAACAGCAACTAATTGACTAAAATCTGAGAGTTCAGACATTCTTTGCGTTCTTTTGCATTCATAACATTCTTTAACATAAAGAAATCAATTGGTTGGATGTGAACTGAAAAGTGATTTCAATCTTTTCACAATCTCAAAGGGAATTAAATGAATGCAATCTTTTCATTAAAGCAATGAAATAATAAAATTAAATTAAATTAGAGTCCATGACGGCTCACAGAGAGCCTTAACTTAGTGACTTACAACTCTTTACCACTTATGTTTAAGACACAACTTTTTCCTGACTTCTTCCAAAGTGATTTCAACTGTGATACTAACAAACTATGATATTTCCAAGTGTTATTAATTTAGCGAAAAATCAGAATGCTTTTCAAAATCATACAATACAATATTATTTAGATTATCGTTTATTCCTAAACATTTTAAGGCTATAAATTGTGGATTTCAGTTTTTATGTTACCATAAAATGTTTAATGGAATGGGCTGAATATTTTATAAACTCATTTAAAAATACAAGTTTATTGTGTAAATGTGATCTTTTATGTGCCAAATTGGTACCAAAATGAAGGTAATGAGTAGTAGAATTTTTTTTACTCTATAAATTACAAAATTCTGATATAAACTTTCTTTTAAATCCACTTTTTTTATTTCACTGATAGAAATCAATTTCAATGAACAGCTGATTTTTATTTCTTTAATATGGAACACAATCGTTCCACTGAATGTTTTCGATTCTCTTTCCATTCTCAAATGTCAGTTTTTCTTTCAATGATAAACTTTAACCTGCATAGAATTGGTTGAAATCAGCCACTGACAGGATCTTTTACTGAAACCAATTTTTCAATGATTGTTATAACTGATTTGTCAAACGAATGAAGTCAGCATTCCACTGATTTGTTTCAATGATGCATTTCAATGAAAGCTATAACTGGGGCCTTATTCAATATATCATACCCAGTAATTTACAGTTGATTCAAACAAATTCTGGAATACCATAGGGTAGTTATTTAAGCTCTGTCCTTTTTATTCAATTTATTAATGAAATGCCGTCTATTTTGCATTATTCAAACTGTCTCATTTATAAGAACTATATTAAAATCCTCAGAACTATTTAGAAAACTCACAACTATAAGGATTTGCAGTCAGCGTTGCCGCGAAGGAAAAAACATAGAGGGCCATTTCGAAATTTTTTGAGGGCCATTTGACAAAAGTTGGGGCCAAATATTTTACTTACAAATCCGTCCTTAAAACATTAAACTACAATATATTAATATTTGTTTTTGTTCTTATTTATTTATTTAATGCATTATTCATTTAATGCATTTCTTAAATCTATGTAATAGGCAGCAGAAGCAGATCTTTACTCTGTCGTCTGATTTGATTTCTTGGGAATTACCTTAAAATATCTTAAAAAAATATAAATCACACCAGTAATATTATTTTAATATTTATATTCGTTTTTTCATATTTTAATTCAATATATGAATGGACAGCGAACGAACAAATAACAAGCGGCAAAAAAAAAACAAATGTCTATATCGTACGATTTATTAAATTATTTTTATTTCATCAAGCAGTTTTATACAAATAACACAGGTCTACAAAAAAAAAAAATTTTTTTGGTGCCTTGAGTTTTGCAGCTGATTTTATTTATACTTCTGACGCTGATTTCAAAACTGAAAACCATTTTTCCCTAGCAGCTCTAGTTTTTGAGTTACAGAAATATTCAATTTACGCTAATTTAAAAAATTCATATGCAAGAAATTCATATGAAAGAATGTTCGAAGGGGAATTATTAGCCCCTCTACCTGTCATAGAAGGGTAATTATTACCCCCTCTACCTGCCATAGAAAGATAATTATATAATTAAAATAATAGAACCTAAATTTTGCTATATAAGACAACTGTGTTGCCGACCTGGACACAGTTTGTTTTTAATAGTGAAAGGGTAAAGTTGGTTGTAAAGAGATAAGTAAATTGTTTTCGAAAATTAGTTTCGGTATATTTGAATGTTGAACAATAAATTGTTTGGTTGTAAAAAAATGAAGTGTTTTATTTACGAAATAAATAAGTGGAAGTTTTAAACAAAGTGAATAAGTTTTATTTATTACGAACCCTTGGTAAAACATTACAATACTTTAAGTGAGTATGATCCATATCGTTGGCGTCTGTTTATTGACAGTTCCAAGCGAAGTTTGAAGTGTGTGCTTTTACACAATGGTAACGAATTGGGATCAATACCTATTGCTCACTCAACCCAAATGAAAGAAGAGTACAAGAATATAGCTATAGTCTTGGAAAAGATTAAGTATCACGAACATGGGTGGGTCATTTGTGTTGACTTGAAAATGGTTAACTTTCTCCTTGGACAGCAAGGTGGATACACAAAATGTCCCTGCTTCTTGTGCCTTTGGGATAGCAGAGCTAAACAAGATCACTGGGTAAAAAAAGACTGTCCTGAAAGAGAGAACATGGTTGTTGGAGGCAAAAATGTTGTTAATGAGCCTTTGGTTGATCGGAATAAAATAATCCTGCCTCCACTTCATATAAAACTTGGCTTAATGAAGCAATTTGTTAAGGCTCTAGATAAGGATTCATCATGTTTTAAATTCATATTTACAAAGATGCAAGGATTAAGCATTGAAAAAATAAAAGCTGGCATATTCGATGGACCTCAAATCAGACGGTTAATAAAAGACACCAATTTTGTTGAATCTATGAATGAAAAAGAGCGAAAAGCGTGGACATCATTTGTGTCAGTTGTCGAAAACTTTTTAGGCAACAAGAAGGCTTTAAATTATAAGGATTTAGTTTAGAACATGCTGACTGCTTTTCGTGAGCTTGGATGCAACATGAGCATCAAGGTGCATTACTTGCAAAACCATTTGGACCGGTTTCCTGAAAACTTGGGAGACTTGAGTGAAGAGCAAGGTGAACGATTTCACCAGGATATAAGGACAATGGAAGAACGATACCAGGGCAAGTGGGATACGCATATGATGGCAGATTACTGCTGGAATCTGCTAAGAGATTGTCCGAAAAAGCCACATTGCAGATCAAGCAAAAAACGAAGCTTCTTGGGTTCTAGTACATCAAATCAGCAGTGAAAAATATATTGTATATGAAATGTACTCGCTAGTATCTTGTTAATAAAATTATTATTTTATTATTTTTTTATATTTATATGTAAATATCACTAAATGAGGTTGGATTTTCAAAGGAAAAATGTTTTACTTTCTTCTTTTCCCAATTATTTTGGGTATTTCTAAGTGGTGTCAGGTTTGCAACACCCTACCCCATAACATGAAAACGGGAGCTGCTAGGCAAAAACCGATTGCAGATTCGTTTTCAGGAGGTCAAATTTACTAAAGAACAGTTCAAAAAGTATCGGCACCAAAATGTGTGTATACCTGTGTAATATATAATAATCTTGCAGACTACCGAATCATTTTTTTTATTGAAAAATAGAAAAACCAAATAATTAATTAGTGGAGCAAACAAAATAAAATTATAAACTTAATCTAAAATAATGACTTAATACCACCGGATTACGAATTAGATTAATATGTGCTTCTTAAAAGATTCTCGACTTTGTTGAGAAAAAAAATCAATATAATTACAAATAATACTTTTGGCTTCTCTAATGCATCGAGTTAAAGGTTCATGTTTACCCGATGATGAGGTTCATTAAAAAGGAAAAGGGATCTCAATTACAAGAGACAAAAGAAAAGGGCAATTTATATGAGATGTAATAATATCGCGCAAAAATATTATTGCAAAATTTTTACGACGAACGACAAGATATTTTAAGCCAAGAAGTTGACACCGAGTTTTATAAGTTGGGGTATGAATATTGTATGTTTGTATGTTTTCAATCCTATTAGAATGAACTTGAAAAATTGGATCCCAAATTACACATCAATACTCTAATGATGACCTTACATATGCAATGAAATGAGATCAAAGAGTCAAAGGATCAGAGAACTCTTTAGAGTTCCGATTAATGAATCCTAACATAGAGTTAGCCTTAGCTAACTTTTCGTTAAGTATTGAGAGTTCCGTATCTTCTATAGAGATCTTTCTTTTCGTTAAGTTTTGAGAGTTCCGTATCTTCTATAGAATACTGAAAAGGAATATATGATAGGCTCCTAAAAAATGATAAAGATTGACACTTTGATACGTTTAACAAAAGCTGATTAGCTAAACACCATTCACAGAAGCGATGAAGATCAAATTGGAGTAAATGACAATCATTAATTGACGTAACACGACGGAATATTTTAATGTAATCCGCAAACATCAAACAAGAAACATTTTTTAAGAAATCAGTGATATCATTGATCAGCAGCCAGAATAGAAGAGGGCCCAACTAACTTCCTTGTGGTACTCCTGATGTGACCTCAATTAGATCTGAATGATAGTACATCATTAATACCCACAAACTATTTTCTTCCGTTTAGGTAGGATTCAAACCACTTTAAAATAAAGGGTTTTCCAATAAGAGGTGTTATTTTGAATAGCCCGCTATTTCGGTAGCTGTCACTTTTGAAGCTGTCATTTTTTGACATTTGACAAGAAGAAACTACGCTATTAATAAAAATGAAACGATACACGCTTCAACAACGCATTGAAATTATTAAAATTGGGTCCTTGAAATGCATGAAAATGAACCGGAATTTCATCGAAAAATCATCTTGACTGATGAGGCCCATTTCCACCTCGGAGGCTACGTCAATAAGCAAAACTGTCGCATCTGGGGCTCGGAAAACCCAAGAGTTATTGTTGAAAAGCCTCTCCATCCTCAACGCGTGACTGTTTGGTGCGGTTTATGGTCCCGCGGGGCCATTGGACCTTACTTTTTCGAAAATGAGGCTGGAGCAACAGTTACGGTCAACGGATTGCGCTATCGAGAGATGATTAATGATTTTTTATGGCCTGAATTAGATGATATTGATCTGGACAACGTTTACTTTCAACAAGACGGCGCTACGTGCCACACAAGCAATGAAACCATCGATCTTTTACGGGAAAAGTTTCCGGACCGTGTTATCTCTCGAAGAGGTGATCACAATTGGCCACCGAGATCTTGTGATTTAACACCTTGCGACTTCTTCCTTTGGGGCCACGTGAAAGATAAGGTCTACGCCAACAGCCCAGCGTCGATTCAAGACCTCAAAGATGAAATTCGTGAGGCTATCGAGGACATAGGGCAGCCACTTTGCGATTTGGTTATGGAAAATTTCATGAAAAGGATATGGTCCTGTAAGCGTGGTCTTGGCGGCCATTTGGCTGATGTTGTGTTCCATTATTAACGGCATACCTTCCTCTTTATAATGAAATAAACATCCGATCATTTATCTCCAAAAATGCCATTTTTCTTTGAATATCAAAATAACACCTCTTATTGGAAAACCCTTTATTTTAGTGGAAGCCAATGGATTCCAATTTTTGTATTAGTATAATGGTGGTTTACTTTATCGAACTCCTTAGTAAAGTCAATATACAGGGTGTCTCACAGTCACCACCCCAAACGAAAACCATGGATTCCCGAGGTCATTTTAAGTCGAAAACTTAAGAGGTAATTTTATCGTTTTCGTCCCGTTTTCGAGTTATAACGGTTTTTATGATTTTTGCCTTAACTGGCTTTATCTTTGCCAAACTACGTCCGATTCGTAAGATTATTTTTATAAACAATCAAGAATTTATTACAGTTTTAGTTTGTTCCAAAACTTTTTTTTCTGCGGACAACCGTGTCTCCGCAATTCATTCAAAAAAACACGTTAATGATTATTAATTTTTTTCGCTTATTATTAAAGCCCAGTTTACATAAACGCTTTGGTAGATGACGAAAATAAATGACGTCAGAGAAGTCAACACGCTGGACGAAACTAAAGTGAGTCAAATCATTAAATTAGATAAATGAATAAATTCCGTTTTAAGTATGGTTATTTGTATGTGGTGGAAACACATTGTAGTGGCGATGCGTAGCAATGGTTTATATTTAATTTTGTAAAGCTTTTTAATTATTACTAAACACGATATGATGTGATGTTAAATCTTCTAAAATTTAGATTTGGGGGCCATTTCTAATTGGCCCTGGCAAAGGGCCAAAATTTAAAACAGAGGGCCAAATGGCCCGATCGGGCACTTTGTGGCAACGCTGTTTGCAGTGCAAGTTAAATTTTTTTATTTACTAGAGTATTGCAACTATTACGAGAACATATCAACAATCACAAAGTTCTTACCAGGCGTTTGTGTATTGGGATAATAAATGCAGTTTTTTAGGTATTCAGAAAAGATCCCACTGACAAAGCTTTAATTGATAAGATATTTCAATGGCATAGTTAAAATACTATGTATTTTTTTTGATAACTATGCTACTTAAGTCATCTATTCCATAGGAACTCTTAGATTTCAATTTATGCAATGGTATGAGAAACTTCATCTTCGGTCACCAGATCATAAAAGAATGACGACAAGACTACACCGTCATTGGGACATTCTTCATAATCATTTTCAATATTTGAAAAAATTGATGTATGGCCTTTAGGCTACTTTTTTGAAAAAACACATACAATTATTTGCTATTTCTGCATCGTTTCTGAAACCGTATTTTATGTAAATTCTATGCATTTAAGGCCGTAGTCACCATTTTCTTCACTAAAAGATTTCTTACGATGTTCCATTGTTTTTTTGGATTGAACCAATTATCATTGAACTTTTGTTTAAAGTATGCCTCTTTTTGTTTACAGATTTCATTTCTTTATAGGCGATTTTTTTACTTGACATGTGTGATTTGCCTTTGTTTTTAATATACATAGAACTCATTTTTTTCATTGATTTTCTGACACAAAGAGACAGTAATCAACGGTTTGATTCTTTTGTATTAACGTTTTTGTTTTATTAATTAGCTAGAAGAAAAGCGATCCGATAAAATATCTATAAAATTTTGGAATGCGTTTGAAGGACAGTTACAGCTGTATACATTATTTCAACTTTCGAAAGAGGTACCCTGTTAAGCAACGTGTGTAATTTGTTTCTTGAAGCAAATGGGTATTCGAATTTTCGTTTTTTTGTTTAATGTTTTTTAATAAGTCGGCGAAGGATACTCCTATTGCAAAATGATCGCTTACATCCCACGCAATTAAAAACGGAAAAAAATGTTCGGTATTTTCAGCACGAGCTAAAATATGTATGGTGTATGCTAGTAAATAATAATCAGACCTAGACAGGAAGTCTAAAATATCAACATTCATATCACCCATCAAACAAATATTGTTGCTATTCAACATAATGTAGGTAGTAGATCATCTAGATCTTTAGAAATATATCTTAATGAACAAATTGCAACCGATATATACCAACAATGTCAATGCAAAGATTAAATTCAAGTTTTGTTTTAAAAAAAAAATGGCATCAGCACTTTTCAAATCAGGAGACGATATTTTAGACACAACAATTTCATTTTTTACAAAAAATAGATATTCATCATTGCATTCTGCATAAACATTAAAGCCCGGAATAGAGTAGTTACCTAATTCGTGGTCAAAAATCGAGATTTCAGATAGAAAAATTACATCAGGTATGCTTTTAAAAGAGATAGTTAAAGTTACCAAAAAATTATCAAAATTCCTTCTCATACTTCTTATGTTTTTGTGGAAGACCACAAGATCGTTATTTGATTTGTTATAATTTAAACCAATAAAGATATTGGTGCAAAATTTTAAACAGCCTAGTATTAAGTAGTATGATACTACTAAACAATTTGATAACTTTAAAGTAGTTTACTAGCTCATTCTTAATTTTAAACATTAAACTTGCTCTTATGTAAAAGACTATGAATTTTCAAAAATGAATGTTATTAGAAAAAACGGTTCATAAGCATAAAATTCATTTTTACTTGCGACTTATATATAGTTACTATAAGGTAAGTTACGCATTCTTAAAAAAAATCGAACTCGAGATTTTGATCAAAGTTGACATTACGCTGATAGCGAAGACCAATTCAAACTTGGTAGATATGGGTTTTAATTTTTTCCCCCACACGTTTTTTTCTTTTTTTTTTTGACCAAAAATAACGATACCTACCATACGTTTTTTTTCGAAATTTTATAAATATTTTTTTTCTCAAAAACTGTCCCACAGAATTTAAAAAAAAAAATTGAAAAATTTCATTTAGTTAAAACTAGGTATTGGTTGAAAAAAAATTTTCAAAATATTGTTATTTTCGGTAGCCCCCTGGGTCCATTTTTTTTTTTTTTTGTTTTTGATTTTCTCGAGAACGGTACAGCCGATTTAAATCATTTTTTATGCTAAAGCTCCTCCAAAGTTTAAATATTATTACATATTCAAATTTTCAATTTTTTATTTTTTGAATTTAAAAAAAAATCAAAATTTTTTTTTGTAAACTCAATCGAGATCGATTTTTTTAAAACTTGATAGATAAAAGTTTCTTGACATACCTAATCTACAAGATTTGAGAAAAAAAATTTTGGTTTTTCTAAGACTAACGGTAACTTCCATACAAATGTTAAAAAATGGTTTTCGAAAATCGTATTTTTCTCGAAAACAGCTTCGAAAATTTTGCTAAAATTTTTTTTCTTTTAAATAATTTTTACGATCTATAACTTAATGAAAAAAAAAATTGAAATCTAGATATTACTGACTGTATCTACCAGAAAACGATTTTTTCAAATTTTGAATTTCTCATTATCGGCATAGCGGATTTTAATGAAATTTTTTATAAAGAAGCTCAAATAAAGTTTAAAAACATTGCATTTCGAAACTTAAAAAAAAAAAAAAATATTTTTTCAATTTTTAGAAAAAAAAAGTCATTTTTTTTTTTTGAAAATTCGATATCTCAAGATCGGCTCAATATTTTTCTTGGAAATTTAACTCTTATTCGTACAATAATACAAACTTAAGGTTGGCGTACCAAAATTTTTTCTTAAAAATCTTTTAAAAAGTTTGTATATAATAGCTTTTTTTTAAGAAACCACTGCAACGACTCATAATTTTTGTTCTTGCATAAACTCATATTTGCATAGCATTCTGTTTTTGTCTCTTACTACTAAAAGAATTTAAAAATTTCATTTTATCCTTATGAACAGTTTTCTTTAATAACTTTCGTTTTTAAAATTCCTAGTCTATTACATAGGAGGAAGTTCGTGCGTCCCAGTCGTGCATTTTATTTTTATTAAATTAAAGATCATAAAAATTAATTGAAAGAAAAAAAACTTATAAAAATTCTATCCACCGTTTTCGAAAAAAATACCATTTTTGAAAACCATTTTTTGAAATTTTTTAACATTTGTATGGTGGGTACCTTTATTTTTAGGTAAAATAACATTTTCTTCTCACATCTTGTAGATTATATTAAGAAACTTTTATTTATCAAGTTTAAAAAAATCTAGCATGGGATTTTCGAAATATTGAGTTTTGAAGAAAAAATTTTGAAGTTTTTTTTAAAAATCAAAAAAAAAATTAAAATTTGAATACACGATTCTATTTAAGTTTTTGGGGAACCCTAGCAAAAAAAAATGATCAAAATCGGTTGTACCGTTTTTGAGAAAATCAAAAACAAAAAAAATGGTTCCATTTTTCGGAACATTTTTTTCAACCATTACCTAGCTTTAACTAAATGAAATTTTCTTGTGTTTTTATTTTTTAAATCTGTCGAACAGTTTTTGAAAAAAAAAATATTTATAAAATTTCGAAAAAAAATCGTATGGCAGGTACCCTTATTTTTCGGTCTTGAAAAAAAAAGAAAAAATGTGTAAAAAAAGGTATCTACCAAGTTTAAAGAAAATCGGACGAGCTGTTTAGGCTGTATTCGAACCGACAGACAGATAGACAGACAGAGTTGCGAGACCCACTTTTTTAGTCTTCGCTATCATCGTAATGTTAACTTTGATCAAAATCTCGAGTTCGATTTTTTTTACGAATGCATAACTTGCCTTATAGTACCTATAAGTCGCAAGTAAAAAGTATAAATGGTGTTATTAAAATAAAAATAGTTAGAAATGATCATCAATGCACGTCATGAATTGACCTCCATGCCAGCAGCCTGCGCATCATAATTTTCATATGAGATATTTAAAGAAATAGTACTTATAATTTGGTTTTGCAATTTTCGCCTCCCTCATTAGCATCTTTGTATTGTGTTATGTCTTCGTTGATGTATATTTTGCCTTTACATGTAGAGAAGATTGTTTCAGCTTTAATCGGTATATTCCTAGCGTATAAATCTGCCAAGATTTCATATAATCATACGTTCCAAACCAGAGACTGTTTTAGCGACACTTTATAAGCATCAGGCAACCCAAAACTCTTACAGCGTAGTTCGCTTAAGTTTCTATACACATAAAATTGGTTATACCCCCGAAACAAAAAATTGAATTTATTCGTGAATTTTGGTTATACTCGTACCTCTAAACCCAACTCGACTCTCGGTATCATGGAAGAGAAAAGTATTGGTGGTGAACTTTGATGATGTGGATTGCTCTTGTACATTTCAAACTGTATAGCCGGAAGAAATAAATGCCTTGGTAGAAATGGGCTATACATCCTGTCGATTTACAAGGCTTTTAATGATCGGGTTCTCGGTATTTGACTTAAAATGAATAAGAGTGTTAAATATTGACATTTTAAAATTAAATTATTAAAAAAATGTAAAAATTTTCAACCAAAAAATAAGTCACTTTTCCGAGATTTTGAGTTTAAGTGCAAGTTATTCAAAGTTTAGCTATTACTGACTGGATTAGTGGTTGTAAAAAGAACTATTATAATCTAATCTTTTAATTGTTGCCATTGTATTTTAATATTTATTTTTTATTTAAAAAACATTTAATATTCCTCTTAAAAGGAGAGATGTAGATATACGATTTTTTTGTTGTGTTTCAATTTATACAAACTACCATGTATCTAGCTAAATACTCGTAGCTTCTTTCCAAAGAGTCCAAAAAATCAACCCCAGTAAAGAAGATCACTTATATTGTATACTTATTAAAAAGATCTATATATTTCAAGCTGTAATAAACAAAATTTTCGGTTATCTGAAAAATAAAATTATGAAGACCTGGGGCCTGTTTCTCAAATCATACACATCATACATTGTATGATATTGACAGTTCTGCTGTATGATTTCTGTTTCTCAGATTTGTTGTATGATCCGCTGTCATACAACAATGTATGACCGAAGATTACACTGGAAATATTGGAATGTTGTATGATTCTGTTTCTCAGAAATTTATCATACACATCATACAGCAAATAAACCTACAAATTTTCATACATTTAATACAACACAAAATTCTGTTGTAAACTGCATGTACAACATGAAAAGGAAATATACAAAAGTTAGTATTTTTTGAACTAATAAAATTATAACAATTTTGAATTAATTTTCATTGTTTTCTTTTCTACAGTCGTCAAAAGAACAAACAATTCTAGTGTGCAGTCATTTCTTTGAAAACAAGACATTTTATTTGTGGAAAGTTCACTGGCTTGACCCTCACAAATCCAAATTATCTCGTAGTTTAACAAGAGAATTTCATGTTTGAAGTGAAATCCACCTAGAAGACTCAACATAAATAGAACCCCCAGCCTTAAGCCATGAAGCTAGTGCTGTTAGTTTTTAAAATAAATTTGTTCATTTATGAACCATCGAAGCATTTTTCTGATTCTTTCAAGAATTTTAATTTTGTAATCAACTATTATTATAATCAATTACAGTTATTAATTTTTTAATGAATATAGTAATTCCATAGTTTTATACATAAATTATCTCCCATATTACTTTTAAATTAGTAAAACTTTAATTTTCTTATCTAACAATTAACTTTTTTCTTTCGCAAGAAAACAAAGTTGAGATTTATATTAACCTAACACTCAAATAATAATGAAATGTCAGAATCATACACATCATACAACAATACAAATATCATACAACACTTCCAGTGAAATCTGAGAAACAGAAAATTGTATGATGTGTATGATGTATGAAAATGTTGTATGTTGTATGAAATGTATGATGTGTATGATCTGAGAAACAGGCCCCTGGACTTAGCTTACACTTATGTAGACTCATCGAAAAAGACTCATATTTAAGAAAACAACTTTTAGCTCAAATCACAACCGTCTAAAAATTTAAGAAAAATACATCAAAAATTCTTCCACAGACCCTCAATTCCAATCCAAAATCAGCTTAGACATTTTATTATCGCAGAACGCAGCTGTTTTGGATGTTTCTAATCATTAATTTACCACTAGGTACTCGTATATATAACATCACAAATCTGACAAAACATACTTTTCGATATCGAACTCAGCTCATTTAAAAAAAAAAACTGTAAACAACCGTCATCTTTTTCTATCTAATCTTTAAACTAAAAGTATTCCAGTCTTTTCCACCAAAGAATTGCTTAGGATTAATTCGGAATTCCAACAACAACAACTACGAAGAGTATAAAAGGCTGAGTTGGTCTTAAGAAAGCTTTAGTTATCGGTTATTATATTTAAAAAAAAAAACAAATTAGCTGTTACTCGTAATTGGAAGAAGTTGGCGGGTACAATGAAAGGTATCAAAAAAAATCAGCTATAACTATAAGGAACATATTATTAAAATTTAAATTTCGCTTTCATCAGGTTTTCTGAAGCATTCCATAGGTTAGCTGATAAGTTTCGACTTTATCAGAAGACTTTAATATTTGAGTGAGTGGCGTGTGCTTAGAACAATAGTGTGATATAAAGAAACTTGTTGAATGAATTTTATTTACAATTAAGTTGTTGCTTATAAGAGCATTTTGTTTACTTAAGAAATAAAAAAAACACAAGTATGAGTAGGCAAAATTCAAATAACGATAAACACGAATGATAATGGAATACTTCTTAGGATTCGACTCGCCTAAAACAAGAACCGTGTTTTTTATGCCTAGGCTTCGCAGAAGAAGCCACTCAACACAGACGAAGTATTGATAGATTTTCAATTAATTGCCTAAATTTTTCCAAGATATCCAATTTTCACCAAATTTTTTCAACAAATATTTCATCACACTACTGTTGCTTTGGGACTGAGACTCCTGTTTTGTTGGGCAATTTATAGCTTGTGTATTGTGTCCAAACTAATGTGAGAAATACATAAGCTGCAAAAAAGCTACAAACAAGCGTATTACGTTTCTATAAAGAAACGCTTGGGATGCTCTTATTTATTTGCTGAGGTGGTTGTTAGGACTGCTAAGTTTCTCGCAAACAGTTTAGTTTTTTTTTAGATGTTTCTATTCATTTATATTTTGTATTGAGAGGCTTAAGAAAGCTCGCAAAATTTAAATGTAAACATAGGAGGAACAAAGATTAACTTTATCTAATATCATTCATGTTCAAAATGTTTTAAAATATTTATTTTTTAATTTTAAGGGTCTACGATCTGTGTTGGTGTTGTAAGCCTCTTCTTAATCGTTCTTGGACTTCCACATACTGAAGCAATTTATAACAACATTTGCCGTTTGTTCCCAGATGGAACAAAGCTTGGTGATCCAAGATCATGCTACTCCTACATAACATGTATCAATTCAACTGAAGTCTCCACAAACTGTCCAAAGAATCAAACTTATAGTGTTGAGTCTAAAAAATGTATGACATCGGAAACTGGTTGCGAAGATCCATGTGCACCCGATGTTGATAACTACTGGCTAAGTGATCCAAAATCATGCAACGGATATTATTACTGTACCAATGGAGTTGGAGTTCTTGGAAATTGTTCGTGGGATCAGCATTTTGATGAATCTCGACAAGAATGCATATACTCGGAGAAATCTAAGTGCAAAGGTGACAATTACTGTGTGATTGTTCCAAACGGTATAGATTTCAAGGATGAACATGATTGCGAAAAGTACCAAACTTGCCAAAAAAATAAACTAAAATCGAAGAAATGTCCCAAAGGACAATGGTTCGATCGAGAAACTGGAAAGTGTTTGGATAAGAAAAATGTAAAAAGCTGTAATAGTTTACCATCAAAAATTTGCATGAAGGGCATAAGAGTCGAGAGAAATAAATACGTTAATGATAAAGCCACTTGTAGAGGTTATTACTTTTGCGCTGATATTGGAAAGAATGCTGACGAAAATCCTGAATGGCATCAATGTAAAGAGGGCCAGTTTTTCAATTATAAAACACAATCGTGCACAGATCCATTGAGTGTTGATTGCGAAGAAGATCGTTGCGATGGTCGTGGAGATTTATTTGTGAACAGTAAAACGAATTGTCAACATTATTTAGTTTGTAAGGATGGACTGACCGTTGCGGAGAGAAAGTGTGCTGACGAAATGTTCTTCGATGAAAAAAGACAAGCTTGTACATCTGAGGTTATTGAATATGATGTATGCAGTTAGGGATTTGTAAGAATAAAGAAAATTTTATTTTGAAATAACGAAGAAGTTTTACTTATTTTTACAGACTGAAAGGCATAGAATTTCAATCAACATTTATATGTAGGTACATTGTAGAGACTCGTTAAAAATCATCTACAAAAAGTCTTCATACCAAGCACAACTGTCTTTTAATCAACAAAATACATGGCCCAGTTGGTGATCTGAGACGTTAGCAAATGGAAAACCTGAAACCAGTACAAGAACTAAATTGATTTGTAAGAACACCGTTCAAAATATAAAACCTCGTGGAAGACCACCAAAAACGAGTATAATTCACCACAATATCAACATGTACTATATTAAAAAAAATTGGTGATCTAAGGAGGGAAATATTTCTGAAAACTAGGGGGCAAAACTTCGAAGCTTTTGGTACAGCTATCGAACTGTGCTAGAGGGATTTGGTGAAGGTGGCAATTTTGTTAAATGATTTTGGGCCAGAAGCAATTGAAGTTTTCAACTCATTTGACGTAGGGAATGAAAAAAAAAATATGATTACGTTTACAAAGCTTTCCAAGAGGGAATAATGCCAGAGGTGTACATAAATGTGAAACTATTCGTTGAGTTTTTGTTTTAATTAAATTTTTGAATCGTCTACATTTTGTTTGACAGAAATTATTCAATTAATTCTATAGCTTTTATTTCAATTTGTACATGACATTAATGCTCATCATGTCAGTCATTTTTTTGGTAGAGTTTCTCAGATATATTTTAAGCGTTTCACTGTCAAAAATAATCTTACCGATTTACATGTTGAAACTGTTAGAGCCGGCAACATTTTTAAAATCTTTTTGTGAATATGACGAAATAGATTATTTTTTGAACAACATTTGTATTCCAAGTTGTTGAAGACATTTTGTTTTCCGTAGGAAGAATTCAGCCGAATTCAATCAAATTGTAATGCTATTTTCGTTAGAATTCAGTTCTTTTACGTTAAAAATTAATGATGACATTAAATATTAAAGCTTTTAATTATTAGTGTATTGATCTGTTATGTCGGGAGTCTAGTTTCGAGTCTCAGTCGCTGCAAACTTAAAACAAAAAATGGATTTTTTCTGTTACAGTTCATTTAAAAGTAGCTTAGAAAATCATCATTAAGAATAATCATAATGATTGTCGTAAAATAACTTCAAGGAGGTATTCTGTTTAGTTTTGAGCTGTACTCCTGCAATATTACCGAACTTATACAAAAAAAAAAAAAACAAAGTATTTTAAAATCTTTTTTACTGCAAATTTATTAAACCAGTTTTCAAGAGCACGCCGGATAAGACCTAACACTCGTTGTACACTCTGAAGAACTTACATCAAAAAACATATCATCGGGACATTTTTCTTTGCTAACCGTTACTCCATTATCGCAAATCAAATAGTGCTGACAGCCTACGTCTGAACTAATAACTTTTGTTTTATTCATTCCATCACAGCGATCTTCGTCGCATTTGACATCCTCTGCAGAAAAACATCCCTGTTCAGAGATGTCAAAAAACCTACCCTCTGGGCATTGGCCAACAGTTGGTTCGTTATCAACAATATTATCCCCAACATCGTGACAAAAAATATAACCAGAGCATGTTCGTTCATCTCCAACAAATTTATCTCGAACGGGCCTTTTAGCTGTTCCACAACTTTCGAACGGAATCTCATGTACTTGACAGTCAACTTCTGATTTTTTTGTGCAACCTTTTTGGACGTCATAGTAGGATTTTTGGCAATAATTTTCTGCCAATTTATTTTTGACACACGTAAAGTATTTTTGGCAGTGATTTTCGTCCTTAAAGGACACACCATTATTTGGCACTATGTCACAGTATTTAAAGCCTTTGCAATTTGAGTCCGATTTAAAGACACATGCTTGTTCTTTGAAATCAAAATCTAGATCATCAGGACAGTAATCCAGAACACCGCCATCCTCAAAGCACTTAAAATATCCATTGCATGATTTAGGATCAGCTTCCCAAAATGGCGATTTCTTATTACATGGATCCTTACAATATGAATCTGGTTCCTTTTTGACGCACTTTCCGGTATCCTTATTGTAGAACGGATTTTTTTCTTCACATTCCGTTACTACTTCTGTACCATTCTGACAGGTGATATAGGAGTTACAACTTCCGGGATTACGAAGCTGCACACCATCTGCAAATAATCTACAGATATTGGAGTCGTATGGCTCAACTTGGCTATACGATGAAGCCAACAGAGCCAGCAATATGATAAAAACTGCAAGATTCAATAAAAGCTTAGTATAGAAAAAAAATCTTTGGCACAATCTTCTCTTGTTGGAACTTACCCTTCATTTTTGGTTTAGCTGCCTTCAAAAGAAGTAACCAACTGCCAGTGCCTTAAAAGAATAGTCTTGTTTATAAAACATGTATTTGCAGCTTTTTTGAGAAATACATAGCCAGCTAAATACAAATAGAAAGATAAGATAAATCATAGCCACTGATGGTTAAAAGAAAGATTATGTTTACCTAAAAACCATGCTTTAAGGTATCTAAACGATAAGTTAAATGTTTGATAACGATTATGGATTGCAGTCAATATAATACAAGATTTATTAAATGAACGGGAGCGCTTATGCTGTCTAAGTGTACAAACAGAGTGGAGCGGAGAGCAAAGCTGCGAAATTCATCAGAGCAAAGAGCAAAGAGCTCGAGCAGCGAGCAAGGATGATGACTAGCCAGAGTGAGGAGCAAAGAGCAAGAGCAAAGTAGAAGAAAACAAGCAAGAGATTATTCTTTTTCATTTAAATATTTGAATTTTTCAAATAAAAATGGATTCTAATAATTTAAATCTGTACTTGATTGAAAACCCATTTTTAAGCATATGATATTTTCTGAAACGCGGAAACAGAAAATCATGTTAAATTTCAAGCATATTTCCGAATGACCATGAAAATATTCGGTTATTTAATTGACAAAATTCAAAACAAGCTTACGAAGAAGTGGATAGATTTCGTAGCAAAACCCGATTTAGTCAATAAAACATCTTGCAGTAACTTTAAATACAAAAAACAGTTCAAAATTTCACCAATTCTAGTTTAAAAATCGCAGCGATGAGAGCGGAGAAATCAAACATGTTTGAAATCGCCGCTTTGCTCCCTTGACGGCTCTTTGCTCTATCTTCGAACTACGCTGCACTCTGTGTGCTACCCTTTCAATGCACGTGTTTGATTTCTCCGCTTTGCTCTTTGCTCGCTGCTTTTGCTCACTCGCTGCTCCACTCTGTTTGTATACTAATTCTGGAAAATCAATTCAAAATGTATGTTAAGTGAATCTATTTTTTGTTTGTCTATGTCCTAAATTATCAAAAATTCGCTTCGTTGCATGCCGACGAAGTCCAAGTGTACGACTTAAGGCATAGAGACTTAAGGTCCAACTATAATAAGCATTAACTAGAATATGTGAACGGGAGAATACATACTAACCTTAATCAATAACCATGATGGCGTCCAGCTGTGATTCGTTAAGTTTCGTTCAAAATAAGCAATAGCAATCCCAGTTCCTTGGCGAATTAATTTTTTTTAAATTTGTATGAAGAAATTGCTTTAAAAGACTCAGCGCTTTTGTGAAATATCAATCAGGTTTTTTCTTCTCTTTTAAAAATGAACGAAAACAATTTTGTGTTACACGCAACACGCGAATCTCCAAACGACAACAAAAGAAATACATAATATGAAATCTCATATGACTTTTGACAGTTTGATCGTTATCTGAACTCACCCCAGCAAAATACCTAGATCTACTTCAGGGCGAGTTCAGGGCGACCCCTGGTCTGAGAAAACACAGAATTTACTCACCAGGGTGACTTCAGGTTTTTCAAAAAAAACTTCAGGGCTCAACGAACAAACCTAAAATTATATGGTTTCCGACGTGTATCACGGTTTTCTCTGTTTACATGAGTACCCTTGCTAACTTTCTTAGGACAGCTTGAGATTTCAATTTTTCCAACAGGAGTTTTGCCATTAGCTGTTGTTTTTATACGGCATTGCAACTCATATCGAGATAGCTTTGGAAAGAAATCTGAACGCAGCTATTAAATTTAACAAGTGCAGAACAAACACATTTACTACGTTTATATGCAGTATCGAAAGATCGAGTTGGATTAGGGTCGCATTTTTGACTTGGAGTTGAGTTGAAATGGTGTAGAGCGATTCTGAAACAATTTGTTAAACCAACTCCTCGACCCAGGTTTTTCTCACATTTCGACTCAACACCGCTGAGCGAGTTGGACCGAGTCGAACGAAGCTCATTTCAACTCAATACAGGTATACAAAGGGTCAAAGCGAGCTTCAAGCTCGCTTTAAAACCTCATATAAACGTAGTAATTAACGATAACAGAGTTCAGTTGCTGCTTTGAACTTGGTTATGCAACTATTTACGAATTCTGAGCATGTGCATATGTGTAAAAAGCGAACAGCGAAAAAAGTTTTCAAATGTTTGCATAACAGTATTCATAGGCTATCGTTAAGTAAACACATGTACAACTGATTTTAATGTCTCAATAAAGAATTCAATTCAATTCAAAAATGTTTGCATAAGTCAATTATAACTAAGATGGGTAATTTTACAAATGTAAGCAAATTTTCGTTGGTTTTTTGACTTTAGCTTAGCTTTGCTCATGCTTATTATATTTGGAATTTTAAGCGTCCTAAATATGAGTAAATGAATGAAACTTAGACCTGCCTTGCATTACTCAATCTACATCTTTTGTTTAAGAATTTGGAGTACTTCACTGACTTTTATCAGGTGACCTGCTAGATACCTATGTGCATACATCTTTGATGTACAAGTGCATCATTGAAACCTAAACTGTGGTCCAGAGTGAACAAATGCAAGTGGTACTCCTCACTAGGCTAAGAATATAGATGTGTCGTTTTTGCTAATAGTGAACCTGAACAATAAGGAGACCCATTACTCCCTGTGACATAATGGTTTCTGTCTTGGAGTGTCCCGTCGAATATCTGGAATCGATTCTCATCTAAATTGTTCATGTCTCTAGCTCCCAAGTAATAGTTGTTTGACAGGCCTCAGATTCAAGAGTTAGATCCAGAAATTTGACCCTTTACATCCCTTTACATTAGCGACGGAGTATAGTTACTTCGACTTTACAACGGCTCTAATCCTGAAAATCTTATTTATAATGAAAACGCACGAGGAATAGCGGTGGAATAAGCTAAAACTGGTTCATAAGAGGTTTAAGGTCGTTTTAGTATCTAAATGTCATTTTGAGATGACATCTTGTGAAATTTACAAAAAGGAGTGTAAGCAATTTTTTTTATTTCTTACTAAGACAAAAAGGATAGATATTTTGCATTAATAAATTATTTATATTTTCCAAACGCTCTAACAGTTGTACGGTATTGGGAACGCAATGTGGCTGGTACATTCATTTATTGGATTTGAACTTTTACTACGTTTATATGCAGTATCGAAAGATCGAGTTGGATTAGGGTCGGATTTTCATTTGAGTTAAGAGCTCGATTTGGAGTTGAGTTGAAATGGTGTTGAGCGATTCTGAAACAATTTGTTAAGCCAACTCTTCGACCCGGGATCGAACCGAACGAAGCCCATTTCAACTCAATACAGGTATACAAGGCTCCAAGCTTCAAGCTCGCTTCAACACCTCATATAAACGTAGTATTTACACACTCCAATTTTAAATGTATCCAATTTCCAATATGCATACAATGATAATAAAATGAATATAATGGAAATCAGCTGGGTTTGATTTAGGTGTATAATAACCAGAGTTTTAGATTGGTCACTTTTTTTCCCAGTATATTTGACATAAGGAAGGCGTAACTAAAACAGCTAAGAAAATAATTTTAAATAAGGATTTATTTGACGTTGCGTAAACCCGAAGTAAGTGCTTCGGCTCGGTTTAACTATTCTGAGGTTGAACCCAGTATTAGTGAAAAATAATAAATAAGACTGTTAGTGTTTTATTTAATTCTAAATACATTTGTTTCTATACCGCTATGGTCCCGTTGAGCATATTCTTGGCCCTATTTATTCTCAAGAGTATTGGTCTTAATTTCGCTGGAAATCACTGTGCCCCGATTTTAAAAGATCATTTTTCTTACCTAGCCTACAGTCTCTCACAGGTTTAAGCTGATGTCATATGAGATTGTTCTTTGAGTGCAACTTAGCTGTCTGCTGATACTATGAAACTGTTTTGGAAGTGATTTTCTTTTTCGTTATTATGTTCTTCACATTTTCCTATGGCATTTACCTCGATTTGGAAAAAGCTGGTGAACTGTCCTATCGGTGTTGTAAGTTTGGTTATAAGCCCGAAAATTCCTACACCAGTCGCACTCGTTAGTGTCCTTTGCTTCAAGAGCGCTTCCTTTCTATATATAATATATCATATGTGCATTCCAGCGTTTGTTTCTGAGCCCGGTTACCGCTATATAGGCTTTCCTGACAGTTACTTGTGTATTTCAAATAAATCTATTATCCTGGTAATGGTTTAGAAACCTGCTAATAGGGTAAGGCATTACTACCTATTTCCCTTTTTGTAAAAGGTTTGGAATAATCAATAGTGCTTTTCGTCCAATTGATTCTATATTAACTGAACAGACAGTTTCTTGAAAATTTATTCTATTTTCTTACAATATTTATTTATTAACCTAACTATTTTGTATAAACATCGAAGAAGGTTATCATATTACGTGTAGTAAATTGAGTCATTGAGCCATGTGTAAGGCGCATAGATACCAAGATCAAACAATTTTTTTTAAATAAACCAAAATATTGATTGATCAATAGATATGTACTTAAGATTTCCTGCTTGATATTATCAACAATTAACTTGAGTGTTGTTTTTATAAGATTTCTTATGAAAAAAAATCAATTTCCGTCTATTACTAAAATCGTTAGATGCTTACATGAAACGAAATCATGTTATTTAATTATAAAGACACAAGAGTGCTTATACATTTCTAAGGATACTTAAAATTCCGAAATAGTATTTGAAATTCAAGATAAGAACCGAACATATAAAATAGACGCAGCTTTCAATAATTCCAGATAGTCTTTATCCGAAACAGTGCAATGAAATATGTTACGTAAGTATATTTTCGTACAGAGCAGTAATATCACATTTTTTTATAGATTTGAATTTACAGGACTATTTATTTTGACGATTTTACTTATTATAAATCTGCTCGTACGACAAACAACGGCAGCTGGTGAATGTGAAGGTCTCGCTGACGGACACAAGTTTCAAGATCCAGAGGATTGCCATGGATATTTTATTTGTCTCAGCGGTCGAAAATTACAGCAGTATTGTGCACCTGGATGGAAATATGACAAACCATCAAATACTTGTGTATGGGGAAAGTGTCCACCTTGTAATCGTTCATTGACGAAAACTTCTACTACCACTGTAACATCTAAGGAACATGTGCCAAAAACTCCTACAACCTCAATAAAACCATTCATTGAATCAACTTCTACTGTGTTTTCAACATCTGAAAAATATACTTCCGGAACACCTGACTCTTCAACTGATGTTGGAACAACTTCATCTGTGTCTTCAACATCAGAGCAAGCTGTTTTAGGAACACCTGAAACCGAGGCCGAAGCTGTGTCAACTTCAACTGAAGAAGATATTTCCACAACAGGGAACGTATCTGCATTAACTACTAGTGCGTCTTCAAGATCCGAGAAAGATGTGTCAGATACACCTGAATCTACAACCGAGGGTGTAGTTGAGACAACCTCTTCCGTGTATTATACTTCCGGACAAGATATTTCCACAACTGAGGCTGAAGGTGTGTCAACTTCTAGGGAGTCCTCAACATCCGAACAAGTTGTGTCAGGTATACCTGAATCTACAACTGAGGGTGTAATTGTGACTACCTCTTCTGTGTCTTCTACCTCCGGACAAGATATTTTCACAACTGAGGCTGAAACTGTGTCAACTTCTTCTTCTGTGTCTTCACCATCAAAACAGGATGTTCCCACAACTGAAGTTGTGTCAACTTCTAGAGAGTCTTCACCATCCGAACAAGTTGTGTCAGCTACACCTGAATCCACAACTGAGGTTTCTCCTTTGACAACTTCTTCTTCGATATCCTCAACATTAGAACAGGATGTTTCCACAACTGAAATTGTGTCAACTTCCAGTTTGACTTCAACATCAGAAGAAAATATTTCTACAAATGAGGCTGAAGATGTGTCAACTCCTAGTGAGTCTTCAACATCCGAACAAACTGTGTCAGGTATACCTGAATCCACAACTAAGGGTATAATTGTGACAACTTCTTCTGTGTCTTCTACCTCCGGACAAGATATTTACACAACTGAAGCTGAAGCTGTGTCAACTTCTAGTGAGTCTTCAACATCCGAACAAGCTGAGTCAGGTATACCTGAATCCACAACTGAGGGTGTAATTGTGACAACTTCTTCTGTGTCTTCTACCTTAGGACAAGGTATTTCCACCACTGATGCTGAAACTGTGTCAACTTCTTCTTCTGTATCTTCAACATCAGAACAGGATGTACCCACAACTGAAGCTGTGTCAACTTCTAGTGAATCTTCAACATCCAGACAAGTTGCGTCAGGTACACCTGAATCCACAACTGAGGGTGTAGTTGCGACAACCACTTCTGTGTCCTCTGATTCCGGACAAGATATTTCCACAACTGAAGCTGAAAATGTGTCAACTTCTTCTTCTGTGTCTTCAACATCAGAACAGGATGTTCCCACAACTGAAGCTGTGTCAACTTCTAGTGAATTTTCAATATCCGGACAAGTTGTATCAGAAACACCTGAATCCACAACTGAGGGTGTAGTTGCAACAACCACTTCTGTGTCCTCTGATTCCAGACAAGATATTTCCACCACTGAGGCTGAAACTGTGTCAACTTCTTCTTCTGTATCTTCAACATCAGAACAGGATGTACCCACAACTGAAGCTGTGTCAACTTCTAGTGAGTCTTCAACATCCGAACAAGCTGTGTCAGGTACACCTGAATCCACAACTGAGGCATCTCCTTTGACAACTTCTTCTTCGATGTCCTCAACATTAGAACAGGATGTTTCCACAACTGAAACTGTGTCAACTTCCAGTTTGTCTTCAACATTCGAACAAGATATTTCTACAAATGAGGCTGAAGATGTGCCAACTCCTAGTGAGTCTTCAACATCCGAACAAACTGAGTCAGGTATACCTGAATCCACAACTGAGGGTGTAATTGTGACAACTTCTTCTGTGTCTTCTACCTTAGGACAAGGTATTTCCACCACTGAGGCTGAAACTGTGTCAACTTCTTCTTCTGTGTCTTCAACATCAGAACAGGATGTTCCCACAACTGAAGCTGTGTCAACTTCTAGTGAATCTTCAACATCCGGAGAGGTTGTGTCAGGTACATCTGAACCCACAACTGAGGGTGTAGTTGCGACAACCACTTCTGTGTCCTCTGATTCCGGACAAGATATTTCCACAACTGAAGCTGAAAATGTGTCAACTTCTTCTTCTGTGTCTTCAACATCAGAACAGGATGTTCCCACAACTAAAGCTGTGTCAACTTCTAGTGAATTTTCAATATCCGGACAAGTTGTATCAGAAACACCTGAATCCACAACTGAGGGTGTAGTTGCGACAACCACTTCTGTGTCCTCTGATTCCGGACAAGATATTTCCACAACTGAAGCTGAAAATGTGTCAATTTCTTCTTCTGTGTCTTCAACATCAGAACAGGATGTTCCCACAACTGAAGCTGTTTCAACTTCTAGTGAATCTTCAACTTCCGGACAAGTTGCGTCAGGTACACCTGAATCCACAACTAAGAATGTAGATGTGAAAACCTCTTCTGTGTCCCATACCTCCGGAGAAGATAATTCCACAACTGAGTCTAAAACTGTATCAACATCTACTTCTGTGTCTTCAACATCAGAACAGGATGTTCCCACAACTGAAGCTGTGTCAACTTCTAGTGAATCTTCAACATCCGGACAAGTTGTGTCAGGTACACATGAATCTACAACTGAGGATGTAGATGTGACAACTTCTTCCGTGTATTTTACCTCCGGACAAGATAATTCCACAACTGAGTCTGAAACTGTATCAACTTCTTCTTCTGTATCTTCAACATCAGAACAGGATGTTCCCACAACTGAAGCTATGTTAACTTCTAGTGAATCTTCAACATCCGGACAAGTTCTGTCAGGTACACCTGAATCCACAACTGAGGGTGTAGTTGGGACAACCCCTTCTGTTTCCTCTACCTCCGGACAAGACATTTCCACAACTGAAGCTGAAAATGTGTCAACTTCTTCTTCTGTGTCTTCAACATCAGAACAGGATGTTCCCACAACTAAAGCTGTGCCAACTTCTAGTGAATCTTCAACATCCGGACAAGTTGTGTCAGGTACACCTGAATCTTCAACATCCGGACAAGTTGTGTCAGGTACACCTGAATCCACAACTGAGGGTGTAGTTGGGACAACCCCTTCTGTTTCCTCTACCTCCGGACAAGACATTTCCACAACTGAAGCTGAAAATGTGTCAACTTCTTCTTCTGTATTTTCAACATCAGAACAGGATGTTCCCACAACTGAAGCTGTGTCAACTTCTAGTGAATCTTCAACTTCCGGACAAGTTGTGTCAGGTACACCTGAATCCACAACTGAGAATGTAGATGTGAAAAGCTCTTCTGTGTCCCATACCTCCGGACAAGATAATTCCACAACTGAGTCTGAAACTGTATCAACATCTTCTTCTGTATCTTCAACATCAGAACAGGATGTTCCCACAACTGAAGCTGTGTCAACTTCTAGCGAATCTTCAACATCCGGACAAGTTGTGTCAGGTACACCTGAATCTACAACTGAGGGTGTAGATGTGACAACTTCTTCCGTGTATTTTACCTCCGGACAAGATAATTCCACAACTGAGTCTGAAACTGTATCAACTTCTTCTTTTGTATCTTCAACATCAGAACAGGATGTTCCCACAACTGAAGCTGTGTTAACTTCTAGTGAATCTTCAACATCCGGACAAGTTGTGTCAGGTACACCTGAATCCACAACTGAGGGTGTAGTTGCGACAACCACTTCTGTGTCCTCTGATTCCGGACAAGATATTTCCACAACTGAAGCTGAAAATGTGTCAACTTCTTCTTCTGTGTCTTCAACATCAGAACAGGATGTTCCCACAACTAAAGCTGTGTCAACTTCTAGTGAATCTTCAACATCCGGACAAGTTGTGTCAGGTACACCTGAATCCACAACTGAGGGTGTAGTTGCGACAACCCGTTCTGTGTCTTCTATCTCCGGACAAGATATTTCCACAACTGAGGCTACTCCTTTGACAACTTCTTCTTCGATGTCCTCAACATTAGAAAAGGATGTTTCCACAACTGAAACTGTGTCAACTTCCAGTGTGTCTTCAACATCCGAACAAGATATTTCTACAAATGAGGATGAAGCTGTGTCAACTTCTAGTGTATCTTCAACATCTGAACAAGATGTTTCTGGAAGATCTGAATCTACAACTGAGAGTGAAGCTGTTACAACCTCTTTCGTGTCTCCTACATCCAGACAAGATATTTCCGAAACTGAGCCTGAAACTGTGTCAACTTCCAGTGTGTCTTTAACATCCGAACAAGATATTTCTACAAGTGAGGCTGAAGCTGTATCAACTTCTAGGGAGTCTTCAACATCCGAACAAGCTGTGTCAGGTACACGTGAATCCACAACTGAGGGTGTAATTGTGACAACTTCTTCTGTGTCTTCTACCTCCAGGCAAGATATTTCCACAACTGAAGCTGAAACTGTGTCAAGTTCCAGTGTGTC
Organism: Chrysotoxum bicinctum; assembly: GCA_911387755.1. Taxonomy (NCBI): domain Eukaryota; kingdom Metazoa; phylum Arthropoda; class Insecta; order Diptera; family Syrphidae; genus Chrysotoxum; species Chrysotoxum bicinctum. The sequence goes on from OU426990.1 coordinate 12,501,503, forward strand.
TTCAACATCTGAACAAAATGTTTCTGGAAGATCTGAATCTACAACTCAGAGTGAAGCTGTTACAACTTCTTTCGTGTCTCCTACATCCAGACAAGATATTTCCACAACTGAGGCTGAAACTGTGTCAACTTCCAGTGTGTCTTCAACATCCCAACAAGATATTTCAACAAGTGAGGCTGAAGCTGTATCAACTTCTAGGGAGTCTTCAACATACGAACAAGCTGTGTCAGGTACACGTGAATCCACAACTGAGGCTTCTCCTTTGACAACTTCTTCTTCGATGTCCTCAACATTAGGACAGGAAGTTTCCACAACTGAAACTGTCTCAACTTTCAGTTTGTCTTCAACATCCGAACAAGATATTTCTACAAATGAGGCTGAAGTTGTATCAACTTCTAGGGAGTCTTCAACATCCGAACAAGCTGTGTCAGGTACACGTGAATCCACAACTGAGGGTTCTCCTTTGACAACTTCTCCTTCGATGTCCTCAATATTAGGACAGGATGTTTCCACAACTGAAACTGTGTCAACTTCCAGTGTATCTTCAACATCCCAACAAGATATTTCTACAAATGGGGATGAAGCTGTGTCAACTTCTAGTGTATCTTCAACATCTGAACAAAATGTTTCTGGAAGATCTGAATCTACAACTCAGAGTGAAGCTGTTACAACTTCTTTCGTGTCTCCTACATCCAGGCAAGATATTTCCACAACTGAGGCTGAAACTGTGTCAACTTCCAGTGTGTCTTCAACATCCGAACAAGATATTTCTACAAATGAGGATGAAGCTGTGTCAACTTCTAGTGTATCTTCAACATCTGAACAAGATGTTTCTGGAAGATCTGAATCTACAACTGAGAGTGAAGCTGTTACAACCTCTTTCGTGTCTCCTACATCCAGACAAGATATTTCCGAAACTGAGCCTGAAACTGTGTCAACTTCCAGTGTGTCTTCAACATCCGAACAAGATATTTCTACAAGTGAGGCTGAAGCTTTGTCAACTTTAAGTACGTCTTCAACATCCGAACGAGTTGTGTCAGGTATACCTAAATCCACAACTGAGGGTGTAATTGCGACAACCTCTTCTGTGTCTTCTACCTCCGGACAAGATATTTCCACAACTGAGGCTGAAACTGTATTAACTTCTTCTTCAGTGTCTTCAACATCAGAACAAAATATTTCCACAACAGAAGGAAGTATTTCCACAACTAGGTCTGAAACTTTGTCAACCTCTCCTGTGTCTTCAACAATCGAACAAGAAGTTTCAGGAACAACTGACTCCACAACTGAGGGTGAAGTTGTGACAAAGTCTTCTGTGTCTGCAATGCCTTCAACATCAGAACAGAATGGTTCCACAACTGAAGCTGGGTCTTCAATATCCGAACAAGATGTGTCAGGTACACCTGAATCCACAACTGCGGCTTCTCCTTTGACAATTTCTTCGTCGATGTCCTCAACATTAGAACAGGATGTTTCCACAACTGAAGCTGTGTCAACTTCTAGTCGGTCTTCAACATCCAAACAAAATGTGTCAGGTATACCTGAATTTCCAACTGAGACTTCACTCGCGACAGCTTCTGCTGTGACTTCAACATCAGAACAAGATATTTCAGGAACACCTAAATCCACAACTGTGAGTGTAGCTGTGGTAACATCCGATGAATATGGTTCAGGAACATCTGAATCCAGAATTCAGGTACTCGCTGAGTCAACAGCTAATGTATCCTTAACATCAGAAGCGAAAGATTCAGCGTACATTATCAATTGCAAAAATCTCACAAATGGAAAAGCAATTCCTGACCCTTACCACTGCCATATTTACTGGATTTGTCATAATGAAATGCCAATCAAATTTAAGTGTCCCCAGGGAATGTGGTTCGATAGGACTTATGAGGTTTGTCAATATACCGAAGTTGCTGACTGCCCTGCGAATGTTAACATATAATTACAATGATTATTGTCAAATTGCATGTGTCCTTATATAATAAATTAATTATGTCACTGATTTTTTGTTCCAAGTTAAAATATCTCCTACAGAGTCATTATGTATTTTAAAAATGCCAAGACTACGTTTGTATGTACATAATGTAGATAATGATATATAAAAATAAAACCATAGATACTAATATTATGTACACTGGTATACAGTGAAATAGTATCCGAAATAATTGAAACAATTTTGTAATCCTTGATGTACAAAAATCGTTTATTAATTTAGGTTTTCGAAATACCCGGAAACGGTAATTTTTAACAGTCTAACATAGTTCTAGTGGCTTAAGTTGACCACCTAACTATTTTCTTGGGATCAAATTCATAAAATATTTTGTTTTAGTGATCTGCTCTATATTACTGAGATATAATATAACAATTATTGGTTAATAGTAAACCGTTTCAAAAGGGTGTGAAGAATCTAGACCATTTTTGTTAAATGGTCAGATTTTAAAAACAACCTAGAAAAGCGAAAAAAAAATATATATAAACTTTCGTAGATCTTCGATTCACCTTCAGAGGAACTCAGTTTTTCGATCGGATGAAGGAAAATGGCATGATTTCCTTAAAATTAGCTTACCCTTATATTACGAAGGGTTGTTACGACCTCTGCTTGTTAGATTGTCGATTAACTTCAGAGGTTTTTTAAGGGCTAAATCACAGTAGTGCGATGTTCTTTTTTATTTATGTAATTTTTGTTTTTGTTTATTGAAATTAGGTAAGTACGTGGATAGAAGAATCATATACCCAAGAGCTTACACTTCCAATATAATCATTGATTACAGGTAAACCTTTTCAGGTTATGAAGAAAATCCCACAATTTTTAAGTGGTTTAAATCATATACTTTTCCAGTTCTTATCAATTTGCGTTATTCCAGTTTTGAAATATCCCATTGATTAATTTGTATGGCTTTGTAAACAATCCACTTTAATTCATAGACAAATATGTACCTACATACACTGCGCGCCACTTGAATAGAAACAGCGCTTTGGTAATTTATAAATTGAGTTTTACGTTTTAGTTTGCAAGAGTTATTCATAAAGTACCGATAGGTTATTTTAGTTACTTTTCGCATTCCTTTCTAAAAAGACAGTTTTTCTCTGCGCCACGTTAATAGAAATAGTAGGCCCATAGCCTTCATAGGACACGATAGAATAATATTATAGTAGTGATATTGTAGACGAAAATATTTTTCGTTTAGTTTTTAGAAAAAATTGGTTACTGGAATGCGTTTAGAACTGCAGAATTTGAAGAAGTGTTAAAATATTCTGGTACCGCATCAGAAGCAGACCGGACTGGCTTCCAATTCAAGCGACTCTACTGCTAAAATTAGGGCTAAAAGTGGCGTTAAATCTAGTGTTAAAACTGTAAGACGTGCCATTAAAAGTCCTCAAAATTTCAAGCATCTAAAAATGCAAAACAAAAATCATCATTTCATCCAATAAGGGTACAATATTGATAAGATTTTGGCAGGAAGCATATGACGTGGAAGGAAAATTTGGACTAAATTGTTTTTTTTTTAGATGCGAAAAGAATAATTTGAATGATTCTGAAGGATATAATCATTTTTTTTTCCATAATCTAAAGAAGGAACCAAGATGGTTCGAACTTCAGCACAGACAAGGCACAATTTCTAACACTGAAAATTACAGCAATCTCCTACTCGTACAAGAACTTATTGCAAGAAACTTTTCCATGGTTAAGTAATGTGTTTGGAACAATAACTTGGACATTCCAACTTGGACAACAGTATGAAAACAAGGAATCACTAACAGCTGCAATAAAAGAAGAATAGAGTGAAATGTCTTTAGTTGTTTTTTTTTTTATAATTTAGGCGTTTGTTTCTATTGAAGTAGTGTACAAAAATACTGTGTTTTTATGAATGAATGCGGAAAAGCAAAGTAAATAATTGAAAGGAATTTTATTGCATTCGTAATGAATACCACTTTCTAAAAATAAAACAAAAAAAAACAATGATAAATTTTATAAAAATATTTGTTTCTATTAAAGTGGTGCACAGTGTAGACATATGTATATACATGTTAACAAACATTTTATACATTCATAAAATATTTTAATGTCCACTACCTAATTATTACAAAAACAAGAGTATTTTGAAAAATTAATCTTCATAATTGAGATACAGGTAATACTTGAAAGTTTCGATAAAAAATTTGTTAACAATCTAATCAAGATAACAATAATCAATATAAAATGAATGGGTTTCATAGTTTTTCTAGATAGTCCCTTCCTGTAAGAGTAGTTTACAATACACAATATGATTCGTGAGTACTATTTTCATTTCAGAATATGAGAACACTCTTAATTTGTATTCTAATCAACAGGTCCGTCTATACTGATTTTCTTAGCAGTAGTATTGCATTTTGGCGCTTCGATAGAAGAATGTGAAGAAAATTTGTTTGGAAGGACTTTGCAAGATCCAGAAGATTGCCATGGATATTATTTGTGTCATAATGGAACAAAGATGCAGCAGTATTGTGCACCAGGCATGAAATATGAAAAACAAATTGGAGTTTGTATTGTTGGCAAATGTCCACCCTGTAATTGTGCTGATATACCAACACCTAGTACAATCGCCCCATCCACATCACCTGAGTCTTCTTCAACTACAGAGTCGTCTTCAAATACTTCGGAGCAAACGGAATCTTCGATAGACACATCAACTTTAAACTCCACAATAACTGAGCAGTCTACAGAATCTACCGCGGACTCATCGACTTCGACTTCTAAATCTACAGAATCACCAGATCTTCCAACAACAACAGAAGAGTCTAGCTCCCAGTCTACAACTACACCGGAAGAACCAACAACAACCATTAGCAATACCCGTCCTCCTGTAAGCTGTGAAAATATTCCCGATGGATCATTCTTTTCTGATCTCGTACATTGCCGAGATTATTATGTCTGTCGAAATAGACAACCAGTTCTGCTTCATTGCCAATTGGGTACGTGGTTCGATGATATCAACTTTGTTTGCAACTTCCGTCACTTGGTCAATTGTCCCGCAAATATTGACTAAACACTAAAGTATTAAAGTGATTTTTAAATGTTTACTGTAAAAATATACCGATTTTAATTGTGTGTGTAATTTTAAATAAAAATTTACAGTTATCTGCAGGATGCATTTATTTTTTATATAAGAAAAAACAACTTTTAAAATCTTGTGAGATTTTAAGTTTATCTTTTCGCGGACGTTTTTCATGTTAAATAGAGAAAGTTTTTCGGAACTTACCGTGGTCACGTGACCACGAACAATGAAACTTGTTCGAAACATCGGGCAAAAAATTATAATTATTTCTAAAGAAATTAAACGCGGTAAGTTCCGAAAAATTTTATCTATTTAACATTTTAAATTCTTGTCTTCAGATCTTATCATATTATTTATGGGAAAACTTTCGCGTTCAAAAATGTTTCTTTAAGTTTTATAAACCTAATAAGTCACAAAGGCATAAAATGATAAAAATAATATGACTTATAATTAAATAATCTATTTATAATGAAGCCATTACCTTACAAATACAATACAATATGTGTTTGAGCATTCGTTTTGGACATGATGGAAACGTTCTGGAATTTTCGCCTGCACCTTGAACTTTCTTATTAGGCAGTAGTTTAAGAACTTTAGAAAACCTTGTTCGATTGATAACTTTGTATTTTTTTTTTGAGAAGACCAACTTGCTAAATAAGCTTGACTTGTATAATTCTATGTAGATAAAAGTTTCTCATAAAAAAGGATATGGCAAGCTTGCATTCTAAATTTATGCAACCTTACTAAAAGTCCATGTTCCATCAGCGAAGATTTACCTACACATCCTATCATCTCACTCTGTAGGCAGTGGCGTAGCGTAGGGGGGGGCGGGGGGTTGGTCCGCCCCGGGCGGCAGGCCTAGTGGTGCGGCAAAATGTCACCTATGATGCGGGTAGAGTAGAAATCATATGTTTCATGACAGATCGTTTGACAAGTCAACAAACAACAATGATGTAAATTTGAAATTTGCCACCCTATCTGTGGTTCGTCGTTGACCGCTTTCGTGAATTCGTAGACGGTGAGTAGGGCCGTAAGAGTGCATTCCGTATTGTCGCGCTGATCGCGAAACTAAAACAAAACGTTCCGAAACTCTCGCGAAACTGAAAGGGAGTGTTCCGAAATATATGATATGCATATGCGAGATATGATATGATATAACTAGGATTCGACGGAAACGTTATTCTAGTCTCAGCCAGCTCAATGTTTTTGCTCCCTCCCGCATCACAGAAAGTTATTTCGATTGTGTTGTTTATAGTTTAAATACTGTTGAATCTTCTAAAACTAAGAACTTAGTACTTCACTCAACCTTTGAACTAGTTTTTGAAAATGAAAAGAGTTAAAGGAAGCGGCGCGGAATACCGCAAGAAAAAGGTTAAGAAAGAAGCAGACGTGAAGACGCGAAATATTTCAGTTCTAGTTCTGGTTCAAAAGCTACGTTAACGTCTTCGGCGACATCCAGCAGCAGCGGAAGTGATTCCAATGTAAGTAAGATTCCTCCATCTACCATCGTGAGTGGCCTAGAATTGTCCTCCGGCCAATATTCATGGGAATGCATAACATATTTTACGGGCAGAAGAATAAGACGTGCCTGCTGTCGAAGTTGGAAGTCGTTCTGGTCCCACCACAGAGCAGGGTCAAGACGAAGTCGACTCACCAGAAGTATCTCAAGGATCTAGTCACAAGCCTGCAGAAAAAGTGAACCTCGTGAATCTGTAAAGACGCTTAAAAATAAGTTTGTGGAAGTTCTTGAGGTATTGGAAGAATTGACGGATCGGTAGCCAGTCTTCTTCTGACAGTCATGCAGTCATTCAACCTCCTCACTTTTCTTAGCTTTTGAGCTGCAGAGCTACCTAAAGAAGATGACGCACAGATTTACCTGCAGCAATGTGGACTGAGTGTGGATAAGTGTGCTCAGAAACTCTGCGTTTTAAAAGCTCTCCTGGTGGAGAGCAGAGACCGTTTCGTCCAAGCCGCAATCGACTTTTCTAAGACTTTTTGGAAAAAACTCGGAATCGATCTCAAAACGAGTACCTACAATTCGCAGGAAAAAACGCATGCATGGAGATGAATCCGCAGATGTAGCTTTGTCTCACGAGCCTCATTCGTAAGACTCGTAAAATCCGTTTATGAAACCGCTAATTCTATTTTACTTTCAATAAAAGATACTTCATTCTTCATTGCCTGTGAAATGATGTCTCGAAATTTAATTTTAATTTAGTATTGAATTGGGGCGGCAAAATGGGTCTCCCGCCCCGGGCGCTGAGATGGTATGCTACGCCACTGTCTGTAGGCACCTTTTATTAGCCAAAAGACCAATGATGTAGGTTCAATTCCAGTTTCAGGAAAATTCTCCTTTATTTTACACGTAAAAGTTATAAGTTATCACAATTTATAACTCTTCATAAGGCAGAGGGCAAATGCACGTCTGAATACATGTATAATTTTCAAATTAAATAGAAGAATTAAGTTGACTGAATGCTCCCATTCACTTCCACTGGAAATGGCGGTAACGTTCAAGCGCTACACAGTGCGGCCGAAAGCATCTTTTTGCGGCCAAAATTCCAAAATAAAAGTTTTATGTTAGAGGTTTTTTGTCATCAGGCTGTCTAATGGAGACCCCTAGGAGACGAAAAATGTTCGTAGTAGAATCTCTTGCCGCAAATCCCCCCCATCATCTTAACGTAGTCACGCGTCGTTAAGATAGGCTAATGGACACTTCCATCAAAACACGTGTAAAAGTTTTTAGTTTCACGCAAATCTATTGCAATAAAATGGATTCAACAGCTGCAGGTGCGTAAAATAAGTTAAAGAATTTCTGAATAAAAATTCTTAAATAGTACATTGTTAGACAGAGATATGTCAACACTATTTATTTACTTGAAAAAAAAAAGTATTTGTTTGAGTGAAAACTTTTTTTTCTTGCTATTTCGTATTCTCTAAAGCTATTTAAGATGCGAGTAGTTAATAAAAGTATTGTGTACCAAATAAAATAAAATTCAGCTGCCCGTAGCTGCCCGTTGAGTTTTTCTGTGCATTAAGGTACTAGTACGGTCTAGAACACGCCAAAAAACGCACGATTTTTGGGAATTTTTTTCTCGGAAACTTTATTAGATAATAACATACATTTTTTTAAAATAATGAATACATGCGTCAAGAATACAATTTTTTTGAAATTTTTGAATTTTGGCCGAATTATATAGGGCGCAAAGGTCGACTCATCAAAAAATACATTGTCCCATTGCGGACAGTTAATCTCAGGATTGGCTGGACTGAAGCAAAAAAAAAACAAAGTGGGTTATTTTATGGAAGGTTTTTTACGAGACAATTTACCACAATTTTTTTAAAAGTAAAAAAAAAAAAAAAAAAACAAAAAATGTCAAGCTTTGAAAAAATAATTTTTTTTTTTAAATTTGTTTGGCCATTTTTGGGTCGCCATATTTTTCGTTCATAACTTTTTGGTCAAATTGTGGTAAATTATCTTAGAAAACATAAAAAAAATCAAGTTGCAACAAGTTTTTTGAAAATTTGGTTCAGTAGATCTGGAGACTAACTGTCCGCAATGGGACAATGTGTTTTTTGAAGAGTCAACGTTGGCGCCCTCTATAATTCGGCCAAAATTAGAAAATTAAGACAAAAAAAAATGTTCTTGTACTCTCGACGCATGTATTCAGCATGTATTCATTATTTAAAAAAAAATTATGTTAATATCTTTAAAGTTTCCGAGAAAAAAATTCCCAAAAATCGTGAGTTTTTTGGCGTTCTAGACCGCACTAGTACCTCAATTTACAACAATATCCCTGGTATTGTATGCCCACATTAGTTCACAAACTTTTAATTCATGGCCCCGAAATAATAAAATATTCAGTGTTACCTATCTGTCAAATGTCGGAAGATGCACAAGAAGCATGTAATAATTTTTTTTAAATCTATCAAGCTAATTTCGCAAGAAACCATTATCGTCAAAAGACAATGGAGGATGTTCTTAAAATATTCCTAATCGCATCCGATCCATTCATATCTAGTTGTCAGGAATTGCCTCTAAAACCACTTAAATCTTTGTCTAAAGACTGTATCAATTTGTTAGCACCTCTACCTGTAAATAATTAAACAGAAGATGAACAACGATCTTTTGACAGCTCTTCCGTTTCTGAAACAGATACAGATGTAGATGATTGTGACTGTTACGAGATGAGCAATGAAAAATTTTTCATGTTAATATCGGATTAACTTATATACCTATTGTTTGCTCATATTGCTTTTTGTATTTCTAAATTTATGATTTATAAATTACTGTGTTTGATTTCGATAAAAATATCTATATAAATATTTTTTTCCATTTTTTTTGTTATATAATATTGCCATATAGCATTCCACCATTTTGAATTTGTTAATTTTTAATAAATTTTTAAGTACATGCCCTAATAATATCAAAAAAAAACAAATTTTTTTAACCAACTATGTATATCAAAGTTATTTCATTTTTGATAAGGTTTTTGGTATAACATGACGCCATATTAGGTCGGCCATTTTGAATTTGCTGATTCTGATAACAGATTCGTAATCAGCGACCCCAAAAACCCCTATATACCAGTTTGTGGATCATTCTCTCGTTTTTCGACTTTTGGCCGTACAAAGCGGCTTTCGGCCGCACTGTGTGCCAGTTAAAAAAGCAGTTTGGGAATCAGTGGCCTTGGATTACTTTGGCAAATAAGTTAAATTTTTGAAAGTGTTTGAAATTTTTTTTTCTTTCAATAAGTATTTTCTTTTTCTATTTACCTATTTCGTTTGGCTTTTGCTTCTTTATTTCCCCGACTACCTATTATAGTTTGAGAGATCGCTATTTCTTATTTTATGTCGGTTTAAAACATACTGACGTCAAAATAATAGTGTAAATAAAATCATAAAATTTCTGTGGAAGAATATTCTGGGGTCAGACGAGTCCAATATTGTGCTATAATGTTGGAAGGGGGTCTCGTCATTATGTAAGAAGAATTTCTCCGAACACCGAATATACTCCACGCTTCGCAGCCGAGACAATAAAACATGGAGGATTCAGCATAATGGTTTGGGCATGTTTTTCCTTCTATGGTGTTGGTCCCATATACCGGATTGAAGGCATTATGGATCAGCATCTTTTTGTGAAGATCATGGAGAAAGTTATTTTCCCATTTGCTGAAGATGAAATGCCAAAGAAATGAAATGAAATGGGCAAAGCATATATGTAAGTAAGCTTCCGAAACAGTGGTTCTAAGAAAAGGGGGTTAATGTCATGGATTGGCCTGCGCAATCCCCAGACCTCAACCTTATAGAAAATCTTTGATGTGATGTAAAGAAGTATATTGCTAGTTGTAAATCAACTACTAACACAGCCCTTTGGGCTGTGATGGAACGTGCGTCGTTGTTAATTCTTACAAGAGACATTCAACTAAATATTAATTTAAGATTCAAACAAAACCTGGACACATGAGTACGTTAGATAAAAACCTGAAGTACTCGTATCTTAGGATCTCTCGACAATCATTTTTAAAGTCTCTCATGATGATGTAATGCTGTTATCTTTATTGATAGTCCACATCTTATTTAAGGTATCTTTTTATCAATAAACTTAACGTAATTGAAAGTATTGCATCGCTTTCGACTAAAAATTATTGTGCCATAAGCTCAGATTCATTTAAGTGTTTAATGGAAATTTTTAATTAAAACTAATTGATGAAATTATTTGCTTTCCAAAGAATAAATGGCATTTTAAGAACTATAAATAAATACAATTCCGAGCAAATCGGAAGTAATGATAACAATATATAATAAATAAATAATTGACGACTTTATAAAATAAAGTGCAGTTGATAAGGACAGATTTTTTGAAGTATTTATTTCCAAAGACAAAAAACAAAAAAAAACCTTAATTAAGGCAATAAATTGCAAGAACAATTAAATGCAACGTTCAGTAATATTTCACAATTAGTAGATAAATGGACAAATTTTCTCTATGTAAGTGAAACTAAAATAAAATTGAATATTTTAGTAACTGCTACTTTATTTGATTCAAATTCCAGGTACGACAATAATTATAATTGGGGCTATATCAGTTCCATTACTCAATGGAGCCTTGATAAATAATGAATGTTTTGGAAAACGAATTGGAGAAACCTACAGAGATCCTAAAGATACATTTGGATATTTTGAATGCAAAAGTGATTTGGTTTCATTTAAAAAGTGTGATTTTGGTTATAAACTAAATAAGTCTATTCAAAAATGTGAAAAAGAAGCAACAGAATTATTACGTAGTCGCAGAGATACTGGAGGACAAAATGAACAAGTCGTGGAACCGGAATCATCAGTTGAAGAAAACACATCATCTAGTTTATTGGAGACAAGTAATAATGCAGATGAAACTTCTTCAAGTTCAGGCGATGAACCCACCAGTACCACCGTGAGCTCAGATTCCTCAACAGCTGAAAGCAATTCTTCCTCTAGTTTACCGGACTCAACCAGCAATACTGGTGAGGAAACTTCTTCAAGTTCAGTAGGCGAATCCACCAGTACAACTGAGAACTCAGATTCCTCAACAACTGAAAGCAATCCTTCCTCTAGCTCATCAGACTCAACCAGCAGTATTGCAGAAGAAACTTCTTCAAGTTCAGTGGATGAATCCACCAGTACCACCGTGAACTCAGATTCCTCAACAACTGAAAGCAATCCTTCCTCTAGTTCATCGGACTCAACCAGCAGTATTGCAGAAGATACTTCTTCAAGTTCAGTGGACCAATCCACCAGTACCACCGTGAACTCAGATTCCTCAACAACTGAAAGCAATCCTTCCTCTAGTTCATCGGACTCAACCAGCAGTATTTCCGAAGAAACTTCTTCAAGTTCAGTCGTCGAATCCGCCAGTACAACTGTGAACTCAGATTCCTCGACAACTGAAAGCAATCCTTCCTCTAGTTCAGCGGACTCAACCAGCAGTATTTCAGAAGAAACTTCTTCAAGTTCAGTGGACGAATCCACCAGTACCACCGTGAACTCAGATTCCTCAACAACTGAAAGCAATCCTTCCTCTAGTTCATCGGACTCAACCAGCAGTATTTCCGAAGAAACTTCTTCAAGTTCAGTCGTCGAATCCACCAGTACAACTGTGAACTCAGATTCCTCAACAACTGAAAGCAATCCTTCCTCCAGTTCATCGGACTCAACCAGCAGTATTGCAGAAGATACTTCTTCAAGTTCAGTGGACGAATCCACCAGTACCACCGTGAACTCAGATTCCTCAACAACTGAAAGCAATCCTTCCTCTAGTTCATCAGACTCAACCAGCAGTATTGAAGAAGATACTTCTTCAAGTTCAGTGGACGAATCCACCAGTACCACCGTAAACTCAGATTCCTCAACAATTGAAAGCAATCCTTCCTCTAGTTCATCGGACTCAACCAGCAGTATTTCAGAAGTAACTTCTTCAAGTTCAGTGGACGAATCCACCAGTACCACCGTGAACTCAGATTCCTCAACAACTGAAAGCAATCCTTCCTCTAGTTCATCGGACTCAACCAGCAGTATTGCAGAAGATACTTCTTCAAGTTCAGTGGGTGAAACCACCAGTACCACCGTGAACTCAGATTCCTCAACAACTGAAAGCAATCCTTCCTCTAGTTCATCGGACTCAACCAGCAGTATTGCAGAAGAAACTTCTTCAAGTTCAGTGGACGAATCCACCAGTACCACCGTGAACTCAGATTCCTCAACAACTGAAAGCAATCCTTCCTCCAGTTCATCGGACTCAACCAGCAGTATTGCAGAAGATACTTCTTCAAGTTCAGTGGACGAATCCACCAGTACCACCGTGAACTCAGATTCCTCAACAACTGAAAGTAATCCTTCCTCTTGTTCATCGGACTCAACCAGCAGTATTGCAGAAGATACTTCTTCAAGTTCAGTGGACCAATCCACCAGTACCACCGTGAACTCAGATTCCTCAACAACTGAAAGCAATCCTTCCTCTAGTTCATCGGACTCAACCAGCAGTATTGCAGAAGATACTTCTTCAAGTTCAGTGGACGAATCCACCAGTACCACCGTGAACTCAGATTCCTCAACAACTGAAAACAATTCTTCCTCTAGTTCATCGGACTCAACCAGCAGTATTTCCGAAGATACTTCTTCAAGTTCAGTGGACGAATCCACCAGTACCACCGTGAACTCAGATTCCTCAACAACTGAAAGCAATCCTTCCTCTAGTTCATCGGACTCAACCAGCAGTATTGCAGAAGATACTTCTTCAAGTTCAGTGGGTGAAACCACCAGTACCACCGTGAACTCAGATTCCTCAACAACTGAAAGCAATCCTTCCTCTAGTTCATCGGACTCAACCAGCAGTATTGCAGAAGAAACTTCTTCAAGTTCAGTGGACGAATCCACCAGTACCACCGTGAACTCAGATTGCTCAACAACTGAAAGCAATCCTTCCTCTAGTTCATCGGACTTAACCAGCAGTATTGCAGAAGATACTTCTTCAAGTTCAGTGGACGAATCCACCAGTACCACCGTGAACTCAGATTCCTCAACAACTGAAAGCAATCCTTCCTCTAGTTCATCGGACTCAACCAGCAGTATTGCAGAAGATACTTCTTCAAGTTCAGTGGACGAATCCACCAGTACCACCGTGAACTCAGTTTCCTCAACAACTGAAAACAATCCTTCCTCTAGTTCATCAGACTCAACCACCAGTATTGCAGAAGAAACTTCTTCAAGTTCAGTGGACGAATCCACCAGTACCACCCTGAACTCAGATTCCTCAACAACTGAAAACAATTCTTCCTCTAGTTCATCGGACTCAACCAGCAGTATTGCAGAAGATACTTCTTCAAGTTCAGTGGACCAATCCACCAGTACCACCGTGAACTCAGATTCCTCAACAACTGAAAGCAATCCTTCCTCTAGTTCATCGGACTCAACCAGCAGTATTGCAGAAGATACTTCTTCAAGTTCAGTGGACCAATCCACCAGTACCACCGTGAACTCAGTTTCCTCAACAACTGAAAACAATCCTTCCTCTAGTTCATCAGACTCAACCACCAGTATTGCAGAAGAAACTTCTTCAAGTTCAGTGGACGAATCCACCAGTACCACCCTGAACTCAGATTCCTCAACAACTGAAAACAATTCTTCCTCTAGTTCATCGGACTCAACCAGCAGTATTGCAGAAGATACTTCTTCAAGTTCAGTGGACGAATCCACCAGTACCACCCTGAACTCAGATTCCTCAACAACTGAAAGCAATCCTTCCTCTAGTTCATCGGACTCAACCAGCAGTATTGCAGAAGATACTTCTTCAAGTTCAGTGGACCAATCCACCAGTACCACCGTGAACTCAGATTCCTCAACAACTGAAAGCAATCCTTCCTCTAGTTCATCGGACTCAACCAGCAGTATTGCAGAAGATACTTCTTCAAGTTCAGTGGACGAATCCACTAGTACCACCGTGAACTCAGATTCCTCAACAACTGAAAACAATCCTTCCTCTAGTTCATCAGACTCAACCACCAGTATTGCAGAAGAAACTTCTTCAAGTTCAGTGGACGAATCCACCAGTACCACCGTGAACTCAGATTCCTCAACAACTGAAAGCAATCCTTCCTCTAGTTCATCAGACTCAACCACCAGTATTGCAGAAGAAACTTCTTCAAGTTCAGTGGACGAATCCACCAGTACCACCCTGAACTCAGATTCCTCAACAACTGAAAACAATTCTTCCTCTAGTTCATCGGACTCAACCAGCAGTATTGCAGAAGATACTTCTTCAAGTTCAGTGGACCAATCCACCAGTACCACCGTGAACTCAGATTCCTCAACAACTGAAAGCAATCCTTCCTCTAGTTCATCAGACTCAACCACCAGTATTGCAGAAGAAACTTCTTCAAGTTCAGTGGACGAATCCACCAGTACCACCCTGAACTCAGATTCCTCAACAACTGAAAACAATTCTTCCTCTAGTTCATCGGACTCAACCACCAGTATTGCAGAAGATACTTCTTCAAGTTCAGTGGACCAATCCACCAGTACCACCGTGAACTCAGATTCCTCAACAACTGAAAGCAATCCTTCCTCTAGTTCATCGGACTCAACCAGCAGTATTGCAGAAGATACTTCTTCAAGTTCAGTGGACCAATCCACCAGTACCACCGTGAACTCAGATTCCTCAACAACTGAAAGCAATCCTTCCTCTAGTTCATCGGACTCAACCAGCAGTATTTCAGAAGAAACTTCTTCAAGTTCAGTGAATGAATCAACCAGTACAACCGTGAACTCAGATTCCTCAACAACTGAAAAAAATCCTTCATCAAACACATCGGACTCAACAATCCCTAATTCTGAGTCCTCTACAGAACAAACAAGCACTGAAGATGAAACTTCATCAGTGTCAAGAGACTCAACTAGCACTTTATCTACTGACACGACAGGTACTTCTTCTACAAGCATAGGACCAACATCTGCTTCAGGGCATCCGTGTCCTACAACACCATTCACACTGGATTGTACAAACCTAGCTGACGGAACAGTTGCTGCGGATAACATTGATTGCACTAAATATTATTACTGTAGAAAGGGCTACACATATTCCGGTCGCTGTCAAAGTGGTATGTGGTATGATGTAGAACATAATATTTGCAATTATCCCACATTGGTAAACTGTCCACATTATGGGTGTAAGCCTCTGACAACAACATATAAACCACTGTCAACAACGCAGCCAACAGTTATTTCAACATTAAGTACCTCTTCGATCACTCAACCATCGAGTAGTATTTCCACTTCAAGTATTGGGCCAACTTCAGCTTCTGGATACCCATGTCCAACACAGCCATTTGAGCTTGATTGTAGAAATGAACCAGATGGTACAATTAGAGGGGATACCGTCGATTGCAGTAAGTTCCATTACTGTAGAAAAGGCATATCCTATGCCAGGAACTGTGGAAACGGTCTCTGGTTCGATGCGAAACATAATCGTTGCGATTCACCTCATCTCATTGACTGTCCCTATTACGGATGCGATCCTGCTTTAACAACAATAAGCCCACACCCAACAAGTTCAACATCTTCAACAACAAGCAGTCCAACTTCGACGGTTCAAGTTACAACAACACCTGTTTCTCATCGCTGTCCTCCCAAACAGCCAGATTGTTCTAAATTACCACCAGGAACTGTTGTGGTAGATCCAACAGATTGTAATAAATACTACATCTGCCGCAATGGAGTACCCATATTAGGAAAATGCCCCTCAGGATTTTGGTTCGATTCTACTTCATACTTATGTACATATCCCACTTTTGTAAACTGCCCCTACCATGGGTGCAAAAATTAAGAATATCTATATATATAAATATAATAAATAAAAAGATATTTACTTTTATTCAAATAAATACACTTTTTATGTATCGTTCAGAAATTGATGAAAGTTATGTTTTATTTCAAATAAGAGCGGGCCAATAACGGCACTTTTTATGCGTTCCTAAATTGCCTATTGCGTCAAGGTACCGCATTGATGTCTTGCTTGGTGTAGAACTCTCCCTATAAATGGGTTTGAGTTGTTTGACAAGTTTATGTTTGGGTTAAATAGATGTCCAGCATGTGAGCACGTTTCTGCATGACAGCATCTTTCCACCATCTACGATCTTAACACCGAGCTCTCTGGCGTCAGTATCTGACCTTTCTGCGGGCAGGACTAGCAGTATTAGGGCTTTCATAGAGCATCCACTGCATCTTAGGCATGATGAGTTTTGTATCAATTTAGTTCAACAAACGAGCTGTTTCCTAGGCTAATTGTTCGTCACACCTTGACCCTGTTATACCTGATGGTGAGACTGGTTCTGTATTGATTGAAAGTGGATTGTATTCGCATGTTTCGTTTGTTACTATTAGCAGATCCTCGTGTTTATTCAAGGACTTTTTTACCGTAGTTTAACCTCAAGAAATTTGGTTCGAACGTGCCACTCATTTGCACATTGTACGCAACCTTTCCCAATATTTCCCATTTTAAACCAGTTCCGTACTTAATAGGTGAAGAATCTCAAATAAATGCTTATGTTCCAAGTTCAAGTTTGCTTTATTGAACATATTAGACATAATATACAGTTTCTGTTATTTTAAAAATTCAACTATTTACATGAATTGGTATTAAAGTATTGTTGGCACATAAAGGGCTTAACTTATACAATTAGAATATTTAGATTGCTGCAGAACGACAACGGGTGCCGTTCTTGAAGAGATTCCTGAAGCACACAAGTTCCGATTTGCTGATTCGGATGCACCATTTCTTTTAAGTATTTTGGGTTTCTACTTTTCGTAGAATAATGCGCAAAAAGTGAATCTCGCAACTGGTTGGCAAAGAAGGATCAGATGTCATCAGGTTATGGAGGATGAGTCCCAGCTTTGATCGTTCGGTGACTATCCAGCTTTTATGCTTTTATGGATTTGGTTGAAGTTATCAACAATGAATGCAGCGTTGAGTGGCCCTCACGAAAGTCAAATTTCATGTCTGGGATGATAATATTCATATTATCATAGCAATACTTCTATGTCTCCGGAAAATAAATTCTTCCAGAATTTTTTCTGATCTGGTTGGCCTGAAATTCTTAACTATGTTTTAACACCTTTCTTTGGGATAGCCACGATTTTTGCAGTTTTCTACTTGTGAGCAAAGTAGCACTTGATTATTTAGTTACTTATGATTATTGCTAGAAAAATCATGACTGAACAAAATTAAAGACTCTATCCGATCTAGCTGACTTCTTTATCCTAAAATTAGCGGTGATTTCTGCTATCTCCCCTATATTGCGCAATTGATGGGTGTGCATTTGGCTACTTGCCGTATAAGTGCCATCAAATTGCACTGCTTCGAAATTTGGCTGCAAAGTCTGTTGGATGGATGTCTCAATTTCGTCCAAAAACACAAAATTTACTAGGCGTGAAATTTTGTTCAAAGTTGTTCGCAATAACTTCTACTATGTCGGCAGTTTATGTCACCTTAATGTTGTTGCTGATGATGAAGTCGGGTATAAACTGGTCTTTCCCTATAAATCGTTTTATTTCCTAGTAAGCTCTTCTGGAATTCCGAAACATTATTTTGATACATTGAAGTTTTTCGGACTCCATAACCATAGCTTGCTTCCTGCAGTAGGCATCATTATTTTACCATTCCAGTTCCGTAAGACGCACAGAGAAATTTTTGAGATTTGTGAGTCATTAAGCTCTGGTCCTCCACGAGCTGTTACGGACAAAATTAAATTAACCATACGATGATTCTGACTATCAGTCTCTCTGATTTTCTTGAAATGTCGGTCTCACGGTTTCAGGGTGAATTTGTAGACTGTTGAGAAAAACTAGAGACTCTTTAAGGAATCAGCTTATCTTAGTTACAACTTATGGATCTGAGTTCCGATTTTTCGTTAATGAAGTAGGAAACAGAAAATTCAACTATTCAAGACACTTGGCCAAAACGTTGCATTTATCATGAGAGTGACGAGAAAACGGGACTATACAAATATTCAGGTGAAGTTTTTTTTTTTTAAGGAAAGTGCAAATTGGATAATGAGTAATGAAATTTAATAAAAGTCATCAAATCAAATCATTTCATTAAATAGCAGCAGTCCCTTATGCCAACTAAAAAGAATAAAATATCGTTATGCAAAATTTTTGTTTTTCTATTTATACATATTTATTATTTTTGCTTTTAATTAAAACGATGTTGTTATACAATATTAAATGGATACACAATTGTTAAAAATTTAATATGTTGTTTCTTGATTTGCTGAAGTTAAAGATGCATAGCAAGAATAAAAATATACATAATGTATATCAAATGTAAAAATAAGTTGTCCAAGGAAGCACTCGTATGTATGTAGGTTTACAAACGAACAAAATGTGTCTAATCCATTCCGGAAGGGCAGTCGACTAAATTTCTAAAGGTGCATACCATCATTGTATCGTCAAACCATTGGTGGTAAGGACACTTAAACTGTACCGGCATCCCATTGAGACACACGTAGAAAAGATTGCAATGAACAGGATGTCTAATGAACGTTCCATTTTGTAAATACATACAGTTAATGATGTTAGGTGTTGCTCCTGCTGTATTCGATGATGGAGGTTCCGGAGAACGTGCAGATGATGATTGTATTCGTTTTGGCGTGCAATTCTCAGTTGAGCTTGGAGAGCATGCCACTAAATGAGGAAAATTACAGACTTTAGATACATCATCGAAATAAAATCCGACTTGACAAGTATGAGGAACAGCTTCACCGTTTCTGCAAACATAATATTTATTGCAATCGTTCCGATCACGATGGAAGGTGCCATGCTCGGATGCTTGACAGTACGGTTCGTTTGAACATTCAGGTCCTGGTGATGGTGTGGTTCCGGATGAAGAAGGCCGTTTTGTTGAAGATGATGAGGACGATGTTGAAGGTGTTGGTTCAGCTGTGGAAGATTGAGTTGAAGTCGGGAGTTCGGTGGAAGTGGATGTCTGAGTTGATGGTGAAGTTGGAGCTTCCGATGACGAAGAAGATGAAGAAGAAGAACTTGTGGAAGGTTCAAACGATGAAGAAGAAGAACTTGTAGAAGGTTCAGACGATGAAGAAGAAGAACTTGTGGAAGGTTCAGACGGTTTTGGAGTGCAGTTTTCATTTGTACTTGAAGAACACGCTACTAATGACGGAAAATTGCAAAGTTTAGATACATCATCAAAATAAAATCCGACTTGGCAGGTATGAGGAACAGCTACACCATTTCTGCAAACATAATATTTATTGCAATCGTTTCTATCACGATGAAAGGTGCCATGCTCGGTTGCTTGACAGTACGGTTCGTTTGAACATTCAGGTCCTGGTGATGGTGTGGTTCCGGATGAAGAAGGGTCTTTTGTTGAAGACGATGAGGACGATGTTGAAATTGTTGGTTCAGATGTAGAAGATTGAGTTGAAGTCGGGAGTTCAGTTGAAGTCGATGTTTCCGTTGATGGTGAAGTTGGAGCTTCCGATGACGAAGAAGATGAAGAAGAAGATGAAGAGGAAGAGGAAGATGAAGAGGAAGATGAAGAAGAAGATGAAGAAGAAGATGAAGAAGAAGATGAAGAGGAAGAAGAAGAACTTGTCGAAGATTCAGATGATGATGATTCTGTTGGTTTTGAGGTGCAGTTTTCATTTGTACTTGGAGAACACGCTACTAATGAAGGATAATTACAGAGTTTAGATACATCATCAAAATAAAATCCACTTTCACAGGTATGAGGAACAGCTACACCGTTTCTGCAAACATAATATTTATTGCAATCGTTTCTATCACGATGGAATGTTCCATGCTCTGATGGTTGACAGTACTGTTCGTTTGAACATTCAGGTCCTGGTGATGGTGTGGTTCCGGATGAAGAAGGGTCTTTTGTTGAAGACGATGAGGACGATGTTGAAATTGTTGGTTCAGATGTAGAAGATTGAGTTGAAGTCGGGAGTTCAGTTGAAGTCGATGTTTCCGTTGATGGTGAAGTTGGAGCTTCCGATGACGAAGAAGTTGAAGAAGAAGATGAAGAGGAAGATGAAGAGGAAGATGAAGAAGAAGATGAAGAAGAAGATGAAGAGGAAGAAGAAGAAGAACTTGTCGAAGATTCAGATGATGATGATTCCGTTGGTTTTGAGGTGCAGTTTTCATTTGTACTTGGAGAACACGCTACTAATGAAGGATAATTACAGACTTTAGATACATCATCAAAATAAAATCCACTTTCGCAGGTATGAGGAACAGCTACACCGTTTCTGCAAACATAATATTTATTGCAATCGTTTCTATCACGATGGAATGTTCCATGCTCTGATGGTTGACAGTACTGTTCGTTTGAACATTCAGGTCCTGGTGATGGTGTGGTTCCGGATGAAGAAGGGTCTTTTGTTGAAGACGATGATGACGATGTTGAGATTGTTGGTGTTGGTTCAGATGTGGAAGATTGGGTTGGCGTCGAGAGCTCAGTTGAAGTGGATGTCTCAGTTGATGGTGAAGTTGGAGCTTCCGTTGAAGAGGAAGATGATGAGGAAGAAGGAGATGATGAGGAAGAAGATGAAGAGGAAGAAGAAGAAGAACTTGTCGGAGTTTCAGATGATGATGATTCTGTTGGTTTTGGTGTGCAATTTTCATTTGTACTGGGAGAGCACTCTACTAATATAGGAAAATTACAGGCATTGACGTTTTCATCAAAATAAAATCCGGCTTCGCATCTATAAGCAACACCTACACCATTTCTGCAAACATAATATTTTCTGCAATCCTTTCTATCACGATGAAAGGTACCATGCTCGGACGCTTGACAGTACGGTTCGTTTGAACATTCAGGTCCTGGTGATGGTGTGGTTCCGGATGAAGAAGGGTCTTTTGTTGAAGACGATGAGGACGATGTTGAGATTGTTGGTGCTGGTTCAGATGTGGAAGATTGAGTTGAAGTCGGGAGTTCAGTTGAAGTCGATGTTTTCGTTGATGGTGAAGTTGGAGCTTCCGATGACGAAGAAGATGAAGAAGAAGATGAAGAGGAAGATGTAGAGGAAGATGAAGAGGAAGATGAAGTGGTAGATGAAGAGGAAGATGAAGTGGTAGATGAAGAGGAAGATGAAGAGGAAGAGGAAAATGAAGAGGAAGATGAAGAAGAAGAACTCGTCGAAGTTTCAGAGGATGATGATTCTGTTGGTTTTGGGGTGCAGTGTTCATTTGTACTTGGAGAACACGCTACTAATGAAGGATAATTACAGAGTTTAGATACATCATCAAAATAAAATCCACTTTCGCAGGTATGAGGAACAGCTACACCGTTTCTGCAAACATAATATTTATTGCAATCGTTTCTATCACGATGGAATGTTCCATGCTCTGATGGTTGACAGTACTGTTCGTTTGAACATTCAGGTCCTGGTGATGGTGTCGTTCCGGATGAAGAAGGGTCTTTTGTTGAAGACGATGAGGACGATGTTGAGATTGTTGGTGTTGGTTCAGATGTGGAAGATTGAGTTGGCGTCGAGAGCTCAGTTGAAGTGGATGTCTCAGTTGATGGTGAAGTTGGAGCTTCCGTTGAAGAAGAAGATGATGAGGAAGAAGAAGATGAAGAGGAAGAAGAAGATGAAGAGGAAGAAGAAGAAGAACTTGTCGGAGTTTCAGATGATGATGATTCTGTTGGTTTTGGTGTGCAATTTTCATTTGTACTGGGAGAGCATTCTACTAATATAGGAAAATTACAGGCATTGACGTTTTCATCAAAATAAAATCCGGCTTCGCATCTATAAGCAACACCTACACCATTTCTGCAAACATAATATTTTCTGCAATCCTTTCTATCACGATGAAAGGTACCATGCTCGGACGCTTGACAGTACGGTTCGTTTGAACATTCAGGTCCTGGCGATGGTGATGTTCCGGATGAAGAAGGGTCTTTTGTTGAAGACGATGAGGACGATGTTGGTTCAGATGTAGGTTCAGATGTTGGTTCAGATGTAGGTTCAGATGTAGGTTCAGATGTAGGATATTCAGATATTCCTGCCGATGTTTGATTTTCAGATGGCGAACACTCCCCAGTTACACATCTCTCCATAGTAAGATCGAATCTTTGGCCCGGTGGACACATTTCGTGATATACTTCACCAAAAATACACTCATAATAATAAGTGCAATCTAGAGTATCTTCAAATACTGTTCCCATCGGTTGATCCTTACAAATATTATTAATTTCTGCAAAACCAAACGAAAAACTCGAAAAAAGAATTACTATTGAAATGAATTGAAATCCTTTACTAGAACCCATTCCGGTTATTTCCTTGCGTTTAAAATTTCTTCGTTTAAAATACATTTTCAGACTTTGTTTAATATAAAACCAGAGAAATGGCAATCTTTCTGATCTATTTATATCAATTCTATGCCAGATAAAATAGCAAATGAAAAACACTTGAACTTCCCAGAGATGAGATAAGCAATCTTTTTCAAGGGCTTGAGAGTTGATGGGGTTCTTTACAATCGCCATGGTGTCGTCCGTCTGTCGGTCGGTAGCCCATAATGTGTGTGACATTTTAATCGATATTGACCAAAGCAATTAAATTACTTTTAATATAAATAGTTATCAATTAGAGTACTTAGTCATGGAGGTTTTAAAACTACATATTTAGATATAAATATATGCAAGTCAATAGATTGCAATAAATTGTTAAAAAAGAAAGTTGAAATAACTTCCAACGTGACATACATTTTGATAGAATTCTTCCAACCCCAATGTTCAATTTCAGGCTTATCGCAAAAAAAGATTCACTTACTTTCAGTTAAGCCAAAAAGTCAAAAGCAGATTGTCTTAACATATTAGTAATTAACTTCTTAATATCTTATGATCTTCTTTTAGATTTGTTGAAAATGGAACATTTATAGAAGGTTTCATACGTACATATATTTATAAATGGTTCACGTCTTATAATACCAATTGCTTAGTAAGTTATTCTTTCGGATACACATCCAGTGCAGAAATGGGGGTCTTAGTTGGCGCAATTGTGATTCTTGTCATATTCAATTTCACTGTCTATTGTGATATATTAACCGAATGCGAGGGTGTCGAAAGTGAAACTTATTTATCGGATTCAAGTGATTGCGAATCTTATATTTATTGCGATGATGAGGAATCTTTTGTTTCCAAGTGTCCTAACAATCAAAGATTTAATGTAGAAATCGGAACTTGTGATGACCCAGAAAATGTTGAATGCCTTTCCGTAGAAACTTCAACAACACAAACAACTTAAAGTTCTTCCACGGATAAATCATCAACCGAGAAGAAGCCAACAACTAGAAAAATAATTAGTTCAACTAAAACATCATCATCAATTTCGGAGACGAGTTCAAGTTCAAACTTATATGAGCCAACATCATCATTTACCTTAGCTCCATCATCTTCAACAACTAATGTCATCACTGCGACATCATTGAATGCTCCAATTATTTGTCCAACCCCCTCTAAGCCTGAAGAAGTCATCTACTTTCCTAACTCTCAGTCGTGCTCGGAATATTTTATATGCTTTAGTAAAACACATATTCCTATGACATGTCCTAAGGGTTTAGAGTTTAATAGCTTAACATCTTCCTGTGTTTGGGCAAGTTTGTCAAATTGTAAGGTAAGTTAAATTATTTATATAGAAGTTTAATGCTGCTTTAAAGTAAGTTTTATCTATCTATTAAGGTGGCTGGAAGTAAAGGGTGATTTTTTAAGAGCTTGAGAACTTTTTTTAAAAAAAAAACGCATAAAATTTGCAAAATCTCATCGATTCTTTATTTGAAACGTTAGATTGGTCCATGACATTTACTTTTTGAAGATAATTTCATTTAAATGTTGACCGCGGCTGCGTCTTAGGTGGTCCATTCGGAAAGTCCAATTTTGGGTAACTTTTTCGAGCATTTCGGCCGGAATAGCCCGAATTTCTTCGGAAATGTTGTCTTCCAAAGCTGGAATAGTTGCTGGCTTATTTGTGTAGACTTTAGACTTGACGTAGCCCCACAAAAAATAGTCTAAAGGCGTCAAATCGCATGATCTTGGTGGCCAACTTACCGGTCCATTCCTTGAGATGAATTGTTCTCCGAAGTTTTCCCTCAAAATGGCCATAGAATCGCGAGCTGTGTGGCATGTAGCGCCATCTTGTTGAAACCACATGTCAACCAAGTTCAGTTCTTCCATTTTTGGCAACAAAAAGTTTGTTAGCATTGAACGATAGCGATCGCCATTCACCGTAACGTTGCGTCCAACAGCATCTTTGAAAAAATACGGTCCAATGATTCCACCAGCGTACAAACCACACCAAACAGTGCATTTTTCGGGATGCATGGGCAGTTCTTGAACGGCTTCTGGTTGCTCTTCACTCCAAATGCGGCAATTTTGCTTATTTACGTAGCCATTCAACCAGAAATGAGCCTCATCGCTGAACAAAATTTGTCGATAAAAAAGCGGATTTTCTGCCAACTTTTCTAGGGCCCATTCACTGAAAATTCGACGTTGTGGCAGATCGTTCGGCTTCAGTTCTTGCACGAGCTGTATTTTACGAGCCCAAACTCAAAATAGTTGGTCTACCAAGGATAGAATGCAAATATGTGTTCATTCTTAACCTATTTCGAAACAAAAACTATTTTTTGATATACATATCAAGTCCTATTAATTTTAAGTAAGAAAAGTGGACAAAAAAAGAAAGTGGCTTAATAAAATATTGATATGGAGTCTCTTTACAAAACTAAATAACGATTTATACACATTTCTTAGATGCAAAATAGTTGGTCTATGATTCTTTATGTTGATTTTACCACATTTTTAAGCGATCTTTGGCCTTAATCACTGCTTCTATAATGCACCTTGGCATAGTGTCAACTAATTGTTGACACTCTTCGGCACCAAAAGATTCCCAATTATTTGTAATTGTGGATCTTAAATCTTGAAGAGTCCGACGCGGTTCCTTTCGCAATTTTTGCTTCATCGTGTGCCAAACATTTTCGATTGGTGAAAGATTAGGGCTGCTGGAAGTCCATTCCAATAAAGAATTGCTTCAGCAGTTAACTATACCATTGTTGACCTAGCCGTATGACAAGAAGCACCATTCTGTTGGAAAATATACTCCGCATTGCTATATTGAAGACGTAGTATTGACGGAGGCAGCTCCTGTTCCAAAATGTTGCGGTACTTGACAGCATTAGCTATCCCAATTACAAAATGCAAATTACTCATACCACATCCCGACATGCACCTCCATACCATTAGAGATACTGGGAGCTTTACGGTTTGTTTAAGGCAGTCCTTGTGAGTTGTGAAAGGCTTCTTTAGCATTTTTTATCACTGGTCCTCGTTCATCAGCAACACAAACTTCCAATCTGTACTGATCACTCCAATTAACGGACCGCCATTGACTAAAAGTCCAAATTTTTAAGTTGTTTGGCCCACTCAATGCGCCTTTTCTTTTGCTTAGGTGTCAGTAGTGATATTTCTTTTGCCTGCGTTTTTAATGATTTAAGTTGTCGTAATTTATGCAAAACTTAAATATTTTAAAATAAACCTTATAAAATTTGTATCCAATTTTTTTCATCATCTGCTTACAACTGTCCACCGAAACACTTTTTTGAATTTGTTCTCTCCACTGAACCGTTATTGAAGCAGATAAATATCGTCGATTTTCTTTAAAAATTTGGCAATCGCGAGGTTTTGCTGTTAGTGGATGTCCCGTTCTGTTGCATATATCCACATTTCCAGAATTTTTAAACTTTGTTATTATGTTCTGCACTGACGAGGGCGGTAAATTAAAATTTTCAGGGATTTCGTAGCTAGACAATCCTGTTTCAAACGCTTAAATCATTGATTCCCTTAGGTCTCCTGATAATGCAACGCCACGCGCCAGGATTAACATGAAACTCTCGCTAGCTTGTATAAAATCATACAATAATCATTAATAAAACCAGTGCTTGTCATTTTTTTAATAACGGTTAACTGAAACTATATTTAAATAGTCTTAGATCAACTATTTTGCACCCAAAAAAGAGTAGACCAACTTTTATGCTCTTATCTTTGTCTGAGATGAAAGGAATATTGTTGCTATTTGCTCTCTCAAATTTTGTTTTGTTAGGTCTAATTTACTCTCAGTGAAACTACTTTATTAAATTGACAACATTTTTTAAATGAACAAAAGCTGACTGCCACTAAATTTAGGATATATGAAGAATTAATGTGTCAATAAATGAATAGACCAACTATTTTGAGTTTGGGTCGTATACGGTTTTACACCAAGATCTTTGCGTAAAATCTTCCATGTGGTCGAATAACACAAACCCAATTGCTGCGAACGGCGACGAATCGACATTTCACGGTCTTCAGCAACACTCTCAGAAACAGACGCAATATTCTCTTCTGTACGCACTGTACGCATTCGTGTGGTTGGTTTAATGTCCAATAAAGTAAACTGAGTGCGAAACTTGGTCACAATCGCATTAATTGTTTGCTCACTTGGTCGATTATGTAGACCATAAATCGGACGTAAAGCGCGAAACACATTTCGAACCGAACACTGATTTTGGTAATAAAATTCAATGATTTGCAAGCGTTGCTCGTTGTAAGTCTATTCATGATGAAATGTCAAAGCATACTGAGCATCTTTCTCTTTGACACCATGTCTGAAATCCCGCGTGATCTGTGAAATACTAATGCATGAAAATCCTAACCTCAAAAAAATCACCCGTTACAACGACAAGTCCTAGAGAATTGTGTAGTGGCAACAAATTGAGTTATTTCGAATATTCCAACAACTGTCACTATTATTATCGCTGTTTAAATGACATGCTGACAATTCAAGAGTGTCCTTTTGGATTTGGTTGGGATGCAACAAATAAAATGTGTTCCTCAACAGCGTGCAGAAGGGGAATTTGAAGCTTTGATTCATTTTACTATAATAAATTAAATGTTATTTTGCATATTATATACATATGAAGTTGAGTAAGTTCTGGGGAGAGTAGGTACACTCTGATTCAAAGGTCTACAAAAATTATGCCGATCAATTTTATCAAGCACTGAACTGTCATATGATTGAAAATCTGTCAAACTACACGAAAGATGGTATAAAGTTAACAGTGCTCAAAATTTATATTTTTTGAGAATAAATCATTGTCTAAATTTCATATACATAGTACATTCATACATATGTATGTAGGTACAAAGAATAAACGAAAATGTAAACAAATCTCAAGAAAACAACCACCAAGAACGACAAGAAATGACAGAAGAAAGCAAAAACATTACAGCATCAATACAAAATTTGACAGTTGGTGTCAAAAAAATTGAAAAGTCAAACGAAAACGCGTAAATGTTCGGTGTGAATGCTTTCCGAGTTTTCCAAAACTATTATCCGAAAACCGCGTTAAGGATTTGTTGTGAAAAGGGTATTAGGCCATTTTGATATTTCAAATTTAAAAAGTGTGTGTTGCACCGTTCAATGGCAGTTTTAATTATGTAAGCGAAATTTAATAAGTCTCAAATGTTTATATGCATGAGTTGAAAATATTTTATTTCAATTAAACGGAGTTCAGTTATGCCAGATATCCTCCTAGATGTGTGAATCTATGTTGACTAAATTGGTAGTATCTTTAACATTTTATGAATGACAGGTTTGTTATTTTGGTCACATGCAAACATTTTTGAATAAGCGACCGCTCGTGGAGAGCTAGGTCCTAGTGAATAGTGATACACAAAACCCGAACATTCCTATGAGTGTTTTTGTTCGTCGGCAGCAAAAAAGTCGGCCTAAAATCTTCTAACGAATCCGAATCACTAAAACGAGAAACACTTCTTAATTGCAAGCAATATTTTAATAGAATTTGTCACTTACTCGCAAGAGGCTTTATATTAAATACGATACATGTTCTTTTAACTTCGACAGATAAAAACAGTAATTCCCTTTATGATATCCGGCAGCAATTACGATCATTAAATCAACACAATTTTTCCGATAAGAGATAAAATCAATTTAGAATGTAATAATGAATGTCTTTAAAAAACTGATAAGAATCTTCTGCAAAACAAATCACATTCGAGTATGTGCTTTAATTTCACTTAAAAGGTGCACTTGAAGCTGATTGAACAATTTAAAGAACATTTTAATAGGTTTAAAATTTTCGACCATCGATCGGCCTCTTTCGACTTTCTCGAGTTAAGATAGGGGGTTGATTTCTTGATAAATCTTCTATTGGGAAATCATATGCATGGAAAACTGTAGTCTCTGATAGCATATGGAAAAAATAAAAAATAGGAGCCGATAACGGTTCGTTTCGTAGAGAGCCTAAACTTAATAATTTACAATTCTCAACCATTATTGTGTGCTTGTTACAAGGAGTACAAAGGATCTACAATTTTCTGCCGATTCCGAACTTTGTTAATGAGCAGCACTTTTCATGACAAGAGATACTCTTGGAGGATTTGTCAATTCCTCGCAAGAGTCAGTATACTCCTGAAAAACCTTTTTGCAGCGGCTGAAAATCGAACCTAAGACCTTCTACATGACAGTCCAACGCACTTACTATTATGTCAAGGAGTACTATACCATATCGAAATACTGCATTAAACAAAAGTTGGAGCTCAACGCAAATGGGCTAGAAATCCAAGAATTTCTATGTACATATGTAGTTCATATGACCCCTCAAAAATTGAGAAAAAACGAAAATTTTTTAAGATTTGTTATTTCAAATGTAACGAAGATGAAGAAAACTTAAAAACTTGGTAGGTGAGAACGTTCCTGTAAACAGCCTGTGTTTCTTTTTAAGCTTAGATTCAGAACACACTTCTTTTTACTTGCGATATACATAGGTACTATAGTGCAAGTTCTGCATTTGGAAAAAAAATCTAACTCGAGATTTTTATCAAAGTTGACATTACGATGATACCGAAGACGGATAAAGTGGGTCCGACAATACCGTCTGTCTGTCTGTATGTCTGTATGTCCGTATGTCTATATGTCTGTATGTCGGTATGTCGGTATGTCGGTATGTCTGTACCTCGATCTAGAGCCTAAGTCACTGGACCTATTTTCTTCAAAATCGGTACTTAAGGGTCTTCGGTGATTCCCTAGAGGAGAAATTGAAATTTTTTGTTAAGCTCCAAAACTAACGATACCCCCATACACCCATATTGCAAAATCTTAATTATCTCGAAAACTGCTCTAACGATCTTGATAAGAAAAATGAAGTGTGATATTATGGACATGGACTACATTTTTGTAAAAACAAATTTTGGGGCAAAATGTTATTAACGGTACCTGTGATAGAACGTTTTTTTTTTATTTTC
This sequence comes from Chrysotoxum bicinctum, assembly GCA_911387755.1. Taxonomy (NCBI): domain Eukaryota; kingdom Metazoa; phylum Arthropoda; class Insecta; order Diptera; family Syrphidae; genus Chrysotoxum; species Chrysotoxum bicinctum. Next base: position 12,531,392 of record OU426990.1, read on the forward strand.
GAATTTCTCATCAACGACTGTAACGATTTTATCCAAAAATTTTTCACCAGGAGCTCCCTTAAGTTTAAAATAAAATTGTATACAAAAATATTCGAAAAAATATTTTTTCGTTTTTTGAAAAAAAAAAATCCAATTTATTTTTTGAAAAATCAATATCTTGAAAACGTATGAACGATTATTTTTTAAAATTATTTCCTAAAATCTATATTATTAAGCACTTAAAATTGACATCCCAACTTTAGTTCTAGAAAAAATTGATGATTCCGGAAAAATAAATACACAAAGTTACTTCAATTTTAATAATACTATGATTACAAGTTTATTAGAGACTAAGTACGTCTAACCAGCTTAGAGGTCTTTACAAAAAGAGGGCGAGATTATTTAAAACAGGAAATGGCAAGTGCCTTACAATAAATTTTAGAAAAAAAATATGGATATAACAGAGAGAATTTTGTGTAAGATTATTAGCCATCTATTGGCAATTATAAATTTGTATACATTATAAAGCAGCAGTTAGATTTGTCCTTAACAATCGAAAAGCTCTGCTCATACTCTGATCACAGCTAACTGAGTTCACTCAGCATCTACTGTACGTTTTTCAGTAAAATATAATCCGAAATTTAGGGTAAGAGATTTATGTAGTTCTTTCACCGCACTAAAAGATAAATGAATGAATGAATGAATGTTTTATTGAGTCTTTAAGTATCAATTACAAAGTCGTTTCATCTTATTCTAACTTTAACATAGGTACAAAAGTGGCTGTAGCGTATGGCCTTCTTTAACAATTACTTTATTTAAGGTTAAGCCTCGTGGCATGTCAATTTTTATATAATAATATAGTTTTGTTCTGCTCGTGCTCAAGAGCGTTATACATTTGCGTGAAACGGATGTTTCGTTGACTATATACATATTTACAATTTTATAAACTAATACTAACTTAAAAACTAAAGAGCTAAAAACTAAAAAAAGCGCCATGCGCTATATCTTTTTTTTTAACATATAATGTTGATATTTCTTGTCTTTTTTTTTGAAAATGAGAGCGAGAACGCTCTTTATGTTTGAATATGCAATTAGTTCACTAGAGGAGTGATAGTGTAAAAAAAAGATAGTCAGATATGAGCGATAGCTCTATACTGCTTATATTTATACATTTAGAATGAGTGAGAAGATTATACGGTTACGCTAATATCACATGACAGAGATAATAAGTTGAGAGCGATGGCTCTATACTTATACATATATAATATAAATATACGATTATTACGAGTTGTTAAACACTGGAATCAGATCCGTTACTTGTTGCGTTTGGTGGTGATTTTGTAAGCCCCAGTTGTTGGCTATCGCCGTGAGATCCTCAGTTCCAGACCCAAGTGAGATTTAGTTGTTGTTCGGCGGACTGTTGCCCGCAGAATTGCAGTTGCGGATTTTTTTTAATGTGCAGGTTCGCTTCCTGCTAGGAATTAGCCATATTCATCGATTGTTGTTCGGCGGGCTGTTGCCCGCAGAACTGCAGTTGCGGATTTTTATTTATGTGCAGGTTCGCTTCCTGCTGGGAATTAGCCACATGGCGTCATCGATTGTTGTTCGGCGGACTGTTGCCCGCAGAACTGCAGTTGCGGATTTTTATTAATGTGCAGGTTCGCTTCCTGCTCGGAGTGAGCCATGTATCGGCATCGTCGATTTTTGTGTAGTGTATTACACTGTTGCTTAATCCACTTGTTAGGTTAATGCCTCATTTTGAGGTTCTACTTTTTCTTATCTCGCTGGGGAGAACTAATGGGCACTTTGTGTTAAAAAAGTGATCCAGTTTTTTCGTTGTAATCACAGCACCATCCGGCGTTGAGTTTATTTTAGGATGTTTAGGAAGTTCGCTTTTAGTAAAAGCGAATAAAATTTAGTCAAAAAAGACATTAAAAACGGAAAAAAGTTAATTTAAACCGTAACACGTTTTTATAAGAATTATGTTAATTTTATTTTTTGGAGAGTGCAGACGCAGAAACACGTCTGCACTCTCGGACACTCCAATGCAACCCCTCACTAAAAGATAAAAGAGAAGATTAACTTTGACAGCGCCTGTCAAAATGCGAAAGAAAAATGTTTTATTTGTGCCAAAAGATGGAAAATCATCGAGATACTTTAATACGATATGGATAAAGGTCAATTCGAATTATGAAACAATTAATCCAATGAAGATTTAACAAGATTAATTTCTAATCTATTGGATTAACGAAATAAATGTATGTGGAAATATTCAAGGTTTGATGAAAATTTATGGTATATCTACTATAGTCCAGAATTAGGTACCTCTTGGTGAAAACGAAGTATGAGATAGAAAAAAGATAAAAAATGTGTGAACAAAATAAATGTACCTATTTTTACCTATTGACAGTTAATCTTCCATAATATTTTTATGATTGGTTATGGTAAAATCGATATGTTCGTTGGAAACGTGGAAGCAAAATAAATATTCAGAGCTAAATATTTTAATATTTAACTTTTGTCTTCAAAATTTGAAATGATCCCTCGTTCAAATAAATTCACAAAAAAAAAACACTTAAATTTCGAAATTTAAAATTATCTTTTTATTTTCTCAATTTTATAACAATCGGCATCAGACAGAGAAGATATTTTGATTTTGTAGCTGGTCTGTGGCTCTTATTGGGCATCGTCCATAGTCCAATTTCAGGCAAAGCTTCATCTCTTCACTCCACCCAAATCCTACCGGACACTGCTGTAGACTCAGAAATCCATTCATGCATTTGTAGAAATAATTACAATTCTTCGAGTATGGGAAGTAATCATAAGTGTTGTGAACACATTTGGTCTTCGGATTTGGAGTTGTCTGAATTGTGGCCTTTGAAGAGCAGAACCTAAGTTTATAATATATAAAGCATAAGATGTTTTTCAAAACCTACCTTGCAATTTGCTCTAATGGGTAGTTCACATTTTGAAGTCACATAATCGAATAATAACTGCCCAGAACAAACCATCTGCACCGGAGTTCCATGATAGCAAATATAGTATTCACTGCAAGAAGTTTCACTTGGTAGAAGGACAACGGCATGAGGATCATCACTAACGGGACAAATTTCGGCTGGACTTGATGTTGAAAATACAGTAACGGTTCCTGGTGTAGAAATCGTAGCAGGGCTTGCAGTTGTCTTAACAGCAGTTACAGGTTCTGGGGGTTTTGTTGATGTCACTTCAGGCTGATCAATGTCCACTTCTGTTGGTGGTGGCGCTCGAGTTGTTGATTCTACTGTTACCGCTATAGTTGTTGATCTTGTTTGTGGAGGTGTTGTATCAGCTTCTGTTGGAACATCATCCGAACATTCAACCTCACTTTCCGGTGCACAACTGCCATCTTTTGTATTGAAAAGCAATTGCGATGGACAGAACCCCTCATATGATTCCTCTCCTTCACAATAAATGTAGGACTTGCATCCCTGTTTACCCATAATGAAAGTACCATCTTCGAGATTATCACATTCTTCGAATATTTCCCCAAAACCACTATTGATCAAGCTAATGAAAATAATGAAAGTTAAATTTAGAATAGTAACTGAATTCATTTTATGTTTTATTAAGAAGAAAACTATTCTGGGACAAGTTATGAGTTGAACTGCTTCAAAGTTTGATCTGATGAGAGTTGTAGACCTTTTAAATGTCATTTATTTCCGTTAACAGTTTGATATTAAAGATGTTTTCATGCCATTGATAAGATTCGTTATCGAATCACATTCTCTTTTTCGGGAAACACATTTGTCTGTTTTATTTTTTTGGGTCACTCATCTAGTGAATGATGATTAAATCATTGATCATAAATAAAACAAAAAAAAACACTACAACTCAACAAATGAAATTTTCGAGAACGACGCAATTTTTTTGCATGCAAAAAAACTATCTGATGGAAAAACACAAGGTTGATACTTTAAAGGTATTGATGTTTTGTGCCCATAAGGAATTTGAATAGAGTATTAGAAAATTCAAGTCTTCGATATAAATGAGATTTTTCATATCGGCTGTAGGGCAGGTACTATTAAATTTAGCGCTAAAAAAAATTCAATTTATCTTCTAGGGAACCACTGAAGACAAACTAAGTACCGAGTTTGACGAAAATATCTTCAGCAGTTTATTCTGTAGGTCAAGTTACAGACGTGCAGATTCCTTGGAAAAAGGTATCATTAAGTAGAAAATACTTACATACAAAACTAAAAACAAAGGGGGCTGATTAGGAAATACGAAGTCAATCGTTTTTCGACTCTCTCCACTTATTTGATGGACTCGAGTGTCTGATTTTGATATAATTTTAACGACATTTTCAGATAAACCTAGCGTGTGATTCTTCGAAGATTGGTAGCCATAGAATCATTAATTTTTTTTTGGCAATTTTGTGTCATATTTTTCTGAACTTTGACAGATGGTAAGGGCCATATTTTTGAAGCTACGTCAGTCAAATTGCCTGTCATGGATGGATTCTGCCTTGCCAAAGACAGAGCTAGAGCGCTCAACACATGTGCAAATGATTTAATCTATTATATAAAAATTTGTTTATGTATGTTTGTTTGCTATGGAAAAATAAATGGCTTAATCAATTTTGGGGACATTTTCAGACAATCTTCAGACTAACTCAGCGCGTGATCCTGTGAAGATTGGTAGCGATCAGACCAATAGAAATTTTTATTTTGATCTGGCTTGAACGAGAACTTTAAAAAAAAAAACAAAGTTCGATGTGAACCAGCAACAACAATATGTGGAAACTCAAACAAGATGGTTGGTTGATCATCAAAAACATACGTACGACAAAGCCATATGAAACGTATAATAAACGGAAATGGCGCATTGCACTCATGTGACATCGTTGGGAATTGCATCAACGCTGATGGAAAGCGCACGCACTGCGCTCAGCAATCAAGCTTCCATTGAATTTAAGCCAGACAGAAACACTGCAATACTAGGCATGGCCACAGTCCGTGCAAAATTATCACTTGAGAAGAATGCATAATGGCCCATAAGATATCGCTCAAAGCACTTGACCGGAATTGGGGGGTTATTATGAAAAACGATACTCGTTCAAAATAAGGCGTATTCGTTAAACTGCGATTAGGAAAAACGATTGCAGTAGCACTTAATCGTCAAATTGCGATTGAGAAAAACAAGAATCGTAAAAATGACGATACTCGTATTTTTATTTACGAGTGCCTTCAACTCTCGTTCAGGGCCCTTATTATGAATTACGAAACGAGCGGCAGAAAAAACGAAACTCGAAGAAACCAAAGTCATGGCGAAGAGCGATTACAAGATACGAAAATAGAAAGCAAAAAAAGTTGCCAGGCAAAAACGAAAAATGATAATTTTTAGCATTACTTGTAGGCCTAGAAGGTTAGAAATAACTTATTTTATGTTTTTCACAATTTTATTTATTATTTACTTACATTTTTTTGCTCACTTAACAAAACAAAAACCAACCAAACAAAAATAAATGGCATTTGACAACTACCGCCAAAACGAAAGCTGAACGAGAGCTGAAGGCACTCGTAAATAAAAATACGAGTATCGTCAAAAAAGGGGAGAATCGAGAAACGACATAACCATAACATAACACCAACTACAAATGTCATACATCTCAATAAGCAAATTCTATTGAAATTGTTCAGCGAAACAGTCGAATAAATGAACAAATCACGTATGTACATTAGGCTGGTCCATGATTTTTTTCTTTTGATTTCGCGCTTCTCTTGAAAATAAGTTTCTTTGGTTCAAAAATATTACTAAATTTTTTCAGAAGTTAAAAATTATATTTTGAGGTCAAATAAAAATAAAATTTCAATAAGTCCATCAATCCGTTTATAAAATTTCGAATTTTCAAACAATTTTTTTTTTAATCCAAAAAGTTAAACTTTTTTAAAGATTCTGTATAAAAAAATAAATTTAAGCTCGGTATGCCGATAATGAGAAACCCAATAATTAAAAACGATGTTGTTCCGAAAAATTATATTAAAATTCTGGAAGCCTTTTTTTCGAAAAAAAAAATAAGATCTTTGAAAACGGCTTTTTAAATTTTGAATAGTAGGTACCGTTATTTTTTCATATAAAAAAAAATATTCCTTTTTTTACTTGCGATATAGGTACTATAGGGCAAGTTCTGCATTTGGAAAAAAAATCGAACTCGAGATTTTGATCAAAGTTGACATTACGATGATAGCGAAGACGAAAAAAGTGGGTCTGACAATTCCGTCTGTCTGTCTGTATGTCTGTATGTCTGTATGTCTGTATGTCTGTACCTCGAACTACAGCCTAAACTACCGGACGTATTTTCTTCAAACTCGGTAGTTAAGGGTGTTCGGTGATTCCCTAGAGGAAAAATTTAAATTTTTTTTTTAGCTCCAAAACTAAGGGTACCCCCCATACACCCGTAATGCAAAATCTTATTTATCTCGAAAACGGCTCTAACGATTTTGATAAAAAAAATTAAGTGTGATATTATGGACATGGACTATACTTTGGTCAAAAAAAAATTTGGGGGGAAATGTTATTAGGGGTACCTGTCATAGAAGGGTTTTTTTGATTTTCGAATTTCTGACCAACGGCTCTAACGATTTTAACCAAAATTTTTATGCAGGAGCTGCTTTGCATTTGAAAAAATATAAACTTAAAATTTTTTCGAAAAAATAGTTTTTGGATTTTTAAAAAAATAATACAATTTTTTTTTTGAAAATTCAATATCTTGAAAACCGATACAAGATTAAATTTTTAAATTACGTTTTAAAATGTATTTTATTAAATACTAACAATTTGCGTATCAGTTTTTTTTATAAAAAATTTAAGGAAAATTTAGTACACAAAAAACATGTTTCAGTGTGTCTGTATGTCTGTACCTCTCACTACAGCCTAAACCCTTGGACCTAATTCTTTCAATCTCGGTAGTTAAGGGTCTTCGGTGATTCCCTAGAGGAAAAATTGAAATTTTTTTTTTAGCTCCAAAACTAAGGGTACCCCCCATACACCCGTAATGCAAAATCTTATTTATCTCGAAAACGGCTCTAACGATTTTGATAAAAAAAATTAAGTGTGATATTAAGGACATGGACTATATTTTGGTGAAAAAAAAATTTGGGGGGAAATGTTATTAGGGGTACCTGTCATAGAACGGTTTTTTTGATTTTCGGATTTCTCACCAACGGCTCTAACGATTTTAACCAAAATTTTTATGCAGGAGCTGCTTTGCATTTGAAAAAATATAAACTAAAAATTTTTTCGAAAAAATAGTTTTTGGATTTTTAAAAAAATAATACAATTTTTTTTTTGAAAATTCAATATCTTGAAAACCGATACACGATTAAATTTTTAAATTACGCTTAAAAATGTGTTTTATTAAATACTAACAATTTGCATATCAATTTTTTTTATAAAAATTTTAAGGAAAATTTAGTACACAAAAAACATGTTTCAGTGTGTCTGTATGTCTGTACCTCTCACTACAGCCTAAACCCTTGGACCTAATTCTTTCAATCTCGGTAGTTAAGGGTCTTCGGTGATTCCCTAGAGGAAAAATTGAAATTTTTTTTTTAGCTCCAAAACTAAGGGTACCCCCCATACACCCGTAATGCAAAATCTTATTTATCTCGAAAACGGCTCTAACGATTTTGATAAAAAAAATTAAGTGTGATATTATGGACATGGACTACATTTTGGTCAAAAAAAATTTTGGGGCAAAATGTTATTAGGGGTACCTGCCATAGACCCGGTTTTTTGATTTTCGACTTTCTCATTAACGGCTCTAAGGATTTTAACCCAAAATTTTTAGCAGGAGTCCCTTTAAGTTTAAAATAATATTGTATATAAAAATATTCGAAAAAATATTTTTTGGGTTTTTAAAAAAAAAAAAAATTTTTTTAAATCAATATCTTCAAAACCTATGAACGATTATTTTTTGAAATTATTTCCTAAAACCAATATTATTAAATACTTAAAATTTGCATCCCACATTTTTTTCTTGAAAAATTTTAGAGAAATTTCTTATATAAAAAATGTATTTAATAATAAAACTATTTTTTAAAGTTTATTTGCATAAATTCATACTTTTCCGGAAACCAGACGGCAATTTTATGCATTTGAACATTATTATCTCATTAAATCCATGTTTTATATTTATAAAATGTATCTTAAATTCCAAAGTACTTTTACATAAGAGCAAGTTCGTGCGATCCAGTCGTGCATTTTATTAATCTTATAGATAGTGTTAAAAACTTAAAATGACAGGTTTACATAATGATTTTCAAAATTTTGAGTTTTCAAAATTGTTTTATTAAAAACCAAAAAACAAATCTAAATTTGAATGCACTCAACAACTGTTGAGTTTGGATGGGAGTTACCATTAGGAACCATTTTACCGATATTTTTCCTAACCATAAGCTATGTTTTACTTAAGAGAACTTTTTGATATTTTTTTATAAAAATCCATGGAACAGTTTTGCAGACAAAAATATTTTCTTTAATTTCTTGTACAAAATTGATGGTAGGTTGTGTCTCCTTATTTTTAAATGAATAATTAAATAAATTTGTTGGTGCAACAGCTCGAACTGAACCACGACCTAGTGACTTACAACTCTCAACCATTCCTGTGGGCGTATTACCAGGAACGGAACCTACAATTTTCTGCCGGTTCCGAACGGCTAATGAGCAGTCAAGAGATATGCAGCCCTATTCTGGTATTCACGTGAATCGTATATCCGATCCATTCCCCATTTCGAGAATTACATTCTCCCGAACCAATTTCACATTCACGTAAACACCTGTTCAATTAGTTTTTGCTTACATTTTACTGAACACCATTCAGACAGACGATCCATTAAATGAAAAATCCGCAACATTTCATATGCGGATCCGATATGTATAGAATGAATCCGTTCACGTGAATAAAAAAATACCGCGCAATGTTACCAACTTAAATACAGATTCACTTCGAATGAATAGCAGGATAGTGATTAGTGAAAATTTAAGAAAAATTCCATAGGGCTGATACTTTTAGAGGATTTGTCAATTCCTCGCAAGAGGCAGTACACCCCTGAAAAACTTTTTTGCAGCGGCTGAGAATCGAACTCGAGACCTTCCGCATGTCGAAAATGAAAATTTTACAAGATTTTTAGAAACGTCCCCATTAAAAAAAAAATAAAAAACTTAATTTGAATAGAATTTATTTTATTTGTATTAAATTTTTTTGTCAACATTGGTCATGCAAGTAGCAACAGTTTGCCATAAGCACCTCCTCGATCGAACATCAAAGTGATGATAAAATGGACACTGCTGCACTGTTGAGTAACCATTAATGCAATAAATAAAATAATTACAATTTACGGGATGCGGATAAATCTGTTCTCCTCTAAAAGGACAACTTATTATTGTGGCTACCGAAACCGTTGTAGGTGATGGAACAACTGTGGGAACAAAACAACCAGAGTTTTCGGGAAAATCGCAGCGATTTGTCTGCGGATTCCAATGAAGTTCAGATATACACTCCTGGTCAACTGGAACTCCATGATAGCAAATGTAATACCGATGACAGTCGTGCGGGTGCTGAAGAAATATTAACGTTTTTGTGTCGTGCTTGGGGCAACTTTGTTCAACTGCTACTATTGTCGTAGTTGTTGTTGTAGTGGTCGTTATTATGGTGGACACAGTTGATGGGGTGACTGGCAATTCTGAAGAAGATGTTGAAGAGCTTTCTTCGTTTTCTTTTTGAGTAGAAGTGGTAGTTTGAGGGTTTGCGGATGCTGATGCAACACCTTCTTCCTCTTCTTCTATTTGAGGAACACAAAGATAATTTGTAGGAAAGTCACATATCTCTTTTTCATCATTAAATATCATCCCATGGGGGCAATCCACAACAATGGCCGACTCATCTGATGCACAGTAGTAGAACTTATCACAATTATAAGGATCTTTAACGAACTTTCCAGCATCTTTACCATGGCATGCTGGCTCCTTCGATGAACGATCGGCTTGAACTGATGTAGTAGACGCTTTAAAATTAGAAATAGCGGGAGCAATCTGAAGAAAAAAGAGCCCTAGAATTATAATTATGTACAATTGTTAGGAGATGAGTTACATTGTTGTCTTTGATGAAATCTCAATCATACGTACCAATTATAATTTTCATGTAATGGAACATAATACCCGGAAGAGGAAACAAATAATTTGTCCTTAAATCTTTCTTTCTATTGATTTCAACTTCCACTCTTGATGTTTGTTTTCGTTTTGTTCTCTGATACCGCACCACTAGAGCTACTTTGTGCAAAATTACCCTAGTAGTAGCTTCCAATTAGACAAAAAACATATTTAAGTCAACTGTTAAGATATTGATCGACTATTATCATGAGGCAGGTACTGTTTCAAAATAACACATTTGAGAAAACCTGTACATAACATCATTTGCCAAACAGAGATGAGATTTACTGAGATAGGGAAACTCTATTTTTAATAGACATTTTCTAGAGCTTACATACATGTGTATGTATGTATTGACATAACTATATAGCCGATACAAATCAACAAGTTGTTGATATGAAAAACTAATTTACCGAAATTTCGATGACCTAATTAATTTGCAAAGTTATTGAGGACACTGTTAGGCAATTTTACAGGTAACGCGCAGTTGAATTGCGTCACACTTTGTTTGGTTAGGGTGGTGATTTTATAAGAGTTTATTTTTTGCAAAATATCTGATCTGATTAAGCTATTAACATTAATCTTTGAGTTTAGAACAATCTTGTTTTATTTATTTATTTATTTTAGTTACAATTATGTAGGTTCTTTATTGTTACACATAATATTCATATAATTTCACATAATACACATACAATCATACATTAAGCATCTTTATTTATTATATAAAGAGTATAAATACGGTAAATTTTGATATAATCAAACCACATTCAACATTAATGATTTGGTAGCTTTTTTTATTATTATAATAACATTTCGAAATCAGTAGGAAGGATTGTTTTCTTCTATTTAAGAAGGTCCAGCCTTTTAAAAGAATAGGATCAGGAGGAGATCATTACTTTTCCCCTTTTTTCAACGCTTAAAAAATTTCATCATCCAAAAGAGTCTCTTTGAAGCTCGCCAAATCCCTAGAAAAATAAACGCAAACATCGAAGTTACGTTACGCCTAGCAACTGCAACCGAATTGACCGACCAGCCTAACTATGGGACACTGTTTCGTTTCCCACTCCCACCACCTGTGATAGCTAAAGGATCCGTACCAAAGACTCCATGTAAACTCGACTCTGGTCTGTGATTCTGTCCATCGGCATCCTCTTCGGCATTATCACTGTCTACAACCGCTACAACCGCCAGATCGATACCCAGGTGATGCCGATTTTCGTCGTCGTCGGGATTTTCATTGTTTTCGGTTTCGCCGAGGAAAAAGTTCAAGAAGTTTTGATTCGGTGGTGGATTAGTGGGTTCTAGTGGAATGGAAATGAGCTGCCCCTCAGCATTATCAGGAGATGGTGGTGGCAGAGAATCTACAACCACCGACGCTTCGCTACCAAGAATAAAACTGTCGTCAGCGTGAGCTTCGACGAAACTCTGCATAGGGTTGCTACTTGAAGAGCATATCTGATCAGCTTCAGCGAGATCTTCATTCATAATATTGTTAGGAGCTATTGGTGTGGAAATCTGCACCAAATGATGCTGTCCTGCCATATTTGGAGGTCTGGGGCTATTTTGAGATCGCTGCTGTTGTCTAAATGACGAGTTGTTTTCAATTTTATTCTCCACCTCTACAGCAGATGGTCCCGATGCGGATGTGCTAGGTCGTAATGGAATGTTAGACTTTCGAACCTGATGGGCATTCATGTAAATATTCTGAATATCCATCCAGGACATTGACCCCGGAACTATATTCTGGTTGGCATTCTCTTTGTTGTGATTGTTGTTCTCACGTGATGGACGTGGATCTTCGTCGTGGTCTCGCTTCAAAGTGACAAAAAGCATAGTTTCCAAATAACGCTGATACCACATCAGAAATCCATCTCTATCGCGAGGGAATGACTTACCCTTTAGCTTGGCATAGATCTTTTTGGGCGAAATATGTAACCTGGCTTCGATTATCTCCTTATGGCGACATTTGACGATAGCGTAGTTCTGTATTGCTGTTGCTGTTAGCTTAGCTATATCCACTAGAAGAGCATCATTGATCAACGAATGAGGTTGAGTGTCCTGATGAATTTGTGCTATAATATAGTGGATAAGTTCATAGTCTGGGCATTGTACAGTCTGGTCGGTGGAGCTACCTTGCCCAGCAGTTGAACTTCCAACAAATTTATCAGCCAGCAGTTTAATATCCTTTGCATTAAGTCCTAGAGCATTTTGAGCTTCATTGTTGTTGTTATTCAGAATATTATGGTTATCTAGTGCTTGGGCACCTTCCTCGTCATCTTCTTCGTCTTCATCTTCTTCGTTTTCGCCGTTATTGCTCTCTGTCTCATTAAGATCTTCTGTAGGCCTGCTCAAGCTCCTAACTTCGTTCAAATACAACTTCCTAAGTGGATCCCTGGTTGATGCGATGTTAAAATCCCGGTAAAGTTGTGCCAGAAATTGTTGCTCACCATCCTTGGCTCTTAAGAGGGTCTCAATTCTTCGAAAAACATCCTCTTTCAATGACTCATAGAATTTCGTCGTAAACTTTTCGCTTTTCAATGCATTCACTAGCAAATTTCTTTTGATCTCGTCTGAAGTATCATCCATGGCAGAGTCAAGGGACTGCATTACACCCGAAAATAACCCAGGGCTAAGAAGATCCCCGCCCGTTTCATGTTGTTGGGTCTGTTGCTGCTCAACAAAAACAGCTGGTCCCGACTGTGTAGGACGCAATCGTCTGTTCATATGAGGTCGCCGCAAAGAAGACGGTTTGATTGCAACTTTATTGGGTTCATTGTTGCCGAAGTTGAGATTCATATTACGCAAGTCTTGGGTCAGTTCATTGGATTCAAAAACATCATTGCTAGCTCCAACTACATTCCATGCAGAAATATTACTTAAATGCTGGGTCTGTGTCTGCGTCTGTGCCTGTGGGACGTCTGGTTGGTTAACTGAAATATTCATCATGTTGCTGTAGTTCGTCGGAGTCTGTGTGGCAGATGTAGTTATAGGTGGTCCATTCAACAAACCAGTCGAATTTGCATTGATGCGATTACGGAATGTATGCAAATATTTATTATCATATCCCGGTGGATTTAGATTATTCGTATTTGAGTCTGGACGATAGCCGACATTCAGTGAATTGGTGAAAATGGGGAGATTCGGTTGCTCAGGTTGAAGCTGTTGTGGTTGAATCAGTGGAGGTGGCTGCTGATGTTGTTGTTGAATTTGATTATGATTTTGTTCTTCGTTGCTTTTGCATGAATTCGACGAAAGCAAGTTCTGCCGTGAATAACTGAAATAATTACAAACTCATTTAGAAGATTTAATTTGAACTGGAAATTTTATTTGTATGAAGCAACACAAATTAATAATACATAAATATAAAAACAAATATTAATCTTTAGTTAGGAAAACTTAAGGCGACATTTTATTAAGAAGCTGGTTTGAGGAAAAATTGTGAAACAAACAAAATTATTTGTTAGGTTTTTTGTTCTTGTTTTGCTATTAACACGCACGCATACACACATAATAAATCAACACACTGCAACCAGACTCACCACTGCTTTCGGATTACATTTCAGGATTGCCTGCAAGAGAAAGATCCAACTAAGACCAACGACGATTGATCTGAAAAATTTTCACAATTTTGTGTTTGTCTTTCAGCAAACAAAGAACAGAATTTGGACATTGACAACATAGACTCAGCACAATTTATCTGAATAGGACAATCATTTGAATTGTCGCAGGATCTTTGGTATTTTTTCAATTTTCTTGGAGCATTTATCAGCAATTCTTAAGTGTTCATTGGATTAAAAAAAAATGTAGCCTGCATTTTGACCTTCTTTGAGTTATGCCATGCTTTCGAATCGCACTTCAGATACACCCTATCACGTTGATCAAGAAAACTGTTTTTTTTTAAAGGAATCTAAAAGAAATTTGATTACGGGAATTAGTGTTTAAAGAGAGAAGGTATAAACAGTCAACAGTCAGTGCAGTCAACAGAACCTGAAAGTAGTCCATGAATGAAGAGAATGTATGTTTTTTCTTCCAGCATTTTCAAGTTAATTATTTTTAGACGGTCTTCATGATGCGGAGGTATAATCAAGGGTTTGTTACAAGATAGGTCAATAAGGGGAGATTGTAGGAAACGACGAGGCTAAAGAATTAGTGCGCGATCGATTAATATCGAAGCCCTATTTGGAATCTTGCAACAACTATAAAGCTATATCCTTTCTAAATTTCGCGATCCCACATAAGATCCTATTCAAGACGCTGTTGTGAGCAACAAATTTGAAGCTTATAGTCACAATTTTTGTATGGACTTAAAGCTAAGTTCTATATGACGATGATTGATCTTACATATTGACGAGATCAATCTCCACCATACAATATTCCTCCACAAAAACATGAAAATTCAGGGATTTACCAATGATTTTATTTACCCTACTTTTATTTTAACCGTAACTGTATATATAACAAGATTTAAAGTCTACAAATACAATATTCATGGTAAAAATTCTTTTCGAAAAATAAAGAACCCTTCTCTCTTCATATTTGTTCCCAATTATTTTTAGAATTTGAAGTTTCTAAATTCTTATAGCATCTATTTTTTGAACTTGTAGTCTATGTAGTATATGAATAATTCAGGAACAGTAGAACTAATTAGTGGAAGTATCAATTTGTTTCTAGAAAATCTTAGCTATAAAGGTCAAATCGATATATTCAAATCTAAATATTGGAGTTCGAATCAACTTGAAGAGAAAGAAGAAATTTGCATAATAATTGTAAGCCCATCACATGAATCTGTGAACAAAAAAAAATCTATTTTTTGTTCATCGGAGGTTGCTATAGAAAATTAGATGTACAGAAATATTGCAGATTGGCAAATTAAAAAAGTTCATATTGAGTTGAGAAAAAAATTTACAAAAAAAAAATAAAAGCCAAATTTTGAGTAATAATTTATAAAATAAAAGTAATTAAAAATTGATTTTATTTGAGTTTTTTTTTTGTTCTAACATAACTAAATAAAATAAAATAACATTTTTTTTTAATTAACACAAGGAGCTTTAAGACCTCCCCTTAAACTCATTTTACAAACAAAAATTTAATTGAAAATAATTTACCTTCTGAAATTATCCCAATAGTTATTAGCTCGATTTCCAGGTGGAACTTGATTGTTCAGTGCCGAACCGGCAAGGTTTGACACACCATTAGACACATTCGAATTTTGTCCTCCAGCAACAGCTGCAGCTTGGGTAGATTGTTGTTGTTGTTGTGCTGCATTAACCAAATTCGAATTGTTATTGTGCACCGAATGCTGAGTGTTATTGTGATGATGCATAAAAATTGGTGCGCCCGTATTGTTGTTAACCCCACCGCCATTGACATTGTTGAAAACATGCATCGGAGGCATTGGAGGGCAAAGATTATTCAAATACATGCTGCCGCTGGACTGTTGTTCGGTGGAATAGTTGAAATTGGATAGTTGCTGCTGTTGTTGTTGTTGGATGTTCAACAAGTTGCGCCGTTGGAAACTACTGTTTGTCTGGCTCATGATTGTTGGAAGATGATGAGCGTGTGAATGAAGCGATGGAAAAGGATGTGGTTGCTCAGATTGGGCACGATTCAGTGATGGATATAGATTGTTTTGAACTGTACCAGCTGGAGGTACTGATTCTGAACGATGAGTGGCGCCAAGATCTGTTCCATTGGTATGACTGAGAAGACGTTCTTGAAGCTGTAAGAAAATTAAATCATAAAATTATGCACTTAGCTAATATTAAATTGATTACTATGCTTACCATGTGGATTGTGCTGTTTAGTGAGTCAATTTCCCTCTGTTGGTGCCACAACATCTGATTACACTGGCACACTGAATTAATGAGCATCTGTTGGGTCTGAATGAACTGCTGCAGCAAAACGGGATCCGACTGCGTTACAGTTGCCGCAGGAGTGGCAGCTCCATTGGCAATTACGCCCGAACTAGCTTGGCAAATGCAATCCGAGTTGACACCAACTCCTGCAGGTGGTGCGAAATGGGGACTATATGGAGCATTGTAGAAATAGTAGGGATTCCATGATGCTGGCAAAGGTGGTGGTACTGGTCCTGAACTTCCAGCTGCCGATGGAGCGTTTGGTGGCCCAAAATGCCAAGAAGCTTCGCGATTGCTCATAGCCCGCATTGGAGGTGGCATGCTAAAACTCCGTGAGCTTCCAGATTTAATGCTTCCAGCTTCACAGGAAGGAACCCCATTGACATCTACTGCTCCAGAATCGGCCGATTCCTTTCCAAGTTGCTTTGCAGCACCATGCACTGATGAGTTGCACGACAAACCCTGTGACTGAGGGTAGTAGAAACCAATGTCAGGCTTAGGAGGGCCTTGACTTTGGTTCAGCAGGTCATTGGCATTTAAATCCTCTTCTTCATCTTCTTCTTCTTCCTCCTCGATATCGTTCTCGTTTTCGTGAGATTGTAAATTCGCAGATGTGGCTGTCGTTTTAACTTCTTCACTTTGAATGCGGGCACAAATTTCTTGGAACTCTTTTTTCTTCTCTTCGTACTGAGCTTCCAATAAATCACGACGAGTGTCCTTATTTAAAAGCTTCGATGGACTCACACTTTCGCGATTCGAATTCTTGCCGTCTTCATCATTTTCTACCGCTAGTTGGCGGCGATTAATGGCCGCGTTCTCAGCTTTCCGTCTGATTATCTCTTCCTTCAAAGCTCTGATTCGATCTCTTTCACTTGCCAAACTCATAGCCTGTGAACGAAGATCCCTAGTGACTTCATTGAGCATATGGATCTTTTCAGTGATCACTGGACATTCGGGTTCATCAGTAAAGTCCTCCTGTACAGGGGTGCGATCCTTGTCGAAGGGCACTGCTGCACCAATAGTTCGGGACTGAGTGTTGGTGTTCTTCGGTGTGGATTCTCGCTGCACGGGTATATCAACAGCACGTCTTACACCACCAATTTCCTTCGGATCGGGACCTTCGCTACGCTCCTCGATTAGTTTTACGGTTTCCATCATGGACTTAAGTCGGCTAAGTTGAGCCTTCATAGCTTGAATATCAGACATTTTTTGGTTAATCAGTGCAGATGTCTCTGGATCATTTTCTTCTTCCTCGTCGGATGGTTCAGCTACTCCATTCGACATCGAAGAAACTCCATTTATATGGTTAACTTGAGGTGGTGTGGTTTGCTTTTTCTTTTTTTGCGCACCCACTAACTCAATTGGGACAACCCTAGAGTATTCAACAGGCACGATTCTGGCTGCAATATCCCTCTGCCCACTTCCCGACGGTTGATCCTCCTTTGACTCCTGTACCAGTTGCTCAGTGGCTCTTTTTTCTGCAACACGATTCACTTCGTGTAATTCCACAATTAAATTCTTCATTTCATCCCGATGTGTTTTGAGACCTTCGAGTTTTTCCTGCAATGTTTGTTGTTCGGCAAGGATCTCCGGACCATCTTCACCAAGTAAATTACTCAATTCATTTTGTCCCGAAATGAATGTTGTCAAATTTTTCATACGACCTACAAGCGAAGACATATCGGTGTGAACTTGATCAATGGTCTCATAGTCAGGAGCTCCATTTTGACCAACAGCTCCACGCAGAAGTGGAGTAGTATTGCTACGAAGCGTTTCCATTTCAGCAAGATGTTGTTTAGCTTGATCTTGCAGCCGAATAAGCTGTGCCTGTTGTTCCTTCATGTTTTGAATGTTCCGTGTGGAAGCTTCAAGGCGATTCTGGAGGTCTTCATAGGTTGGCGATGCTGGCTCTGCAGTGCTGTGAATGCTTGTAACCGATTGAGCTCGTTCACTTGTCTAAAGAGGTTAAAGATTAAAAACAATTAAACAAATTCGTGGCAGTGGGAAATAAAATCCACACGCATTTAGCATTTTTTTCTTCACCAAAATGAAGGTGATGGTGAATACAACTGAGCGCACAGCAAACACAACTCACGGAGTTTTAAAGGATGAAATTTGTTGTTAGTAGAATGGAAGTTTCAATAAGCGAAATAAATTACAAGAAAAGCTGAATCAATTCCGACGCATTTCAATGTGAGAGCCCTGAAGTATCAAGGCAGAGTTAGGTTCTTTCAAGAAGTTAAATTTAAGTGATTTTTGTTTGAGCTATGACTGACAAATGTGGAACCGGGTGAAATTGAGAACATGAACATAAGTTCCATTTGTAGAAGATTTGAAACCATTTAACAGAAAACAATTCGTTACACTAACGATTTTAGTTCAAAATACGATCCACAATTAATTGATGGAACCATGTATATTATTTCATGTCTCAAAAGGTTTCAACTCACATCGAAGAAGAATTTTATAATGAAATAACATCAATACATGATTATTTACAAGGCATTCGATTTAGTAATCATAATTTAACTCAAGGGTCTAGGTATGTAAATCTAAGACTCCAATGAACGAAAGGACACACATTCCACTTTTGTATATACCTCACTTGCTGCAACATCTTCCAGGCTTGTGGAATTGACAATGATATCGTTTTCATTTACCATGTTGTCCTTTTTGAAATAAACTTTGATATACTTTGAATATAAAAGTTAGATGTTTATTTAAAAAACTTACCTTATTTTTATTTTGTTGTTTATTAGCCAATTTAATGCAATATTGTATGTATTTATATCGCTGAAGCAATAATTCGTCAATTTCAGCTATATCGTTATTGACTGCAGATACTGTTGGTACTTGCTCTTGACCTTGACCTTGTACTTGCCCTGGTCCTGGTCCTGCTTGACGATATCTAACAAATGGATTTGTTGAGTGTCGACTTTGATTATTGTGTGATTCGTCGTTAGTTATGCCAAGTGTTGTCGGATTAACAACTCCAACTGTTGCTGCTTGATTGCTGTTGTTGTTGTTATTGTTATTAATAGGAATACCACAAGTCGAATGTGATGAATGATTGTGATAATGAAAAGTGTCGTTATCACGAGATTGAGTTGTTCGCCTTGGTATTGGACGAACGGGATAGCAAGATCGTTGGTTGTCTGGAAAGTGTTCTGTGAAAAAAAATTGTTTAATAAGTTATATCACTAAATTGAAATAAACAATTAGAAATATAAACAAAAAAATGCCACAATTTCTTTGAAATTGCCATTTTCTTAAATTACAATGACCAACAAATATTTACTTTGCAATAATATTTTGTATGGGGAAGAACTGCTTTTTAAGATTCGTGACATTGTTAAGATAGTGGAAAACTCCTTGAACAGGTCCTAAGCACTATTAAGGAAAAGGAGAAAATTTCATCAAAAAAAATTAAACAAGAAGAGGAGGCAAGTAGATCCAAGAATTGGAACTCTCAAAGCTGAGGCAGGCGAAACTACTTCTGGGCAATTACAATCAGCAACGGAGTTGTTGTACATTTATGCACCAAAGGAAAACCCATCTGGGACAATACTAGGTGAAGAGAGCAATATTCAAGTGGGGTTTCAACAATAGATCTCCAGGTCGCAGTGCAATAGATAATTCATTCATTTAAGATAGTGGAAAGTTATGAATCCATAAAAAAATCAGTTTTGACCTCAAAAGCTGATAAAACTGCAGCTCAAACAGTTAAACATGTTAACACTTATTAAAAAAGGCATCGCTCGCGCTCTTGAAGTTGACCATTTTCAGAGAAGAGAGATGCTAAGTCTTATTTTAATACGTGTCTAGAGACATTCACAAGCTCAATAACCAATATGCCTAAAGCTGAAAGTTCAAAAATCGGAAAAGCTAAGTAAATGGCAAAGCAGATCTAATTCTAAATGTTACAGAGGAAGGTACAGATGTGGCACTACATTGGAAGTAATTTTTTGCTTAATTTTGTTGATAAATGGGGTGAAACTAGATTTTTAAATCGACACAGGTGCCACTTACTCTATGATTGGGCTTAGAACATTTTAGTATTTGAATAGTTTCCAACTACAAAAAGGTGCTCACCGCTCATAGAAATCACGCGATTCCTGTGAATGGTTATTATCAATATCATGTAGTTCAAAGGCAAGGAACATGCAACTTTTGCTTTTCGTATGAAGATGGTAACATGTTTGGCATGAACTGGTTTGACACATTGGAGTTTGTTGAGATACTATATTTATTTCCACCTATTGCTGTGAAGATGAAAGTGAATTGAGAGAGCTTGCAATAAAGACGTTTTTAGCCATTTACTCGATGTGTTTGACAGTAGTTTAGGTTGCACCAAGAAATACTCAGCCAAATTGTTTGTCAAACATAATGCTAGACCTATTTTGTACAAGTCACTCGCTTCGCTATGAAAAAAAAATATGAAGAACTAATGAGAGCTAGGTAAAGTGCGGGTCTAGAGAGACTTCAATACAACAATTAATTGATGTTAAATAAAAATCATTCATTAAATAAACGATATTCTCTTCCCGATATATCACTTTCAGGAAATATGAACTACTAGGAAATAAGGCTATTTGGAAAAAGTTTTTATTCTCTTTACCTCGATAAAAAACATGAACGATTGGATCTCACGGACTTGCTCGTATATAAGTAGGTAGGTAGGAATGGCGACCACTGGCAGTCTAGCCCTGTGGCCAAATTAGCGCTCAAGTGCGCCATTTTGAACGATAACTCATGTGAACCAGTAGATGGAATTAATATGGGAAATTGTGGACATGAAGTCATCCAGTTTAGATAGTTTAAAAAGAAGAAAGGATCGTGTAGGTTTTGATGTCTCTTATTGTATGTTTGCTTTTGCACAATCATCCGAAATTTGGATCAGTCACTCAACTGGACTACCACACTCATCGGACACGAACTACAATGTGCCAAGCTAGGCAACTTGTTGACTGGTGCTGAAACAGCAGCCAATCCGACACCCCGCAAGATTAACATCCGTCAAAGCCTCTAGTCTGCTAGCTCGGTATCGAAAGAATCAAACGGAGGGCAAGGCACAGGAGTAACAGAAGTTCGTCCTAGAGCCATTTCATGGCGTTGAGAAAAGAAATCAAGTCTTTGATCTTTATTTCCTAATTGCGATTATTACCGAAATGCACGAGAATAATCTAAAAATAAGAAAATATTCTCAAGAAATTCGTGTCAAAATCAAAAACTCGATTGTGTCACAAGTACGAAGTTTAATCAAAATCGTTACAGTAATTTTCGAGAAAATTTGAACATTTAAAATCATTGAATAGCGGCGTTTTAGATGAGCTGAAACACCTCTAAGGAATCACATAAAAATGATTTGAGTAAACTTTGAAGAAAATCAATCATTTTAGGCTCTTGTTCAATTTCAATGTACAGTAGGCATAAAGACACAA
This sequence comes from Chrysotoxum bicinctum, assembly GCA_911387755.1. Lineage (NCBI taxonomy): Eukaryota > Metazoa > Arthropoda > Insecta > Diptera > Syrphidae > Chrysotoxum > Chrysotoxum bicinctum. The sequence goes on from OU426990.1 coordinate 12,552,855, forward strand.
ACCTACGGACGGGGTACCAAAAATGAATTTTTTGGATTTCTCCATTATAGTAGTGTTAAGTTTGATTAAAATCTCGAAGCTTTGTCACTCTATAGAGGATGTAAGAAATACAAATGTCAGAAAGATCATCTAGGGTTAAAAAAAAGTATTCAACTCCGCGTTTCAATGAAAATGGTCATGATTTAAATTTGAGTTAGTGTTTGAGCTTAATGCTTAATAAATGATTAACAGAATTTGTGGAAAACTGGCCTTACTAATTACTTGGCCTAAAGAGTAAACAAAACAAAACTTTTGCTGGTAAAAATTTGCAATATCGTCTTGCTCATGCCTTGAATCTGAAAAAGTAAATCTAATGCAAAAAAAAGGAATGCACGGATTGCAATTTGAATTATTAATTAGACAATAATTGATATGGTAATGCCCTGAAGAGAAAATGGAAAGATCACTTCCTCAACCAAAGACTCCACTTTGTTCTCACAACGAACAGATTTAGAAACCCTTATACTCATAATACACCGGGTAATACATTTACTCCGAAAATTTGATGTTGTCTTTTGGTCTACTACACCTTTAGGCATAAATCATTCGTGTAGTATTTTCCAGAAGTGTTTAAACATTCCTTTTCCTGAAATCATTGTTTTATAATAATCTTGATTTATAAAAAGAGGCAGTAAGAGATGTGTCTATAATTTGGACACTCAGAGATTACACCGGATCTCCGGCGAAATTTTCAAATGCCAACACAATGAAAACTGGCGGCTTGCTCATTTATTGCAGGAAATCGATGACTAAAAAGAGAAAGAGAGAGAGAGAGCAATAATGTTCAATATTAATCTCTTTCTCAAAGTAACGGGATAATAATTTTAATAATAATTAATAATATAAATAAAACGACTAATGTTTTCTTTTAATAGAAAAATTAATCAGAATTTATCATTCGTAAATTTAATTCTACGTTTTTTTTTAAATTTTGTATTTAAAACCTATGTTGGCAACGCAAGATCAAACAGAAATAAAAATTGTAAACTTTTCTATAAATAGCTTTGCGTAGAATGTTCTATTTTCTAATTTTCAATAAAAAAAAAAAAAAAACGAAAGAATTGACACTTTTTTCGTACTCACCAATTTCAAAGCACGTTGTACTATCCAAGTTATTTGGTGGTCCTGCAGCTAATGGTGTCACCGGTGGCTGATGACGATGATGGTAATGATGATTTTGTCTCTTGGCGCTGGGCAATGACGTTTGTGATGATTCCGTAACCGATAGAAAATAATCCTTTTTTTGTTGAGAAAAAAAATTATTCGTATTTAGTATAGTTTATTTTTTATTTTTACTGAAATTATTTACTAATTAAAGACAATGTTTAAACATATAGAACTATATTAATCGAAAGAAGAATTTCACACCAAAATTTAAAAAAATATCTCGAACAGAAAACGGAATTCGATTCGTTTCGGAGGAAAGAAAAATCGTTTCTGTGCAACGACATGAATTTTCTAATTGAAATCGAGAAAACTTATTTTTCTTTTTCTTCTCAAAATTGACTATTTTTAGAAAAAAAATCTCTCTGAGTCTCTAGGTGTTTCAAAGAATGTACCTCCACAAGTTTGTCATTAGAAACGCCAGCAAGGCAAGAGGAATAGGACTCTTGTTTGTTTCTTTCTGAATCAAATAATTATTGTATTGTGGTTCGGAGAAAGCGCGCGTCAACTTCAGTTTTTGGTTTGATAGTGTCTAGTGGCACAAAAGCGGAAGAGTATCTTGCCGGAACATGAACGAATCTTAAAACGAAATGCATTTGCATTTAAATTTTTTGGAAATGGTGTTTTTTTTATTTTTTAATATGTACTTTCAAAACTAAACAAACATGAATGAGATTGTAATTTTTTGAAATTGCGCAGACATAATTTTGGTTGTTGGGGTGTGGGCGTGAGAATAGCACTGAAGGTGTGATAATGTTTACCGATTATAATTATTAAATTTGGTTATTTTAAGAACTGATGACGTTATTTTGTTTTTGATTTTCAGTAGAAAATTTGGAAGTGCATCATTTACTTTATTAGTTAGATATCTTTTGCACAGCTTTTACCGTAGTACATTTGGAACTACGAAAAAGCTAGAAATGTGCAGTGATAGGATATTTTGAAAGAATTGGTTGATAACTCATAAAATGAATTAGGTTTGTAGAAACTTTATTAGGGCCTGAATTATGGTTCGACGTTTACTTTTTAAATATGCCCGCGTCTACGTCGTACATTGTCCATTCTGAAGGTTCAGTTTTGAATCACTGCTTCCAGCGTTGCGACCAAAATACAGGAGTAATATTGTTTCATTGCTCACGGATTTCAGTCATTCAGAGATGGATGTGGTCTATTCAATATTATCCAATAATGTACACTGAGACTCGAATTTGCGGATGGTAAAAGCAATAGCAGTAAAAAAACAGTTTACAGAACGCTGATTTCCATAATACAACTGATTAATTTTGAGACGCTGTTGATGTGTGAGAAATCCAATACTGACTATGAATAACATGAAATCATGAGGCCTGTTACATTTTCAATATTCGCATTTTTAAAATTCTTGGATCGACATGCCGAAACGAAACCTAAAAATTTAAGTTCAATATAAATTCTTAAGTGACGGTTTCATATCAGCAAATGGGCCCAAGTCCCTCACACGTAAGAGCTAGGGCTTGCGGCCTAATCGTTTGTTTTATTTGTTTATTATTTTTTGTCAAAACTTACTTTTGGGAAATTTGTCGTCCTCTGGCATTTTGTAAACCAATGGAAATTCGGCAGAACTCTTCGATCCGGAATTGCAATAAAACAAACAAATAAGCCCAATTCTATTTTGAAGTTTTTGTATCTTTTCCTTTTTTTTTTTTATAATCTACACGCGCTCAAGGGATTATGATTACCCTTTAAATGTTTCAACACAGCGCGGGCGTGAAGTTAATGAAGAGAAAAAAGGATAGGAAAGATGTGTGGCACGATGTTCTGAGACTATTGGTGGTTGTCTCAGATATTTTTATCTCCAGGGATGGCGGCTCAGCTAAAGCGGAGAAATGCCGTGTCTTATTTCTATGTTGCTTATAATTCACATTATTTTATTCGTGTTCATCCTTGTTGGGCATACTAGTTTAACTCAATTACATGTTGTTAGTGTTATGCCTGAACAACATGTAATGAGTAAACCAGCAACCCATTGATGACAATTTTTAGAGGGTTTTTAATGGAATTAAAGCGACATAGACGACGGCAGGGATCGAACCTGTGATCATGAGGTTGACAGGCGAGCATACATCCATCGCGCCACGGCCACCCCGTGAAACTTTGTGAAACTTAACATTCAGCCATTACCATATTGTTGTTCATATTTGTTAACAAATCCAAATTCCTAAAGCTAAAATTATATTGCAACTATGTCATTATCACTTAATGGTAAAGGGAGTATTAAAAAGTCCAACACAGACAAGTTGTGTGTGTTCTTTTCAACTTTTAGCTTTTTCAACAAATTTGTAATTATTGCCACTTATTTGCAAAAGTATCGCTGAGTTCGTAATTGTAATGTTTGTTGCCCCTGCCCTGCAGAAAACATGCTTCGAATACATTTATGAACACAATTACAACAGCATGTGTGCAGTCATCATACTTTGTTAAAAATGAGTTCATAATTGCAAAAATAGTTCGATATCAGAATCGGACAAGATTTTGGCCTCGTATTCAATCCTGTGGATGGATAGTTATTAATTTCTTATCAAAGATGTAAAAATCAATATTTGTACGATTATAAATTGATTTCAAAAAAAAATTACTCACATTTGATCCTCTGCCATTTTCTTGCAAATTCAGCAACATAAAAAAAACACGTGCCAAATTGACCGCATGTTGACTGTAAGTTTACTTTTATGAACACAAATGTTGCCATGCTCATGCAGAGATGATGCTGTTTGTTTACAATTATAAAAGCAATTTTTGCAGGACTGCGGCAGTTTTTCAATTACGAACTCAGCCTATCTCAAATTTAAACTTGAAACAGGGTTTACCTACAATTACGTTTCACAGCTTTGACATCTTTGTGTTTGAGGAATTCTGGTTTCGATTCTGAAATTAAATTCGGAAACATTCTCTCTTATTTTTTCAGGAGACGAACTGTTTTCTGAGAACCAAGAGATTGTAAATCGAAAAGGCTATAATTGTAAAAAGTTTGATGCTATGATCAACTGTTTTTTTTTTTTTTAATATCAAGAAAAACAGTTCTGACTAACTATTTAGAAGCTACTGCGATGGTATGGGCTTTAAACTCGAGATTGGTTCAAAGTTCAATGTGGCCTTACCAATGTAGTAGAAATTAAGATCTTTTACCGGAATCTTTTATGAGCTTTAAACTCGAGATTGGTTCAAAGTTCAATGTGGCCTTACCAATGTAATAGAAATTAAGATCTTTTACCGGAATCTTTTATGATTTCGACTAAGCGGCACAACAGTTCTTGCAAGCATCGTATGCAGCAATTTAATTACTTTTTTTGAGCGGTCATAGTTATATGGTGGTTGATAGCATGCACAGTGCTATCGAAAAGCAGAAGAAGAATGCTCCAGTATACACTTTTCAAGACTGGCTTACTACGAGTATATTCCGACTCGCACGCTTCAAGAGGCTTAAAAGCAAAAACTGGAACTGGTTGGAGGTAAAATCTTTTAGGTATCAAAAGATTTAACCTGGTATGATGGAGTACAAAATACGATCATAATGAAACTTAAAAGGAAATACGGGTTTTGGGTAAGGATAGGCTCATACATTTTAAAAAGGTGTATAAAAACAGTCTTCCTATAAGTATCAAAAAAAAAGATTTACTTAATCTTTGCAAGTCGGAAGCCATACAGGATGAGTTTCATCACTGGTACAAAAGCTTGAAAACCAGTAAAACCACCAAAGCTCCAGAGCCCGATATAAATGATAATTCTGGATCAGATTAAAAATAAATTAAAAAAACCCATGTCCATAAAAAAATATTTTTAATTTTATTTATAAATGCTTTAACAATCAGATTGTAATATCGATTTTAAAATCGAAACTACTTAATGATTTTACCAGCCGCCATAAACTTTATATTTTCAATAACTCAGAAACACAATTAGGTGACTTGAGCTCTTTTTGCAGCATATGTTTTATAAGAGGTTTTAATCTAGTCTACATAATTGATCAGGAACAAAGAAAAGTAAAAAGCTACTGCATTTGCAAGATGGTGGACTCTTTCGTTTCGATCTTATTTTTCGGGTGCCAGAATCTCGGAAGGTACCATACTAATTTATGGTTCTTTTTTCATAATTTCGCGCGCACTAAAGGAATTTTAATTATCCCTAAAATGTTTGAGCACAGTGACAGAATTAAGGAAAGTTGAAGAGGATTCAAAGGGAGATACAAGTACACAATGGTGTTGAATATCTGAGTATCATAATGGGAGGGAAATATTTAGACGGCTAACGCATTACTCATTCGTGTAGTGCGACTAAAGACAGAATCTCTAAATTTAAGAGTACGTCAGCGCGCGAGTGTTATGGTTGATTTGTTTTATGGGAGAAATCTTTCTGGCTGTTTCACTAAAACCCTATTTTAAAAATAACGGTAAAATAATGAGAGACAAGAAACATTGCGGTGGTACTCGATAGATTCAAATTTGTTTGTTATACTCTTAGCACTTATAATTTTTAAAGTTTTTTTAAAGTTCGTTTTTAGATTTTATCCAAGGGACTCAAGAGGGTTATTGGAACACCTGCTGAAGTATGGGAATTGTACTCGAGTTTTGGATGAATAGGCCTCAAAGATTACAAGCAGATCAAAAGGAAACAACTTCGAAGGAAACCTAAACACTTAGCAGCTTTTTTGGCGAAGTCGAAACAAAGTTGTATGTGATGCTATATGTGGTTCACAGATCACCTTGTGTGGAGCACTGAAAGATGTTCAGTTTTCTTAATACAAGTGCCGCTCATGGATAACGACATGTGGGGTGGGTTGCGCTTAAACGAGAGCAGACAACATTTATTTTTTGAACAATTAAATTCTAAGGGGTTTATAGTTCCCTATTTGACAATGCTATCGATTTCAGAATTGAATGAGATTTTCATACGCTGCAGTTGTAAATCTACATCCGAAGCACAAGGATGTGAATCTGGAAACGAACATAAGAAGCTTAAAGTACTGTCTTCAGCTAAACAATTTTACAATTCAATCTTATTTTAGTTAAATAATAGATAAGCCAAATCAGAGCAAGCTCAAAGCAGATAAACTTTTTTAAGGTTTTCCACGGAAGTGTTATCCTAATGCTCAGGTTAAGCAGTTTTATACATTACTGCACCTCGCCTGATAGAACCTGAGAAATTTTTTTTATGGTAGCGTAGTCACAGTTTAGGCTGCTAATATTTCGCATCATCATTATTAGCATTGCAAGTTTAAAGATGGTAGTTTTAGCTGTTTAACAGGTACTTAAAACTAAACCTACGTACATACTTTCTCTCTACATATGGATGTAATGCACACATGTCTACAAAAAAATACAAACTACATGCACATGACTTTAATTACAACAATTTTTTCAGCCTTCTCTTCTATTTTGTGCAGAACTGACTGCGGACTTACCTTTTCTTTGCAAACCTAGGATCCAACTTGTGAGTAATTTCGAATACGAGCCTACTAGACATTATACCTATCTCATCGACCTACATTCTCAGTTAAATAAAAAATTGGTTGCCAAGGATCATCTATGAGAAAAAAGGGCTTCAGTGAAATTTTTATATGAAAATCACGGCAAGGACTTATCTTCAATTGCTGCTCGCTAAAAAAGTGACAACGCCTTTGGGAAAAAACCACCCACTCTTGACATCAAGGGGTTGCCACATGGAACAAAATCAAACTAGTGCAAATAAAAAAAGAGAAGAAATCTTACATTCAAATCCTTGAGTTCCCTGCGAATGGGTGCAACAATTTCTGTATTCTTCCGCAACGCATATGCATTCGACATTGCTCCTCCTACTGCCCCAATTCCCCCAGATTGTGGAACGTTTGTTGTTGTCGCATGAGTTCCATGGGTGGCAGGTGGTGCGTTTGCAAAATTCTGCACTGCACCACTACCATCCCCTCCATGGCTATTAATTCCATTTGATTTTTGCATTGTCGATTGCAAATTTGGGGTTTTTGCCGATGATTTGCTCGAACATCTTGCAGGCGATGTTTCAATCATCGAAGACGACGAAGATGACGCCGACGGTGTTAGTTTAGGAACAGTTCCTGTATTATTTGGATGCTTTACTGGAGCCATTTAAAAAAAATTTCACGCACGAATTAGAGTAAAAAAAAAAATTACATAAAATATGTCAGCAAAATGGAAAGTTTTTCTCTAGGAGTTTTTTTTCTTTGGGAAAATCACATTTTTCTTTAAATCAATCAATTATCTGCTCATAAAATATCAATTGATTCAATCACAAGAATTATAATAATTAAATTACACCACTTGAAGGAGAATAAATGTTTTTTATTTGATTTTTCTTCGTCGACGATAGGAAAAACTCCGGCAACAAATCAGAAAAAATGGCAAACACAAATTTTGACAGATGCAAATATGTTGGTGCGATAGTTTTGTTGTATTCGTTAAAAAGCAACGAGTAACGAGATAAAATGAATGAGTTCAAAGTTTTATTCGGGTAAAACTAAAAAAGTGAAGCCAAGTTTTATATGTTCGAAGACTATTAAGTATTACGTTTCCATTGAACGATAATATAGATTATTTTCCACTTTGATTTAAAATAATCTAGTAGTGTTACCACTGGACTTGTTAGATTTATTTTGACATCTAAAATCTAAATTACAAGCTGTGTCACAATTGAAAGTTTTGTTGGCTCTCACGAGGACTGAATTCGCACCCGAGAATTTGTACAATTTCTTTGTGTACATGCAAATTTTTTCTAGCGCCTCGCAGATCCTTTATTTTTTCTGTCCAAGCCTCCACCAACAGTGCTTCCTCTTTCTTCGACCACAACGCCGTCCTTCTTTTTGATTTTGCTTACTTTTCCTTAGAAATACAAAGTGTTTTGAGCTGTTTACAGTTATTAAAATGCTTTTTTTTTTCTTCAGTTTGTCAACACACTGTTTTTTTTTTTCTTTTTTCTTCCATCAAACTGTCAGATTCATTGGAAATGGAAAAGTAAATCCGTTCAGTACAGTAGATTTCAAGCAGATTTATTTGAAATCTCGAATCGAGATGATTAATTTTTGTATGGTAAAAATCTAGTGATTTCAAGTAGATTTGAGTAAATCTCAGATTATCGTTCAGTGGAGACGCAGTATAAGGTACGCCGTTCATGTATTTGCCCAAAAATGTCCGTTTCTACGAGTTTTAGTCCAGTTATGAACGAGTAGGGAATTAAATGTGTTCTTTTTGGACACAACTAACGAAGTAAATAGGCGTGTTTTTTTTGCAAGTCCATATAGAATTGTAGAAAAAAACGACATCGGGACTAAGCGCTTTACATGCAAATGCAACTACTTAAATCTATACAGAGTTAGCTAAGACCAGATAATTATCGAGAGTTAATCTAAGACCCGATAAAAATGGTGATGCCAAAATAGTATTATCTATATGTTATCGATAATTTGCTCAGAGACGTCAAAAGTGACGTTTTTGGATGCTGGTTGATGCTAGTCGTAGAAATTGTCAGCTCTGTCAAAACCCAAGGACTAAAAAAATAAAAAATGTATGTTGCTTTCTTGTATGCTATTTTTCCAGATTTAAAAAAGATCCACTTTAAGGCTAGGCGCGCACATTCAATTTGTAGTTGCACAACAGTTTGGTTGCTTATAGAAAACAGATGAACTATTTGGTTGAATGTCCGCGCAGGTGCATATAATTATATTGCAATATTTTTACTAGGTCCGTTATTACTCTTTTTAGTATTTCTTCTTTATTTACACTTTGCAAATCAAAACAACAAATATCAGTTTATAATCAACTAAACTCAAATTAGTTGTTCTCGAAGGTTCTTGTCTTGGAATGTTCTAGATGGTTGGAATAAGGGGAAATACAATAGATAGATATGCAATTTTCCAACAGATGGCGCTGTAGGAGTATAAAGCTCTGTTCACAACAATATATTACACAAAATAGCGAACTCATTTTAGGCAATCGTTTAGTTTGTGTCAAACACACAAACTTTTTAGTTGCTCGAACCAAGCAATTGCGAAACTAAAAATTGAATGTGCGTGCCTAGCCTTATGTTACTTTTCCAGATTTAAGAAAAATTTCCATTTTAACAGCACCTTTCACAAATCAAATGTTATTTTATTTTTTGTTATAAAGTTAAAGTTATATAGAATTTGAAGTAACAATTTTCCTCTCATGAGAAGGTTCAAGAGCTTAACCAGACTAATTTAAAGGAGCTAAAAGAAATTTATTTAAAGGAGCTAAAAGTAATCTTTAAAAATACTTCTAGATATTGTTATAACAGTGTTAAAAGCGTCAAATGACCTACATAGATGATCTTACGTACACATAGCAAGAACGAAAGTCTTACTGCAATACTTGGCGTCTCCTTAATCAAGTTTTATTGTTCTTTTTGTATAGTAAAATGCCCCTTGTAAGAAATCTAATAAAGCTCGAATTGCTATGAGAAAAGGTTTCTCTTCCAATGGCAGGTAATAAAAGAGAACAGCGTATTTGTAAGCATACTAACCAAAAACAAGGCGCCTTCAAAATAATGCATATAACATGCATAATGCATGTTATTTGGAACATAAGTTATTAATTTTAAATCGTTTAGAATTTTATACTAAGTTTAATTTTTCATATTATCCTGAGAGTTGATATGAAAAAAAAACATGCATTTGAAAGTCAAATTTAATCTAAAATGTAATTCAACTAGAATAACAAAATAAATTTTCGAAATTTGAAGAAGATTCATTATTCCGAAGACGGTTCAGTACATCCGCAGCGTAATTGACTGTTTGCTCATTTTTGAATGTCAAAAACTTACTTAGAAGTGTCACTTTTGTCAAGCCAAATTTGTTTCGGCAAGCCAAATATAAATTTAAATCAATTAAGGATGTTTTCAGCACACCAAAATAAAGAGTTTTACGGTTTCGAATGCACCAAGGAACTGATCTTCATCGATAACACACTGGACTTTTTAATTCAATTCTTTTTACTCAAACTATCAGTATTCATACAGAATTTGTTGTTGTTATAGCAGGAGAATTGCCAATGGTAAGATAAATTTCATTTCTTTGGAAACTGTAAAACTAAACGTCACATTTCATTTATTGAAATGTTCCTAAAAAAATATTATCCAAATTTTTGACTATTCTGCCATTTTTCCAAAAATATTATTTCATGATCTTTAAGCCTATCTCAAGTGATTATTTATTATATACAAACAACAATGAATTTTTATTTATAGATATTAAGGGTATTCATGCAACCAGATAATTTTCCGATTTGCAGAAAAATATACATAACTTTCCGCAACATGTTTTCATGAACACCCCCTAAAAATACTTGCGTAAATGTGGGAAATATTTTGTGAAAAGTCAAATTAAAAGTCAGAATCCATATTTCTTTAGTTTATCAGGTTTATTTCTTCACTTTCCGCATCAAATTCGTGAGATAATTTTATCAGATTTGCAGAAAGTTTTTCCCATACAAATTTTGATAGCGCGTATCTGCAGAGATAAAATTAGCCGTGTTTTTTTGGAAAAGTTATCCGTAGTACAGTAGGATTTTATATGAAAAACAAATACAACATCCGCAGTAGGATCACTGTCGATACTCGAATAAACGTCAAATCTCTATCCGCAGCAGGATTTCATACTTCTCTTTTTATCGGCAGTGATCCTACTGCGGATGTTGTTATTCATATAAAATCCTACTGTACTACGGATAACTTTTCCAAAAAAACACGGCTATTTATCTGCTTTCCGAGGTTTATCAGGGTTTTTCGCGTTTATACATGAATACCTTTATTATAAAAGTTTCACTAGGGCTGAAAGCCTTAGTTTTGCTATGCCCTCTATTCCTAAATATTTATTTGTAATTTAAAATTATATGTAAATAAATAATAATAATAATAATAATATAAAAGTTTCCAAGAATTTGATTGGAAAGTTCAAACTTGTTCTTAAGAACAACTCTGTACACACGGTTACTTAAAGGATATAAGTAATACTCATTAAAAACACTAACTTAAGAAAACGAAATTTAAAACATAGTAATGCAAAATTTTAAAATTTGCTAACCTTAAAGTAGTTTACTAACTCATTCTTAATTTTAACCATTTTCAAACTAGTATCGTACTAAAGCAATTTTCTTAATAAAACATTGACAGTTCGTCAAAAAACTAAGTAAACAAAACTTTTTTGACGTTTGTAAATGTCAAAGAGTTCTATGAAGTTAGCACAATACATACAAGTTAAAATAAGTATTCGATGATTTTAACTTTAATAAAAGGGTAGAGAAAGTATAATGTTATACACTGAACCAAAAAGGTACATGATTCGAATGAAAAACTGCATGTTTTTAAAGAAAAACTTCATTAAAAACGCGCCAAGAATCGAGTTCATTAAAAAAAAGAAACCCTGAACATACGTTTTATGAATTTGTTCCTACGACTATAAAAGGTTCTTAAAATTATTGATTCCTGCATTAAATTAATGATTGGAAGTCATTAAAAAATTCTCTCGATAATTCACAAAACATATGAACTATTTCATTCGATGTAAGTAAGTAAACATGAAATTCTTAATTTTTTGCTTTAATTTCATGTATTTTGTCATTCAATATTACTATATTTTTCATTTATTTTATGACCTTCTGACATAAATTGAAGGAACGATCCACTGTTTTAATGTAAAAAATCATGAAAATCATGTTTATTGTTCTTAAAAAGTATGAGCAATTTCAGACAATGTATGTAAAAATTCATGGAATTCATGATGTTTTTCATTAATTTTATGAAATCGGTCTGTGTTTTAAATGATTTTATTCATTAGTTTAAAAACTCTGTCACTTGTTCTAGGAAAAGTTTCCTAAGATGTATGACGTTTTTCATTGATTAAATGAATGATAGTTTTATTTTTAATGATTTTAATCATTTGCTTGCAATAATTGTAAGAAAAGTTTCTTTTTAATAATGAAACAATCATTAATTAAATGCAACTTTTCTTATATTAGTATGAATCTTTTCATTAGTTTTATGTAAGAAATCATGGAACCTAAGCTATTTTTTCATAAAACTGATGAATTTTTTCTTTTTTTTTCAATGATTTCTATTCGTGTTAAGAACAAATAATTATACGTGCACGTCCACCTGAAATTCAAAAGCCCAGATGAAAATTATTTTCAAGAAAATGTTATACCTGAAAACTTAAAGAAAAAAAAAGAAAAGAAAAGAAAAGAAAAGAAAAGAAAAGAAAAGAAAAGAAAAATATTTAAAAATAGAACAATTATTTATTGAATATATTTTTGAATATCAAATTCTTGCGTACAACATAATATATAAATAAAATATATAGGGTGTCCGACAGTCGAAAAACATTTCCTGAAAAATTATTTCGAGTTAATAACATTCTACGCAAACACCACATTAATTTCACTGCAGCATTATCTAAAACAAAAATAAAAATACAAAGTCAATTAATCAAGGATATTAAATGTGGTTTTCTATAAATTAATCATTAAAACAAAAGCAATTCAAATATATGAACTAAGAAAAATAAAATTACCACTTTGACATCTGCTTCATCTATTTTTTTCAGCATTGCCGTCATCTCCTTGTCCCTTAAATGTTTTACTTGTAGAAAAAATTGATTAAGTCGGATGGCTTGATTTGTCCATCTGCTGACAATCTCTGGGCGATTTCCAAACAACACACCAAAATCCATTTTTATCTAGAAAGATTAAATAATATTATATAACGAATTTATGAAAAATATTCGCTACCTATAGACTAAATACTTACAAATTTTATAAATCAAGTATGTAGTTGAATAAATTTAACGTCGTCCACAATGCGCAACACTTTGAAAAATGTATACATATTTTTAAAATAAACTTGGAAAAGAAAACTTTTTGGGAACTTTGTAAAATCACGTTTTAACACTTGTAATATCAAAGAAGAAATGAACTCTTGATATGATATCACAAGAATATTGCATGAAGTAACCGCTAAGTTTATGACATATTTCCTACTATTAAAGAGTCAGTCATACAAAACATAAAAATGTTCCTTTTTTTATGAATAAGTTCTTAAAACACCAGACTACAGCCATAGGTGTGTAACGGTAATATTTTGCACTTTAAAGAAATATTCCATAAATTGCAAGTAATGAGCTTGCAGTTTATGAAAAAATTCCTACGATTCAGGAATAAATTCTTTCACAATAGTGAACCAAATCAAACTGTTCCTAAAATTTAAGTGTTAGTCATGCAAAATATGAAATTAATCTTATTTTGTATGAATTAGTTTTTAAAACACCAAATTAATCTTATTTTGTATGAATTAGTTCTTAAAACACCAGATTTCTATAACGGCACTTTCATAGCCGCATTAAATTGGTTTTCTTTTTAAATAATTATATTATGTCTTAATAAAAGTCAAAGATGATGACGTAAAAAATACATAATATGTAGCTTATTAAAATAAAATTCACAACGGGGTCGCACGAGCTTGTTCTTATTGTAAAAGACTGAGAATTTAAAAAATTAATGTTACTAAAAAAAAACTGTTCAGAAGCATAAAATTCACTTTTTGCATGCATCAAATGAATGGATTCAAACATTTAAAGCAGTTTTTCTTAAAATGTCCGTTACTCATGCATTGAAAAATATGTTGCATGTAACAAATGAAAAGTTACATACATTTTAAGTAATCTTTCATACAGCTTCATATTAAATTTTGTATGAATTGTTCATATTTCAAATGTTAAGTTTCCTGCTTAGAATTCGCAACAAAAAAAAATGTTTATGAATATGGTTTCATGCATTTTATGATATTTTGCATGTAAAAAATGTATAGTTTCAAGAATTTAAAGTAATTTTTCATAAAATTTCAGTTGCTCATGTTGATGAATGTGGTTTCATATAATTAGTCACTTTGTTCCTACAATAAAAGAACAGTTTCAAGCATTTTAAGAAATTTTTCATAAAACCTTACAATAAAATTTGTATGAACTGTTCATATTTTAAATGTAAAATATCATAATCTGATTTTCCAACAACAATTCCATTGCTTTGGATTTTATGAATGGTTTTTCATGAAAATCATGACTTGGTCATAAAACAAAAATTAATTTTTATGAATTCGTGCATTATTCATATGAATATTCTTTAAAAATTAATGATTTTGGCTGAATGATCGCCATTCATAAAAAGAATGTACAAAATTTTTTTCAGTGTATTCGATTAAAATTTGCAAAATCGTTGCTTAAATCTACTTTCATACTAAAACTGCTTTAACACCGTACTAATTCAACTAAAATTTTGGGCAAGTCTTTTCCTTAAATTTCTCAACACAAAAACCTTTAATAATAAAAAGAATTATTTTATTATGTACAAATATACAAGCATGTTAGTTTGACACCTGTGTATTCTTTAATGGAAGCATTTTCATCCAGCACAAATTAATATAAATATTTACTATCAAATTTCAATACCTACGTTTTCACCTTTTCACATTTTACCCTTTTTACATTTTCAAAGCATGATTTTTCTTACTTTGATTTCGATATCATAACCAAAATAATCGGGCCAGCTTGTAGTTTTTGAAATTTCAAAAATGAATATACTCGTATATATACATAGATAGGCCTACTCCTGAATAGCACCGTTGCTTTTCCTAACGACTTTAAATAATGTATGCCCTCACCAGGCCACTCAGTTAATTTTCTGAAACCTTTATAAACCGTAAGGTTAAGCAAAACCAATGCTTATTCTGGCATATTGCAGATGGAAATAGTAATATACGAGTACGTTAGTCTCAAAAAATATCTCACAAGAAACTTGTCAAATATATTTTTTAGGAATTATATGTATGTATATCAAGAATCGTTCTCTCGTCCAAATGTTCAACATTATTATATAAAGGCAGCCGATTTATCTGTACAGTAAAATCCGGTTTTCCGTATAAAATAGATCTTACTTGTTTGACGATTCTTCAAAAATTTGCATGAAATAAATAAGTAACATGCATCGGTCCAAGTAAGAGCTAAACCTCTACTTCACAAATCAGAGCAACTTATTTTGACAAAACACATTTGATCCAAAAGTATTCTCAAATAAAATACATTTATTTTTCTCATTTTTTGTATGATTATTTTATGTATATACATATCTATTGTTTAATGTCTATTTTTCAAAATAATTTAAAAAACTCATAAGATCTGGAAAAAAGTGAGTAAATAATATGAAATTGGTTTTCAATCTGGGGCCAAATTACCGCATCAGTTATCGAGTAATACGTGACTGAATTATGTGAGTTTGGCATTACCGCTTACGTTATCGAGCAATAAATTACTCCAATTTGACATTTTCATTCGATCAATGATGGGACTCACTCACTCGTCACTGAAGCGGTAATTCGGCCCCTGGATTTATGTACTTAAATTGGCTTAATTCGTTCAATGAACATTTGACTTTGTAAAACCTAATCTCTAGTTTCAGATCATTTTTGGTGTTTCATCTTCAGTTGTGCGGTTTTGACAAAATTTTTAATAAAATAAAATAAATTAAATAAATAAAATTATTTTGATGTTATTTGTTTTATTTAAGAATTATTTACACAACTTTTTTATTTTAATTTAACCACGCGTTTCGGAATAAATTAATACTTCGGGTTCAAATGACATAATGTTATAATTGTCTAGTGTTTACTCCAGAAAGTTAAACAAAAAAACATGTTCAGGATAAAACCCTCTGGAAGATTCTCACATTTTGTTTTGCCGATTAGAAGCATAAAATTGGTGATGATCTATTATTTCTTATACTAGATTTTCACCAAGAGATAATGGATTTAAGTGGATTTACGGTAAATATTCTTCAAATCTCGAAGATTTATCATACAAATTTATTTTGTTAATCTAGTAGATTAAAAATTAATCTTGTGAAATCTTCATTCGATCGATTTGTCTATAGTTCCAACTGACCTATATCCATATCGTGCTAAATTAGCTCGATGATTTTTCATCATTTTACCCAAATGAAACTTTCTTCCTCTCACTTCCACTTTATAGGAAATATTAAAACGCCATTGGCACTTTGATAGGAGCTGTCAAAGTTAATCTTCTTAATAATCTTTTAGTGTGGTGGAAACACCACATAAATTTCTTGCTTTAAATTTCGGATAACCTTTTTGTCAAAACGTTGTATTCGGCAAAAGTTTATATTTTGAATCCTTGGTCGGGCCTTGAACAGCAAGAGAACAAAAGCCGAGGGACCTACTCCACTATGATTTTTTGAATCCATGATGTGTCTTTCTTATTTAATTAACAGCTTTCCGTAATAAAACACTAGATAAGTCTACCATTTGCGCAATAAGTTCACCATTTGGTTAATGAACTATCAAAATTTACATGACAAACCATTTACACAAGTTGAATAAAATTCCCTAACTAATTTGCTGGGAAAAATGATTGGATATGCTTCCAATGATTAAACTGAAGTGCAAAAGTCTTCATCACTGTCTATATTTTCTTTTTATACAACTAAACCTTAACTATACGAAGTAAGCAAATCTTAAAAAGAACTTGATTTGCACCTCGTTAGATGCAATCAGCACTCGTTTTACTTTCTTGCTTTATGATACTTATTGGAAGCAATGAAGTTGTCAAGTAAATGTTATCACATAAAACATTCGTATAGAAACAATAAAAAGTAGCGACAAATGCACCGCAAGTATTGTTATCTCTACTATTTTTTAGGTTTGAAAATACTTCCAAAAAGTAATAGTGTTTTAAGCATTTTTATCTCTTTCTTATCAGCAAAATATAAAATGCTACCTATGTAGAGGAAGTACGATAAGATCGATATCTCTTCTACACGTGAAATATGTTTTCGGAGATGTTATAACAAAAAGCAATCCACTTAAAATGTAATCTGATGTTCAAAAAAAAAGTTGTAACTCAGATATTTTCCATAAGATTTTTCTGTCCACAATTATAAGAACTATGACAATAACCTTGAAAATAAAAGATAGAAAAATGGTGCTTAAAAAATAAAACAACTTTTTGAAGTTGAATTCAAAATTCGCAATTTCTCCAATATCACAGATATTATAAGTAATTTGTATAACATGACATGGAAATAAATTAACAATGCACGGAAAACTGAGCACAACACAAATTTAAAAAAAAAAAAAAGCAAAAGCATTTCTACTCTTGAATGTAATTTTATAATTTAATAAATTGATAAATCTGGATAAAGATTCCAGAGAAAAGCGCTCACGGTACGCCTTTTTCTATTCGTTTTTTCCGTCGTATACGGTCCTATAGAGCAGTGATAATTATTTACATATACGGGATTTTAGTTCATGAGCTCAACGTGATGTTTTTAACTAATTGACACTGATCCATCTGGTTTATAGCATACGGAAAGAATAACGCCGTTTGCACCACGTCTAATGCAAATTAAGTGGGGATCATTTTTTGCGTGTTGCGTATTGGTGTGTGTCATTGACTTTTTCAATTTCAACTTTGCACGCTGATAAAACTCGTTGCATCATTTGTCATAATTTGCTTGCTTGCTCTTTTACGCATAACAAAACATTCCACAACACATCACAAAAAAACAAATATGTTTCTACGTGAGTATGGAACGATAGTGCTAACACCACTTTAAAACACACCACACGAGATTAATGTGTTGCGACTTAAACCTATTTTATTAATTGTATACATGCAACGTCGGAAAACCACGGTAAACGTCGGAAAATTAACGACGTCGTAAACGAACTGTCAACTTTTTTTTTAAAAATCTTATCGAAAGAATCATAAGCTTTCCGGCACGCATTCATGTGGTAAAGCAAGATGGTAAACATCGTTAAGTCGTAAACTCTTTGTAAGAGTACAATGACATCTATATTGTTTGATAATTTGTCAAAAATATTTTTCAAAGTTAATTGAATTCGAGGAACATAAAAAGCAGCAAGGACTTCGTTTTAATGCAAGTAGTTTTAAGACGCTCATGAATCTTTACAATTTTACGACGTCGGAAAATTTGAGATGTTCCATGAAAACTTATAGCTAATAGAGGCGTACAAATTTTCAAATCTGTTTGACAAGCACGACTTGATTTTAATAATAAGGGTATTCATGTAAACGCGGAAAACCCTGATAAACCTTGGAAAGCAGATAATTTTATCTCCGCAGAAACGAGCTGTAAAAATTTGTGTGCAAAACACTCTGCAGGTCTGATAAAATTATCTAACGCGAACTTGATACGGAAAGTGAAGAGATAAACCTGATAAACTAAATAAATATCGATTGTGACTTTTAATTTGACATTTTTCACAAAAGCAATTTCTTCATACAATTTTTAAAAAATTATTTCTTTTGCTTGTTCTTGGCATCTTTTATTTTACAGAATCACTTTTTAAGTTAAAGTATGGAATGAAATACATTTTTGATAAACAGCTTTTATGAGTTGATTTTGACGTTTGCCAACAGCAGAATATTTCCCAAATTTACGCAAGTATTTTTTGTGGGGTGTTCATGAAAAAATGTTGCATAAAGTTATATTTTTTTGCAAAACGGAAAATTATCTCGTTGCATGAATACCCTTAATGTAAACTCTCTGTCAAGCGGTTTCAAATATTTTAATATTTCATTGTCATGACAAGCTAATTTGATAAAATGAACGTTTGCTGGTCATGTGAGAAGCAAATTTAATTGTAACACAGTTGTAACACACAGTTAACAAAAATTAAAAATCGCCGCAATCGGAAATATGTACATATTTTTGCAGAGAAATTTTTTTAAGCTCACCGTAATTTTCTTGAGCTCTTTTAGATACTTTTTAAGCCATTCCTTAGTCCAAAGTTTTTTTCTCTTATTTTTTCTTCTTCTATTTGTTCATATTCTTTAACTCTATCTAGAGGATGGTAGATGTTTAAATAGAATAAAACATAAGCTGTGTGTGAAGTGTGTTAACAAAATTCTTTTTTATTTGAAAGACCCATGTACGCCATTGTGTATAAAATGACCGCCTTGGCTTTTTATTGTGGCTCGGAGCCAGTTGGCCAAATTTTCAATGACTTATGCATATATGCAGCTGAATTTAAGGATTGCGTGTGTTATATTCACCTAAAAGGACATCAGTCGATTGTGGTTTTATTAGCATAGACTTGCGATTTTAAGAAACGCCACAAGGAATAGTCTAGCGTGTTCAAATCGCATGACCTTGGTGGCCGATTCACGTTACCTCTGCAGTCACCATATGAAATCTTTCATGCCAAATGTCAATAATGGCGTCCGCTGTGTGTGAACGAGGGCCGGTCGTGCATGATCCAATGGTTTTGTTTGGGCCATAAGAAATTTGTTACTTTTACAGGATGCATTGTCACCTGATGCACTTCGTGTAAATTCTATGTCGTCCCATATACGGCGCAATTTTACTTGTTAACACAGATTGTACATAATAAAAATTTATCATTTGTTCGTGTAACTTACCGTGTAGATTTCGCATCAGTAACTGAATAATAAATACCAGATTTGACAGATGTCAAGAAAACAACATCGCCCACAAAATTTACCCATGCCAATTGAAATACCCTTTATTGCAAGAACTGCTATGTTGAAAATTCTCACGAGAATTGATGTTTGACAAATGTGAAAGCTATTGGTTTTCGTCCATTAAAAATTCATCATTCCGTGCTTGTCAAACAAATTTGAGAATGTGAACGGCAGAATGAATGATATTTTTTCAAGAATTTGTCATTTCTTACAAAACCACATTCCACACTTTTGTGAAATTCTAAAAAGAACAAACTAATCAGGTTTTAAGGAAAGAAATGCTCGTGTCCGGTAAAGAAGCCTTCTTGGTCCGGTGCTGTTCCAAATTTGCTCATCCCCTTTCTATTTCCTTCTTAATAGTCACAAAACACTATTGAACAAACGAATTCAAATGTTTTCAGTTTGATTTGAGTGGAGTTTATAATATTGGTCCAGCATTGAAGGCAGGTATTACATAGCTCTTATCTTATTTTGATTGGCTTTTTATCAAACCGAAACAATAATGGTCTTGAATTTTGTCAAGTTCATCATCATTATTCTTAAAAGCTTCAGGTATTTCGATAACATAAGAACACCGCTACAAGAATCATCAATATGGAACACTAATTATTGTTAGATTGTTAGCTACCGATAAGGATCTGAATGAACATGAGAAACATCAAATTCTAGACACATTTTAACGCACACAAGATAATTGCAAGTAACTACAATATCAGGTTCAAGTTGAGTTCAATAAAAGAACAAACTTTCGATGTTGAACTTCATATAAAAGAATCACGTTCAACAGATACGACTACAGTGCAAGTCATACAGGATTAAAGTGTCAATAGCAAGAGACAAATAAGAATCCTCCTGTCAATATCATGAAAAGTAACAAAAATATATCACAACTAATTCGATGAAGAAACATACTTTTCCCTTCTTCTTGACATTAAGTAAGAAAATCTATTTTAATTGTTTTATTTTTTAGGTTTCATTTGTGGCATCTTGGCCGTGGTCGTACTTGGCACGTGCTACGTTTTCGCTGAAATTAATATTTGTGAAAACGTCATCGATGGAGTCTTTTTAGACAATCTCGATGATTGTTCTAAATATTATACTTGTATGGGTCAAAAGGCATATCCCGGTAGCTGCGGGGACGGTCTTCTCTTCAGCGCTCTGACACAGCGTTGTGACGTTCCAGAAAAAACTCAATGCTCTCCAAAATGTAACAGCACCTTAAAGTTTTTGGGTTACCGCAAAACTTGTGATAAATACTCGATATGTTTTTCCGGCGTACATGTTTTGCAAAAATGTGCTGATAATTTGCAATACAATGACCAAACCGATCGTTGTGATTATGCCCAAAATGTAGATTGTGTGACAAATATGTGCACTGGAATAAATGATCCCGAAAATATTCACTTTTTACCAAGTCACAGGAGCTGTGAGGAGTAAGTGATTTTTTGTTTACACTCATAGACCGAATAGAATTCTAAACTTTTTCTTTGGCTAGCTATTACATTTGCTACAGTGGTGATGCTGTTCCTCAAAAATGTTCTAAAGGGTTATACTTTAACCACAAAAAGAGGGGATGTGATTTCAAGGAAAATGTAAACTGCACCGTAAGTTTTTAAATTTGTTAATTTATAAAACAATCATCTAATAATCCACTTTTAAACATAGATCTCTGCTAAATCTCGTAATGTATTGCCATATGCTAAGATGCCTCCAACTAGGGCAAATATCCCATGCCCAAAGATTGGTTCACATTTCTATCCAAGCCCAAGTGATCCAGCAGCATATTACTTTTGCTCAAATGGAAAAGGTATCGTACTTACTTGCTCACCTGGTTTGATATACGATAAGACAGTCCAATCATGCCGTGATCCAAAAAAAGTCAAATAGATAATTTATTTAAAAACAAAAATAAACAGACTAATTGGCTTTGAACCATTAGTTCTTAACAAATATGTTTCATGTACAAATATGGAAATTTCTATTAAAAAAATGTATTTCATTTGTACATGTATTTCCCTCATTTTAGAGTGTTTTTGATATTTTTTTCATTCCCATTGTTCAAATTTATTAAGTGCACAAAAGTTGTGTTTTGTACCCCGTATTAGCGGCAATTACACAAATAGGAATTTGACAGCATTGGTCGCGTTTTTTTTAGAAAAGTTATCCGTAGTACAGTAGGATTTTATATGAAAAACAAATACAACATTCGCAGTAAGTCCCCTATTACACGATGTCTCACGAGACGAGGCTCACGTAAGTGCGAAAAAGAAAGCAGATATGAGGAAAGAAGATGCAAAAAAATATTTCCGGTGAGTACCGGGCTGATTTTTAGTAGTCTCATTTTGACGTTTCTTTTTCTCATATTCGTTTTATGTTGTGTTGTGCATTAAAAAATACGAACAACAGTCAAATTTGAGACATGAGTCTCATGAGACATGAGTCAACGTGTAATAGCTTTTGCCACACGGGATACAAATTTAAAAGGAAAGTCAAAAATGAGACGTGTCTCATGAGGCAACGTGTAATAGGGGACTAAGATCACTGCCGATACTCGAATAAACGTCAAATCTCTATCCGCAGAAGGATTTCACTTCTCTTTTTATCGGCAGTGATCCTACTGCGGATGTTGTTATTCATATAAAATCCTACTGTACTACGGATAACTTTTCCAAAAAAACACGGCTATTTTATAAAGTCAGGGCCATCTAGTCCTCCAGGGCTTGACGAGTGACCTTGGTGTACACTAGAATCGACAAATTGGATGCACAGTGTAGATCTGATTAAACAAATTAATATGCTGAACGCACTCATCTGAACAACTGCATTCTGTTTGCAACCTAATTATTTTTGGGTTGGGTATCTTTTCACGATTTGTCACTTTATTCCCTGAACCCAAATTAATTTGTTGATTTCCAAAAGCAGGAAACTATTTGTTATTTTTAGTTATCATAAGTACTTCAACTAAATCCAATTTATATATATTATAACTAAAATAACAACCAAACAAAATGCATAAAGAACAGTCCGTAGAGGGATCGGAGAAGAACGATTATCCCAAAGCTTCAAGTGAGTAATCAGTCTCGATTCTAATTCTTCTAATTGACCTGATTTTCGAGGTGTCGCCAAGTCTTTTGTAAATTTAACTAAAATTATCTTTTTCGTTGGCGTAGATGGACTGGTTTTTGGAGCAATAGTTACTTTCATCGGATCGATTGCTCTGTTGATGGCTTTCTGTTCGCCGTATTGGATTGAATCCTACGAGGAATCACGCAGCTCCTTTTTGAACATGGGAATCTGGCAATATTGCTTTAAGAACTTCGTCTATCCGAACTATCAGTTCCCAAAGAAGTTCACTGGCTGCTATGGAGCTTACAGTCATGTGAGTTAAATTCAATAGGCTTGGAAGTACTTTTTATAAGAATAAAACATTTCTCCAGGAATACCACGAAATCAGAGAGTATCTCCTGCCTGGATGGCTGATCTCTGTCCAGGTCCTTGTGACGATTGGGTTTTTGCTGGCCTACGCCTGCCTGGGAGTTCTATCGATGATCATCACTCGCCTGCCACTCAAGGGAGTCCTCCAATACGAATGGATTCTGACCAGAATCTCGTTTATCTTATGCGCTGTTTCAAGTAAGTTTGTCATGTTTCATATCTAGAACGAAAAGTTATCATTATTTTAGGCCTCTGTATGTTTGTGGCTGTGGTCATATTCGGCTGCTGCGCTTATCGCCGCGACTGGTTGATGTATCCAAAGTTCAACGTACTCTCGTGGTCCTACTCGTTGGCTGTAGTGGCCTTTATGATTCTCGGAATCGCTGCCATGATTCTCTTTCGCGAAGCAAAGGATGCCTATGAGTTGCGCGGCGATAGCAAGAACCTGGTTATGCAAATGGAAATGCAGGAGCCCGGCTATCAACCACCACGCCATCATCAAAGTCAATCTCGTAGTCTTCACGGCTATATCTAAGGCCTCGAGATCGACTATTTTCGATTACCGAAATTTCATAGATTTAAGCTTCATTTTTTTATATTTTTGTTACACATTTATCCGTCACACAACTACACATAAGCAAGTGCCTTGTTTCTTACAAATCCGTTTCTAGAATTAGAAATAACTTAACCAACTAATCCGTCCAAGTGGTAAGATGTGCCTTTAGACGAATTCAAAGAGATAAATCTCGGTCTTCGAATATTTTGAATGTTAAATGTTTTACAATCTTAGAAATTATCGTAGAATAATTAAGCAAACGAAAATAAATTGACGAAAGTGTCCAACTTTTTAGATACAAAAATTACTTCCTTGTTTGATTTGATGACCGACCGTTGCGGAGAAATTTTCTATTTCCATTTTTTAGGGATTATTTATCTAGTTCTGGTCATCTGATCCCAACAAAAACTTCTTTTTTACAAATTATAGACGGGAGGTTCTTTTAAATACTGAATAGAGTTATGGCTCTTCCATCATTCTCGGGTATTCTTTTTCTTTTTTTTGGGGAACAGAGTTACTGACAAATAATTTGGAAATTTTTCATTAAATGTGATCTAACTGATTAGCCAATCATTGTATACCCAGAAAACAAAATGGGTGGAGTGCCATGAAAATCGCGAACACAAAGTTGGAAAACTCTTTGTTGACGTGGCAGTGGAAGAAATGAAAAACAACAAAATATACATTTTAAATTTTGAGTAAAAAGATGGGCTTAGTAGAATTCTACGGCTAACTTTAACTGACTTAGTTCATTGACTTAAGAAAAACTAGACCGAAAGAGAATTGATAGATCTAGCGAAAAAACGACAGAATAGTAAAAAATGCATTTAGCGTAAATCTCATAGAAGCTTAAATTGCATTTCATTCAAAAATCTATGAAGGTATGTATATTATCGTCCGGACGTGGCCACAAAATAATTAACATAAAATTCCAAAGTTCTAGTCTTTAAGATTTGACCATTCGAACATACTAGAACATTTATAAATATACATGGCCCATAATAATTAACGTTATGATTTAATTCAATTAAAAGCTCAAGTGACCTCAACTCCAAGGTGCGTTTCGCCAGTGGGCTCATCAGTTAGATGCTGCCATACCCTTCTAAGACGCAAATATTGGTTTTCAAGGTTTCAAGGTTTTTTATTGAACTTAATATATACAATTGTGAAACTTGAGGATAGTATGTATAGGGTAGAAATTTGTTGGCACATAGGGGGCCTAACTTATAAAATGACTTAAACTCTAAAAATTATAATATTTGTAATGTACATGGTTCAAAATTAGCATTATGATAAATTGTCTTTGTTTTTGACTCGAGTTGTTCAGTCCCGGTTGTCCAGTTGGTGGGTTGTTGGGGGTTGTTTTTTTGATGTTTTCAGCCACGGTGATATGCTGACTCGGCGTCAGCGTAGAAACGAACTGCTGGTTCGTTGTCGGCTGGGATCCTTTCTATCATATCCAGAGCAGTGAGGTATCTAGGCTCTGGATGTCGTTCCTGGGTGGTCATCCTTCTCATCAGCGGGTTTGTGTGGTTGGTGGTGCTAGCTATAAGCTTCTTCGATAATTGCACAAGAAACTGGTCCAGTGGCTTGATTTTTGCTTCTTCATAGAGTCTTTCATTGCTGAAGTGCTTCCTTCGCTGTCGATCGAAGATAAGTCCGGTGCTTATCCTTAGTATTTTCCTTTCGAAGATTTGGAGCTTCAGCATTGCTGTCTTCGAAATGGTGTACCATGCAGGAAAATTGTAGCTGATGACGGGTCTGATGAGCTGTTTGTATATCAATAGCTTCACTGGCTGGCTTAGTCCAGTTCTTCTGGCTAGCAACGGGTGCAGACGGTGAAACGCGAAGTTGGCCTTCCTTAGAACCTGCCTAGAGTGCGGGTTGAAATTGAACAGCTCGTTGAAGTTAACTCCGAGGTATTTAGCATTTCTTTTGGCTGCTATCGTTGAACCATCGGGGAGCTTCACGGTCAGGTTTCTGCAAGTAGCTGCTGAACGATATCGGTTGCCATTGGTGGTGGGTCTCCTGAAACACACAAGCTCCGATTTGGCAGTGTTTATTCGGATACCCCACTTTTTGTAGTACTCGTAGAGTCTGGAGACGTGAGCTTCCACTCTCCGAGCTGCAATCTTTGGCGCTATCGACGAGGAGTAGGTTAGCGAGTCGTCAGCGAATAGCAGGTTCTCGCAGTCAGTTGGCACGGGTTGATCAGACGTCATCAGGTTGTATAGGAAGGGACCCAGCTTTGATCCTTGGGCGACTCCGGCTTTGATGGACTTGATAGAAGACTTGCAGTTGTCTAGCTGAACGAAGAATTTCCTAAAAGAGAGAAAAGAAAATAAAATCTTTATTAGTGGCGAAGGTAATCCAAGTACTCGAAGCTTATGGATAAGGGCTTCTATCCATACGCTGTCGAATGCTTTCTCGACATCCAGAAAGCATCCTACGGTGGCACGATGGCTGTTGAGTGCTGAAGAGACGTCAGACTGGAACTTTATTAATGGATGCAGTGTTGAATGCCCTTCCCGAAAGCCAAACTGCATGTCTGGGATGATGTTGTGTTCGTTGCAGTACTTCTTGAGCCTCCTTAGGATGACTTCTTCCAATATTTTGCTGACATTGTTGAGGAGAGATATAGGCCTGTAGTTGGAAACCAGGTTTCTAGCGCCTTTCTTCGGGATTGCCACGATTTTTGCTGTTTTCCACTTATTAGGGAAGTAGCAGTTGTTGACGCAGTTATTTATGATGATTGTGAGTAATATCAGCACTGCATGTGGAAGCCTTTTGATGATGTAGTTGGAGACTCCATCCGGACCTGTCGACTTTTTTGGTTTGGAGTTGACGATGATTTCCGCAATTTCCTCTGGTTGGCATAGTTGGGGGTTGTCCGTTGGGCAACTAGCTGGATAATGGTCGTCAAACTCCACTCCTTCTGAATTTGGTTGCAAAGTTAGCTGGACAGATGTCCTGATTTCATCCAGGAACACAGGGTCCATTGATGGGCTGGGTGTGAAGTTTTCCTCGAAGTGATTCGCGAAGACTTCCACTTTGTCTGCTGTTGTTGTCACCTCAATGCTGTTGTTGATGATGACTTCAGGCATTGGTTGGGTTTTCCCTAGACAGTTGTTTATTTCGCTGAATGTGTTTGGTCCTGGTTTTATGGCCTGTAGTCTCTTCTGGAATCGTATGTTGTTGTGGTGCTGGATCGAGTTCCGGAACATAGTGTTTACACATTGGAGTTCGCTTTTCACTGCCTGGTAGTCGTTGTTGGTTGTGTTGAGCTCTCTTTGGTGTATTCTTTGAAGCCGTTTCCTTAACCTTTGTCTGTGGGAATAGAGATTCCGCACATACTCCGGGAGGTGTTCGTACCTATCTTTGGACGTCTTGGGAACTTTTTGGGCTTCAAGGGCGTTGATCACGGCTGACTCCAGGTTGTCGATGGCACTGTCAATTTCCTCATTTCTTAAGTTCCTGTTGAATGGTGGCATTGAGACGTTGTCTTCTATGTCCCTCTGGAGTTTCTCGATATCAAGCTTCCTGTAGTTGACGTAGTTCTCAGGTGGGACTGTTGTTAATAGAACAGGTTGGCTGAGGTTGATTGAGAGCTTTACTGCTTCATGGTCTGAGTCACTGGGTAAGGTTGAACAGGTGTAGTTGCTGATTCCTGGAATTAAATAAATAAAATTAGATGTTAGTAGGAAAAAATCTAGAGTCGATGGAGTCCTAGGAAAGGTAGGTTTTGGTTGTGACACAACAACCAAGGAGTGTTCTTCGCTGTTAACATTTATCCAGTCCATGATCGCCTTTCCTTCAGGGTCAATAGAGGTGTCCAGCCATTGATGATGCCTCGCATTAAAGTCGCCGCCAATGAGTCCGTAGGTAGTCTGCTTTAGAGTCCGGTTAAGAATATGCAGGTCGTTTTTAATATTTCCAGCGGCGGATTTACACTTGAAGTAAACACTGATCACTGTCAAGGTTTCTCCTCTTCCTAGTCGTATCTGGATGGCGGTGGCTTCACTGGTTTTTAGCCCTGTAATAATGGTTTCACTGGTGTTGGGTGAAATCTTGTTCCTTACAAAGATGGCCGTCCCTCTTCGGTTTTCCGTTTTGTCCTGCCGGTAGGTTTTGTACCCGGTGATGTTGATGTTGTTCCTCCTTGACACGTTAGTTTCGCTGATGAGGGCAATATCGGGGGTATTTTTCTTCATAAATAAGTTAAATGACGTCCTCTTTACTAGGCTGTACAACGAATTCACGTTATACGTCACTATGCGCAGGGTCTTCAATTGCATATTTGGAAGAGGAAGGTGGCCAGTGCCACGGACTTCTCCCCATCGCTAAGCTGAGCGTAGTTTTGTGGTACCGCGCTTCTAGCTTTACCCATGACTGTGAGCAGGTCGGAACCAAAGATCCTCTGCACTTCATTATTGAGGTTTACCGGTGCTGGTGTTTTGGCTGGTCCAGTTTTTGTAGCCATGGTCCTTGGTACAGCTGGCCGAGGTGTAGTCATCTTGGCTGGCGTTCTAATTTGTTGTGTCTTTTGGGGAGCTGGTTTTGGTGTTGGGCCTCCTCTCACCATTTCCGCGAAGCTGACTGCAGGTCGGGTAACTGCGCATACTGATTTTGTCACAGATTCTTGTTGTACTTTCCTTTCGGCTAGGATCTGGTTCCGCTCTGTTTTCTTGGCTTTTAGAGTTGGGCAACCCTTGTAGTTGGCTGGATGTCCTTTCTTCTGGCAGTTGGCGCACCAGACATCCTGTCCCGTGACGCAAATATTGGTCGATGTTTACCGACTCTTATAAAATTTACAGCTTTAATAGACTGTGAATTTTATTTTTCTAGGGGAATTTGGTTAAATTCAGACACCTAGAATAATAATGTCCGTGGTCAGACTATTAAAAACGCACCTTGGAGTTGAGGTCACTTGAGCTTTTAATTGAATTTAATTCAATCACTCCACTTAAACAGAAATTACTTTCTTTTTTCTTTGTTATGATTTAATTACTGAATTTTTTTTTTAGTTTTTCAGAATTAACTTTGAAAAACTTTCGAGTTCGAGTTGTGGGGAAGTGCTCCATAATTTTGATAATCTGTCAGTCAGTCAGTCGGTTACGATTTCACGACGATTTTTGAAGTCTCAGAAACCACTAATGCTAAAGAGTTGAAATTTGTGTTTTTGGTCAGGTCAGCAAATACTTTAAACTTGAAGTTTCTGGCTTTATTGTTACTAAAGTTTGAACGGGCCGGACTGAGTTTGTTCTTGTCTTGTTCTTGTTTCTTCACGCTATCGTGCCCTTTAATCCATTTCACCATTGCCAACTTGGCGAATTTGTCATGGGGACTTGCATACACCCGCACAAGACCCAACTGACCCAGTAGTTGAAAGTTTATGAACATAGGCAATGCCGTTTTTTTGTCGACTGGTCTTCAGAGCGTTGGGAAGAGGAACCGAATTTCGGACGACAAATCGTTATCGACGAGGCGCATTCATGGATGAACGTCTGTGTTAACAATCAAAATTGCGGTATATATGTACATAGTATGTATGGGACGACACAAGCACACACGAGGCTTACCAGGTGGCAATCCATCCTCCAAAAGCTACAGTTTAGTGTGGATTTTAGGCCGGCCGCGTCATTGCTTCGTACTTTTTTGGAAATGACGTTGGTCAAGCGGTATAGTCCAAATTGAACCATATGGACCTATAGATGATATTTGGTTCCAGCAGAACGGTGCTATGTGATACACAGCGGATGCCACTATTGACATTATGCATAAACGATTTGAAGGTAAGGTTATCGCTCGCCCAGTTGACGTGAATTGGCCACCTGCAAGGTCATGCGATTTCATCCGGCTAGATTTTGGGGTTTCTTGAAGTAGCAGGACTATACGAATAACCACAATCGACCAATGCCTCTTAGGTGAACATAACACGGATCTATGCATAAGAGCCATTGAAAATTGGACCACTGGGATCCGTGCCATGCCGGTGCCAGTGCCACCGTTAGAAGCGGAGCGGGCATTTGAACGAAGTAATATTCCATACATATACTACGTTTTTATGAGCTGTTAAAGCGAGCTTGAAGCTCGCTTTCACCCTTTGTATACCCGTATTGAGTTGAAATGAGCTTTGTTCGACTCAATACCACTGGCTCCAGCGGTGTCGAGTCGAAATGTGAGAAGAAAAAAACTGAATGGGAGAGTTCGTTTGACAAATTGTTTCAGAATTGCTCAACACCATTTCAACTCAACTCCAAATCGAGATCTTAACTCAAATGACGAAAAACCTGGGTCGAAAATCTGAGCCTAATCCAACTCGATCTTTCGATACTGCATATAAACGAAGTAATAATGGCTAATGGCATACAAATATTTTGTAATGCCTCACACAGCTTGTTTTATTCCATTTAAACATCTACCTGCCCTTATTGAAAAACCCTATATTTTTACATTTCGTTAAATAAATAGCTAACTACATTTTTTTTAAATTTACATTTGACGTTGAGATTTTCTGTTTTTAGGCTCGTATTCACCGAGCGCTCCTAAACGGCTCTTAACTTTACGAGGCTCTTAATTTGAAATTCGAGTCAAATGCGTGCGTGGCACACGCACAAACGAACAAACTTTCGAAGAGAGCGCTCGTAGATCTTCACTAATATTGCTTGCTGAATAGGTTTATGAGCTTCTTAAGTTATGAGCGCTCGGTGAATACCGGCCTTAGAGTCGTTTACGACATTGGTAATAGGTATGGAAAATGTTTGAACCATCTTAAGGCCTCTTTGGTGATTTTCATGTATTTTCTCAGATTAAGACATCAGACTTTTTAATGTTCTTTTTGTTTTTTAAAGAAGGTAAAAACACTACCACCCTCTCATGTGAAAAATTAATGTCAACCTATAATCTACAAATAGTGAATTAATTTACTCGAATGGCAAGAAATTTTATGTTTATCCCTCGTTAATTTAAATAAAATGTATTTATAAGTTACGCTGAACGTTTAAATGTTACAAGCAGAGCCTTTTTTAAAACTAAATCACTCCGAGTGTCCGATTGTATTAGTTTTCGAAATTTTGCGTCGAAAAATTAAGCTATGGTATGTGATCGGAAATTACGGAATCATTTAAGGAAACGGCCATTTGTTTTTTGTTAAAATTACCTTCGTTCTCAACTAACGGCTTACCATTATTATTAACTGTTAAACCGGCAAATAAGGCTGTAAACACTTTGTTCTCGTGTCTAAAGCTAAGTGTACACGATTGGTAGATCGGGCTTAATTATCTCTATGATTTTTCATTGTTTGGCACAAAACGTGTTTGGTAAAAACGTAGTATTAGGCTAGGCGCGCACATTCGATTTTTAGTTGCACAACTGTTTGGTTGCTTAAAGAAAAGTAATGAACTATTTGGTTGAATGTCCGCGCAGGTACATAATATAATTATTTATGTTACACAAAATAGCGGACTCTTAAGGCAATCGTTTAGTTTGTGTCAAAACACAAACTTTCTAGTTGCTTGAACCAAACAGTTGCGAAACTAAATATTGAATGTGCGCGCCTAGCCTTAAGAGTTGTAAGGTTTAGGATCTCTTCTAGCCGCTGGCCTTTAATTTATTTATTTTATCAGAAATTAAAAGTTAGCCATTTTGATTTAATATAATTTATTTGTTCCACTATTTCATAATAGATAGATGTACAGATTTAAACTTGAAGGCTTATAAATAAATTAAAAAAAAAATAAACATATAGTTCATTTAAAACGAAAAAAATAGTATTAATAATATTGTGTGTAAGGTTTTTAGTTTATTTAACTAAAGAACTAAAATTATTTTAATGAAGAATATTTACATGAGCGTATAGATATCAATTTAATGAGTTGAAGGTATGCGAGATAAATTTATAGATAATAACAAGATAGACTACCAAATATATTTTTCGTTTGGTTTTGTATAGAAAAGAGATAGTGAAACGTGAAAAACTTTTTATACATTTAATTTACAATTATTGTATTTTTTACTTATCTAAATTATTTTGAATAAAACCTAGAAATCATTCAATTTTGCTGCCGTCAAGGTGAAAAATTGTTTTCTTGTTTCTCTTTCAAAAGACCTAACCAATAATAGGTGCGTTTTATTATTCACAAATCTATCTGGATTTGGATCTGGATCTTCCCTTGAAAATAAAACGATATGGATCTTAGTGACAGCAGTGTTATAAGTCCGTCTCTTTTTATCCTTGGGATTGTAAATTTTCAATTATTTCTTGTCTTTTTTCTTTACACTATAGCTTACACTACCTTACCATAAAAAGCCATCTACTCGCCAGTGTAATAACTGATTTTTGGATCTTTGAAATAGATCCCGATAGAAAACAGGATCCCAAATTGTTTTTGTAATACATGTTAAAACTTAATCCAGATCCGGATCCAGATAGATTTGTGAATAATAAAACGCAGCTAATGATGACTTGGAAAAAAGCAATTGTTTTCTCCGTATGTCATATTTATATGTCAAAAAAACTGAGCATAATAATATTTTCCATGACGGTGATCACATTGGACTCACTCCGCCGACTTATTTTGACGTGTCTGTGTTTTTTCTCTTTCGCACTTCGTGGTAATAAAGAGACGAGAATGTGAGGCAGAATATTTAAAACAAATTGAAAATTAATGGATTTATTAATTTTCTCTGTTTTTGCTCCTTCGCACTTCATGGTAAGAAAGAGACGAAAAAGTGAGGCAGGATTTTTAAAACAAATTGAAAATTAATGGATTTATTTTGACGTCTGTGTTTTTTCTCATTCGCACTTCATGGTAAGAAAGATACAAGAAAGCGAGGCAGGATTTTTAAAACTAATTGAAAATTAATGGATTTATTTTTTTTCGAAAATAAATCTTGTTCAAGTTTCTCTTCCTTCTCAGTTAATTTGAAGAAAGAAAATTACTCATACCTCGGAATGTGAAGACGTTTCTATATTATTTTCTTTTGCAAAATTAAAGATACGAAAACTCAAACTAACAAATCGAAATTAAAATTATTTAGTGAGGAAGACTTCGATCGAAAACGAGGTTTCTAATTTTTTTTCCATATAAAAATAAAGATGGATTTTTCTCTCCAATGGAACACAAAATCTCTTGTACATACAAATCGATTAGTCTAGAACACATAAAAATCAGAAGAAATCAATATTACTCGCCATTTTGAATGCACCTTAAATACAAATACAAAAGCTTAACCAAAAGCTCCGCATGACATTTAATGAACAAATAAACAAACAACAAACAGCTGACGAAAGAAATGTCATCAGCTGAGTAAACAAAAATATCTATTTCCGCGTTTATAATACAGCAACAGCAACCCAAAAACACAACACACATAAATACTATTTCTCACAAGATTTGCCCTTGAAGAAAAACAACAGTAATAAGTATAAGTGGTGACAGTGACAGGTTACGCCTTATCTTCTTCTCTTTGCAAAAAAGTATATTAAACCATAAAAAAACTGACTGAATGGCGCGCTGTGAGGAGTGATTACGACAGTAAAAACTTGCCATTGAAGATGCTTAGGGTGCTACGTAGCGCCTTTAAATTTGGAAAACGTGACACAACTTACCTACAGCAGCAGAAGGAGAGTTTAAAGTCATTATGCTGCCTATGTGATTATTCATCCAAAGGAGGTCAAGAAGGCAGTGATTCGAGAAGGGATTTAAAATCCGAGTTGACCTTGGTGGGCCTGGGTGGTATTGCAGCCATCTATTTACTAGCCTCGGAGGTGGCAGCTGAAGGAAAGCCTCCCAACGAAGATGACAACTATAAAAAGTGGCACATACACTCAAGAACAGACCTGCCAACCTACAAACAGGAGCAGATTCAAAAACATGACACCATGGAGAAAAGAATATGGGTAACGTATGGAATTGGAGTGTATGATATTACAGATTTCGTCCCGAAGCATCCAGGGAGTGACAAAATCATGCTTGGGGCTGGAAGTGCAATAGATCCCTTCTGGGCTATCTATCAACAGCACAACAACAAAGAGATTCTCACCCTGCTCGAGTCATTTCGGATCGGAAATCTGGATAAAGCCGATGTAGTGAATACTGATGACATGGGATCGCCATGGGCGAACGAACCCAAGCGCCATCCATTATTGAAGCCTGCTTCAGAGAGGCCATTCAATGCAGAACCCCCAGTTAGTCTGCTGGCAGAGAACTTCCTCACGCCCAATGAGTTCTTTTACGTGAGGAATCACCTTCCGGTGCCGGTCATTGATGCAGAAACGTATGAACTGGACGTTGAAATTGAAGAATCGAGTGAATCGAAGTCATTCACTTTGGACGACATCAAGAAGCTTCCCAAGTGTACAGTGACTGCTGCTGTAATGTGTGGTGGGAATCGGCGTTCGGAGATGACGAAGGTGAAACCAGTCAAAGGCCTCACTTGGGGTGGCGGTGCGGTGGGCAATGCGAAATGGTCAGGAGCAAGGTTAAGGGACATCCTATTATCCTTGGGAGTCGAGTCGGACGAGAAGCGTCATGTGATTTTTGAAGGCTGTGATTTAGATCCTACTTCCCATCCCTATGGTGCTTCCATTCCACTTTCCAAAGCTATGGACGAGCGCGGGGATGTCATCCTGGCCTATGAAATGAACGGGGAGACTATCAATCGAGATCATGGCTTTCCCCTGCGTGTGATTGTCCCAGGAACAGTAGGAGCAAGAAATGTAAAGTGGCTGAGTCGAATTGTAGTGTCTGATAGTGAATCCTCATCTCATTGGCAGCAAAACGATTACAAAGGATTCAGCCCCAGCACCGATTGGGACACAGTGGATTTCACAAAATCCCCTGCCATTCAAGCAATGCCAGTCACTTCGGCTATTTGTTCCCCATCTCAGGGCGAGAAGGTGAGAATTCAGGATGGATGCATAGCTTTGAAAGGCTATGCTTGGTCAGGAGGTGGACGACGAATTGTTCGGGTGGATTTGACCGCAGATGGAGGAGAGAGTTGGCACGTGGCCGATTTAGAACAAGAGGATCTCCCCGATGGTCGTCATTATGGTTGGACGCTTTGGTCAGCTAAGTTACCAGTCACACCCGGCAGTACAGAAATAGAGATCTGGTCGAAGGCAGTTGATTCGGCCTACAACACACAGCCGGAAAGTTTCAAGTATACATGGAATTTGCGCGGGGTGCTGAGTAATGCCTATCATAGAGTCAAAGTGAAACTTGAATAAATTTAAAGTATTTGCATTAACTTTATTGTTTTTCATTTGAAGACTCTGCTTTCTCTTTACGTATGTGTAGGTTCGGTGGATGGGATGAGAATGTTAAAAGAACTCGTCCATGGAAGTCAAGAAAAATTGGTGCTTACAATTTTCGAGAAAAATAACAAACAGCGAAAGACAATGTTTGGTCATTCTTTTTTTATTTGAATCTTGTATAATGGATTAATGGGTTTCATAAACTTTGTCAGTACTCAGTTTAGCACAAAAAAAACTTGTAAGTTGTTAAAAAAAGGATTTCACTTTTTTTCAACGTCACAATCGAATTATAGCTTGATTTAAAAATTTCAGGCTGAGCAATTTTGTATATTCATCCGAATTTTTTCCCATAAAGTGGAACTTAAATATTCACAGAAAATCCTAGGCGTGAAAGTTTAAACTTTTTTACAACTTTTAATCAAAAAATTGATTGATTGAATGCACATGATGATAAAATTAAAATATGTCTATTCTAAAGATTGTTGAAAGTATGCCTTTTTCATTTCGTGAGGCTCTAGACCTCAAATATATGTAAATACAAAATGAGAATTGCTTTTGAAGATCAACTTGTGTGTGTAGATTTCTCTTACGTCATATTAATTGAACTCATTTCCAATTGTGCAAAAATTAATGAAGGTTACGGTCCACTGCGATATGTTTATAAATTAAATACAATCTTTTGGCTAATCATATTTTTAGAGGCTAGATATAGAATAATCATAGTATTAACATCTGCTTGCACGTAATCTCTCCCCTCTTGCAATTGAGCAAAGGTGCTGATTGGAATCGTTTCTTAATCTATTGTCTAACTTTGTATTGTACAATTTTTAGAATAATTTGTACGTCATTTGGCCCGACCAAAGTATTACTAGAAAAATCTGGAAATACAATTTTATAGATAATTGTTTGTATGCTGTTTGTATTGATAAATATGCAATTGTTTGTAAATTTTTCTATTTTTAATTAATTATTAACAAAAATTGGAAAAAAAAAATTAAATATATAACACATTCAAGAGATTATGACTACCCTTATAATGTTATGGTGCGCTTAGGTAAAGTGAAGAGGATGTGGATTTCTCTATATTAATCATACTTCGTTGAAAGTAAAGTTAAAAGGTTTCACACAATAGTTTTTAAACCATGACTAAAGTTTATAATATTTTATAGGCCAAGCATTATGTATTAAGCAATATTGCATTTTTTGGTAGGGGATCACAATAAAGCTTAGGGAGTATTGAGGACAGACTTTCCGAAAGATTATATAAAAATTTGAAGCTATATCCCATATGACCATACAAAAAAGTTAGTTTTGGCGTAGAAGTTATGTGGTTAGATTTGACTTAAGATTTAACTAAAATACTAAATTGAACGTCAGAAAACGAGGAACAAAATCGATTTTAAATACAGCATAGCAAAATTTTAAACGTTTCTCGTTTAAGGAATTAAACCGGCTCTACTTAACACAGTCGTTTAGTTTGGAGACTTTGTTTAACTTTTTCATAATTTTAAACACGTTAGACAACTGTTTTAACTAATGTGGGTTTCGCAACAGAATCTAAGTGAATTTAAAGGTTTGTTCGTTGAGCACTGAAGTCACCCTGGGGTCGCCCTAAATCGTTTTTCGATAAACCTGAAGTCACCCTCGTGAGTAAATCCTGTGTTTTTTGAGACCTGGGGCCACCCTGAACTCGCTCCGAAGTAGATCTAGGTATTTTGCTGTGGCGAGTTCAGGGGCCCTATTCCTGAACACGAGTCGAGTGAGTTTTATGTGACATGGGAAAATTTCACATGAAATGGTATTCGCGAACACGAGTCACTAATAATGGGTATTCCCCAACTCGAACGTCAAACGTCAAATATCACTCGAGTGAAAAAAAGAGTATTTCTGAACACTAGAGTGAGTATTTTTGTGTGACAAATCAGTCATGTTTAAAAAGTTGTCGAGTCAAGTAATGGCTCCGAAAATGTAAGTAAAAAACAAACTAAAATAATAGCGAATATGCATATTTTAACTAAATTTAAAAATTATGTATTAAAAGTTACGACTGCTAGGCAGTATGAAATTTTGGTTGATTTTTTCCTAACCCACTCTCACCTTGTAAAGGGAAGAATGCAGTCAGTCGAAGTAAGGAAAAAAGCCGGCGAGTTATGGGAGGACCTTAGAAAAAGCCTCAATGCAGTTGGACCGCCTTAAAGAGATGTAAATGGTTGGAAGAAGGTACATAATTATTTGTCATTTTATTTCATGATAAGTTAAACAAAATGAACTTCGTTTTTGATTCGCTTTGAATTTATTAATAAATCAAATGGAGAAACATCATCATATAATAAAACGGCAAACATGTTTTTTGTGGTACACTTTTCTCCAAAAGTATTTAACCGATTTCGGTAAATTTTATATGGTTGGAAAGCCACAGTTACGGAGATGTGCAGAATATACTTGAGACACGCATTTACACACTGTGGGTCATTTTTGTTTTTGCACTGTCGAACACTTTGCATATTACATAAAATAAAATAAATTTGCTTGAAAACACTGCCAATAATATAAATAATAAATAAATTGGCACTCGAATTTCGAGAGCTGGGTCGGCTAGTAATATTAATTAGGAAACATTTTATTTTATTTAAAGGTTTGGTTCAACTATAAAAATAACATAAAAAAGTTGTCCCAGAACAAATCCCATCAACAAGGTACTGGCGGCGGCGCGGCGGTCCAAAAAAGCAATTTACATTTTCTCCACTTGAGGAAGAAGTCATCAAAGTGCTTTCGTTAGATTGTGCAGTACAAGGTATCCCTCAAAGCGTTGCGTTTGGTCAAAGGTCGTCCTCTCGAGAAAAAGAACCAGTTGGTAGTGGCGCTGATCCAAAACAGCAGCTAGCATTATTGCTTTATTTCAATTCATGCTTACACGTTGCTAGGAAGCTCCAAAGGATTTGTTGCATCTCTAATTTTCTTGAAAATGCACCTCCTGTCCTCATCTAAATCACTATCACTATCATGAAACATCTCACTAATCATTTTCTTTTTAATTTTATTATCCTAAATTATTTTAAATTAAATTATGCCACATTTATTTTTCAACAAATTGAATTGAGAACTATTTCGAAATAATAATATTTGTCTGTGACATGTCAAATTATCGTTTATTGAAGTTGAAAGGGTGCGTTCAACATTTTGAGAGTCATGTCATGTTTTTGAATCTCACTCGTGTTAAGGAATACCAATTCTCACTCGACTCGACTATAAGCTCTCGAGTGACATATTACTCGACTCGTGTTCAGGAATAGGCCCCCAGGTAACGACCAAATTGTCAAAAGTCATATGAGATTTCATATGTATGTATTTCTTTTATGTCGTTTGTCGATTCGCATGCCAGCCCTTCGGTGTTTTTTTAAAACCGAAAACCCAAGTTTTTTTGACAACTCTGATGGTTGTCATAAAAAACCTGGGTCAACCATGGGTAAAGTTGAACGAACGAACCTTATGTTGAGCAACAATAAATTTGATAGATAAAGAACTCAAACAGAACTATAAAAAAAAGAACACAAGCAACTTCTAACTAAATATGTAATGTAATGTAGCAAGGCGCCAATTCATTTGGCTATTCTAGTACATGCGATCATATATGTACATATTATGTACATGTACATTTGTAGGTAGATAATATTCAGTCTGTTTACAAAGCACATCTTTTAAATATGAAATAAAGCACCAGTTAACATTTTTACTATGATTTGATTTGGTATGAAAAGACAATTATTATCAATATGGATAAAGTATATTTTTAAAAGATAAACTGGCTATTTGCTGCTGTTAAAGTTAGACGAGCTCTTCAACGTTTAAGTATGGTTTATGTCCTTTGAAATTAACAAAAAGTCGGTTCTCATTTTATTCGCAATATTTAGAGTCGACTTTCGTTTTAAAATTGATTTAGAGCAGGTTTTAAATGCTTAAACTTTGCGCCAATATGTAATTTAAAATTAAAAAAGAGACGGTTCTCGTTTTATATATAATATTTAGAGTCGACTCATATTCTAATTTTATTTAGAGTAGGGTTTAAATGTTTAAAATTTTGGGCAAGCGATTTTTAGTAAAAGTTTACTTCGTTCTATTTTGAAATGGGGTCAACTTTCCGCACTATTCGGTCTGTATGTCGATTTCCTTTACACACTAGGGATTTCGATCCCGGAAAATTTTTGTTTGGTGTGTGTGCAAGTATGTGTTTCATGAACAAATCTTTCTTTAAATAAGGATTTAAAAAAATTGATCCCTGAAACGAAACATATCCGAGAAACAAAGAACGATAGACAACTCCGCAATTCCGTCTTCCACAGCAATCACGCCACCACATACTTATCTCGGTAATAGCCTTAAAAATCGTAAGGTGATATTAGGTTCATTCGTTCAATTTTACCCAGAGTTGACCCATTCTTTTTTTGACAGCCCTTAAAGATGTCAAAAAACTGGGGTTTTCGGTTTTCAAAAAACACCTAAGGGCTGTCAATTGTTTTGTTGACAACTAAAAGCAAGAAACAAATAATTCTGTGCTCTGATAAAACTTTAAATTTGTTACAAATAAGTTTCAAAAATGAAGAAAAACAATTTTGTGTTGTTACTCAATATTTCATTCCATTACAACACGTGAATCGATAAAAGACAACAAAAGAAATAGATACAAACTCTTATATCACTTTTGACAGTTTGGTCGTTATCTGAATTCGCCACAGCAAAATACCTAGATCTACTCTAGAGTGAGTTCAGGGTGACTCCAGATCTCACAAAACACAGAATTTGCTTGCCAGGGTGAGTTCAACTTTCAAAAAACGATTTAGGGCCACCCCAAGGTAACTTCAGGGCTTAACAAACTAAACTATTGCATCGTTCAAAGGCAGTCATTGTTACTTTTTAAAAGTTAAGTTAAATATTTCTTTGATTGACCTCTAAATTCACATTTCACAGCTTTTGTTTCATGACAAAATTGATCAAGAAATGAAAAGCTATATTAAATGAAGATGATTTGGGAATGTATTCACTTTTCACTCCACTCCACGGAAGGTAAATTAGCTCAAGGGTGAAAATATAATGGGGGGATTTTACTTCAACGTAGCACCCTTATAATATTGTTTTTTTTTTTTTTACATTTAGCTAGTGGTCTTTTTATTTCAGATTTAAAATATTAAAGTATGTAAACACCGTTAAATCATAAAACAATTTTTTAACCTTTTCAGCTTAAACCTCTTTCAGTTTTTAACTTTTTTCTAAAGTAATTTTTGAACTAACAGTACTGAAAGTGGCCACTGTTTAAAGTCGCCCGCAGGCGTCTATATCAACAGTTTTTTTTTTTTTAAATCAACAGTAGTGTGTGTGGTCCGCTTCACTGGTTCTCACGATTTTAACTCCCTTTTGGGGTTGGGGTTCAATCCCCCTCATGCAACCTCGTGGCTACGCTTAGGGTATGCCAAGTCGCCAGGCATGTGCCAATGTCAACAGTTTTTTTTTAACTTAAAAGTACTGTGGGTTCAGAAACTTCCCTGTAATCAACAAATAATTCCCTTACAAATTCAACAAAAAAGCAAACATTATAATAATTTTCCAAAAATAACACGACTCTGGTAATACTTACACAAAAAGAAATGTCAAAATAAACAAAAAAGTACATTTTGTATGCAAATAGAGGAACTTTAAAAATTTTAGAATGATTTGAGTACTTTTTTTCATCGAAAGTTAGGAAGATGCTATTCTTCTGCATTTGTGTAATTCAACATTCAAAAGAAAAACATTAGAAAAAAGAATGGAATAATAAAATGTGACAGCTGACTCTGGTATTGTTGAACACATCCAGACTAGAAAATAATTATTCAGTCGATACAGCTCATTTGATTTCTACCCATTTGAATCGGGTTGGATTCGGATCGGATAGACAAAAGTTGAGCAGAGAAACAATTAACTTGACGGCAACTCTCCCACATTTGACTTTTTTTGATAAAAATATCGATTCCATATTTTTCGTTGTTTTAAAGTCCCAGAAAAATTGTACAACGATGTGTGTTGTATATATCTACCATTATTTTCTACTTACTTGCTACTAACCAAGTTAGAACTTACAGCCAAACTTATACATTAAATCTTAGCAACGTTTTTGAACGTGTTTGTAAGACTTAAAGAGTAAACGAGCTATTAGAGATCAAATGCCTTTGTTGGAATCACTTTATCTTTGGCCACCTGTGCTGTTTGCTTGATGTTGCTATAGAATCTTCTACAATTTAATCGGCTGGTCCTATTAAATAACAATCTTATCATACGAAGGAGGTGGTGATTCGTCTTTGAATTGCAACTCCTTTCCATTCTCTGGCAGTAAAATGGCAATATGGTATGGTGGTGGCGCTCCAGTTGGTGTTAATTCCAAAATCTCCTGTGACGGTGGTGGCGGCTGCTGAGCTGGTTGATAGTGCAGATTCAATTGATTAGTGTGCTGAGTTAGAAGGCCACGACTTGAATCGTCAATGCTTAACGATGGAGATGCAGCCAAACTGCTTGGCAATCGGCAGAGGGATACAGTACATGCGGCCAAAAAGAAAGTGGCAGAGAATGCAGCAAAGATGAGAACCTCAAGGCCTCTTCCTTGATGATCCGCATATAACTTGACGCCGGCAACAAAAACTGAGGCCAAAATTAAGGTGGCCCACATGCCGAATTTCAAGTGAGATGGCAGCACTTGGCCGTCAGCTGAGTCTAGAATTGGATTGCTAGCCGTGGTGGTGGTTGTCACTGTACCGGTAGTGTTGGAATGATGAAGACGAACTGTTGGAATGGGTCCCATACCCATGGGGCCTTGTTCTAGGTTTTGAGCATGCGATGGACTTCTGGAAATAAATAGAGATTTTACCAAGACATTCATTTAAGTTTTGAAATAATTTCCAAAATCGGTTTTATGCACACAGTTTTGAAGATATTTTTGATACTCACACATATATAGGTGGCAGTGCTACTGACGTTACCGCGGAAGCAGATGGCGCTGACGAGTGGGATCTATGTGTCGAATTGTGATGATGATGCTGATGATGGTGCACTCGCGTGGCATACGAACTGCCATGATCCGCACTACCAGTCGTAGACGAGGAGTGCTGCGTCTGATAGTGGCGAATACTCATGTTCCCAAACTGCGGATGATGATGATAACTGCGAGTGGTAGTTGTTGTCAAGGTAGTGGAAGGGTCATGATGATTGTTATTGTTCAATGTGGCACTATTGATGCTACTACTGCGACAACCCCGGCTTTGTCTGTTCGAAGAGTAGTGCACTATGGTCCCGCTACCAGCGCCACTGTTATTACTAAAATTATTATTGTTGCTGGCAACACTATTATTGCTAGCACTATTGTTGTTACTGTTATTCGAGTTGTGATTGTTATTACTATTATGGCTGTGATAACTGTTATGCGCATTGTTATTATTATTATTGTTGTTAGCTATACTATGCGATCTATGGCAGTCTATTGTTGTCGATTGTTGTTGTTGGTGTTGTTGCTGCTGCTGATGGCCGTGACTATGCGAATGCTGTTGTTGTTGCGATGAGGATGGCGGTAAACGATGTATTGTTGGCATTAAGGACGTCTTACCACCCATTCGACGCGGTGGATGGGGAAATCCTAAGCCATTTCCACCTGCCCCGGATAAGGATGCAGCTACTCGAGCACGACCAAAACCATAGGTCTGGGAACGCTTATCGATCCAGAAATGCATTGCTGTAAAAAAAAAAAACAAAAATAAAATAGAACAATACAAAAATGTTGTGAAAGAAATTTGAATGAGTTTCCAATCAACAAACAAAAAATTAAATTGCAGGCGTAGGGGTTGAAAACACTTTCCTATTATTGGAAGTAAAACGATATTTTTTAGAAATGTGCCGAAGGAGCTCGAAACGTTGAATCGGTGACAAGTTCACAAAGACATTTCGATATTCGAGTACTTGGTGGACTAGTGCTTTTTTTCACCCATCGATAAGAAAGAAATCGTAAAAAAAACCTTTTAAGGTTGTATGTTTGTATGAATCTTTATATACAGCTATGTATGTATGAATTTTCTATTCAGAAGATTCAAAAGAATTTAAAACGATTTAAGATGCTTTCAATACAAAATCATTTCAAATAATGTGAAAGCCATTGGTTGAATTTGGCAGATATATAATTTCAAATTCTCGCCACCCTAAATGAAATATCAACAAATTTTTAGAAATGTGTAAGGGTTTCGAATAAATAAATAAATATTTAATGTTGTACTTTTTTCAATTTAATTTACTTGCATACAAATATTACATAAATATTCTATTTATTGTTAATTTTTTTAATTGACAGTTACATATGTATGTAAATGCTCGTGCAAAATCCTTACTGCTT
Source organism: Chrysotoxum bicinctum (assembly GCA_911387755.1). Lineage (NCBI taxonomy): Eukaryota > Metazoa > Arthropoda > Insecta > Diptera > Syrphidae > Chrysotoxum > Chrysotoxum bicinctum. The sequence continues at coordinate 12,596,272 of OU426990.1, forward strand.
GTTTAATAATGACAGTTTAATTGTTTTGTCTTAATTGTACGACGTTCTATCATATTTTTTTTATCAAATTATTGCACCGTTGTTGAGGTGGTGTTGTCTTAATTATTACAATTCGATTTTCCCTTCATTCATTCTCCATTCGGAAATACATATTATACCTAACTATATCATTGGAAAAAGGATTTCCTTCAATATCGTTAAAATACTTTATGGGATGTTTATTCCCCCGATTTTGACCATCAATCCTTCGCACAGTTTCCACCTTGATTTAAAAAGTGAACTCAGTTTGTGCTACTTTATTTTTTGTAATCGATACATGGAAATTGGGGAAATCGGATTGAAATTCCAATGAACCCATAAGGGTTTTGAATCGTTTGATTTTTACCTTCTTGTAAAATGCTTGGGGTATAACCACAACCAGCAAAGCTGTGAAATGCAGGAAGTGCAGCACAAGGCGTAAGACCCAAAATTATCAAACAATATACAAAAGATTTACCATACGCTTTTTGGAATATATTTTTTTTTTTAAATTATATATCTTAAAGTGTTTTTCGAAATATTTCCTAATTCCAGCCAGAGTTCAGCCTCATTCTTTAAATGGGGAGACAATAAATCGCTACGATAAGAACATCTGTCTGCCGTTTTGATGACCACCGACAAGTAGCGTGATGGAAAGGCTAAATCAACTTGTTCTTGTAAACTCTTCAGCTATTTTACCTCTTCTCAAAGAAGTTTTTTCGTCTGCAGATATGTAAATAAAGCATTTTGTGTCAAATGAGACATACACGGTGGGCCATCAGTGGTTTCTTTTTTAAATCATAATGTTATTTTGACACTGACAGCTGTTTCCCGCTCGAAGTGTTGACAAAAAGTCAGCATCATACCACCGCAGAACGAAATGAGTCGCTTTAAGCTTGAACGGTTGGGAAATATTGAAAACTTATTTCCTAAGTGAATGCTGAGTAGCCCAAACAGTGTTTTTTTTTAAATAAAAATTTTGGACGAAATTAAGCACTCACCGTGCCTACTGTACCCAAGTTTGTGCAAAAAGTTCTTGAGACTGGTATACTAGTGGACAAGACTCATGGTCCCCGTCGTCACACGGTGCACAAAGACGAGAATGTGGCTAAGTAGTCGAGAGTTTAAGACTCAATTTACGAACATCAACTTGCAATTGATCTCAAAAGCTCAACATTTCACGCACTAGCCTGAGAAGAATTCTGCACAAAGATCTCGGATTATTCGCTTAGATGGACAGAATGCGCTACTGCGGTCAACGTTATTCAACGAAATTCTATGAAAGGTTCTCTTCATCGTCATTTATGAAGAAAAAAAATGTTAATGTTTAAAAATGATGGCACCAAAGCACAAATTTGTACCCACAGTAATTTTTTTGGAATGCATTGTTCTTTCGAGAATTATTAAATGACTAACCCTTCACCCTACAATGTGATTCATCAGATTTTATACGAGTTCAAAAACCTGCGTTAAGTGATGTAAAGTAAACAATGCCCTATTAATAACTTCGATGACGAATCGAGATTTTGGTTCACTTGGCTTATATATTTATATATATTTTATATTGTACGTACTTTAAACGTGCTAGCAATGCATATTGATATCTTACTTCGCCAATGACTGAGCAACATTCTTCAAAGTGTTCAACAATTCCGCAAATAGTGGACTTATAATTGGCGTTTATGCTAACCATAAATCTTGCAAAGTGTATAGAACTTTCACAGAACGCCCATTTTGTATATATTCATGACAAAATGCTATGTTATGTGATAAATGACTTCATGCCCTTATTCCCAATGACAATTAGGTCGAACACTCAGGATTTTGTCGCCTTGTCGCTTGACCCTCACAGCCTGACCGAGCCCGTAGTTTTTGGGTCGCACAAACTAGCTTTTATTTTTCCTCAGCTTTCAAGAGAAGGGGCATTTTTCAAAAGAAAAATTGACTTAAAATAAAATAAAAATTATTAGAAAAAACAACAACAGGCAACACTTCCCAATCAACAATTTGTGGTTTGGAAGCGGCTTAACCAAGGGTTTACAATTTGGCTAAAAAGTTGTTCCAAAACTGTTCCAGAACCCTTCAAATTTAACCTAAATTTAAAAATAGTTATTTTGGAACCAGAAAAATGACATATTGGTTTTGAAAGGGTTAAAAAATATCCAAATATTATAACCAGTTTAAAAATGGAATTTTTCAAACCAATATATGACTAAAAAGTTGTGCAAGAGAGAAAATTTTACCGAAATCAGCCTCTAGATAATTTTTGGTTTGTTTCTACCGTATAGCATACTAGGGTAATAAAGTATCTCATTTCTAGCCCCACTATGACCAAAATTATCTTAGGCTTTTTTGTAACCTCGGTTTTTCTGAAGCCAGAGCTAAAAATTGTTGCTTGGGTTACAGTGTTGTAGCTTTTCTTAAAGTCAGAATTTTTTCAAAAATTAAACGGTATCCAAGCAGATAAACTATAAGAAAATTAAAAACAAAAAAAAAACTTTGGTAAAATTTCGTAGGAAATCATTTTAAACAATTTATTTTTTAACATTTTTTTTTCTTTCAAAATTTCAAGTTTATTTTTTAAAAACTATCAATTGAAACAACTTCATTCAAAACATAAATGAAATAATTGATATACTATAAAAAAGACAAGGCAAAATATTGTAAATGATGCCATTTTTTTTAAATATATTTTTTTATAATTTGAATAATTTTTTATTAATTTGAAGTCAGTTTAAAAAAAAATTCTCTTCCCCGTAGAAGGTATTTTTTCTTGGCTTAACTAAACCTACGAGAACACGCTTCTTTTTTTTACTTTTTTGTTTATATTATTATTATTTAAAAAAAATATTGATATGCAAATTTGTTTACTAAACTAAATTAATTGTATATAAAATTTAATTTTTTATCAATAAAAATGGGTTATTCCATTTTTGACATAGATGTTTTTTTACGATTATATATGGTTGGTAGATTTATTTTAAGAGCTTAAAAATAACAATTATATCTCTAGGGAGTTACATAAAAGTCTTAAATTTGAAGAAAATTGGTTACACCATCTAGACTGTGTACATAAATAGCTCTATATTTTTAATAATCCAAAACTTCTCCTATGTAAGCTATAAAAATGTAACTAGTCCTGTCATAAATTCTGTTACAAATATAAAACACCATCAACTACTCGTATCTATAGTATTCAATATAATTTATTTTGTTTGGCCATAATATAGGTTGAAAGAAAAAAATAGTGCCAATCGAAGTGGCCTATAGCCCAAGGGACTACTTCTATTCACATTTTTGCCGCTGCTTCGGTTATTGCTGTCTTAAGGCTTTTCAAAATTTGTGTGAGAAGTTTCTCAGGGGACGTTTTTCAGTTCTGAGCTAAGGCAATAACCTAAAGGATTCAAATCTTACCGAAGACCAATTTTCTGTTGCTAGATAACTAGAAATATTAGCCCTAATCCGCTGCTGTGATGTCTCGGCTTTGTGTGCAGGAATCGAGTCTTATTGAAAAATCCATTGTTCACCATAGAAAAAGGTATTGGTTAAATCCTTACAAACATCCTTTAGACCTTTAAAGCTTACTTAAATCATTAAGTAAGCAGGATAGTGGCGATGTTGAACCCTGAGAATAACACTTTTTGCTTGATGGTGTGACACATTTTTTGGTTTAGTTTACTAGAACCTTTTTTAACGGTAGAAATCTTCTCATCCGTTAACAGGATATTCTCAGGTCCATTTCTCGCATGCGACTGTAAAAGTTGATTGCTTCTTTTTAAGCTATTTTTTTCAGATGAAAAGTTAGAAGATGACCATATGATCCTCAGATCCTCCCGAATCAGCATAGAAATTGATCTTGGTGCATACATCCAATTCTCTGGACAATATTTTCAGCTTCTGAAGCGTGTTTCTTCGAATTCGTTCACGCACTGCTTTTACAACCACTCTCATACGAGGAATGCGTGGACGATTACTTCTTGGCCTTTTTTCACTTCGGAAGATTTGGAGAACCCACTGATAGCATGTTAAATAACAATTCTCGTGATTCCAAGCAAAGACTTCATGGCATTACCAAAATAAACATTTGATAAATGACATACGAGTATATGTCATAATTTTATGTTTCAAGTTTTGTAGAGCAGTAATTCACAATGATTTTTTTTAATTTTGTGCGCACTAAAAGAATTATTACTACTCCCTTAAAATGTTTAAACACAGTGCGAGCGTTAAAAAAATTCCAGATGGTTTAAAAATGCACATTGGTTTTGAATGTCTGAATACAGCAATGGAGCGGAATATTTTGCAAGGTAACCCATTCCATATTCGTGTAGTACGGCTTAACTATATAGAACACTGTTTATAAAAATAACGATAAAGATCCAAGAGACTCAAGTGGGTTATCGGATCACCTGCCAAATATGGAAATTATACCTACTGGAACTTTGGGCGAATACCTATATGCCTTATAGATTACAGCGAGATCATAAGTAAGGTGTGACAAATTGCTAGCAACATCGAAGGAAACCTAAATATCGTTTTTGGCGGCGTCTAATATGTGGTAATTCCACGCAAGGTGGTCAGTGACGCACATTTATGTACCAACCCAGATCTAAAAGCTGTTCTGTTTCCTCAAAGGAAGTGCCGCTCATGGATAGCGGCATGTGGAGTGGGTTGGGATTTAACGATAAAAGAAAAAATTTTTGAAGTATTAAATTTTACGTGGTTAATGGTTCCCCGTTTAACAATACTAACGAAATCAGAATGAAACGAGCTTTTTATACGCTGGCATTCTAAATCCACATCCGAAGGACAAGGGCATGCATCTGGAAACGAATATAACGAATATGTCGTCAGCAAAACAATTAAATAGATTAGAAGTTCCAAAAAAAATATCATTGATAAATATGAGACTGAAGGCCGGAGACAAAGCGGTGCCCTGGGGCACATCAGCATTTCGACTTTGCTTATTTTTTACGAAGCCAAAAATTTCCCAAATTTACTTAATTTTGCAACCGGAAAATAAAAAGAAAAAAAACTTCAATGTACCTCCTTATTTACCATCCACAGTCACCTTATTGTGAAAGAGGATGGTTTTGACTTTTTTTTTTTCAATAAATCCTCCTCGAGTGAAAAACCATTACAAAAGCAACCTACGCCTTATAATCTACGTTCATTATATTAACGCCTGCAAACTGATATTATCCCTATTTCATCCTTAAATAAATATCAATGTGTATCTTTTCACAAACAACAACCGCCCGCCGTTAGCTTAAACGTGCTTATTCAAATGACAAATGAAACCCATTCCTACAATTTATTTGCTTATGCCTGACACTTAAGCTCTATGGCGCATACGTTACGTAGGTAGTACATTATATTGCAACCTACGCATTTGAAATTTCTAATTTCTCACAAAGAACGTGATGGAACTTCCTTCATTTCTTACATTATTATGTAAAGTTATGAATGTTATTTTTTTTTCAAACAGATATCAAAGGCTATCCATTCATTCTGAAAAAAAATAATCAATCCTTTTTCTAATATCGAAATAGTATTTTATCACAAGAAAACTTTTGTCTCCTTTTTCTATGTTAGGTATGTCCCGTAAAAAAAGGTTCAAGTTCAACGCACCGTAAAAGTGAAATTCATTCTATCCCTCGTACATTGTCTAGGTACCTCATACCTATCTCTCTATTAAATATATATCAAAGGAACATTCCTTTCTGCATTCAAAATGGCAGTCAACAGAGACTAACTTCCTATCGACAAAAACACAAAAACAAAGAAATGACGGAAAAAGCAAAAACAAAATGCAGCTTGCATCCGAAGTTCAACGTTCAGCACGTTTTCATACTAAAAAATAAAACGAATCCTTTGACAATCTCCGACAGAAATACCTTCCATCCCTTTTGCCTGCCTTGTTGAACTCTTGTTTCTCTTTTTCTCATTTCTCCACTCTGCTGTTCTGTCGTTGCGATGTCATGATGTGCGCTGTATGTGCGCTTTAGGTCAAAGGCCTTGATCACAAAGCTATAAAGGCACCCAACCGAAATATACAAAAAAACCGCCGAAATAAGAACTTAGTCATCGGTTTACAGTATTTTCTTGCCGTTATTTTAATGCTTTGTGTCCTTAACGGCTTTTTTTTGCAAAGTAATACCCCTTTAACGCTTTCCCTTTTTTCTTTCATCCTCGTCATATCTTTATGCTTCAAGCTCTTATGACTTCCGTTTAAAGGATAAGTAGCATTATTACGAGTATACCGATGGGTTTTGAAATCACTTCGGGCTTGAAATGTGAGAAGAGTGGGGGGGGGGGGGGGGGGGGAGACCCCCATTCCTATCTAGAAAATAGCCAAGAAGCATATTTAATGCAATTTTTTGTTTGCCTTGCCGCAAACCTCAGTATAGACGGGGTATAAAAATAACTCCAGCTTAATAGAATGCACTTACCTTGCGTTTATTGTGTATCCTTGTTATATCCTTAATGGCATGCAAACACCACAGCAGACACAGAGAAAAGAAAAACAGCACTACACACCTACAAACTGTCTGGTGTTTTCGCAAACAGAAAATATACCTAGTATGATAGACGGATTAAAAAATATCACAAAGATATTTTCATTTTTTGAACAGTTTTGTAAGACGAGTACCCCAAAAAGGATAATCAAAAGGTTTTATGGAGATATTTTTTCAAAGAAATATAGCACTTAATCCACCTACAATAACCACAATTAGCCCTGGCCAACACTTTTTTTTTTAATAAGGACACAAACACTGTACGTTGCTGCTGCCGTTCCTGGTGCCCACTAACAACGCAAAAGGATGCTAAAGTTGTTATCCTTTCTCTGAGATGTACTGAGATTTTGTCTGTAAACAAAAGGATGCGCCTTTTGGACTTGCTTTATATATCTATCTAAATAATATATATACACGTGTTTTTTTGTGTGGTCCTTTAAACTGATGCTACATGTATTATTTGCTCTTATTTTCCTTTTTGCACTCTCTGTGTATAAATTTGTGTTTTGTGTCTCTCTTCGCGTTTTTTGTGCATAATTTTCCCCTGAGGGGGAATGAGGATGTTGGGGGTGGGTGTTGGGATGAAGTATCCTTTTCTATTATTTTTTTTTGTCACGAATAGCGCTCACTTAAAGTGGGTGGCCTGAAAACTTGAATACAAAAATTTGCACACACATGTACACAAAACCATGTATGTAGTGTACAAAATAAAACAACAATAACAACAACAAAAACACAAAAAAATCACATAGGCTCTTATGATTTCATGAAAGTGCTGCTTCGTTGCACTTCTATGCACCACTATGATTTCAAAGATCCTTGTTCACACACATACTCGTAGATATGACTTTATTTCCGAAAAAATACACTTTTTCGATCTTTTTGTTTTGTGTTAATTTTGATTTTTTCTCTATAAGGACGAACATAATTTTTCGCGTTTGAAATCTGCAGTCTTTGTCTTCATAGATACACAGAGTCTTGCATTAAAAAAAAATTCGATTTTCAGGTTTCCAAACTTCGAATATGAATTTAACATATAAATCACACACAAAAGGATAATGTTGTTTAACTAAGGAAAAAAGTACACCGAAAATTGGATAAAAGTATTCTTCTTCAATAGATGTGTTCTTATTGTATTTAATTTAATTTTTTCAGGATACAGGGATTATTTATAATTTTTAACTGTTGGCCAAAGAACACTCTTTTCGCAGACATCTGATTGAAATAAATTTGATTTTTGCACTGTTTCTGTATTTATCTTGTTCCGAGAGAGATTTTGATTATTTCATGAGAAAACACACAAACAAAAAGAGAATTTGTCAAGGATTTTAGTAGGTATAGTGGAGGGTAAACTTAAAGGAACTCGAAGAGAAGATTGTAGCCTTAATAAATATAATAACAGACAATACTTTGACAGGTGCATGCGTAATGGATGGCTAAAAAGGGTGACACGTATTTAGGCTTTAAAGGATTGTGAAAAGTTCCTCGGTACAATAAGTCACACAAAAATGGATAAGGATTAGGTAGGTATGTAAAATTCACCTTCTTATAGTTCTAAATCAAAATCTTAACAGTTCTTTGCGATAAAATTTGAAGATGTTGCAAGAACTGTCAGGATTGCAAACAAATTATATAATTTTTTATTTGCAATACTATATAAAAAAAAATTGTAATATTTTGTAAAATTCTTAAAAATTCAATATCATTTCAGGCGAAAGGTTAAATACAAAATTAATATAGGTACCTGATGGCGTGACAACTTGTGGAAAATCAGTGACTTACAACTTTCAATATATTGAATACGAATAAAAAGCAAAAGATACTCGTAAAGGATTTGTTACTCCTTCGTTAGAGACAGTATCCCTGAGTAGTTTTGTTTTAAATTGGCACAGACTGGAATGAGATCAGCATGAAATTCAATTGCAATAAACATAACATCACGGGGTACTACTGCAATGGTAAACTTATTGAAATTGAAACGAAATCGGTTGAGCCATTAACAACTATGTATGTAAATCTGAAAATATACTATACTATATATTCGCAAAAAAAACATTATTTCCACTGTGTGAGTTTAAACGAAAAAGTCTGAAACGCTGTTCTATCGGAATCAGTTTAAATTTCATACCTGAAAACAAAAACTTTTTAAAACTGTTTAAAAAGTCATTTTTGAGAATATGTCCCAACACAACCATTGGAAGGTACTCATTTCGTGAATTCGTCTATCAAATTAGGCTTTAAATGGTTAACAATGGATTTGATATATGCACGGAATGGTGGACAATGAAATTATCTCCTTATTTTTATACACGAAATAGAAGCCTATCTATTTAAAATATAGCATTTACAATTATTAAATGTGTTTCAGGAAATGAATTTTTTTGAAAAATTTGGCGTTTCCTTGGAGAAACGAAACATAAAAAAGAAATATGTACCTTGACGTTTTTGTGTGTTGAAAATTTGTGTTAGTTGTAATATATTAACGAATTTACAAGGAAGCAATTTAATTTGGAAGTCCGAAAACTGGTAAATCCTGCAATAACGATTACAGGATGTCATTAAGATTTTTTAAGCAATAACTTGTTTCTGCTAAAAAATAGAACACATTTTGTATCTGCAGTAGTGGGTGCACAGATAAAATTTAATTTCAGTAGTAGAAACCTTCAAAAAGAACACAAAATTTCAAAAATGAGTTATGAAAGCCCCGGATTTAAAAAAAAAAAAAACGAAAACGAAGAGCCTAGCGTAACAAAATCTTTGCCTAAATTAACTGTGTTTACAAAAATCACAAAAATATATGTAATTATCTTGAAGTTGCCCCATCGGCAGATTTTAACTCCTCGGAAAATAGTTAAACTGAATTTCCATTTTTCTGGAAACACCTCAAAATTATTTCTCGAAACGCCCTCAAACTTAAACAAAATTAGAGATTTTAAAATTCGCCAAATGAATTTTCAGTTTTATAGAAACTTTCCAATTATGATCTGTATCCCATTCAACCTAGCTCCCTACACCTACCTTGTCCGTCTCTTACACACATAACGTGTTTTGACAGTGTTCTCAAGTTACGTGGTAAAGAATTCCATTAACATGTAGAATATACAAAGAATTGACGTTCGGATGTAAGAGATGCATAGTGTGGTTGAATCAACACATCTCTAAGAAACTGGGGTTGATTGTTCAGGAGAATATTGGTAAGAATAGAAAGGGTACGGAACTTAAGGCGATTCTCGAAGCTCATATTAAGAACACACTCAGAAAAGTTAGAAACGCGATCATATCTGCGTAACCGTAAGATGTAACGGATAAGACTATTGAATATGACATTAAGTTTTCTTTTGCTGATCGAATCAAAGGGCGAAAAGATTTCACACCCATAAATAAGGGTTGGTACGACTAGTGTTATTGCTAAAGCATACGTATTTTAAAGGGAGTCAAGAACTGCGTTGTCCATAAGGTGCGAAAAATACCATACGTTTTACCCACAACATAGCTGATGTGGTAATTCCATGTAAAGGTGCGGTTGAAAACTATACCCAGATTTTAAGCAGTTTCGACATACTTGACAGTATTTCCTTGCAAGATTATAGGGGGATGAAGTATGATATATCGGCAGCTTTTTTCGATATTACAATGGAAACTGATTTTTTCGGGTTCAACACAAGGCTATTTTGTTGAGACCAACGCGAAATGTTTTCGAGATCTTCGTTAATACAACACACACCATGTTCTATAAGCCCTAGAGGATAACTAATATACAACTGTACGTTATCGGTACAGAACAGTATTTAACTACAGACGGCAAATCATTAACATACACAAAAAATAAAACCGGACCGAGAATTGAACCCTGCGGGACACCACGTAAAGTTGGAAGAAGATCGGACAAAACGTTGTTCAATTGAATCGGCTGTTTGCGACCTGTCAAATAAGAGTGCAAAAGTTCTACAGATGCACTTGCAAAGTTGAAGGTTCGTAAAAAGTTTTTCATATAATACGGAGTGGTGATATTGTTATCAGATGCCTTTGAGAAATCTAAAAGAACAAGAAAGCTTATATTGTCTCTATCCAAGGCCTGACGAATGTCTTCCGTAACTTTTGACAATGCCGTTATGCAACATGTTCTTTTCGGAAACCAGCTTGTTCGGGTGTTAGGAGGAGGATGATATATAGAGTCATCGGATAAATTCAAAATCGTCGTTGATTGTTTGCTGCCTGTTTCCGTAACAGCTTTATTTGTTTTGAATTTTTGAAGAATTTTAAATGTTATGCTTATTGCCGTTAAGTTAGTCAATATAAAATTGAATAAAATAAATTGAAATGCAAATAAAGAAAGTTTAATTTCAAAACATCATTGAGCTTTTTAATTGGATATAGCTTGTAGGTTTTTGAACAGGCAACTTAATGATTTCGGAAATGAGCTTTAAAGTTTACATAAGCTGTTATATACATTTTAAAATGCTTTAAAATAAACGGTTTGTGTCACTGCTAAACTGTTATAATAACAAAAAAGTAGTATAAATTTTCAAAACAAAGATAATACAGTATATTCGCCACTAACCGAAATTTGGTTAACTGAGGACCCGATTAACAGGAATTAATTTCCTCCAACAATTTAATTTCTAATTTTAAGTTTAATTTATAAATTTATTTTACTCTTTTAATTTTGGCCTAATACGAGCATTAAAAAGAATTTTGACAGAAGGACATTTTTTTATTAATTATTTTAACTTTCTTAAAGCAGTAACTTCAAGTTATTTGATTTAAAAATAAATTTGTTACTTTTAATATTATATACATAATATATATTGCTTTTTTTTACATAAATTACGAATATGGAGAAAACAAGTTTATTGGATCAAAAAGGATTTTCGATTAACCAGCACTGGCTCTTCTCCAAACATCGATTCGAAAAAGGGCTTGGAATAAAATTTGTATCAATGATCCATCGCATACTGCGCCAAATCAAAAGAGGCAAAATAAAGTTTGTAGGTTAGAAACGAACAAATTGAAATATATGAATTGAAACGATTCAAATATTCACCCCTATTTGGACGGTAATAAGAATAACAAAGCCTAAAACTAATATCTACCTAAAAGTTATTAACTACTATAAATAGAATTAATTTATGTACATATATACAATATTCCTGTGTTAGTTATTTTGTGTGTGCGATTGAAGCAACAATTAGTCTAGGGTTTGTCTGATTCAAAGTTGCCACAGTATGTGATTATCAAAATGAGATTAGAATCTTTGCACCTAAAATGGTGAGGTATAAGGATTTTTTCATAAATGTTGCTTGACTCTTATACAAATTTAAGTTTTTGACCTGCAGGAATGCTAGCACAATTCACCATTTAGAATTAAAGGTTAAAAAAAAATCCTTTCAGAAAATATGTAATATATATCGAAATATGCCACATGGCGTTTTTCGTTGAACTTTCAAGCCAGAGGTATAGTGATCTATTACTATTATCAACCAATGCAAATATTTTTTTTTTTTTCAGGAAGGGACAATTTCTCCATGAGTATCTCTTGTGATCAAAATGTGCCTCTCATCTTCGATGTTCGAATAGGGTAGAAAGTTGTAAATTCCCCACAATCCATCCCATGACACGCACACAGATTTGGTTGACAGTTGAAAGTCAATCGGGTTTCATAATTCATGACCATGACCAGTCGCGACACAAAATTTATTTATATTTATTCGATTGCTTGTGGTTCCTTTCCCTCTTTAATCAATACTGAATTTCACATTATACGTACAGTGAACATTGGAAAACGTGAACCCCCCAAAACGTGAACTATCCCAAAACGTGAACACCGTAATTTTCACATTGACTGCTCTAAAACGTGAACAAATCGAAAAGCTCTAAAACGTGAACAGACATTTTTTCAACATTTCTACATAAAAATGCATTGAATTAATTTTTTAAAATTTCGGGGGCCCCATCAATTTGACATTGCGTAATATAAAATATTTAAAAAGGCTTTGGAATGGTGTTCAGATGAAGGTTTTGGCCAAAGCGACATAACGCCTAAGAGAAATTGTAGTTATTAAAATGTTGGCAAAAATAGAACAGACAAACATTAAAAATTTTGTTTGTTAAATAAAACTTTTATTTGTAAAACGTTCTAATTTAAAAATGAAATCTAATCAATTTTTTTAATAACCCGTAGGTACCAGTATGTGTAAAAATATAAAAATATTCATAAATCTGTACTACTGCAAGCAAAAAGAAGATAAAATGAAAGAAAATATGTTTTATTTTAAGAGGAGTAGTAAGACAATACGGTAGGAATACTATTTTAATCATAAAATGTTACATTCCAAAACATGAACAATCTCAAAAACATGAACACCCTCGGTTTTAATTAGTTCACGTTTTCCAATGTTCACTGTATTTTCTTTATTTTAATTACATACAGTGAACATTGGAAAACGTGAACTAATTAAAACCGAGGGTGTTCATGTTTTTGAGATTGTTCATGTTTTGGAATGTAACATTTTATGATTAAAATAGTATTCCTACCGTATTGTCTTACTACTCCTCTTAAAATAAAACATATTTTCTTTCATTTTATCTTCTTTATGCTTGCAGTAGTATAGATTTATGATTTTTTTTACATTTTTACAAATACTGGTACCTACGAGTTCATACTGGTACCTACGGGTTATTAAAAAAATTGATTAGATTCCATTTTTAAATTAGAACGTTTTACAAATTAAAGTTTTATTTGACAAACAAAATTTTTAATTTTTGTCAAAATATTTTATTAACTACAATTTCTCTTAGGCGTTTGTATCGCTTTGGTCAAAACTTTCATCTGAACACCATTCCAAAGCCTTTTTAAATATTTCATATTACGCAATGTCAAATTTATGGGGCCCCCGAAGTTTAAAAAAATTAATTTAGTGCATTTTTATGTAGAAATGTTGAAAAAATGTCTGTTCACGTTTTAGAGCTTTTTGATTTGTTCACGTTTTAGAGCAGTCAATGTAAAAATTACGGTGTTCACGTTTTAGGATAGTTCACGTTTTGGGGGGTTCACGTTTTCCAATGTTCACTGTACATATATTGGCTTGGAAAAAAAATCAAACTCGAGATTTTGATCAAATTTGACATAACGATGATAAAGAACACGAAAAAGTAGGTCCCGCAATTCCATCTGTCTGTCTTTATGTCTATTACTCAATCTACAGCCTTTAACGTTAAAACTGGGTATTTAAGGTTCTTTGGTGATTCCATAGAGAAGAAATTGATTTTTTTAGCTCCAAAACTAACGGCACTTGCCATGCAGCCGTTATGAAAAATCTTATTTATCTAGAAAACGGCACGATTTTGATAAGAAATAAAATGCAAGACTGGGTCGCACGAACTTGCTCCTATGTAATAGACTAGGAATTTTAAAAACGGATGTTATTAAAGAAAACTGTTCATAAGGATAAAATGAATTTTTTAAATTCTTTTAGTAGTAAGAGATAAAAACAGAATGCTATGCAAAGATGAATTTATGGAAGAACAAAAATTATAAGTCATAGTAGTGGTTCCTTAAAAAAAAAGGAAGCTTTTATGCACAAAATTTTTAAAACATTTTTAAGAAAAAAATTTGGTACGTCAACTTAAAGTTTTTATTATTGTATGAATGAAAGTTAAATTTCCAAGAAAAATACTAAGCCGTTCTTGAGATATCGAATTTTCCAAAAAAAAAAAACGATTTTTTTTTCTAAAAATTGAAAAAATATTTTTTTTTAAGCTTTGAAATGCAATGTTTTTTAAACTTTTTAGGAGCTTCTCTATAAGAAATTTCATTAGAATCCGTTGTGTCGATAATGAGAAATTCAAAATTCGAAAAAATCGTTCTATTTTGTAGGTACAGTCAGTAATATCTAGATTTCAATTTTTTTTTATTAAATTATAGATCGTAAGAATTAGAAAAGAAAAAAAAAATTTAGCAAAATTCTCGGAACCGTTTTTGAGAAAAATACGATTTTCGAAAACCATTTTTTACATTTGTATGGAAGGTACCGTTAGTTTTAGATAAAACAAATTTTTTTTTATCAAATCTTGTAGATTATGTTAGGAAACTTTTATTTGTCAAGTTTGAAAAAAAACGATATTGGAGTTTTCGAAATATTGAGTTTCCAAAAAAAAAATTTTGATTTTTTTTTAAATCCAAAAAATAAACAATTGAAAATTTGAATTTATAATAATATTTAAACTTTAGAGAAGCTTTAGCATAAAAAAAATGATTAAAATCCGCTGTACCGTTTTCGAGAAAATCAAAAACAAAAAAAAATAGACCCAGGGGGGCTACCAAAAATAACAATTATTTGTAAATTTTGTTTTAACCATTACCTAGTTTTAACTAAATGAAATTTTTCAATTTTTTTTTTTTATTCTGTGGGACAGTTTTTGAGAAAAATAAATATTTCTAAATTTTCGAAAAAAACCCTATGGTAGGTACCGTTATTTTTGGTCTTAAAAAAAGAAAAAAACGTTTGGGGGAAAAAATCAAAACTCATATCTACCAAGTTTGAAGAAAATCGGCCGAGCCGTTTAGGCTGTAGTCAAACCGACAGACAGACAGAATTGCGAGACCCATTTTTTTAGTCTTCGCTATCATCGAAATGTCAACTTTGATCAAAATCTGGAGTTCGATTTTTTTTAAGAATACATAACTTGCCTTATAGTACCTAATAAGTCGCAAGTAAAAATTAGGTATTCTATTATTCGCATGGGCTAGATTTTGGTCAACACAAAATTTAAGAAAAATGTTATTAACGGTCTTAGAACCGTTTTTGGTTTCCGACTTTGTCAATAACGGCTTTACAGATTTTGACCAAAATTTCTATACAAGAGCTGCTTGTAATTTGAAATAATATAATATAAACATTTTCGTAAAAATAGTTATTGAATTAAAAAAAAAAACAAATAAATTTTGATTTTGAAAATTCAATATCTTGAAAACAGGCGAACGATTAATTTTTTAAATACTTTCCTTAAATGTGTATCATAAAATACTAAAAATTAGATTATCAGTTTTTTTTTTTATAAAGATTTTAAGAGAAATTTCATATATAAAAACTTACTTACATTTTGTTAATAAAAGATTGTTGCTGCGTTTTATTTCAAGGGTTAGGAATCAATTATTTGTTCCTAATTTTTTTAAATAAAAATCTAGACGACATGAATGAGTAAGCGTATTCAAGTTTTAATTAATACTGTACGAGTTCGATTCGGCTGAAATTTTGACATTAGCCGTCTAAGAGAATGTATTTACTAGACGATAGTAAATCTCTCTTGCGATACTGGCACCATCAGGCAGTGACGCTAAGTACTCGTACTTATCGGACTGCCCTCGTCTATAAAATTTTTCGAAAAAATATTTTTTCGATTTAAAAAAAAAAAAAGGAATGAATTTTTTTTTATAAATTCAATATCTTAAAAATGCGTGGACAATCATTTTTTTAAATTATTTCCTTTTATTATTAAATACCATTTTTTTAAAAAAATAATGAAATTTTGTGTACGAAAATTAATTTACTAATAAAACTATTAGTATATAATATATATTATATTAAACATTACAATATTTGCATATTTAATTATTTAACCCTTATTTTTTTTTTATAATCTACCCGCGCTCAAGGGATTATGATTACCCTTTAAATGTTTCAACACAGCGCGGGCGTGAAGTTAATGAAGAGAAAGAAGGATAGGAAAGATGTGTGGCACGATGTTCTGAGACTGTTGGTGGTTGTCTCAGATATTTTTATCTCCAGGGATGGCGGCTGAGCTAAAGCGGAGAAATGCCGTGTCTTATTTCTATGTCGCTTATAATTCACATTATTTTATTCGTGTTCATCCTTGTTGGGCATACTAGTTTAACTCAATTACATGTTGTTAGTGTTATGCCTGAACAACATGTAATGAGTAAACCAGCAACCCATTGATGACAATTTTTAGAAGGTTTTAATGGAATCAAAACGACGACGATGGCAGGGATCGAACCTGTCATCAAGAGGTTGACAGACGAGCATATAACCATCGTGCCACGGCCACCCCAAATTGATGTTAATTAAACATGATTTTCAAAGACTAAATGCTACCTTTGCGTGAATATCATTTTAAGAAAACAAACACGAGAACAATAATTTACTCTACTTAACTTTCAAATACAAATTTCAAAACTGTTTTCAAAATCATAATGATGTGAATCATTTCAATTTAAATGGTTATTCTTCGAATATGGGAAGAGGGATTTGATTCACAGATGGCTATAACTACCTTACGTGAACAAATTATACACATTTTATTGACAATTTAGAATACAAACTACCTTTACCATCAAATTAATATCATAAGGGGGTAAAGTTGTTCGTTAGGGCTTTTCCAAAATAATTACCATAAATAGAATACTCATGAAACCTTTACCTATGTCTATTTTTTTAATGGGTTTGTCTGATAAGTCCTTTGAAAGGAACGTGTACACAAGTAAATTGTGTGCACAATATTGTCTGAGAGTTGAAGAAGATAATTAAATATCATTTATTATTCCAGACAGAATTATATGTATTGGTGATAAAAGATAAAGAAGTTTAAATTGGAACGAAAAAAGGTAAAAACAGAATCAAATAAAGTTCAATAAACCTTCTAAGGAGTTATAAACTATTCAAAATGCAAACATATTCGAAATGAAAAGTTGGAAAAAGCTTAGTTTTATTTAGAAACTTAGCCACCTCAATATCAACATTCATGAAACTTCTGAACTTTCAAACTATCGAAAGAGAACCATATGCCACAGTATACTAAATAAATTTGCTTCTTTTTCTTAAGTTCAAAGAGTATTAGGCCGAAAATGATGCTGGCTTATTCTGAATTTCTGAAAATATATGAATTCTTTCTTTCATCTGTTACTAAGAGTTTATCAAAGTTCCAACCGAAACAAAGCTGAGAAGTTTTATGGAGGCAAATTGCATTCACATAAGTGTTTCAAGTGCTATTCTGGAAATGTTGCCCTACAGAAATGTATGTTATATGGTAACAAGTAAGTTATAAGAAACTTTTCTATGCACACAAAACTGGGTTGGAACTGCTCAGAAAAAAATGGGTTTTTCTTTCACAGTTTAGTCAGTACCGTGAACAACAATATACTTGAGGCAATATACTCGTATTGCAAAAGAAGCACAAGTCTTTGCTATGTTTGTAGTTTCAAGTCATTGAAGAAGTGTACTTCTTTTTGCAAAACTTTTGCCTTTGTAAATGGAGTCATACGACTTGCTGCCATTGAGCCCAGGCTGTCAAATTTTCTCTTTATTGTCAATTGGCAATCATAGTTATGGTAGTTAATTATATTATGTCCTTACCACAAGATGGTCACAATTGTTATGGTAATTTTGTTAAGACTTGTTTGTTGATTTGTTTTTGAGGCAATGTTTTTGTTGGGACAAGTCGAAGTTTATCATTTTGTCAAAGGAAATTGAATCAAGAGTTTGAAATTGGTTTTATATGGTCAGGGAAGTGATTATATGGTGTTGGTTGAATCCTCGTAAAGCATTTTTGATTCATGAACTCTTGGGTTAGAAACAAAAAGTTAAACCATGATCTCATTGCCAGTGGCATTTTTTGAAGTTCTAAGGAAAAAGTTTTTCTGAAATTGTAGACAAGAAAAGATTTGTTATTTGCATAGGTTTATTTATAGGAATATAAGTATAAATTGCGTTCAGTTAAAAATATTCATTTCATTTAAAAATGTATAAGTATTCTCAAATTCGGCGAGAAAGTTTTCGTCACCTCATATCTAATTTCTAAAACCGTCCAGTTCTAGTAAGAATTTCATAAAGAATTGTTGAATTGAACTACAGAACTTTTTATCCTACACATTTGCTTCAAAAAAATATAAATAAAAAAGTAAAATTTTTCAGATTTCATTCAGAAGTTGAAAATGATAGTTGAATTTGTTCATTTTTGATTTTAAAATAAAAAAATTTCAAACATCCAGGAACCAAGCAAAATTTCTTTCTTCATGCCAGGATGGGTTATGTAAGTAAGTCAGTTTTTGAAGTAAAACTTCTTTTCCGGTGTTGTGGATACAAAATTTTCTATGCAGCTGTCAGTGACATATTAAAACGACACGTTATAGGTTAAAATCTTACAGAAGCTTTGCATGTGTGAAAAGACGTTTTTACCTTCTACCACGCGAGTTACATATAAATCTCAGCCGGATAAGTACGATGAACTTATCCGAGAAATTAACAAAAATATTGAAAGTATCGCATAAATTGCTGACCTAGTGTCTGTAATTTATGCAATAATAAATTGTATTTAAGTAAGCCAACTGCGATTGGTAATTTTCCTAGAATTAAGCCAAATGCAATATTGTATTTTCTTAGAATTAAGTAAAATGCAATGTTAGCATTGTAGTATTAAGAATAAACAAAATGTAAGACACGAAGGTGTCAGTAGAAAAAGAACATGAGAATAATAAAGACATAATAATTTAACTAGAAGAAAGTGGTAGTGTTTTCTTTTTTAAAAAAGCTCAAGTTGGAACAAATAATTTAACTGGCGCAGTCGGTAGGATAATTCAACTTTACCGAATTATCCAGTGATTAACGAACTCTTACTACGTGCTACAATAAAATCGTTCAAGATTAAGGTGCAAAGCATACAAATAAAATCGCATAAGATTAGTGTATATTCAGCACACAAATAAAATCGCATAAGATTAGTGTATATTCAGCACACAAATAAAATCGCATAAGATTAGTGTCCATACAATAGTGTGAAAAAAAAAAAAAAACAATGGCAGATAATAACCAAAATATACTAGTAGAAGAGCTACAACAAGAGCTCCAACGGAGAAACGACCAACTTGAAGCATTGAGGAACGCCTACCACAACCTTCAAGACAGAGATAGGGATGCCAGAAGGGATACTATGTTAAACCAAGTGAAACACATGTCCACATTCACTGGACAAGGAGAGATAACAATAAATTCGTTTATTCGTACTGTGGAATATTATTTAGCCGGAAGAAATACTGAGGAAGCCAGACGATCGCTCACATTGGCGATATACCATGAGAAGATACAAGGAGAAGCCAAAAGTACAATTCTAAATGTGCCACAACCTGACAACTGGGAGCTGATCAAAGCAACTCTAAAATTACGATACAAGCCAGACATCGAGCCGTTTCAACTATACAGAAGAATCAGCAACCTAAGAGTTAACAATGTAAGTGAATTAGCAACTGAAGTTCAAAATATTAAATATAAGGCTGATGAATTAATAGTTTATTATCAAGGTGAACATTTTATCGATTTAAGTAATGTAAATGGAATTTTGGTAAATACAATTAAAGAAATGACACAGGGAACACTTTTAGATAAAATATATGAGGAACATATTTTAGAAAATATACTTTTAATAATGAGAAGACGTAGGTACGAAGATTCATGCATAAGACCAGAATTCACAAAAGGTAGAAATTTTGTTAATAAGGATAATAGAAAACCATTACCAAATAATTTTAGGCAGGAAAATAGAAATTTTAACAATCAACGAAATTTCAATAACAATAATAATTATAATAATCCTTTCAATAACCGCCCACAAAATTTTAACCCAAATTATAATCAGTATGCTAACCGATCAGGGCAAAGTAGGAGATATAATCCAAATTTAAATAATAATAGAAACTCAGGGCAGTATCGACAGCAATATAATAGACAACCCGAAGCAATGGATGTCTCAAATGTGCAAAGCGGACAAGTCAACACAGTAGACAGACAAAACCTACAATCAGGAAACCTTGGTTCATATTCGGGCCAAAATTGCCTTCAACAGGATATGACTGAGCTAAGATTAGAAGAATCTGTCTGCAACATTGACCAAACAAATCAGGTAGAAGTTAATAATTCCGATTTTTTTATCAACTAGCCTCGGATGACCTACCAATAATTGAATTAACTATACTGAAACAAAAATATTTAGCCTTAATTGATACAGGGTCTTCACTTAGTCTTATAGATGATAAGATTAAAACATTTAAAACTATTAAAATTAAGCCAATACAATTTTCAACAATTAACAGCAAGGGATCAATTGACTTTGAAGTTCATACCCCTGCACCCGATGAATTAAAAGCACCAACAGGAGCTCTTATTCGTTGGAAAGTAAAAAGCTTAGCAGAAAGAAAATATCAGTTTATAATAGGCACAGACCTACTAAACAAATTAAACACGTTAATAGATCTAGAAACAGGAATAATTAAACTTAATGGGCAGATAATTAGTTTTCAACATAAACCAATTTTATTTGAAGAAATACATACATTAGAATACGTTGAAGATAGTATTAAATATTTAAAACTAGACCATCTGAATTCAGAGGAATATCGAGAAATTGAAAAAATAATTAAAAAGTTTAATTCGTTGCTTTTCAAAGAAGGTGATAAGTTGACAAGCACACCAGAAATAGAGCATGAAATAGTAACAACCACCGATCAACAGGTGAATGCTAGATTGTATAGGTACCCACCTCAACACGAAGAAGAGGTAAGGAGACAAATTAGAGATATGGAGGCTCAAGGGATAATAAGAAAAAGTAACTCTAAGTACTCAAGTCCTTTAATAGTGGTTCCCAAAAAGATGGACAATTCTGGACAGAAGAAGTTCCGAATTGTGATCGATTACAGAAAATTGAACGATATCACAATTGATGATAAGTTCCCATTACCGAACATAGATTCTATTTTAGATAAATTGGGGAAAGCCCAGTATTTTAGTACTATAGATTTGGACAAAGGCTACCATCAAATTCTTGTTAAAGAACAAGATAGAAAGAAAACAGCATTTGTAACCCCACATGGTTTGTATGAATTCATAAGAATGCCTTTTGGGTTGAAAAACGCCCCTGCGACGTTCCAAAGGCTTATGAACGATGTCTTGAGAGACTATATAAACAAAACATGTGTAGTATACTTAGATGACATATTAATTTTTAGTACGTCACTAAAAGAACATGTTAAAGCTATAACTGACATCTTTCAAGTTTTAGAATCCAAAAATTTAAAGATCCAAATTGACAAATGCAGTTTCATGAAAAAAGAGACAGAATTTTTAGGGCATTTGGTAACTGAAGAAGGTTTGAAACCCAACCCCAATAAAATTGAAGCAATTCAAAAAGTAAGCATTCCAAAAACCCAAACAGAAATAAAGAGCTTCTTAGGCCTTAGTGGTTATTACCGCAAATTTGTCAAAGATTACGCTAAAATAGCTCAACCCATGACAAAATACTTACAAAAAAATTGTAAGGTAAATTGTAATGATCCAAATTATGTCGAAGCATTTGAAAAGTTAAAAAAGTATATAACCAGTCATCCGATATTACGTTTTCCCAATTTTGAGAAAATATTCACACTTACGACAGATGCATCGAACCATGCAATAGGCGCCGTTCTTTCTCAAGAAGGTCACCCTGTTTGCTTTGCATCCCGAACGCTGAATAAACATGAACGTAATTATTCAGCAACAGACAAAGAATTTTTGGCCATTATGTGGTCCGTAAATTATTTCAGACCATATCTATATGGAAACAAATTCAAGATTATGACTGACCATCAGCCAATAAAATATATTCATGCCAAATATCGAGGGAAAGACATGTCACCAAGACATCAACGCTGGTTACTTAAATTGGGAGAATACCAATTTGAGATCGAATACCTCAAAGGGAAAGATAACAAAGTGGCTGATTTTCTTAGCCGAATTAAAAATTTTTCGCCAATTTCTAGCAATAGTGATACAGAATCAGACATAGTATTTAACATAGAGGGCAGCATTACAATGGCAACCATGCACTCAGGTGAAGAAGAATTACTTGATCATATACCGATCAAAGAAGAAATTGTAAACAAATACAAAACGCAAATTATATTAACAAATGATAAAACTGAAGAGATAGCAGTTATAAATGGAAAAAGGATAATTTACGTAGCAGAGTACGACTTGAATAATTTAGCAGATATATTTAGGAGATTCATAAAAAAAGGTATAACTGGGATATATTCCGAACTTTCTGAACATCAATATAATATTGTTCAAGAAAAGCTTATAGAATTATTTTCTAATGACCCACAAATAAAATTCATTAAATGTTCATATAGAGCTCTAGATATAAAAACAGAAGTAGAAGCAGTTAAACAAATATCTTTGTACCATGTCAGGGAAAGCTTGCATTCCGGCATCCAAGAAACTTTTAATCAGATTAAATTTAAAATTTACTACCCCAAATTATTAGAATTGATTCAAATAGTTATAAATCAATGTGACGTCTGTAAAGCAGTAAAATATGACCGCAATCCAATTAAACCAAAATTTGAATTTTCAGAAACACCAACAGACACAAACCAAATTATTCACATAGATACTTATGTTTTTAAGAGGTGTAATTTCTTGACAGCAATAGATAAATTTTCTAAATTTGGTGCCGCTTATTACTTAACCGATAGGAACCATATAACAATCATTGAACAGTTAGAAGAACATTTTGCTAAAATAGGTAAACCAAGTAAGATAATAGCAGATAATGAATTCAAGGCAATCCAAATAAAAGAACTTTTAGAAAAAGAAGAAATAACTTTACATCTAACCAAGCCAAATTCGCATACAGGCAACTCAGACGTAGAGAGGTTTCATAATACATTGGCAGAAAAACTAAGAATATTATTGCATAACGATAGTAATATTACAATAAAGCAAGCAATGCAACAGGCTGTAAGAAACTATAATGAAAGGTTCCATTCAACAATAAAAACTACTCCGCAACAGGTACAAACAAGAAGAGTCAGTTTAGAAAAGGTTTATGAAAATATGAATTCAGCCAAGAAAAAGAGACTCAATAAACTTAATATTAAAAGAGAAGATTATGAAGAAAGACGAACAACAGGTTTTATAAAAAACTATAAGGCAGTTAGGCATAAGAATCAACCGAAATATAAGAAAGCAAAACTAGATAAAATTCACAAAACAAATATTAAAAGACCACTCAAATTTTCAGCTGATGATTTGGATGATGATTTTGATGACAGTAACGCAGACTAATTGTCAACACTTTCTAAATACACAGGTCATCAATGAACAGGATGGATTTGTTAAATTAAAGCTAGGTGATGTTACAATAACAAACGAAACAGATTTAATATTACACTTAATTAATCCTATCGAAATAATAGAATTAGTCAAAAATATATCTTTTAATTCGGGACTTGTAGAACCGCAACACAGGCTCATGTTGAATCAGGAAAGTGAAAATATTTTACATAAAATTAGAACATTAATGCCATTAGATAAAAGAGAGAAAAGAGGCCTTATCAATATCAATATAGTAGGTAGCGCACAAAAGTGGTTATTTGGAACGATGGATGAAGAAGACAGAGAAATTATTACTAAACATTTAGATGAAGTTCGCAAAAATAACCATAAAGCTATAAGCGTTATAAATAAACAAGTTAAAATAAATGAATACTTTAACAATACTTTTCAGATATTAAAAGAAACAATCATAAATGATAGGGAAACTATATTGAGACAGTCTAAAACTATGCAAAGAGTAGAAAGACAACTAAGAATGAAACAAAATTATTTCGATCAACTTTTTAAACTAAAATATATAAACAGTAGAGTAGAGCATATTCAGGAAAACATAGTTTCAGCGAAAAATAATATTTTGCATCCTAGTATTTTAACTAATGAAGAAATAGAAACTTACGAAATTGATTTCTTTAAATTAAAGCATATAAAACTAGGTGTCACAAGATACAATGAGAATACGATAATATTTGCGATAAAAATTCCGAAAAATTTTGTTACCCTTCCACTCAAGTTATTAACTCCAGTTCCCAATAAAAATTTTATGGAAATTGATGCTGAAAAACAATTTGTGATTGAAATCAATAATAAAATATTTAAATACGAACAAGATAAAAGTATTTCTGAATTAGAACAAAGTAAACATTGTACTATAAGAAAAAAATTGTAAACTAATAGAAAATGCTAATACTGAAATTATACCTTTAGATGATGAAACTATATTTATTAAAAATATCAAAACTAATTTAAATCAAACTTGCGACGATAGGAAATTTATGCTTGAAGGAAATTATCTTATTAATTTCATAAATTGTACTTTATATTTTTTAGATCAAAAATTCTCGAATATAAAACAAATTCAAAAACAAAGATTTTATTACCCAAACAATAAAGAAACATACAACATGAGTGAGCCATTAAAATTTGAAAAAATTATATTGAATTCAGTAAGCAATATAAAAGAAATACAAGAAATAGAATCTAAGAAAAACATGTCATATATTGTAAATGTAATATGTTTAATAATAATTTTATCTATGTTCGCAATACTTCTATATGTATACTTTCAAAGAAAAAGAATACTTTTTAAAATAGAGAAACCTAAAATTCAGGAGAATTTTAACTTAAAGGAGGGAGAAGTTACATATAAATCTCAGCCGGATAAGTACGATGAACTTATCCGAGAAATTAACAAAAATATTGAAAGTATCGCATAAATTGCTGACCTAGTGTCTGTAATTTATGCAATAATAAATTGTATTTAAGTAAGCCAACTGCGATTGGTAATTTTCCTAGAATTAAGCCAAATGCAATATTGTATTTTCTTAGAATTAAGTAAAATGCAATGTTAGCATTGTAGTATTAAGAATAAACAAAATGTAAGACACGAAGGTGTCAGTAGAAAAAGAACATGAGAATAATAAAGACATAATAATTTAACTAGAAGAAAGTGGTAGTGTTTTCTTTTTTAAAAAAGCTCAAGTTGGAACAAATAATTTAACTCGCGTACGTCAGTACACACAACCTTATTTTTGTTTTTAAAGGTGTTTGTAGAAAAAAGTTTTTCCAATTTCTACTTAAATTCTAATGAAATACAGGGGCGATTTCGAGCCCAGGCTAAGTTTGAATAACTCTGGTATACAGGTCAAGTAAGGTTGATCTTTCCTGTGTAATTTTTAGCAGATGGCAGATGGAGTCACTAACCTATTGAGAAAGTTCAATTGAAAATAGTCAGATGTAATAATGGAACAGTGTATCATGTAAATATTATATCAGCATCAGCACAAGAAAAATATTTAAAGTCAAAAAAAAAGAAGAGAAGAATACCACAGACTCGGTGCTGTTTATTTTCTTACACATGAATTTTTGTTTATGGAATAGATTCAAACTGATTGAACTCAACTATTAATTTGTATAATATTTTTTGAGTTACATGTGCAGAATTCAAACCAAGTACATTTTAAATCAACGAATAAAATAATGTGAATTATAAGCGACATAGAAATAAGACACGGCATTCTCCGCTTTAGTTCAGCCGCCATTCCTGGAGAAAAAATATCTGTGACAACAACCTTCAGTCTCAGAACATCGTGCCACACATCTTTTCTATCCTTTTTTCTCTTCTTGACTTCACGCCCGCGCTGTGTTGAAACATTTAAAGGGTAATCTAATCCCTTGAGCGCGGGTAGATTATAAAAAAAAAAAAACCTAGATGTGAGTATGAATATCAAAAAATTTAAAAAAAATTTTATACAATCTATTTTTCAATTGATTCTTCCGTGTAATTTGTTTTGTCCTATTTTTTGTCGGAGTATTCTTTAGCAGCTTAAACAGATGAGAAGCATAACTGCACGCATCGTCTGCTGCACCTGGAACATGTGTGCGTACTCTCTGGCATTAATGCCGTAATAGTTATATTAAAACGATGATAAAGACTGTCCATTTTTCATTATTTTTTAATCGGGAAATCTATGCATTTGTAAAAATATCGAACTCGAAATTTTGATCATACTTCACATTACGATTTTTACATGAAAAAAAAAAAACAAAGATAACTGTCATGCACATTTTCTCGAAGGTTTAGAAAATATTTTTTTCTTAAACGATACAACTGATTTTGATTAATTTTTGTATGCTAAAATGCTAAAGATCTTAAAAAGATTGAATAGTATTGAGTTTTGACGTTTTTGTTAATTTAAAAAACAATTTTCAACATTTTTGAAAAATCAATATTTCGAAAATTACACGCTCTATTTTTTTTAAACTGCGCAGCTAATAGTTTGATACTACCTGCAAATATAGAAACAAATTTCTCATTTTATCTAAAACTTAATATCTAAGACTATACAAATGTTAAGAAATGGTTTTCAAAAATGTTTGATAAATTTTTTTCTCTTTTGCCTAATTTTTATAATCTTTAATTACATACAAAATATAGAACTAAGACGTATTGTCTTACCATAGAATATTTATTTTTCGATGTTTGTTTTTTCTCATTACCGACATAACGGATTTGAGTGACATTTTTCATATAGAAATTTTTAAATAATTAAAAAAAAAAACAACATTGCGTATCCAAACTTAAAAAAATACTTTTGATATTTAAAAAAAATACGAGTATTTGATTTTGAAAACTGTTCTCTAAAACTGATCAATTTTTTTTTGATATTTAATTTTAAGTTGTAAAATAATGATAACTTAAAATTGGGCTTCCAATTTTTTTCTTAAAAATGTTTTAAAATTTTTAAATATTAAAAATTAATTTAACAAAAAAAAATGCTACACTGATATAAAATTTTTGATTTTGCATTATGTAACATTTACTCATGAAATCACATAAAATTCGTTTTTAGGTTCCAACTAATATACAAGTTTAAAAAATTATTTGTATGCTTATAAACGATTCTTCTAATAACATTCATTTTCTCAATAATAAAATTAAGAGATGGCTTTGAGTTTTGAGTAAAATGAAGCTATGTTATGAACTCTGTTTTAATAACCATACATCCTATTTTTACTTGCGACTTATAGGTACTCTAAAGCAAGTTCTGCATTCGGAAAAAAATCGAACTCGAGATTTTGATCAAAGTTGACATTACGATGATAGCTGATAGCGAAGACTAAAAAAGTGGGTCTCGCAATTCTGTCTGTCTGTCTGTCCTGTCTGCAATACGATTTTTTTCAAAATTTTATAAATATTTTTTTTTCTCAAAAACTGTTCCACAGATTTTTTTTAAAAAAATTTCAGTTAGTTAAAGCTAAGAAATGGTTGAAATTTTTTTTAAAAAATGGTTCTTTTTGGTAACCCCCTTGAAACCTTTTTTTTTGGTTTTTGATTTTCTCAAAAAGGTACAACCGATTTTGATATTCTGTTTTATGCTAAAGCTCCCCAGCAGTTTAAATATTATTGGGTATTCAAATTTTCCAAAAAAAAAAATTTGTATTTTTATAAAACTTTTAAAATTTTTTTATGTCAAAACTCAATATTTCAAAAACCCCATGCTCGATTTTTTTAAAACTTGAAAAATAAAGGTTTCTTAATATAAATTACAAGATGTAAGAAAAAAAAAAAATTATTTTACCTAAAAATAACGGTACTCTCCATACAAATGGTAAAAAATGGTTTTCGAAAATCGTATTTTTCTCGAAAACGGTTCGGATTTTTTTTGATTAATTTTTACGATCTATAATTTAATAAAAAAATCGAAATCAAGATATTACTAGCTGTACCTACCATAGAACCATTTTTGCAAATTAAGAGATTCTCAACCTACCATAGAACCATTTTTACAAATTTAGAGTTTCTCACTGTCGACATAACAGATTTTAATTAAATTTTTTATAGAGAAGCTTATAAAAAGTTAAAAAAACGTTGTATTTCAAAACTAAAAAAAAAAAAAATTTTGAATTTTTGAGAAAAAAATATTTTTTTTTTTGGAAATTTGATATCTCAGAAACGGCTGAATATTTTTTTTTTGTAAATTAAATTTTTATTCAAACAATAATAAAAACTTTAAATTGGCGTACTAAAATTTGTTCTTAAAAATATTTTAAAAATTTTGTATATAAAAGCTTATCTTTTTAAGAAACCACTTCTTCTTCTTCTTCTTCCTTTTTCTTCGGCGCTGTTATGATCTCGATGTCGAGGGGATCATAACTCTCCCACGTATCTGCTTCACACTAGTGATCCGCCTGTGGGGTTCGCCGGGTTGACCTCAGAAATCGGCGGCAAGCCTCCCGGTTTTGTATTGTTCCATTTCTGAGGCCAACTGAATGCTGGTGTTTTTGCATTTGTTTGTACCAGGAGTGTTTAGGCCTACCTTTCTTTTTATTTCGAATTGGAACGTTGTATGATATTGCCTTTTTGACGGGGTTCTCAGGATCTCTCCTTTGAACATGGCAATACCAACTGAGTCGGTCGTGTTCAATTTTTTGGGAAATGGTATTCTTAACATGAAGGCTTCCTCGGATCTTCGTACTTCTAATTCGATCAAGCTTTGTAACTCCTGCTGTCATACGAAGCATCTTCATCTCAGCTGCCGTTAGCTTACTCTCATACTTTTTGTACATTGTCCAACATTGTGAACCGTATGTGAGTGCTGGACGCACAACTGAAGTGTAGAGCTTTCCTTTCAGCTTAGGGGGCATTTTTCGGTCACAGAAGATAGCAGAATTTTCCCGCCACTTCATCCACCCTACGCTTACGCGATGATTGATATCGTCATCACAAGTAGCTTCGTTATTTATCATAGACCCCAGATATTTAAACTTTTCACACTTGGGAAGCACTACTCCATTCAAATAAATGTCTGGAATAGGCCTGTGTGGATCAGAAAATGGGTAGCATAGGTATTCTGTCTTTTTCGCGCTTATGCGGTACCCACTTCCTTCTAGAACATCCACCCATACGTCAAGTGCTCGTTGTAGGGATATCGGGTCTTCACTTATGATGGCTCCATCGTCAGCAAAGAATAACTGATGTACTTTTGGATCCGTCACTTTGCCTTCAAGCAGGTAATCAAGAACTGTAATAAAGAGCAGGGGACTCAAGGCACTTCCCTGGTGTACACCTACTGTGATTTCGAATTCTTCGGTGACTCCAGCTGCGCATCTTACTTTAGTAACTGCTCCATCATACATGTCCATAATTATCCGCACATAGGTTTCTGGAACTCCTCGTTGCCTGAGGGGCACCCATATTAGATCTCGTGGTTGCCGATCGAATGCTTTTTCAAAATCAACCAATACGACATGCAAATCCTCCAAAGAATCCCGATGCTTTTCCATAATTATTCTTATACTCTGGATTGCATCCGTGGTTGACTTACCACCGACAAACCCGCACTGGTCATCAGATAGCCTAATTATTTTTCGCAGTCGGCTACCCAAGACTCGCTCAACGATCTTCATGGTGTGTGACATCAGCTTAATCGAACGGTAATTATCACAGCTTCGAGTATCACCCTTTCCTTTATAAATTGGAAGAAGGTAACTTTCCCTCCATTGATAAGGCATGCGATCACCTCGTATAAGTTTGGAGACAAGAATCATGAGCCATCTAAACCCGATGTCTCCCATCTTTTTCCAAAACTCTGAGGGTATTTCGTCTGGGCCAACAGCTTTTCCCTTTTTGGAGTATTTTACCGCCTCACTAACTTCTTCGACTGTGACGTCGGATACTTCGCTTAAGTTAGGTGAAGCTATTGGAAAGTATAGCCTTGGAAATTGTTCGTTTAGAAGTCCGTCACAATACTGTCGCCACCTGTGAAGAATTTCGTTGTCTTCCACAAGTAGTTGGCCTTGAGCATTGTTAATGAACTTTGGCGAACAAATCTCCTGGGCATTTCTTCTTCTTTGAGCGGCTATTTTAAAGATAGTTGCGCCCTTATTCGTGTTTTGCCGTAGCTCTTGAATAGCACCAGCTGTCGGGGTAGAAATTTCATCCAGCTCCCGATACAGGTTTTCTGTATTCTTTGCTTGAATTTGGGCGCACTTCTTCTTCGCTTCTTTCTTGCAGTTTCTATATTCCACTTCGAGGCGTGACTTTTGCTCTGTATCATTAGAGGGGCACTTCGACCAAGCCTTGAAAGCCATTTTCTTTTTACTTATAACTGATTTAGCTTCATCATTCCACCACCATGTTTCTTTGCCTTGTTGGTTGTGTCCTTTTGAAACCCCTAACAGTGTTTTGGCTTTTTCTTTGCAAGTTCTCTGTAGGAGATCCCACATACTTTGTGCTGTACTCTCTTCATTTCGAACTATATCGGTGTTGTTATACAGAACGTTTTGCATATTCGAAATAAAAGCTTCGCCTTTTTCCTTATCCAGATTATACCATTTGATCTTCCCAAAAGTTTTTGTATGTTTGTTGTCGTTCACTGTCTCCATAAAAAATTCTGTCAGTAGGAGACGGTGTTGGTGGGCGATCGCTTCTCCTAGTATCACTTTGCAATCTTTTACCCGGGGTTTCATGAAACTAGATACCAAATGGTAATCAATCTGGGTTTCATTTCCACCACTGCTGTAAGTGACCAGGTGTCGGCTTTGTTTGACGAACATGGTATTTAGTACGATAAGACCGTATGTTTTGCACATGCTCAGGATGTCTTCACCAGGAGGGTTCCTGGTGCCGTATCCGAGGCCTCCATGGCAATCTTCATAGTCTTCGTTTGTCTTCCCGACATGTCCGTTCAAATCTCCGCCCACGAACAAAAACTCTTCCTTTGGGATGTCCTTAAGTAGATTGTGAAAGTCTAGCCAAAATGCATCTTTTTGCACCTGCTCACATCCAATTTGGGGAGCATATGCAGTGACAATATTCCACAACTTTCCTTTAATCACCAATTTAAGGGACATCAAACGGTCGCTGGATTTCGAAATGGTCAATACGCTGCCTAATAGATGTTTTGCAAGGATGATTCCGATTCCGTTTTTACCCTTTTCCGTTCCATAGTAGAACATCTTATAGTTTTTTGTCCTAGTATCCAAGAAACGGGCCCTGTTTCCCGTGTTTCGCCATTTTGTTTCTTGAACACATAAGATGTCCACTCGCCTTCTTTTCATCATCTCTTCCAGCTCGAAGCTTCGACCTGTCATACTGCCAACGTTCCAACTCGCAACTCTCAGATTTTGCATAATCTGCGGCATTACTTTGCTAGCCCCCGGAATCCGTCTAGCTCTGACCCGAGCATTGCTGCTCGGTCCAGGATCAGTACCATGTGTAACAATGGTAGTGCCTGGCGGGGTAGTGTCATTTTGGACGAGTACTTCCATAATGCTTGAATTCACAAAATCCGTTGTAAGTATCGACGTGTGCATGCTCCAGTTTTGTATTTGATCTCTCTTTTACGGCACCGGTGATCTCCAGTCGTGCCAACCCAGGGACTGGCATGCACACTTTTGGGAAAGTTTATAGGTGTTACGTGTCGCTAGGTTCACCTTGCTGTTTGTGGCCTAGATGTATTTACTCCTTTAGTCGCCTTTTACGACAAGCGGGGAGGCGCTGCAGGAATATTCTAACCCGTCCCTGCACAGGGACTTTTTAAGAAACCACTACAGACTTATAATTTTTGTTCTTGCATAAGCTAATATTTGCTTGAATCACATGGCATCCTGTGTTTAGCTCCAACTACTAAAGGAGTTGTTTTAGTCTATTAAAAAATTATTCTTATGCTTATGAACAGTTTTACTCTAATAAAATTCATTTTTGAAATTCTTAGTCTTATGTAAAGAGCAAGTTCTTGCGACCCAGTCGTGCATTTAATTTTTATTTTTAAGGTTCCATTACTTAGAGTACACTTAAATATTTAGTCCATAGCATGTATGGTATATACAACTCTATTAACAAAAAATGTTTATTCCACCTTTACTCCAGCAGTTTACTATACAATGGAATAAGAGTTAGTTAAGCTACGGGTTAAAATTTTTTATTAATAAACATAAAATTTTCGTGGAAATATCTTAAGAAAATCTTCTAAAATAAGATAAAGATAAGATAAAGTTTAAAAAATAAAATAAAAATATATTTAAAATTTTTATAAACTGCCTTAATCTACACATTAATGGAGTTTTATCTTTTTCTGTTGATATAGTATTTTGTTTTCCTGTTTTTTAATTCTTATGTGAGTGCAGTCAATTCAACGTCACTTAGTAGAAATTTTGTTTAGCTAATAACATTTTTCACTCAGTTCATGGAATAAGACCTAACCCTTCGCTATTCCACGTTTATTAATTAGGTTGATAGAGTCAATTATATAATGGTTAATTTCACTCAAATAAAAGTTGTCTTATTTAGAAATTAACTTAAATATTCATGAAATCGGTATTTTTTTGTCATTAATATTTAAATACGATTTGGGCATGTGGCCGCCATGGCTGGTACATACATGGCGTTATCTGGATTTACAATTTTTACACACTTCGCTTTAAAATTAGTATGTTTACGCGTCGAATTTTGACTTCATGTGCTCAATTATTTCTGGTTTATCGGCGTAGATATGCGACTTTACATCAGAAAATGTTTATTCTGTGCGTACTGTACGACGTCTTAAGGTGTGCGAATTGTGAGAAAACGATTATGAACACCATAAACGCAAGTAACACATAATGTTTTTCTCAAATGGAACCATATTTTTTAAAATAAATTTGAGCAATTTACAAACGTTACTCCGGCGTGAGTCAATTCATGATGAATTGCACAAAACAGGCTTACCTCAAACCCACTGTAGCAGAAAACAGTGTGGCCAAATTAAATTTATTCGCTTCTAAAAAACAAAGCCTCTATTAAAGTCATCTCCAAATTATATTATTGGTAAGGCCCTAATTCTTTAAAGCATGAGAACAAATTCGTATGATCTAGCCATGCACATTATTTAATACGGTATAGTGTCCCTGTTAGTAATGCCAAATACCATTTATATTTAATTATTTTTATTTTTGGAATGCTGTTGTAACGTGCAGCGATGTGCTACACAGAGCCCTTGAGCGAGTCTGCTCCCTTATAGTCGTTTGTTAGTCTTAATGTCTTACAACGCTCCCCAATGGGAAAATATTTATATTATTCTTAACCTTTATTTCCATAAAAAATATTCCCTTAATTGCTACATATCCTTGCCATTCAATTCTTATATTTCAATAATTTAAATGAAAAATTCCTCAACAATTTAATTAAAAAAGTCTCTCTCAATTTCGCTCATTAAATGCTAAACAATATAGTTATGTCCTTCGAACAAGTTCCTTATTATTAACGCAATTCCATACCATATTAAACATCATGGCATCTTAAATATTGTACTTCTATTCAACAATCTTGCAAGTAAAATACCTCAAACGAAGTGTTTTCACGATTAGAATACTTATCTATCCTAATAAACCCAAACAAAGGAACACCTAAGTTTTTCAACAACAACGCAAAAAAGAATACTCATACGCCAGAGTGTTCAAACGCAGATGTACAAGTACATTCCTCTTTGCTCCTGAAGTGAAGATAATTCATGAATGTTTTTCATTCTTCAATTTGATAAATTACATTGAAAATTTACATTCCATTCCTCCTTTTGTATATTTTAAAGGACACGGAGCTTGCCAGCTTGGGTGAGTGTATACCATTTGCAGTTATCACAAAATAAAAAGGATATCTTCTATTTCCATCGGGTGGGCGACGACGACGTCGTCCTTGCTGGCCTCCATCTACTCAGATGAATGGCCGAAAATGATCTGTGAGGAATAGTCTCTCTTTCACTGCAATACTTTTCATTTGGTTTATTTGCTGGGTAGTTTATTATCCTTGGTGACATTGGATTTTTTTTTTTATAACTCCTTTGGGACCCTAATAGGAGTATATTTGAGGTTCCCTTTTGGCACTTTTTTTTTTTACTTTCTCCATGTCTGTCGGCATTTGATTGTGTGTTATATTTGAATTCAAAATGGTCGTTCTGTCTGATGACTTAAAGGGACATGTGAAACAGTCTATTACGTGTCATATGACATACTAAATGGGCAAATTTCCAGACGCGTACATGTGAGCAGAGTGAAACTGAATAAATTGCCTTTTTCATTTCAATAAATTTATGGTACACTTCAATATCGTCACTGAAGCGGTGGATTCATAAACAGAGTGGATCATGTTTGGAAGATACATTTTATTTTTTTTTTCGATTTAAAAAAAAAATTATAAAGTGAAAAAACCAATAACTGAATATATTACTTTGAGATTTTGAAGCAATACGAGTAGTTGCCCTTGCAGTTTTTTTGTTGATGGAACATGAGAAAGCTTTTTACATAAAAGAAATTGTAATAAGATATATTGCAAGAAATATGCCAATAAATACACAATATTCACATTCATACATCGTTCTTGTAGATGTTCTTTGACATTTATTATTTATGAGATATGTCTGTGTATGTATTGTGAATGATTTAACATTTTGTTACTTTCTGTCTGGTGGAATGTAAGATGTTGATTGACCTATGTCCTTATGCAGCTCTTATGCACGCTTGTGATCGCACAGGCATTAGCTCGACGGTTAACTAGGATCTTGCTGCAACATTCCCAAGCACACATATTAATAGTGCCTGAATATTTTGTTTAAAAGAAAGGGAACATTTTATAAAAAAAAGGGGAATTAAACACAGTTAAGAGAGAAATAAAATAAAAGAAGTATTTTAAGGGAACAACTGACAATGTTTCAGGTGTTGTGAAAAATTTTGGAATACCTTTCCCCTATGTATCTAAAAGAAAGATTTGATACACCTTGACTATCTTTTACCAAGAATCTTTAGATAGTCCCTTTAGAATCCGCTCACAATCTCACCTAATAAATCTCACATAGCACTTGAAGGATTTATTCGTGTAGAAAACTAATTTTTTTAAACTTCTGATTTCAGTTTTTATTACGCAATAATTTAATTTGAATCGACACAGTAATAAATAAATTTAACACCTGCATAAGCATATTTATATAGGTATGCAAGCATATTTCGAATGCATTTTATGTAGATACAAAAATTTAATTTTAATTTTAGATAAGAAAACAATTTAAAGAGATATCAATAGAGATGCTAATGAAATCATAAATTTTTTTTTGGTACAATATGGTACAATCCCCGGTGTGATGAAATTTGTGGCCACAATTTCCTTCGTAGTGCTTCGGGTGATGACTTTTAACACCTTGTTTTTGTTTTAAAATGATTAATGAAATTAATTTCTGTGGCAGATCTTATTTACAGCTATTTGTTTTATGTAAATTATCTACTCGTATTTAGCACAATATTACTTTAAGTAGCAAAAAAAAAATTATTTTACACTTTGGAAGATTAAGATTAAGATTAAATATAAGTTTGTTCAAATTTTATTCAATTAGATTAAGTTTTGTCCAATAAAATTTTTACTTTGGTTAAGTTTATCATAGGTTTAGCTCTATGTACTTTTTATTTCCTTTTGAGGACGCGAACATCGTCATCGTACCACGCTGAATCTCTTGTGAGGACCGGTCTCAAAATTTATGTGATGCGATGATCAAATGAATTGGAACCTGTGGTGTTGAATTTGCGGACACACCGACTTGGCTAGAGCAATTGCTGTGCCAATTGTAATGGGTTACGTCCGCAGTTATCTGTAGACGTATACACATAGATTATAACAAGGGTATAAAATTCTCTTTCGGATATAAGATACCATACCTTTTTCAAAACAAAGATTTTATCAAAATTTTAGCGCAATTTTTATGAAAAACACGATTTTTGAAAACCGTTTTTCAACGTACATATATGTATGGTGGGTTCCGTTATTTTAAAATAAAATACATCTTTTAGATTGAATTGAGAAACTTTTAATTATCAAGTTTAAAAAAAAAACAAGCAGGGGATTTTCGAAATACGCAAGAATATTCAAACTTTTGGGCAGCCTTAGCAGATATAAACTGATCAAAATTAGTTGTACCGTTTTTGAGAAAATCAATAATGAAAGGGGGTCAATAATAACCTCTTTGATCTGTCGAACAGTTTTTGAAAAAAAAAAAAAAAAATATTTATTAAACTTCGAAAAAAATTGTATGGCCGGTACCATTATTTTTGGTCTTAAAAAAAGAAGAAAAATATATGAAGAAAATATGTGGAGGGAAAAATTAAAAAAAACTATCTACCAAGTTTAAAGAAAATCGGCCAAACCGCTTAAGCAGAAGTCGAAAAGACAGACAGACAGAGTTAGACCCACTTTTTTCGTCTTCGCTATCATCGTTATGTCAACTTTGATCAAAATCTCGAGTTCGATTTTTTTTCGATTTTCTTAAAAACGGTTAAACTGATTTTGATCGATTTGTATGTATAAAGCTAGATTGAATGAAAAAAAAAATAAAAACAAATAAATTAGAAGCCATTATGGGTCGTAGAGAGCTTAGACCTAGTGACTTATAACTCTAAGCCACTCTTGTGAGTGTTTTAACAGTAGGGAAGGGACCTATTGGACACTACAATTTTCTGCCAATTCTGAGTTTATGAGCAGGAGATTTTTTGTCAACTCCTCGCAAGGGGCATAACACCCCCGAAAAAACATTTTTCCAATGGCTGGGAATCGAAAAAAACCCTTTACACGGGAGTTTAACGTCCTAATTATAATGTCAGGGGGTACTACAAATAGTTTGAATAGTATTGCTTATT
Organism: Chrysotoxum bicinctum; assembly: GCA_911387755.1. Taxonomy (NCBI): domain Eukaryota; kingdom Metazoa; phylum Arthropoda; class Insecta; order Diptera; family Syrphidae; genus Chrysotoxum; species Chrysotoxum bicinctum. The sequence goes on from OU426990.1 coordinate 12,633,341, forward strand.
GCTTTATGCAGCAGAAATATAACATTCGTGGTACTTTCAGACTTTTCAAAAGCCTTTGACACGGTTGATCATTTTAATATTTGTGAAAAATTATCACCGTTGTATAAATTTTCAAACTCAGTAGTTCAACTGGTTAATTCTGCAAGGTAGGTCGAGAACAAGCTGTTATTTTGAATGGTAATCTATCAAACTTTTTCCCTTCAACAAAAGGCATCCCACAAGTCTGGATTCTGGGGCCTCTTCTATTTTCCCTGTATATTAATGAACTTCCTGAGTCAGCTGTTTAAATATATACTGATCATGTTCAAATGTATAAAAGTTGTTCTCTGAAACAAATTGACAATTGTGGTTAGTGATATCAACTATGATCTAGAAAACATTTAAAATTTCGTTAAGAGTAATGGACTTTTTCTGAATCCTTCCAAGCCTAAGTGTTTTATTATTTCAAAGAAACCTACTGACTCTTCTCAGTTCCCACAAATCAAACTAAATGGTGTTGCAAGAGAATATGAAGAGAATACAAAGAATTTAGGAATTGTTTAATAGGAGTGGACAACGCATTATTAAAGACCATTTAAAATAAGACTAATGCTTGCTAAAACTATGATCATACCTTAAATTTTGTACGAAGTGAAATTTACTGCAACTGCGCCCAAGTAAGCAGAAGAAAACTTAATGTGGCATTTATTAAAATTGTTAGATACATATGTATATGGTGTAAAAAGATCTCCTCTCAAAATCTATATATAAAATTTCATTTAATAATAATCTATCGGACTATGCTCACTAATCAGCCTTCTTAAATATTATTTAAAATAAAACAAATGTTCTCATCAATCCGATATCAACAAATCTAAAAATTTAAATCAACTAAAATCACATCTTTCTTCACAGTAATGTAAATGCAGAATATAAATGTTCTTATAAATTTATAATTAGAAAAATTATAAATAATAAAAAATGTTAATTTTTTTTAAAGAAGAATTTTTAAATAAATTAAATTTTTTCTCATTCATTTTTAAATGATATAATTTCAGATTTTTATAACTTTATTAATTTTATATATTATTTGTCTTGTTTTATTTTGATGCTATTGAAATTATCATTAACATTTGTATATAAAGCTATGATAAATTAATGTATTAGTTTATAAGATATTATATTTTTATCTGCAAGCATTCCAATAAATAATTAAATCATTAAAATTATAAGCCTTGTGAAACTGGTATTTAATATTCCTAGGTCTCTTGATATGATATTCTAATACTAAACTCCCCATAAACTGTAATATTTGTAATTTTCTATGTTTATTTTAGTTTCTGCAAATTTGTCAGGAATATTCATAATTTAAACATGAAGCTCAGAAAAAGGACATTTTAAAATTACGTTACCATTACCTCAAATGAAATTAGCCTTTATAAGCCCATTATGATTGGCACCTCGTTAGCCATTACCAAAGTTGTCTTTGCAAACGGTCTCAAAAGAAACCTTAAGTCATTTCTAAGACACTCAAATAACCACAATGCATTTTCAAAACGAAGAAGGTAAGAGCTGTCCGTAGCTGTCCCTTGTCATCGTCTATCTCATAACATAACCAAGAACAGATGGTGTTTGTTCTGTAAGATGAGTTTGCATACTCGTACTGCTAAATGCTTAACAACTCCTTGTAAAAGCTAAGGACAAAACACTCAAGACTCAGCAACAAAGACTTCCACAAAGTATATTTTATGCTAATTCTATTGTTCCATCTATTGCCTTACATAAAATATGTAGAAGAAGATAATGCAAACTAAGCTTTAAATTCATTCATTCATTTTTCTTCATCTTGCTGGCTCAGTATTTTGAGATTGTTTGAAAGTAAAACACAAAGTATATCCTTCGTCTACTTCTACTTCTTGCCACGAAAAGATGCTATGTTTTATTTTGAAACAAGAACAAAAGTACCTTTACCGAATTGCCTCGTAATTTTGTTCGTCTATGCATTTGCAGAGTGAAGGTAAAACAAAAAACTTTATTTTCAGTTAACCTCTTCAAATCTGTGACTGCGATAAAAATTTAAACAATCGGAATAGTAAAAATGATTTATAGGTTTTTTGCCATATGCATTATGCAGGCAACAACAACAGTACATTTATATCAAACAAAGGTTTTAGGATTAGAATCGTAAAGTTTTTATTTGTTTTGAGTTATTTCTTTGTAGTTATAAAGGAAAGCTTTTAGAAATGTCAATAAACATGTGTGTGTTTGTGGAAAAACGTAAACGTAAAGGTTATATTTTGCAATTCTGTCTTAGATTTTTTTTTTTAAACAAAACAAAACACAGAACAAAGACATTTGTTCCAGAAGTTTGGAAACTATTGATGAACAAGTTTCCATGCTCGAAAATTATTTCTATTTTTGTTAAAGTTTCAAAATTCTTTAAAGACTTTTTGATATTTTCGAATTTTCTACAAATTTCCAGGTTTTTTGGGTTTCTGAAACACAATTCAACGCGAGAAAAATAAAAACAGTACACCACTGGGTACCCTAAATCTGCTGTTATGTTTAAGAGGCTTGAAGTTGATTTTTTTAAAAAAACTAATTTATTACACATAAAATTTTTGAAATATTTTTAAGGTATTGGTTTGCCAACTTTTAGTTTTTAATATTGCAGAAATAAAAATTGAATTTTTTTTTAACGTTTTCAGACGCAGCACCGCATAGAGAATTCAGTCATAGACGATTATACGAGTAACTGTCAACAATTCTTGTGTTTTCGGCAGGAACATACAATTTTCTCCCGAGTCCTAACGGAGAAGCACTTTTCATAGAGCATTTGTCATTTCCTTGCAATGTACAGTATCCCTGAAATAACGACTTTGTTTGAAATTGGTTGATATCGGATAGTGTACCTTTTGTTTTTAATTTTGCGCGTACTATTAGCACAGCGCGAAATTGTGCTCAAGGATTAAACTGATGAGCATTTCTAGAAGTACGGGTATTACGGCTGAATCGGCTGAAACGATCCGAAAGCTCCAAAATCACAAATAAATATAAGACGTTTGATATAACAATTGTAAGCATATGTTTATTCATTTGTACCTTAGTACATTTGGAAATTTAATATCTTAAAACACATAATTACTTAATACTTAATTTGCACACCAACATTTAGTTTTCCTTTTAAAAAAAATGTTAACTTTATAACATACAAAATCAGTTATTAATAAAATTCTTCGATGGTCTTAGATTTTGTTTAAAAATTGCATATTTCTTTTATACATCATTTTTTTTACCAAATATGTATTAGAATAAATTTCATGTTTTTAAACAATTTTCAATAATTACATGTTGTTGTTATAATTACAATTTTTTAAATTCCAGAACTTGATATAAATATATAAATGTACATCTAAACTCTCATTTTCCTTGGCTATGCAGTGAAGAATTTTCCATACATACTCGTAATTCAAAATTATAGTGTAGTTTGTCTGATCAAAATAAAATTTCAATTGGCTGCAGAAGAAGTGCCCGATAGTTAGATCTTACCAATGAGCTTATTTAACATAATTTTGGTGCTAGATGCATTTAGGCTTTACAGAAGAATACCGAAGGGATCATTTAGTTGTGGTGTAAGGTTGAAATAATAACGATTTTTTTTCCCCAAAGAACTTTCCAATTTAAAAATAACTTCCATTAAAATGACTATTTTTGGAGCTTTACCTTGACTGCGGCTGAAATTTCTAGCAAAAATCCAAAAAACGAGGGCTTCAAAAACCATTGAAAAATCTCAGGAATAAATTAAGCATTAAATGTCGAGTGCATCCGGAGAATAATAATTTAAGAACTCGTTGTAATCAATTAAGCAAAACAATTCGTAGAGAAATCAAAAGCGCTCGGGATAGTTATTTTCAGTTAAAAATAAGGAATGCACAAGGGAATCTAAAAAAAGAATGGAAGGTTATTAACTCTATCATGTATGGTAGCATACCCAACAGGTCAGATACAATCATGTTGAGAAGTGGTGACATTTTCTGTTCAAATTCTGAAGATGTGGCCAACGAATTTAGCAACTACTTTGCCACTATTAGTGAAAACTCCATTAATCTTCCAGTGCATAACAACTTATGTAATGAATTCTTTACACAAGAGGACAGCAGAAATAGTTTCTTTTTTGAACCAATTACAGGTCTAGAGTTACTGAAAATAATCAACACACTAGAAAATTCAAATTCTAAAGGTTCTGATGAAATTTCAAACTTTACTTTAAAACTAATTGCGCTTAACATAGTGGATATTCTGGCTTCACTTTTCAATTTCAGTATCATGTCCGGTATTTTCCCTGATGGACTTAAATGTGCTGTTATTATTCCTTTATTTAAAAAGGGAGATAAAAGTGATAAATCAAATTACAGACCCATATCGTTGTTGTCTTCAATTTCAAAAATTTTTGAAAAATGCATCAAGACAAGAATATTAGATTTTTTAAATGGAAACAATTTCTTCAGCCCTATGCAATTTGGTTTCAGATCTGGCCTATCAACAGAAGATGCTTTATTAGACTTCTGCAGTATCTTGCAAAAGGGTTTAGATGACAGAAATTGCTGTGCGGGACTTTTCGTCGATATTACGAAAGCCTTTGACATGGTTAACCATTACATCCTTTTGGATAAGCTATGTAAAGCTGGGTTTCGTGGTTTTATCTGTAACTGGTTCGAGTCTTACCTTAAAAACCGCTCACAAGTTGTTAAAATCGATAAAATGATAAGTAGTAAAAAGATCAGTAATCTAGGTGTACCCCAAGGTTCTGTACTTGGTCCTATTCTTTTTCTGGTTTATATAAATTCCTTATTTTCTCTTCCTTTTGTTGGTAAGATTCGAGCATTTGCAGATGACCTTGGAATCGCTTACTGTGCATCTAATCCCTTAAATTTAACAGCAGATTTAAATTACGACGTTTTCCTGTTGAGATGCTGGTTCGCCGATCACCAACTTTTTGTGAGCAATAAAACAAAAGTCATGTATTTCAGCCTTTCGGGACTTAAATCTTCGGATTTAGATTTAATATATCATTCTTATGATTGTCAGAAACATCTATTATCAAATAACAACATATGTCTTGTAAACTCTACCCAATCATTCAATAGTAACACAGACTGTTGCGCTAATTGTTTTAAAATTGAAGCTGTAGAAAGCTTTCAATACCTTGGCATTGGTATTGATCATAATTTGAACTGGTCTAAACATCTTCAAAATTTAAGAAAATATCTTCTTTCAACTACCTGTTGTTTTTATCGACTTGGTAAATATTGTTCTCTAAATATGCTTAAAACTGTTTATTATGCCATATTCCAATCGAAATTACAATATGGCATTTCTTGTTGGGGTGGAGCTTACATTAGTAAACTTCAGCCGATTTTAGTAATTCAAAAATCAGCCATAAGAAAAGTTTTTAAAACCAATCGTTTAGCACACACGATGCACTTATTTAGATATACAAAAATTCTTCCTGTTCGTCAATTGTATTACTTTAAGGTTTTAAAAATATTTTTTTTGAGAGGTGGTTATCAGCAAAGCCCGATATCTGATTTTCGAAATCTTCGAAGCTACTCCAGGTTCATTGTCAGTATTCCCTACTTTCGCACTACATCCTTGAGAAACTTTTACTCCATCGTTTCATGTAAATTGTTTAATGCACTTCCTCTTGTAATTCGAATGGAAAGAAGTTTATGTGTATTTATTAAAAAGGTAAAACTGTGGCTTCTCGATTTTGAGCACGGTGAAATCGAAAATTTGTTACGCTATATAAATTAATATTTATTAATTATGAAATAATAAACAAAAAAAAAAATATACAATATACAATATATAAAATATAAAAATATAAATATATATTCCTTCATAGTTTTCGTTAAAAAATGTTATGTTTTTTCATACTTATTTTGTTATACTTTAAATTGTTAGTTCCATTTTTCATTTTTTTTTATATTATATACTTTGTACACCCCACACAATGTATTCTTTTAATAAAGTGGCATCATCTCAATTATTTATTAATATAAAAGATGCCACTAACTATTCTCTTTATTACTTATGTATTTAATAATGAATTGTTAAGTTACTTACTAAATAGAGAATAAAGATAATATTGAATTGAATTGAAATCTAATTTTATTCGAACTCAAGATCAAAAAAAAAATTATTTGAGTTCACAATTTTTGTCAAAAATCGTTGGCTTTGGCTTTGTGCTCTTGAAAGTGCTAAATAGAGTCATACAGAGATTTCCATCTTGTAAGAATTGAAAATTTCAGTTGGGATCTTAAAAATGATACAGTTGCATCCGGTTTTTTCTTTTATGCCATAAATTGCTACATTTTTGCAATTTTTTATATAAAAAAGGAAGCAAGTATACGAAAAAGCTTTTGAGTTAAAATACAAAACATCTTGATTTATTCAAAAATTTCTTTAAAATACAACCAATTTTTATCAAATGGTTAAGGCAACGAATTGCTTAATATGAAGTTACTTTTTCCTTTATTGAATTAAAAAAAAATAAAGCCCCTAAATACCTCACCTCTTTTACTGTTAAAATTTAAATTATTTAAGCATTTGTTCGGTTTTTGAAAATAAAAATGCGTATTTAATTCTTCACTTGTCCTGAGAAATGCTAAATTTCTTAAAATAGTTTTCTATTTGCGCATTTGAACAACCATAAACTGAAAATCTGAAAATCAGATGGCAATATTAGGAAATTGGATTCGAAATGAAATTTAGTGAATAGTTTTTGGTCTTTGGCTAACTTGTACTTGCAACCTGGTGTTGGTAACTTATCAGCGTAAATTTTGAATTTCTTTGGAGTCTTTTTGTGCAGAATCCAATGCGAGAGTTAGCAGTAACGCAATCTTCAACACATTGTTCGGTTTTTTTAATTGAATTAATTTTTCTAACCAATTGTAGCATGCCCCTTCAGCAAGAATAATTTTTTTTAAGCTGATTCTAACTAGAAGTTTCGAACAATACGCAAATAAATTTCAGATTTTAGTAAATTTAAATGTAACCGAAAAAAAGAGTTCTGAAAACGGATGTGGGTACACTCTGAAGTTTGAAGTCTTAGAACTAGTTATTTGCTCACCGAATGAAAATGTCGAAAGACGAACATGTAAAAGGGGGGATATACGAATTTTGCCATCTTCACATTCTTTCTCTGAACTTTTACTAAGCGGGACTCTTGATATTCGCTGTAAGTAAGAAAATTCTTAGTTTTGCGGCTTGTTATTTTTTTATTAAAATAAAAAAAAAATTACTAAATAGTGGCATAGTTGTAATTCCTGTTAAAGTGCCAAGCTTGGATGGTTTGCTTTTAGCCTGATAAAACCAGCTTAAATATTCAAAGATACATTCGACAAACATAACCAAGAAAAAAAGGTAATACGATTACAAGCCAAACATTTATGGAAATAACCAGAACTTTCTCTTTTCTTAGTGACCAAACTCTTACGCAACTTGGATCACCTTTGGAGAACGGAAGAATCTTCCCTTACCCAAAATACTGGTTACGTATAAATTGGCTTGAGTGAACTTATCTTCGCTCTCACATTCCCAAAGGCATCCACACCGAGCTTTTTTTTTTTGGACAACCACGTGGTCTTATAACCTTTTTGTCGATCCTGGCTTGTAGATACTGATCAGTGATCAGCCAAAATCTCGAACAAAATCGAAGTCCAACCCAACTCAATTTTACCGATTTCTAAGAAAACCACAAAGAAAATCGCATTATCTGTAGAGTGAACTCGCAGCCTCATATTCATATTCCTTATCAAAGGAATTCAGTCTCCACGCGCTAGTTACAGGAATCTTTAAGAAAAAAAGAAGACTAAGTTAATAAAAACAAAAAAAAAAAAATATAAAGTAGTATAGATAGAAAGATACATATAAAATTATACAAAAAAATAAGAATTAAGAATCAAAAGTTTTAAAGTTAAATTAGAAAATTAAGTAAAAAAAAAAAGAAACACAACATTAATTTTCTAGCAAAAACATCAATTAAGAGAAAAGAGAGACCGAGAAGCAGAACTTGGTGCACCAATTTCGGCGAGCCGGATCCCAACAAAAAAAGGTAAGCCGTGAGTAATTAATTTTGTTTTTTTTTGTATAATATATTTTAATGTTTGTCTAATTTTCAATTCATAAATTAACTGGATAAATTGGGAATATTTATTGAAAAACTACTAAAATCAGTAGGCATTGGAATTCTACTGCGAATATCTTTTGAATAGCTAGAGTAATCGATTAATTACAGAGATATTTTCTGTAGAGCGTTCATTTTCCTATAGAAATAATTGAAACTCATTTTATAAAGATACAAAATTCAAAACAAAAAAGTTTTTTTCCTTAAAATACTTCAATCTTTGACGTTGAATATCTTTTAAATGGTTGGATTAATGAAAAAAGTATATAAGATATATGTATATATGTATCTCCCATCCTTTATTTCTGGCGCGATATTTTTAAATTTGAAATGTTCATAATTGATTTGTTATTGAATGGTTTTGCTGTTGCTAGACATATAAAATCGTTTATAGAAATATTCAAGGTGATTTTATTACACAAAATTGATTGTAAAACAAAGAGTTTTCAACACCAAACCATACCAAATCATCTTTCAATTTATTTCGATTTGCAAAATGTCATAGATTTGTGGTTCACCATATGTTGTCATTAAACATTGATTATTACATGCACATATTTTGACATCTTGTGGTTAATAAGAGGACAGCATCTGGCATAAAATCACACACAAAAGTCTCCAATAAAAAATGCAATTTATTACACTGATTTGGCCTGAGGCAAGAAATATATTATTATTTTATCACGTATAAAAGTACCTTCATAATGATACATTTATCTTCCCAACACTGTCATATAAAATAAAATACAATCGATGCCATAAGTCCTGTCATTAAAACATAAACATCCAACCAAACGCCAATTAAAAACCAAAAGCTCCAAGCCTCTGAAAGTATATTCAGAATTTTTTTTTTTTAGTACAACCTTCAGCGGAAGTGGATATAAAAATGCAAACGATTTCCGCATCTGTTTTTTATTGGCTTTGATGGTTCGTTATGATATAGAAACTGCATTTTTCATATAAAGACAAGTTAAACATCCATGAAAAAATTTAATATGAGATTAAAATAAATTGTTTTATAATTGTCAATTGCAATATAAAATTGTCTGTGAAAATTAATAAAGCAAAATTTAAAACTAAACAAATTAAACCTTTAAATTGAAACAAAATAAATTTGTATTTTTTTTTAAAAAAACAACACAATTTATCTTATAAAATGTATGTATATTTATATACGAGTAGTGAGATCATGCGATAAAATGTGCGCAAAATGGCGCAGGGACTGAACTAAGGGGGAAATAAAATCCAAATATAATTTGGCACTTACACTGCCGGTCATAAGGTTAGAAGCAGGCATTTTTGAGAAGTAAAATCGACATTTCTTCCATTACATGATGGATTAGAAAAAAACAACTACGGTAAACGAAAGACTATTTTGTTAAGAACAAAATATAAAATTTGGGTATAGGAAAGATTAAGCTAACGGAGCTTTTATGACAAATTGTAAAGTGAGTCAAGAATATGCGAAAATAAATCGGGTCATTAGATTAGAAGCACATCAAATAAATGAAAATAAAATGCAGTTATTTATAATTTGTTATTTATTTTAGCTTTTATTAGATTTTTAATAATGTGTGCTGCCATCAGCCTTCAAAATAACTTCAAAAATTCTATCTTTTAAGGATTTATAAAGAGATTCCAAGTAGTCCAGTGAAATCTCACTCCAGGCCAATTTGATACCATGAATTAGTGCTTCCTTGTCATCGTATTGCTTCCCTCCCTCATATACCTTACGTGTAAGCCAGCCCCACACATTTTCAATTATGTTTAGGTCCGGGGAATATGGTGACCAAGGCAGCAAGTGGACGTTTTGGTTCGCAATGAAGGATTTTACCTCTCGGGCTGTGTGTATGGGAGCGTTTTTCTGCTGAAAAATCCATGGAATTGGTCCAAACACCTCGCTAATTTTGGAGAATACTGATTCAAGCAAGGCTTTGTAGGTTTTCCCAGTCATTTTGGTATCTTGGACTACCAAGTCTATAGCGCCATAAAATGAAATTGAGCCCCAGACCATAACGCCTCCTTCTCTGCTATGGTGACGGTTTAAAAACCGCTCCTCTTTCCTCAGGTCATGGAAATAATAATTATAACCATCTGGCCCATCTGGGTTAAATTTTTTTTCGTCGGAAAAAATAACCTTCCGCCAATCATTTGTGGTCATTCCATTTTGCACATCCCAGCTCATGTGATCTTTCGCGAAACACAAGCGTTGCTTCATCCTTGCGTCATTAAGGGGTGGTTTTTTTTTAAGCTTCAGGCGCTTTAAGTGCTTAGCATGGCGAATCGTGCGTTTAACAGTGGACAAGCTGGACTTAACATTAGCTTTCTCCCTTATTTTAGCTGCCGATAAAGCTGAATTTGACGCTATTCTAAGGATACTTTGCGTTTCGCGAAGTGTTAAGGCAGAGGAAGTGTTTCCTTTGTAATTTTTTGAGTAAGACGATGGATTTTTTAAATAATTGCTGACACAATGATCACTTCGATTTATTTTTCGGGCTATAGCACGGCATGAAAGACCTTCAGAGCAATAAACATCTATTCTTGCCCTTTCCTCCACTGTCAAACATTTTTTCTTGCCCATTTTTATTAACACTCAATCAATAACAATTAATTTATAAAATGTACCGTTTAAACCGAACAAAAATTTATTCACTTCACAAAACAACGTTGATTTGTTCAATGCTTCTAATCTAATGACCCGATTTATTTTCGCATATTCTTGACTCAATTTACAATTTGTCATAAAAGTTCCGTTAGCTAAATCTCTCTTATACCCAAATTTTATATTTTGTTGTTAACAAAATAGTCTCTTATTTACCATAGTTGTTTTCTTCTAATCCATCATGTAATGGAAGAAATGTCGATTTTACTTCTCAAAAATGCCTGCTTCTAACCTTATGACCGGCAGTGTATATTTCACCTATATGGGTGCCAATTATTTTGCTAGGAGGCAACTTTGTTGACCCGCTTAGGGTATGAGTCCTTAATTTTTGCGGAGATATAATAAGAAAAATTAATTTTTACTTAATGAATTTTTAATTTTATAAATAACAATAATATATTTAGGTTGTATGCGATTTATTGAAAAACCATTGGTCAAATATGGATACCAGAAGAAAGGAGGTTTACACGTGACGGGTTCAGTGGAGGATGTCTGTATAGGATTATACATGATATCAGGAAGAAGTGGAATGGAACATTGTGAAATAGCTAAGCCAAGCTATGATTGAAATAAAAACCGATAGGTGACAAAAATGTTTGTGATCCCAACATACATCAATTTTAATAAATGGATTGAAGACTTTACGATCTTGTATATAAATTTCTATTCAATTTTGAAAAAGTGAATTTGACACTTGTTAGTGAACTTAACGGAAGAGTTGGAGACACTCAAATCCTTGACGTGGAGGCGGATGAGGATGATATATTGGAATCAATAACTGAACAGAAATCCTCAAAAGACAGAAAATTAGATGGTAATGAAAAAAAAAAAAAAAACTGAAAAAAATGTCTAAAACCATTAGACTTATATTATCTCAACTATTGATTATCTATTCGTCACAGATCGTCTACCAATTTCTGTCACCTTGAAAAAAGACCTTAAAAGAGACAATACAACTGATAAACAAAGGTCCTTTGCTGTCAAAACTTAAATGAAATGAAAAAAAAAGAGAAAGATTTATGTTGAATCTTAACTACATATGTACTAATCGAGTAGTCAAAAGTGGTATCGACACAGTGAAGGGAATAGATAGACTCACAAGTTATACAATGAGTCGCTCCAATTAACATAAAAAACAACCATTGTACAATTGGCAATGTGAAGCTCCCAGTAAAAAGTCTTTTGTGTCTCTAAGGCTACTACGAAAAGAAGGTACCACACATGCTACATAAATGTACCAAGAAGCCGAGAAACTGTTGAAAGCCACAGAAAGAGCTCATTTGAAAATGAATCTTTGTGAATATATAGCCTTATTACGCAGTGGGACGCTGTACCCCAAAAGCCTTCCTTGAAGAACCGACAAAGGCATTTAACTTTGTTCTCAAAACTGGCGATTACCAACAAATCTAAGAAGAAAGAATAACATTCCCCATCGGAAAGAAAGGTGATCCAATGTTACTTCCGTAACTACTGAGGTATCTCATTTATAAACACGGTTACTAACATTTTCACAGGAGTGTTGCTGGACAGAACCACGGATTGGGTTCATGAACAAAACTTGCTTAGCGAATACCAAGCCGGATTTCATAAGGGCTATTCTACAATTAATAACAACATTGTTAAATGGGGTAAAAAAAACCGTGTGGAGTTCAATGCTGTCTATTGTCGTTGAAGCAAAATGTTCCCCTTATGCCATTGTCGCTGAATGGCACTTGCATCGAAGAAACCGAAAAGCTCTCAGTACTCGGTATGTGTGTTATGGACGATATTCGTTGGAATGATCACATACTCGAGACCACCAAGAATGCTGCTAAATGCTTAGGATTTCTATATCGATGTAAGAAATTTTTCACCCCTTCTGATCTGGCTACCATTTATAAGGCGTATATACGTCCAAAACTCGAGTATAACTCACAACTTTGGGCAGGCGCTGCTCAATATTCTTTCCATTTATTGGATAGAATTCAAAACAGAGCGTTAAAACTGATTGGAAACAGAGCTATCATGGATTCATTCCCATCTCTTGAACACCGTCGGAATGTTTCATGTATTTCCCTGTTTTATCGCTTCTTTCACAAGCAATGCTCACTCGAAGTAGCCAGTTGCATTCCTCCCATTTATCAATTCACCCGTGATACCCGCTTCGCTAGGAATGCTCATCAGTTCACCCTTGATCCTAACTTTGGTCGTACCGTCAAATATAGAGATTCGTTTTTTAGTCGCACAACACGATTATGGAATAACTTACCGAGCACAGTTTTCTCCTGCCATTTCAATTTGCAAACATTCAAAACCAATGTTCATCGACACCTCCCTTTTCTCCCCTTCTAATTTCTCCCTCGCCCGTGCTGTTTTTAAAACATTATAAGGGTCTCGTAACATACCCTTGAGCGGGAGTGAATTATATAGAAAAAAAAAAAATCTTCATCCGTGCAAGCATTGCTCGCTCACATCTGGTCTCACTGGCAATGCATTATTTGTTGATTTCAAGGTAGCGTTCGATGCCATTCGACAGAAAAGCTTTACATATTTTAAAAACTCGGTAGTTTTGGGATATCAACGAAAATGCTAAAAGTACTGCAGGAACTCTGCGATGGAAAACTTTCGGCGCTCTGGGATGGAAACATTTTATCTGAGTGGTTTAAAACGGAAACAGGAGTCAAACAGGGTTGCCTTCTTAGTCCGCTCTTATTCTCTTTGTTTTTTGATAACCTCGCTTATTATTTACCAGGGGGAATTACATATGCTGAACTAAGATTAAAACTTTTAAACTCCTATTGTACGTATACTGGCTGAAAATCCCAATGAACTTCAGCTGATGATCAACAGGCTCCAAGAATACTACACTTTGTGGAATCTTAAAATAAAAAACAGCTTAATCATTTTCATTTTTCGAAACAGTATGGGACGAAATGCAAGAAATGAGAAGTGGTTCTGGCACAATGAAAAAATAGAGACATTAAAAGAGTATCGACACCTAGGAATTCTCAATACCCTACAGCGTTAGGAAATATCTAAAAGAAGAATTGAAAGAGTCAAAACGTTGCAGTGATCTGTCAATGTGAAGAGGTGGAGAAAATCCTCAGATACTTCCTTAAAAAAAAAAAAACTACGTACAACATGTTAAAATTGGCGTATTACCACTGTACATACATATATAAACATTTAAGCAACAGTTCGACTACATACGAAAGATGATGTCAACCAGGCAGGCGCCTATGTCCGTAGTCTTTTAGGACAACAGTACTTTCGTTGATATCTTTGGTGGTACAGTTGATTAAGAAAACTGTTGACATCTGAAGACTGAGCATAAACTTTCTTAGCGCAAGCCGTACATAGCTTTCAATTTAAATTCTTAGGATTTATGTTTCTATTAGGTAAGACATAAGTCTGAAATTCCACTTGTATTTCATGTCACACTCAAATGATACATAAGTCCCAAAATATAAAAATCGGGGATTATGTCCCTGGAAGTTAAGTTCCTGTGCGAAATGTATTGTGCAAAAACTATTTTATAGGAGAATACTTTCATGCTAGAGAAAACTATTATGCGAGAAACATTTTATAATTGCGAGAAGCTTTGTTTTCTCGGATGATAGTTTTCTTGCATGATATATTTCGTGCATGTTTTTTCAACTAATATTTGATTTTTTTTTATATTCATGTTTTTGAAAACAAGAACAAGATCATACGACTTGTATAGATGATGTGTAATTTATCATTTTTTTTTCGAACACTTTATGTTTTGTAAAAAAAAAAATTCAAACATATGTACATAAAAGAGTAACCGAACTGCATTGATTATTTATAGTTTGTTCAGAGTAAAATATGTACGTTCTTTCAAAAATAAATATGTATAAACATATTTCCATAATAAAATGCAACCTTCTGGTGAAAGATATTATTCCGTTGGTGATGCAGTTTCCAGTTATTATATTGATAAATTTATTTAAGTACTGAGTCAGGCTGGATAATTATATATAAAAAAAAGAACACTCAAATTAACTGGCACATATTTTTGGAAGCCCGTAACCTCGATTTTATACACATCAAAGGGTGATTTTTGTTTTTATAAATTCAAGGAAAATGAATTTTAAATAAAATTTACCTTCCTCGTAATATAAAGTTTATAATTAAATAAGCATTAAATCATCCAACAGATTAATTGGAACAAGGTATATCATATCATGAGTTCATTTTCAGTTTTACAGAATTAATTAATTATTGGAATTTTTTATATTTTGGAGGTCAGTTATTAAAGGATTTTAAACAGAGACAATCAGCCTTGTACTTAAAAAAGTTGAAAGATAGTTTTTTGAAGATCTAAAAATGAAAAAAGTACAATAGAATCATCTAAAACTCGTTTCAATAATTAATAAGCATAAATAAGTAAGAACAGCCGCCTCAAAACGAAAGCAGATAAAGGCTTCCGATTTACCAAGTTTAAAGTAGCAGGTAATACGTAATACGTTAATAAACAAGTTTAATGTAGTAGTGATAATTAGCTATATGCTGACAAAAGAGTAGTCGAAAACTCTGTATATCGTAGGCTTTCACTAGGCATTCACCTCAGAGAAAGAACCTGTGATGATAAACGTGTTTCTTAATAAAAAGTGACAAAAGATTGCCTTTCGAAAATGCTTCAGCTAGAATAATTAAGAATATCGAAGATTCTCATCCAGGATTAAGCAGGAATTACCTCAGAAAAACGTATTTCCTCTCTTATCACTGCAAACTGAGAAGATAACTCAGTATTCTTTGCCTAGTGAACAGTGGCACATGCAATTTCTGTAATGCTTACGGGGAAACACCTGTCCATAAATAAGGTAGATGTACTGCACTCGTGCATCAAAAACTCAAGTACCTTGGACATCACCACATAGAAAAGAGTAAACTACAATCTCTTAAAATACTCCTCATACCTACGTTTTTCAAGGTAGCAAGTTTGGAGGAAGAGCTGTAGAATGAGTAGCCCCACTCATCTCTAGACGGGAGCTAAATAGATCTTAAGTTCATTTATTCATTCTCATCCGAGTGTTGTATAAAATTCAAAATAGCGAAGTTAACATAGTCACCGAAGGGTTAGAAAATTGTTAAGCAGGATTTCCTGAACTTTCAACCAATGAAAACCAAGTATAGAAAAGGTAGACTAAGTTTAAAAAAGGTATTCCCTTTTGGAACGATACATAGATAAGATCATTAACTTAGTCTAAGTTACAATGCCCAAAGACAGGGATATCAGCTCTATATGCTCCATCTACAATGAAGACGATCCTATCTTCTATTGTACCGCTTGGAATAATGGTTTGTAAGTTGGTAATATTTTGAGCACCTTAAGCTTATTTGTAACATTTTTAACGGAATCACCATTGTCTGACATGGCAGAGTGAACAAATGCTGAAAACGCCAAATGAAGTGAAGACTCAACATCTTTTATTAGACTTCACGGGCATATCGAAATAATCAATTTCAAGCTCTATATGTCGATAACCGAATTCTGTTCCAACTGTGTCAAGGTGTAATGTGCAACTTCGGAGATGCTCCAACTTCTTTAACCCATCCGAAAAATAGGTTTTCTCGAGGTCTGCAAAGTAGGCCTCCGTGGAGGTGATGACCTCCTCATTCGACTCAAATTTCTGCCCGGCGAAAAATTTTTTCAAGTTTGCAAACAAAAAAAAGTAGCACGGGGCCAAATCTGGAGAATACGGTGGATGGGACAGCAGTTCGTAGTGCAATTCGACCAATTTGACCACTGCTCTGAAGTGGTCTCACGGTTGCGCTTGTTGTCCGGAGTGAGCAAACGCGGCACACATCGCGCTGACAGCTTTCTCATGCCCAACATTTCATGGAGGATATAACCCACTGTTTCAGCTTCCTCGCGCACCTTCAATCGGCGGTCTTCCAATACGAGATCATTGGGTTTTGACACGTTATCCTCCGTGGTAGCCATTTTCGGGGCACCTGAACGGGGCTCATCAAAAACCGATGTGCGACCACGTTGAAACTCGTCATCCCAATTTTTGACGGTCGCCATCAAAGAAGAAGAGTCACCGTACATAGCATATAAGAGCTCTTTGATTTAGCTGCGCGATTTCCCTTCCAAAAACAAGAATCGAATTATCGACCGATATATCCATTTTTTCATTTTTTTAAAATTCGCGGACAAGCTGGCTACCAGACGTGGTCAAAACAAAACTAAGAGTCCGATTCGGCTGAAATTTTGACAGTAGCCGTCTAAGAGAATGAACTAGACGATAGTAAATCTCTCTTACGATGCTGGCACCATCGGGCGGTGAGGTTAAGTACTTATCGGAACGCCCTCGTATTTAACAAAGCCCAATTCACCACAAAATCCAAAAGGCTAAACGGCAGAAAAACTAATTATTCGTATCTATTTTTTTTAATTCCCGTTGGACTAACTATCTTTTGGTACCTTATTCTAGTAACCATGCTATCAAGATTGTATTTTATTCGCAGCTCATTTTGGCTGTTAGCTCTACGTTGTCAGATAGCAAAATTATCCTTCCCGTACTTGAGAACGTTTATCATCTAACGAGACAGGTATGTTTCCGCAATCGTATAGTTGCAGTAGATCTTCGAGATCTTAACATAAATAAATCTGGTAGCCCTGATTCCAATTCCAAGTCCAATTTCTCCTGTTCTTCCTCACTGGCAAAATCGTTGCGTAAGCTTTTCACTCGGAATCTTCCATAGAAGATAGAAAACAGCATAAGTCCAGTCTAGTACTTTCCTACACTTACTTTTACCGACCAATTGAACTTATAAATTATTATCATTCCAAGGTTATGGAATCACTGATCAATTATCAGCTCAAATGACCAAGCATTTTTAATGACCAGCAACAGGGTTTCTGCAGCAATTGTTACACTTGTGATCTGATGGCAGATCTTTACATTGTTTTGGAGAAAGTAAGATTATTGCGCTTGATATTTCTAAGGTATTCGCTTGAGTTTGGCATCAAACTCTCGAATTGAAAATGCATGGGCTTGCCATCAATGAAACACTTATTCTTTAGATTAGAAATTACATTCTGGATCGTTCAAAACATTTTCTATTGGACGATTTCAAGTCTGATATTCATAAAATAAATGCTGGTGTTCCTCAGGCCTCCGTTTTGTCTCCGACTCTCATTGTTTTGCTGGCGACTCTAACCTTAGCTTTTCATACTTGTTCCCAATTTCACGCCCATCTTCTTCAGAAGTGGAATTACAACGCTACCGTATGATAAGATTTTTTACGCTCAGATTTTTACCACATTGTTAAATGGTATCTAAAAATCTTTCGAAAACTCAATGCTATCTAATGTCGTTAAAGGAATATGTAGCCTTTATGCCATTGTCCTTGAATGGTACTTGCATTGAAGAAGAAGAAAAGATCTGACTATTTTCAAATTTCTCAATATTATTTTTTCACTTTTCTATTTAAAGCGTAACCCATCCCTCATGCCACTTTCTATCAGCAGCACTTGCATGGATGAATCTGACAAGCTTTCAGTTCTGAGTACATTATGAGTTATGTGCAGCACAAACCACATTTTATGGAATGAGCACATATTCGACGTTGCGCTACGAAGTGCTTAGGTTTTCTTCAAAGATGCAATATATGTGCTCTTATAACACACTTAAACTTCTTGGATAGAATGCAAAATAGAGCTATAAAAATGATAGGTGATATTACTATAATAGAAACCTTTTTATCTCTTAAGCATGGACGTAACGTTGTCTATCTATCATTCATTATTATATCATTATTTTTAAAAAGAGCGTTCTAATGAAATAAGCAGTTGCTGCATTCGCCCCTAGAACAATTCAACCGTAATACCCGTGTTTCAGAGAATGCACATCAATTAACACTTGAGTCCAACTTCGAATGTACTATCAAGTCCAGAGATTCATTCCTTAGCCGTAGCACACGAATGTGGAGTGCCTTGTCGGGCTCTTAAACTTAAAAACTTATGTGCATCGATAACTCCTATTAAATCCTTCCCTTTTCCCTGAAGCTCCCACAGCTTTAACCATATTTAAGGTACAGTGCAAAACTGCATAGACACTCCACATTTCAAGCATTTACTGACAGTGTTATTAACTCTGGTTACTTAAACGTGTTAAAGACAAATTTTAATTAATTATAAAATACTTTGATAATTGCTTATTAACACGATAAATGGGCTGTGTCACTGTGTTAATCGATGTTGAAAATATAACTACCTTCGTCTGTTTAATTTTTCACTTTTTTTTTTTCAATTCATTGAATTTAAAATTGAATTAAGGATTTTTTTTAAATAGTCTCTTGTGAAAAAAACGCGGACGGGTGATTTTTGCTAAAGTCAATAATTTATACATAGATATTGGTAAGGACCTATTGATTTTAATTTTTGATTTAATATAATATTTTAATTGTGTGAAAATAATGGTGTCTGATTTAAAATCGATGCTTTCATCTTGTTGACTAAAAGTATTCTATTTTTGTTTTTAATAAAAATTGAAATATATTGTTTCATTTGTTGACTTTTGAGGATGACACGATAATTCAAAATAATACATTCATAAATAAAATTGAGTCTGTTTTCATAAATTATGTTATTGAACTTCCGTGCTATTTGATATTTAAATGGTAATAATTTTTTGTTTGATTTTTTTTTATTTATTTTTATTATTTATTTTAATTAACAACAAAACTGCAAATTGTTGATGAAAGCGCATTAAATAAGCATTGTG
The DNA here is from genome assembly GCA_911387755.1 of Chrysotoxum bicinctum. Lineage (NCBI taxonomy): Eukaryota > Metazoa > Arthropoda > Insecta > Diptera > Syrphidae > Chrysotoxum > Chrysotoxum bicinctum. Next base: position 12,652,908 of record OU426990.1, read on the forward strand.
AATTGTTTGTTTTTTTCTTAATAAATACAAAAGTATGTTAAATAAATCAGGTTAAATTTGAAATAAAATGAGGGGAAAAAATAAAGTCAGTTTTCCACTGATTTGTTCCAATGATGCATTTCAATGATGCATTTCAAATGAAGAATATGCATTCCCTTATATTTCCTTTCCTATTTGGTAGTCTTTAATGACTGACAATAATTTAAATGACTGGAACATAAGTTTTTTTCGTTCATTTTATGTTCATCGGTTTCAGTGGCAAGAGTTTGAAATTAGGATTGATTGATTTGGTTTATTCTGATTGAAATCAATCAATCTTTCGGTGCACGGATCACAAAGACCAAATTAATCGCGATTGACACAGCTCTAAAGCATTCGTAAAAAAATCGACCGAACTCGAGATTTTGATCAGACTTTACATTACCATGATGGAGAAGACTAAAATGGTGGACATCTCAATTCTGTCTGTTTCTGTTCGACTAAAGCCTTAACGGCCCGGCCGATTTTAATTTTAAAATTTTTCCCCTCACACGTTTTTTCTTTTGTTTTTCAGACTACTAAAGAAGTTGTTTTAGTCATTTAAAACATGAATTTTATGCTTATGTACAATTTGTAATGAAATTATTTATGAAACCCTTCAAAACTACGCTACAACATACATAGCCAAATATTTTTTCACCACGATCAATGTAAATAGACCATTGATATTTCTAGTTCGAAAGAACCACTGAACCAATTGTACAAATTGTTTTCGAAGATCGACAAATGGGCATTTTGATTAACCAATTTCCGATCACGATCTTTCTCTTGCTTACTTACTCTCGACACAGACGGTCCAACTAGCAGCCCCCGTGACTTGTGAATAGTCTAATTATTTAATATAATACAGCACATGTAAGTTCAAAACATATTTAAGAGTTCTTAATGTACAATGCATTTATTTCAAACCTTTTTGCAATTACTTCTTAAAGTGACGTAAGGTATTTAATTGGAAAAATCGTGATTGGAATTGGGATAATACTCGTGTGGTGATCGAATGTCCAAATTGTACATGTACCTAAGAACTGTACATCCATTGTAGTTTTTTAAATATTTTTCTTATAATAAATATTGTATAAAACGTAAGTAAAACAAACTTTAATTGTTTTAAATACAATTTATTTATTAAAGTCTATTGATCGATTGACACAGGGAGAAGCGATTGAGAAATCAAAATCTCCAGAGAGTCATCACGTGTAGAGATTTTAAGTCTTAATCGTATATGTACCCTGATGCTTTTTTCTATCGCCACCGTGGTCTAGGAGCAAGACGTTACCAACCAGCTTTAGAGCCTTCGTTAGCATTCAGCATCATTACGACTCATCTGTAAAGAAGCTCTGAAGATTATAACTCTTGCCATCACGTTGAAATTTACGCCCATAGTACCATATAGTACATTGCTTGAAGCACCCGAGGTCCACAATAAGACAAAACCCTCCATAAACTCAACCTTGCCATATCGTCGAAATGTGCTGTCCGGAAAAGTTTAACCTCAATTTTCCTAACTTAAATTAAGAACAGAGAGGAAAAAGTGAAAAAAAAAAAACAGACAAGCTAAATCAGAAAAATTGGAAATAAAAAATAGTTTATTACTGAATTTATAGTTAATATAGTCGATAAATTAAAACTAAAGTTCAAGACACGTGACATTTGATTTTGATGATAAAGTGTAAAACAAAAGGAATTATTATTTATTATTAAGAATATAGAGTATGAGAGTGGAAAAAAGTAGAAATCAATAATGTCCAATTAGTCAAAAAGAGAAAAAAAAAGAATACCCTATTTGCCAATCTCCATAACTTAAATCAAATCATATAAAAAAAAAATATTTTAAATCCTTACGAAAAACAAATAAAAACAAAACAACGAAAAACTGATAAGAGAATCTACATACATCAAGCATTGTGCGCACAACGTTGGATGGATCCTCGACACAACAAGTGAGTAATTTGAAATCAATTGATTATTATTTTTATTTGAGTTAGAGGTATGGGTAAATGCCTACATAAAATATTCAACTTTTTATCACTCCTATATTGCATATAAATTTACTTCTCATACAAAATTCCTTAATGTTAAACTTTAATTGAGACACCCTGTCACGAAATTATGTTAGAATAGTTTTTTTTGTTGAGAATTTAATTTTCGTAAAGATCAAAATCAAATTTATGAGTCAAAATTAATGAAGATACGCATTCGTCATACTTAAAGAGAGAAGAATTCACTCAATCGTGTGCAGACTGAGTTGCACTCACTCTTTTTTCAGTTATAAAAAAATAATAATACATTGTACCTGACCTTGAGTGTATTTTTTTTGTGCTAGGAAAGAATAAAATGAAAGAGTGTTTATTCAGACAAGTCTGTTACTCAATTATTTGCTCCAATTTGAGTTATCTGCAAAACCCAGTAGAGATAATGATCTTCTTATCTTATTACGAGTAGTAGAGAGAACTTGAAAATGAAATGTTAATTTTTTTTGGACTTATTTGATTTTCTTTTGTTTATATTATTAGAATGTAATTATGTACTAAACTTAATTTACGAATTTAAATATAATGGATTTTGAAATGGAAACTTTAATGTTGAGCATTATTTGTTAATAATGGATTTTTAGATTAATAAATTAAAGGGGAAAGGTAAGAGATAAGGATTGGGTAGGTACGAGGAATATGTGACATGAGAGGGAAAAGGGGCTACACTATCATTCACTTTTGGCATGTGTAGTATGGTGGCAGCATAGATCGCTGCAGGATAAGGGTTGCCACATAGCTATTGCTAGCGCAACAAAACATCTGTTGTGTTGATTTCATCTTTCTTGGTTTTGTGCAGAGTGAGACGATTTTAGTCATTTCGATTGTTTTTTTTTGTGTATTGTAAAGTTTTTTGAGAATGGCACGAATATTTTTTTTATTTTTGAGGGTATAAGTCAGCAAGATTCCCCCCCATCCGACGAGTGAAGCCGTGCGTCGACAAGCGTGCCACCTGCTGATGTACAAGGAAAATAAAACCTTACTTCCAACCTTCACAAAATAATTTGGCGCCCAACGACTAGGCCTGTTTTTATCAAAGCTTGCTTTGACAGATAGAGTTTAGTATTTATGTTTTAAAAAGTAATGTGTTGCCGAAAAGCGTTTATAGTTCAAAAGAAACAAAAACCAATCAGTGCGACATACAATTATTCAGTTGATTCCGTTTACGTATAAGTTAGTGGTTTTCCTTAGAACCGGTCAATTAATTCCCGAGTAAAATAAAAGACGTTTTAGTTTCCATCACTGATGATTTAGAGGAAAAAATGATGATAAGGAAAATCCAGCTTCATTTTTGTTCTGAGTTGCAGTGGAAGATGAGCTTGTCGCTTCTCTTTCCGCAACTTATTTTCGAGAAAAAAAAATTTTTGTCGCTCAACAATGCTCAAGATCTAGTCACATGTTCCAAATGCAGACTCCAGTTTTGTCTTTTATCTTTCCCCGATATAAATGAATATAAATACCCAACAATATAAATAAAGTACAATATTTTGTTATTATAAACAGCAACCCAATAGAAAAAGAATCTTTAACCTATTTTTCTCTGTGTAAATAATAAAAAAAAAAAAAAAAAAAAAAAACTCTTTTGATTCAGTTCAAAATTCAGCGATATTATCCGAGACAGGTTAACGTATTATGTCAGACGTTCAAGGCAATATACCTAATCAAAGTAATGGTGCAATTCCAAAAAAGAAGGACAAGGGTACAAGTGGAACTACACGTTCCGGGAATAGATATAAACCAAATTTTGTTAGAAATCAAAATCATAACTCACCATTTAGATCAAACCCTCGAGTAAGACATACGCCAGTGAAAGTAGTGGTAGATAAGATGGCAGAGGGAAATAATTTGAACTTACCCGACCCAGTAGAGTCTGTTCGAGACTTTAACATAGAGCCAGAAATAGAAAATAATGTCGAACAGCTAGCTAACTTGATAGAGCGTGAAGAAATAAGTTTCGCAATAAATGGAGAAAACCCACAAATTCAAAATAATCCACAAAATGAGTCATTAAAAAGCTATGTATCCAACATTTTGCAACAAGGCTTAAAAAACTTGCATGCACAGCTTTTACTATCTCTTAATGAAGCACTCACAGATAGCATTGAAAAGACAGTTTTACCCACTGTAAGAAATATGGTCCAAAATAAACAGGTAGCTGGTCAAAAACCAAACAACCATAGACGAGCCAAAAGAAATAGTAATAACCAAATTGAAACATCCCAGACAAGAAATAATTTTAGTTTCCAGGCCAATGCTCCATCTACAGTGGATGGACAGATTAATCCTCACTCAGAATTACCGCCTCGTACAAACAATGTTCATCCGACTACCGGTAATTTAAATTCTTCTTCCACATCCAACACCAACAACAACTGCTCTGGCTTGCCATTTAATCAAGATCCCTACCTTAATGCCAATTTTTTTTATCAATCTAAGAATAAATTTGATCTTGATCGTTGGGGAATTAAATTTGACGGAACTGATAAGTCGATGTCGATTGAAGACTTTATATTTCGAGTAGAGACTCTAAAAGAAAATTATCAAATGCCTTGGTCCGAAATTGTCAAAAACTTTCATCTCCTCTTGAAGGAAAAAGCTCAAACTTGGTTTTGGCAGTACTTGCAGGATAATCCCCGTCTGGAATGGCAGGAGTTGCGTAGTGCCATACTTAAAAAATATCGCAGTCATGAAACTGACTTTGAAGTCATTAAACAAATAATGGAACGACGCCAGTTACCAAATGAGTCCTTCGATGATTACTTCAATGCCATTCTAGATCTCCGAAACCGTTTGCGAGAACGAATGCGAGAGAACGATCTATTAAAAATCGTAAAAAGCAATATAAACAATCGCCTGATGCAGTATATCTATCCCATGTCGATATACTCACTCGAACACTTGCGCGACGAATGCAAGAAGACTGAAAGAATGTTGACATCCAGAGATGCATATCGTCTCCGATATAATCAGACCGGATATCAACGAAATGTTCATGAATTAGATAAACCAGATTTTTATCACGAGGATGATATAAGTGCCATTGATAACAAAAACATTCCTGCACGGAATCGAGTATGCTTCAACTGTAAAAAAGAAGGACATAACTTCATGAATTGTCCATCCCCGGAAAGAAAATTATTCTGTTATAGATGTGGATTGGATGGATATACGACTCCACATTGCCCGACATGTAACCCACAGGCGGAAAACCGGAAGGTGAGCGAGAAGTACTCCGGGGAGTCTCGCTCGTTTCTGACCAATCCAAACCCGGCTCAAAAACAGTAAAAATTGCCATAAATTCGGAGGAATCACACTGTTCCCCAAACCTACCAACAGTGGTCACGACCTCTGGATTGAAAAGTAATAAAATTAACCCATATAAAACTTACGAAGAAAGACTCAATCGATATAATGAATTAAGAGCAAAAATATTTTCAGTTGAAGAATTCAACATAGTTGACCCTTTTAAAAAACCAAACAAAACTTCACTTAGGAAAAAGAAGAGACGTTTTTTTTCAAAATTAATAGACTCGTCCCAATTTATAGATGAACATGATCGTCGGCCCTATGCCACAGTGCGTATTGGTAACGAGGATGTCAAAGGACTCCTCGACAGTGGTGCGTCTATTTCTTGTCTAGGCACAGGTTGTGGAGATTTTGTTAAACGAAACAAGCTAAAAGTTATAGACTTCAAATCGGGAATAAAAACAGCCGATGGAAGCAAACAACGCATAGTAGGAAGAGTAAATATTGCAATGAGCTATAATAACACTTGTCGCAGAATCGATCTATATCTTGTTCCAACTCTTACCCAACCGTTGTACCTAGGCATTGACTTTTGGATAGAGTTCCAGATTTGTCCAAAACTTATTTCCGAAATCGTTGACTATGACCCTAATACCAAACATGACTTGACTGATGACCAGGAAAAGGCATTAAAAAATATAGTAGAAATATTCCCTTCCTTTTCTAAGTTAGGACTAGGGAAAACTAATGTTGACACCCACGTTATAGACACAGGTAGCGCAGACCCGGTAAAACAACGGAGTTATCCTGTTTCACCTGTTATTCAATCGCTCATTAATGAGGAAATCGATCGGATGATGGCTTTAGGTGTAATCGAAGAAAGCCGAAGCCCGTGGTCATCACCGGTTGTACTTGTTAGGAAACCCGGAAAAAGCCGATTATGTATTGACTATCGGAAAGTCAATGCCCTAACAAAGAAAGATGCCAATCCTATCCATAACATTGATTCCATACTAAGTCGCCTTGGCGATACTTATTTTATATCCAGCATCGACCTTAAAGACGCATACTGGCAAATTCCGCTTGATGAGAAGTCGCGGGAGAAAACAGCATTTACTGTGCCAGGAAGACCATTGATGCAATTTACTGTCATGCCGTTCGGTACATGTAATGCGCCAGCAAGGATGTGTCGCGTAATGGACAAAGTTATTCCATCAGCACTTAGGGAATATGTTTTCGTCTATATAGACGACCTTCTTGTCATCTCTGCGGACTTCGAAACCCATCTTCGTCGACTGGAAACTGTAGCTCAATGCCTTAGACATGCGAATCTTACAATAAATGTTGAAAAATCGAAATTTTGCCAACGTGAACTAAAATTCCTTGGGTATATAGTTGGTAACGGTCACCTTCAACCTGACCCAGGAAAGGTTCAAGGTATAAACGATTTTCCGATTCCAAACAGTGTGAAACAGGTCCGTAGATTCTTAGGGATGTGCGGCTGGTATCGTAGATTTATTAAAAACTTTGCCAGTCTCGCAGCCCCAATAACTGATATGCTCAAGAAGAGCAACAAAAAATTTGAAATGTCTTCTGAAGCGTTAGTAGCTTTTGAGGAACTCAAGACAGCGCTATCAACGGCTCCATTATTGAACAAGCCTGATTATGATAAAATGTTTTCGGTGCAGTGCGATGCATCAGATCAAGGTGTCGGAGCTGTTTTGTTTCAAATTAATAATGAAAACGTAGAGCAACCCATAGCATTTTATTCGCAAAAATTGAACCCATGCCAATCCAACTATACAGTCACTGAAAAAGAGTGCCTTGCAGCTATTTTGGCCATCAAAAAGTTCCGGCCATATATTGAAGGGTCACACTTTCGGGTCATTACTGACCATTCTAGCCTTAAATGGCTAATGACTCTTAAGGATCTGAGCGGTCGATTGGCTAGATGGTCCCTTAAGCTGCAGGCATTCGATTTCGAAATTGAACACAGGAAAGGTTCAGCCAATGTCGTGCCTGACGCGCTGTCGCGAGCTTTTGTTGACAGCATTGATGCTGAAGACCCAAATGATTTGGCAATAGACCTTGAATCCGATGATTTTAAGAGCAAAGAATATAGTTCTTTAATTTACAAAATTGAACAAAACCCAAACCAATACCTAGACATTAAAATCCAAGAAAAACGGATTTACAAAAAGTTTTTCCCAGCTGACGGTGACGTTGATAAAACAGACCTTCAATGGCGACTTTGGATACCACCCAGTCTCGCTCCTGAACTTATCCGAAAGGCTCACGTTCCACCCAACTGTAGTCATGGCGGCTTAGCTAAAACATTGTCAAGGTTGAGAAATTATTATTTTTGGCCGAGAATGGCAAAGGATGTTAAAGAATTTATATCACAATGCGTTGTGTGTAAAGAAAGCAAAAAAACAAATAAGATCATAAAACCACCAATGGCCACCCACATTGCGTTTGAAAGGCCATTCCAAAAGCTTTATATAGATTTTATGGGGCCTTATGTGAGATCAAAGCAGGGAAATACATATCTTTTCGTGTTATTAGATCATGTTACAAAATTTGTGCTTTTAAAGCCTATTCCAAAAGCAAATACACAAACAGTCATTAACTTTTTGAGCCAAAATGTATATAGTGTTTTCGGAGTGCCACAGTATATCCAATCAGATAATGGCAAACAATTTGTGTCTGCTCAGTTTCAACAACACCTTGCCAAGCATGGAATACGCCACATAAAAACAGCTCTATACTCGCCTCAGGCTAATGCGTCAGAACGGGTAAATCAATCAATTCTATCAGGAATACGCTCTTATATTAAAAAGGATCATAGAGAATGGGATAAATATATTCCCGAAATCCAACAATCTCTTTGCACTGCAGTTCATCAGTCGACGTCAAAAACCCCTTATTTCTCATTATTTGGGACACAAATGGTTACGCATGCCAGCTGGTATCCATTGTTACAAAACTTGGAGCTTCTGAATGACCCAGAGTTTCAAGCAGTGAGTAAGGCCGATCGCATTGGGTTGATTCAAGATCAACTGAAGGATCACCTTAAATTAGCGTTTGACAAACATGCAAAGAATTATAATCTTAGATCGTCAAATAAAAAGTTTCAACCAGGTCAAGAAATTTATCGTAAGAACTTCGTACAAAGTGATGCGAGCAAGAAAATTAACGCTAAATTCTGCCCAAAATATCTCAAGTGTAGAGTAGTACGCGGAATAGGAAACGCACTTTATGAAGTGGCTGATACTAAAGGCAAAATTGTTGGAATTTTCCACTCAAAAGATTTAAAAGCATAAAACAAAATGAGACTCTTATCTCAGGGCATGGGTCGAGCCACACGTCTTATTATAATAACGAAATATAATTTCCATTTCTTTTTCACATGACCATGTTTCTAAACAAATGGTTTTGTAATGAAATTATTTATGAAACCCTTCAAAACTACGCTACAACATACATAGCCAAATATTTTTTCACCACGATCAATGTAAATAGACCATTGATATTTCTAGTTCGAAAGAACCACTGAACCAATTGTACAAATTGTTTTCGAAGATCGACAAATGGGCATTTTGATTAACCAATTTCCGATCACGATCTTTCTCTTGCTTACTTACTCTCGACACAGACGGTCCAACTAGCAGCCCCCGTGACTTGTGAATAGTCTAATTATTTAATATAATACAGCACATGTAAGTTCAAAACATATTTAAGAGTTCTTAATGTACAATGCATTTATTTCAAACCTTTTTGCAATTACTTCTTAAAGTGACGTAAGGTATTTAATTGGAAAAATCGTGATTGGAATTGGGATAATACTCGTGTGGTGATCGAATGTCCAAATTGTACATGTACCTAAGAACTGTACATCCATTGTAGTTTTTTAAATATTTTTCTTATAATAAATATTGTATAAAACGTAAGTAAAACAAACTTTAATTGTTTTAAATACAATTTATTTATTAAAGTCTATTGATCGATTGACACAGGGAGAAGCGATTGAGAAATCAAAATCTCCAGAGAGTCATCACGTGTAGAGATTTTAAGTCTTAATCGTATATGTACCCTGATGCTTTTTTCTATCGCCACCGTGGTCTAGGAGCAAGACGTTACCAACCAGCTTTAGAGCCTTCGTTAGCATTCAGCATCATTACGACTCATCTGTAAAGAAGCTCTGAAGATTATAACTCTTGCCATCACGTTGAAATTTACGCCCATAGTACCATATAGTACATTGCTTGAAGCACCCGAGGTCCACAATAAGACAAAACCCTCCATAAACTCAACCTTGCCATATCGTCGAAATGTGCTGTCCGGAAAAGTTTAACCTCAATTTTCCTAACTTAAATTAAGAACAGAGAGGAAAAAGTGAAAAAAAAAAAAAACAGACAAGCTAAATCAGAAAAATTGGAAATAAAAAATAGTTTATTACTGAATTTATAGTTAATATAGTCGATAAATTAAAACTAAAGTTCAAGACACGTGACATTTGATTTTGATGATAAAGTGTAAAACAAAAGGAATTATTATTTATTATTAAGAATATAGAGTATGAGAGTGGAAAAAAGTAGAAATCAATAATGTCCAATTAGTCAAAAAGAGAAAAAAAAAGAATACCCTATTTGCCAATCTCCATAACTTAAATCAAATCATATAAAAAAAAAATATTTTAAATCCTTACGAAAAACAAATAAAAACAAAACAACGAAAAACTGATAAGAGAATCTACATACATCAAGCATTGTGCGCACAACGTTGGATGGATCCTCGACACAACAAGTGAGTAATTTGAAATCAATTGATTATTATTTTTATTTGAGTTAGAGGTATGGGTAAATGCCTACATAAAATATTCAACTTTTTATCACTCCTATATTGCATATAAATTTACTTCTCATACAAAATTCCTTAATGTTAAACTTTAATTGAGACACCCTGTCACGAAATTATGTTAGAATAGTTTTTTTTGTTGAGAATTTAATTTTCGTAAAGATCAAAATCAAATTTATGAGTCAAAATTAATGAAGATACGCATTCGTCATACTTAAAGAGAGAAGAATTCACTCAATCGTGTGCAGACTGAGTTGCACTCACTCTTTTTTCAGTTATAAAAAAATAATAATACATTGTACCTGACCTTGAGTGTATTTTTTTTGTGCTAGGAAAGAATAAAATGAAAGAGTGTTTATTCAGACAAGTCTGTTACTCAATTATTTGCTCCAATTTGAGTTATCTGCAAAACCCAGTAGAGATAATGATCTTCTTATCTTATTACGAGTAGTAGAGAGAACTTGAAAATGAAATGTTAATTTTTTTTGGACTTATTTGATTTTCTTTTGTTTATATTATTAGAATGTAATTATGTACTAAACTTAATTTACGAATTTAAATATAATGGATTTTGAAATGGAAACTTTAATGTTGAGCATTATTTGTTAATAATGGATTTTTAGATTAATAAATTAAAGGGGAAAGGTAAGAGATAAGGATTGGGTAGGTACGAGGAATATGTGACATGAGAGGGAAAAGGGGCTACACTATCATTCACTTTTGGCATGTGTAGTATGGTGGCAGCATAGATCGCTGCAGGATAAGGGTTGCCACATAGCTATTGCTAGCGCAACAAAACATCTGTTGTGTTGATTTCATCTTTCTTGGTTTTGTGCAGAGTGAGACGATTTTAGTCATTTCGATTGTTTTTTTTTGTGTATTGTAAAGTTTTTTGAGAATGGCACGAATATTTTTTTTATTTTTGAGGGTATAAGTCAGCAAGATTCCCCCCCATCCGACGAGTGAAGCCGTGCGTCGACAAGCGTGCCACCTGCTGATGTACAAGGAAAATAAAACCTTACTTCCAACCTTCACAAATTTTCTGTGATAAGATTCATTTTTGAAATTCTTAGTCTATTACAAAAGAGCGAGTTTGTGCGACCCAGTATGTTAAATAAATCATTTAATTTATTGATGTGTTAGCTTAGAACAAAATAAACTGACTTAAGGACTTGTGTGGCAGAGCTTAAGATAGTTTCCTTAAATGAAGCTAACTTACCTTTACTTCTTCTTAGATGATAATTTATCAATAATAATAATTTATCATCAAAAGCACTTAATCATTATCTGTCAATTATCTCTATCCCTGAAGTAGAGACAAAAAAAAAAAATTGCAAATCTGAAAGCCATTTACTGTCAATTGCAATAAATGTCCCCTTCAGTCAGTTTATCGCTAATGCATTTTCAAAACGACAATTTTCCTACACATTTTATTTAATAATTGAAAAAAAAAAAAAACTGAGACGAGGCTTGTCTATAGTTCTATTATTCCTAAGGGGACACCTTCCTTTATAAGAGATATTATTTTCTACACTTGACATCTTTAAAGATTTTAAAATCACATAAGAATAATAAAATATTTTACAAAGTTAAATGTATTTCCTTCATAATATGAAAAGCTTTCAATATATGATTCATATGGATGGCTATTACACGATGCATTCAGACGCGTGGGACTTTTTGACCTACTTAAAGACAAAAGAGATACAAAAATCGGAAGATGAAAACTGACCTGTGTCGCATTTGTACAATTTTCTGTGCAACAATTTGACGTTTCTCTTTTCTCTTGTGCGTTTTTCTACTTTTCTGCTTCATATGATTTTCTTGTGAGAAAAGTAAACTTCGATGCAACGCACAGAAATACTTCGTATTAATGGCCAAACCACAATCTCGCGTTTGGTCGGTCGGGCTTTGACATTTTGAATAAAAACAATAGACTCTTATGAGGCAATCTGAAACGTTACCTCCGGCGTTGCGACCGCTTTATATCGTAATATCGTAAACGTCAGACCAACGCCAGGCCAAAGCAAAAGTAGATCTATTTTCTATTCGGTCGGGCGTTTGACAGTTCATTGTCGGCCGTATTTTGTATTTGTTTTGAAAGTTGAAAATTGAAGTGAAATAAGAAGTAAGTAATTGAAGTTCTTTTTTGTCTGGGAACTCCTTGCGAAAAATACCTTTAAAAAAATCAATTTTTATTGCAAACAAAAATAATTTCAGTGGCAGATACTACTTACATAAGGGTGAGAAATAATCTACACCTAGAAGAAATTGGTTTTCTCCAAGAATGCTTTTCTAGTTCTGGCTCGATAAAAGTTCTCAACAAAATCGAATGTCGCCGGTTTCATTCGGGTTATTTTAAAAAAAATGTTCTGGATCATGCTTTTGCATTGCATCATAATTAAGAGCAAAGAATCCATCAGTGTCTCTGCTTAAATTGAGCTCCCGAACCCATCGCTGCCTTTCTACTCTTTTTTCGTCGTTTTTAAATGCCTCATACCCAGCATAGCTCACAACACCGAACAAGGAAGAGTCAAGGAGGTCATCAAGATCATCCATATCGGCCATATCCATCTCTTGTTTAAGAAAATAGCTTTACAAATTAACTATTTTAAATGCCCAAAATTTAAAATACGCAATATTATATACCTTGTAAATTAATAACCAGTAACAAAATTCATTGGAATATAACAATTAAGTAGGTACTTATCAAAGATGTCATGGAAATGTCAGTCAACGCTCGAGGTTTGAAGCTAAATTTCGTTTTACAAATGCTACGGTCGCGCTTTTTGACACACAAAATCGTATATACGATCAAACGCCCATTTAACGCCGGACCGACGAACGCGAGATTGTGATTTGGCTATAATGCTTCTATATTTTAAAGAGCACAGACACAAAGCAAACCCAAAATGAAAAACAGAGAGAACTGTCAAATTGGATTGATGGATCTAGTTTCAACGTGTAAAAGCGTTTGAACCAACGGACGAAACAACAAAGAAGAATTTGAAGAAGCGAATGCATCTAGGTGCCATACTAATCATGTCCCTGAGATACGGGAGCTGGGTGTTCAGAAGGGTGTTAGTGTTTAGGGCGCGATACCTAAAAAAAAATTTGAAAGTCGTATTGAGGACACACTTACAAAAATTTTAAATACTATCGTATCTACATTAGTCCAAAAATTTGTTAGACAGTTGGACGTTACATTATGTTTTCTCCTACTAGCAGAGCCACAATGTGAATGAGTTTCAAAGCCATAGATCAGAGTTGGTACGATCAGCGTTTTCACCAATAGCTTTCGAGCTATCAGAGGGGTAAAGAACTGTGTTACCCACAAAGTTTGAAGAATAGCATAAGCTTTGTGTTTATGTATTTATTCTAAGAATCTTAGTAGTTCCAGCATACTTCAATTTTATGTTTTGTAAGATCACAGGGGGAAAATAGGAAACATCGACAGCTTTTTTATAAATCACAACAGGAATTGATTTCTTGAGATTTAACACAAGACTATTTTGCTGGAACCAACGCGCAATGCGTTCAAGATCTTCATTAACACAATACACCGTGCTATGCTCTATAAGGCCTAATGGGAAACTAAAATACAGTTGTCAACGGCCTAGGCTTTGATGAAATCATCGCTTCCCATCGATCAGCTAAATCAAGCATCATTGTGCTTGGTTAATACTTGGATGGGGGACAGTCCAAATACAAACCGCGTGCTGTTGACATTTGTTTCTTCTATTGTTCTTTCTTTCTGTGTATGTCTCTCTCTGTTTTAATGTCTAAGCCGATGGTCTCAGTTACCAGTGCTTTTAATAATGTCTCTACTTCTTAGATTTATCAACGGAGTAGTATAATATGTAATGTTAATTGAAATACAATTGCACGTCATCGGCATACATTTGTTAAGAGCAATATTTCACTACAGGCGGTAATTCATTAACGTAGAGAGAAAACAACAGAGGACCGAAGATAGAACCTTGTTGTACACAACGTAAAAGCGGAGAAAGATCAGACAAGAAGTTATACAACTGCACTTACAGTTTTCGTCCAGACAGGTAGGAGGATAAAAATTTTACAGCACAAGTCGAAAAGTTAAAAAAATGCAGATGTTTTTCACATAAAATTGAGTGGTCAATCATATCAAAGGCTTTGAAGAAGTCTAAAAGGATTAGAAAGCTGACATATTCTTTATCCGTAACTTTCAACGAAGTTGTCATACAACTATGTCTTTTCCGAAACCCTGATTCCTTAGGTGTAAGCCGATTTGAAGTTTAAATATATGAGGTCATTTGATATTGCAAAATTCCTTAAAATACTTAAAGAGAAAAATGGTTAGATGGCAATGGGTCTAAACTCATTTTTCTTTGAGTTTTTGGGAACTGGTATTAGTTTTGCTAATTTTAACTTTATCCGATACTCCCATGTAGTTAAAATGAGATTAAAAATATTATTTATATACGGTAGAACAATTTAGGGTTCATCTCATCGGGGCCAATTGCGTTTGATACTTTAAATTACCTCAATGCTATCAACTATGTAAGCTAAAACCAAAATGAAACATTATCATCGTCATTCCCTGTCGAAAGTGTAGATTAAGTTGTGATTAGTAGAGATGCTGGAAGAGAGATGAGCTCATTGCTGTCCTTATCACCAATACAACCATATTTACTTTTGGCAACCCCAATCTGGCCAAAACATACCTTTGACTTTTTTCGTTCATTAGTAAAACTCTTACGGCACTCTTACGGCTTAAATTCTTAGCCAGACTTAAGTCGTGTATGTCATTTAGTTCAACAAACCACTTACTTTTGATATTTAAGGGCAATTCTAAGCTATGCTATTTTTTATTCAATATTACTTAATTTTAAAGTTTTGGGTTAAACTTCGTTGAATAGGTTAGATTTGCTTCTGAGTTATTCTAACTCAAAAGCGAAGATATGAATAATTTTCCTCACGTAATCTTCTCTATTGTATTGTTATAATAATGAACACCTTGTCCACGTTCTATTGCAACATTTGTGGTTCATACATAGTATTAACATAATTATTCTGTTCATTAATTTGGTCCCTAAGTGACACAAAGACATGTCATCAAGGCATTTGCGCACCCTCGTTCACACACACAACACATTCTATGACTTTCG
Source organism: Chrysotoxum bicinctum (assembly GCA_911387755.1). NCBI lineage: Eukaryota > Metazoa > Arthropoda > Insecta > Diptera > Syrphidae > Chrysotoxum > Chrysotoxum bicinctum. Next base: position 12,668,227 of record OU426990.1, read on the forward strand.
ATTAAATTCAATTTCAGTTTGTGTCATCACCTGATTTGATGATTTTTCTAAGCGAATGCCACCAAAGAAGGACGGACACAAAGGTTCTATTGCAAAATGGTATTTCACATTTTCTATAAAGAGCGTTAACCTCGTCAGGTTTGTAGCTTTTGTTCTATTAATTAAATCATGACATGCACTTAAACTCTTTCGTTGAATCTTCTTGAAAATCACATTCGACTTAAGAACACACAAGGACTGCCAATGATCTTTTGTGTTTTATTTGTTTGCGTTTTGTCAATAAAATTCATACAATGACTGATGAGATATAATCCACGAGTTTTTAAATTAAAGATATTTTTAATTGAACTTGATAAAAGCTTCTAAGTGACTTATTTTCCTCGAAGAAATTCGTGACAAAATAGATGCAATGTTACCTCCAATTAAGGTACTAATTTCATTTCAAGAACAAACTTACCTTTCGTAGTTTGACATTTCTTTAACTTCCCGGATACGGAAACCATAAGACACATTTCCGCTTAAACTCCAACACCACACAAAATCACTAAGAAAACTAGCGTATTGTAAGTTTATACGAACAGAAATGTACTTTTGTTATAGAGGAATGCAATGTGCTGCGCTGCGGGGTTTAAAAACATAAACAGCAATTAAATTGGATATCCTTAATGGAAAGTTCGTGGTGAAAATTGTAATTTTTTTATTTGTCAGTGTTAGTGATGCCACTTTAAGGAATTTTCAGAGATGCAATATCTATCATATAAAAAGAGCAACACATTTTTGCAGCTTAATTTTGCGCTCACTTAATGCATTATAACTATACCCTTAAAATCACTACCTAACCTAACTTAACCCAACTTCACTAATAGTTCTCACGTGAAAGAATTTGAACAACTTGTAGAGGTCCCAAGGACTACAGGTTTTGTCATACTAATTAGTATAGAACATAATTTGATGCATGCAGTGAATGTAAAATTTTCGTGTCATTTTTAGAAACAGTTTTGAATTGCGATACAATGTATAGTTCCTATATGGTAAGTTCTGCATTTGAAAAAAAGCGAACTCGGGATTTTGATAATAGTTGACATTAAGATGATAGATAACACGAAAAAAGTAGGTCCGGCAATTCCGTCTGTTTTTTTTTTTTTTTTTAATTCATTTTTATTTAATTCAATCTTATAACTATCTTAATACTAGACAAAAATTCATAAAACTAGCCTACTTATCAATTACTTATAACTAACTTACTGGCCCCATGCGGGCACTCTAAGTTAAACTATAACCTTATGACTAAACTGCCTTTCGGCCTAAGAATTCAATTTTATTTATTTTTTGTTTTTATGTTTTATTAGAAAATTTTGAAAAAAACTAATACTCTTGACTATTTTTGTTTTGTTACCTGAGAATAAACAGGTATGCAAGCCGGCCACGGCTGTAAGACCCCACCCCGACTACTCATTATCAAATGTAGAATGAAGCCACCAAAACTGGTTCTCCTGCTTCAGCCTATCAGTTTTGTCCCGTTCGGACACAGCCCTACTGAACCGTAGGAGCTCTTCTCCGTCTTGTGCCAGGACGTCCCGAGTGTATAGGAGCCGCCGGTCCACGGTTCTTCGTCTGACGTGGTAGATTAGCGGTACTGCCAATCTATCCTGTATCAGACCGCATCTATCTAAATAGAGGAATGCCTCTGGAGCAATGAAGCTACTCAAACGTGCATTTTCAAAATATTCGTCATTTGGGTAGAACGCCCCGAAAATAAAATTATTGGTCGAAGTCATAGCCCTCGCAATGTGACCCCGAATAAGTTTTATCACGAAATTGTCAACTCTGTTGATCCGAGCCCCGTTGTATAGAGCCTCGTTCGGATAATAGTGAACGTAAGAAGATTCGGGTGTCCGATGCAAACCAGTACAGCGTCGAAGACACTGCCGCTCAAACACCCGAATTCTCTCCATCTGAGATGGAGCAACGTTGAACCACACTGGACAACCATAAACGATCATCGACCGTATAAGGGCCATGTAGCAAATGACCTTCACTCTGGGGTCAAGCCGACTGCTGTAAAACAGTCGTTTCGTCAGACCGAAGGCTCCTCTGGCCCTGGCCAGCGCAGCATCTATATGTCTGTCGAAATACAGATACTGATCCAACCAGATACCGAGGTACTTCACTACACTTTTGCTCGTTAATTGCTGCCCGTGAGGATCAACGATGACCATCTTGCGCCAATTCTTGCGCGTATCCCGCGAGGCTCTAGCCAACGGAGTCCGGAACAAAATTGTTTCCGACTTCTGGACATTTATTTTCAGTTTCCAGTCATCGCAATATCGCTGAATCTTCTCAAAGTCACGCTGCAAGAGAATTCTAATAACCTCAACCTTTCGGGCCGTTCTGTACGCAATTAGATCGTATGCATACGCTATTGAATGCGGAAGACTACCTATCTGATCGCTGGTGTAAATGCTGAAGAGAATTGGCGAATTAACCGCTCCCTGTTGTAGACCATTTTTGATTTCGAAAGTTGTGGTAGACGTTATATTGCCACTTTTGACAACAAACTTTCTACCGTTAAGCATATCATATAAAGCATGTACATCAATGGTTTACTAATGCCAAGTCTGTTCAGTTTCAGATAAAGACCTTCTAACCATACGGTGTCGAAGGCCTTCTCTAAATCTACCAGAACAGCACCCGTGCATTGTTAATTCCGTCTGTTTGTATGCACATAATGTACTTCGATCTACAGCCTAAGCTATTGGAGGTATTTTCTTCAAACTCTGTACTTAAGGGTCTTCTAGGGTGATTCCCTAGAGGAGAAATTCAATTTTTTTCAGCTCCATTATCCATTATTTATCTTAAAAATTGTTTTGGTAGAATGTAATTACGTGTGCTATTATGGGCATAGCTAGAATTTGTCATACAACGTTTTTTTTTTTATTTTCGACTTTATCATTAACGGGTTTTACGATTTTAACCAACATTTTTTCACAGGAGCTCCCTTAAATTTAAAATAATATTATGTATACAAATAAAAAATATTTTTACTTTACCTATATTATTAAATACTAAAAATTGGCATCCCAATTTTTTTTCTTAAAGATTTTTAAAGGAATTTTTTATAGAAAAAAATTAGTTTAATAGTAAGAAGATATTTAAACTTTGTTTGCTAAATTCATACTTTTCTAGAAATCAGACGGCCATTTTATCTCATTAAACCAATGTTTTATATTTATATTTATTTTTAATTTTTTTTTTTAATTTCAAAGTATTTTTACGTAAGAGCAAGTACGTGCGTGCATTTTATTTTATTTTGTTTTTAAAACCAAAAATAACGGTAAATGTTATACATTTCTTTTAATATTTTAGAAAATATTTTTTCCTCAAAAATTGTTCCACAGATTGTCGTTTAATTTAAAATTAAAATTTAAAAAAATTAATTTATGATTTTTTTTTTCAAAAAAATAACAATGGAACAATTTTGTTTGGTATTAAATTTTCTCAACAACGCAACAACGGATTTTGATCTATTTTGTTTGCTCTTAAAAACCTCAAAAGTCTGAATAGTATTTTGTACTCAAATTTTCAAATAATTTTTTTAGGGTTTTAAAGAAAACTGCAATTTTTCTTAAAATCAATATTTCAAAAACCTCATGTTAGATTTATAGAAATTACAGAATTAGTAATTTTTTAATACTATTTACAAGATCTACATCTTATTTTTAATTTTATCTAAAAATAACGGTACCCACCTTACAGTTGTTAAAATATGGTTTTCAAAATTCGTAATTTGCTCGAAAACGTATTTTGTCTCGTACTCGTAGTCGAACTCGAACTCGTCTCGTATCAAAATCGTTATTCTTCAAGTCGTATACGTTGCGTACGAGAAGCTCAAAAAAACAACGTATATTGTCGCCCGTAGGTAATTGTCAAAATTAATAAATTTGAATTGAAAAAGTCATTTGTTGTTTTTTCAATTAAATTATTTTATTTATAATGAAATTCTGATGAGCTCCATTGATTTGAAGTGGCTCTTCTTCTATTTTATTTGTTTTTTCTTTTTGTTTTTTGTTTGTACGAGTTAGACTAAGAGCTCACAGCAATTTTTGGGTGTGATTGATAGCAAAAAATAATTAGCATAATTAGATAGGCCTTTTATAGTTATTTACAAATGTGAAAGTCTTGCATACTCTAGTGGGAGCAATAGAGCATCAAGTATGCAGTTCTTTCCAAGTCCAAATAATTGTGATAAGAACCTTGCCAAAATGTAGAGTTAAGCCCCCGATTGAAAATATCGAGGTTCAAGACGTTTTACAGACATCCTTCTGCCTGCCAGACGCAATAAGAATATGCTACTTCTTACACTAAGAAGGCCACCTTCAAAACGTCTTGGACCTCGATATTTGCAATCAGGGCACTTAGCTCTTCATTTTGAAGTTATGCCAAATTTTGTATCCCAATTTTTTTAGACTTTGGAAAGAACTGCATACTTAATGCACTATTGCACCCACTAGAGTATGCAAGACTTTCACATTTGTAAATAACTATCTATAAAAGGCCTATCTTATTATGCTAATTATTTTTTGTTATCAATCACACCCAAAAATTGCTTTGGGCTCTCGGTCTAAGTGGTGTTACTGGCTTGTGAATACTCGTTATATTCTTGGACTATGTCAGTTTCATCTTCAGTATTTATCGTGTCGATTACAGGAGGAGGCTGAAAAACTCCAATGTTTGATCCTTGGGGATTAACAATTTAAATTTAAAATGTTAGCAATGTACTTCTCAAATTTGCTCTAGCATATGGTTGTAATTTCACCACCCCTGTGCCTTTAAATTGCTATTTATTGTGATGCAGTTTCTGTTTTAACTAAATACTTTTGATCATTGCAGACCTACAGAGGCATGAATTACAATTTGTTAAATATTTCTTACTTTAAGACAAGTTGGACCATTTCGGTCCGCCCAAAACTGTTAATTATTTGCTTTGAGTTTTCCACTCTTCCTATGGCCCCTTGCTACCTCCAAATTTTCTTCCAATGCACAAACCAATGCCTCAAATTGAGAACGATTTATTATTTTACTAAACATGAACGCGTTAATAATGTTGAGTCCAAATAATAAACCAATAAAAAATGTGCTTTAAAAAATTTGGTGGTGCAACAGCTCGAAGTGAACCAGGACCTATAGTGACTTACAATTCTCAACCATTCCTGTGTGCGTGTTACAAGGAACGGAGGGTTCCTACAATTTTCTGCCGATTCCGAACGGCAAATGTGCAGCACTTTCCAAGACAAGAGATATACTCTTAGAGGATTTGTCAATTCGTTACAAGAGGCATTACACTCCTGAAAAACTTTTTGCTGCGGTTGAGAATCGAACTCCAGACCTTCGGCATGACAATTTAACGCCTAACCATTTTGCCAAGAGGTACCAATGTACTTACATACATTAACTTTTTGTCCATTTTTATCGCAAAAAAAAAACAAGTCTCGTCTAGAAAATTTAATACGAGTAAAAAAGTACACAAATACGACTTCAAGTAAATCGAATACGAGATTCGGAATAACGATAAAATACGAATAGTCGTATGCGATGTTTTGCGTTTCCCGATATTAGTACAAGTGAAGTCGAATGTACGACTTCTGGAATACCAACATACGACTATAGTCGAATACGAGTCATAAATACGAGTTTCAGAATACGGGTGATTAAGATATTACTGATACATACAATATAGAACCATTTTTTCGATAACTATAAATAATTTCCCTATCACGAGATGGTTTTAAAACTGTAAAATTTCAATATAATAAAATAAACTAAATAGAAAAAAATATTTTTATGTTGTTTCATTTGAACCCGATGATGGATTTTATTTCCGAAAGGCGTCGTAAAATTTAAATAATAAAGTTGTGTAAATTAATAATTTTTAAAATAAAACAAACAACATAAAAATAATTTTTTCTATTTCGTTTATTTTATTATATTGAAATTTAATCAAAACCGCGCAACTGCAGATGAAACACCAAAAATAATTAAAACTGTAATTACACATATGTATAATAGACATAATACAAAATCAATGATCAAAAGTTTCTAGCATTGTTGATTAATTTTTGTCAAATTGGGAACACTGGTGCTCATCATCACCCTGAAGGAAGTAATTTTTACAAGAATCCTTTAGTTGAATAAGTGTTTGTGAGAGAATAATTGGTAAGAGGTTGTGTTGCATTCGAATTGCGAATACATAAAACAAATATATATATATATATAAAAAAACAGAATTAAAGGAATGCAATTGCAACGCGGAAAATGTTGTTCGTGCTGTGAATTAATTTACAAACTTACTCTTAACTGGGTTGACATCCGCTTTATGCCTTACCAAAGTAAATTAAATACAAACAAAAAAAAAAAACACCTAACCCACATGTGTAATGATGCGAAACACACATTTCGCTTGTGCCAAAAATTTAATTGACTAAAATCCCATTAGAAAAATACTGCGAATAACTAATTTTAAAGTGACAGTTTAATTTCAATTTATAAAGTTTTAGGAATTTTAGTCATGTGAGTGCTTTTATTTATTAACAAATGAAAACCATTAATTTCTGTATAAAAAAAAACACATGCTGGAGGAAAAGCATTCAATTCAACTTAAAGCCATAACTAATTTGTACATTTTTCAAACTAAAATCAGGTCACTGTGGCGTATACGTAATATACGTTTTGTCTATCATAGAAAAATCTCCAACAAATGAGAGCTGTTCGAATTTTTTTTGTGAAATTTTCTTTTTAAAGCTTTGATTGGATCTGGTTGCTGTAGGTAAAAGACTGAAGAGGGATATTTTTATTTTAGCACGTAGCAAGAAACAAACAATATAGAAACGTGATACAAAAATGGTCAAATTGAATCCTTGAGCACATAGAATAACAAGAAAATGTTTTGCATAATTAAATAAGATTCTTTTTTTTTAATGGAAATAAAATATACGACTAGTCGCATGAACTTGCTTTTATTTACGAAATTGAGAATTTAAGAAGTTTTTAATAGTTTGAGGGTTTTTGTTTTTTTAATACAATACAATTTTAGTGCTTCAATTTTAAGTTTTCATTATTAAAGTAAATTTTACCACAACAAGTTTCACCTACCTACCTATTAATTTTTCCTAAAATCGATTCTTAGCCTGCCTTTCTGTCCTTTGTAAAGTTCATCAGAAACCTGATTTCCATTCACCAGAGACCTGCTATGGAATAGTAACAAACATGGATTTGAAATATTTAGAAAATTGAATGGAAAACTTGGTTCTAAGATCCACTACTTTAGTAATCATGAAGACGGGCGGTCTCATGCAGATATACCAGCGGATGAGCTGAAGAAGTAAGCGAGTCCTGTGAACTCCTACTTTGACCGAAATAAAAAAAAATAACACCCTAGCTGTTGAATAAATTTAATTTAAGGGAACTTAAGGGTAGTCAACGACTTTTGTTTTTTAAACATAAGTACTAAAAGGTTTTTGGAATTGAATGTAGAAAAGAATTTGTTTTTATTTTTAGTTAAAGATATGCCTCGCTCTGTTGACTCAATTTTGTTATGGGAAGATTCAATTCGTAATTCGAATCACTCGCGAATGTTTGAAAGTAAATAAATTAATGCCTAGCGTATACTTTTTTTTAGTTTTGTTTCTTTAAATTTTCTCAAATTTATACAATAGGTCTGAACTCGGCCATTAAAATTCGCCAAGTTTTGGATAGTCATTCAACGACTTGCTGAATCCTTGTCTGTGAAAGTGAGTGGGAAGATTCGATGAAAGTTAAGAACGAAGGTTTTCAAGGAGAGAATGTAGCTTTTCAGTAAGCCGTGATCCCGTCACTGATGATCAAAAAAACGATTGACTGTTTGTATGAATGTATGTGTGATTAGTATTTAGCTAGAAAAATTTACTTCTTTGGATTGAGGAAAATTCACAGAAGAAACAAAAATCGGGAAAGGGGAAGTAATAAACAATTCGAGGAAAAAGTTTTGAGAAATTAAAAAAAAATTGGTGATTTGATGTGCAGAAGAAAATTGGAAGAAACTGGGCCAACAATCAAGATGATAGAGGAAGAGAAGCATTAAGAAAAAGAGACAAGTGTAATAAGGAATTGGTAAAAAGGAAGAAATTTGTTTGTGGTTTCTCGATTAGTGTCAGTTCCGATAAATTGTTTTATTTTCGGTATGTATATTCAAACTAGGTACACTAAAAATAGCTATCTACATCGTGACTTTTAAATAGAAATGGTTAAATAAATAGAATAGAAATGGGTTAAAAAACACGCTGTATCACAGAATCAGTGACTCCGAAGTTATACCAACTCCATCATGGAAAACGTCTTAGACGTAAAAGATAATTTCCGAAGACTAATAAGAACCAAGCCTCATCAACTGATGGTCTAAAAGCTATGTGGAAAGTATTGAAAGTTTAAGCTTCAACCGATATCATTTGTCGATCTTTATTAGATTGGTTCTGATTCCGGTAGTTTTTGTATGGTACAAGTCCCACAATATTTGGTACCGAATTACCAAGTATATTTTAAAGATTTCTACAGGCTAAACAAAAAAACAAATCATAATTCCATTGGTTTAGGAATTTTACTATTTGACTAACAAAAATTCCTGGCTATTTTTCCTAACCCATTTTGAAACATATTTTCCAATTTTGAAATCCAAAAATTAGTGTTAAAGTATAAGAATGACACTACTTGACAATTTGCTAATTTTAAATTAATTTACTAATTTTATCTAAATTTTAAATATAAAATATATTAAATATATTAAATATTATAAATATAAAATATTTATATAGCTAGAATCATGCTAGACTAATTTTTTAAATGTGCAAAACAACTAGGTAAACAAACTTCTTTTGACGTTTGTAAATATCAAAGAGTCATTCGAAGTCATCATGATACTAAATAAATCAATAATAGTTTCGGGCTATTGGCTTTAAGTACTTGAATCGTTTCCGGATTGTTGCCATAACATTTTAACGGTTCTTAAATTCTTAACGGTTTCCCACAAAAAAAAGTCCCAAGGAGTCAAATTGCAGCTCCGGGACGACATAGCCAAGACAATAAAGGATTTGCAAATTTGGTGCTCAAAAGATCGACTGTGGCATGGGCTGTGTTGCATGGCGCACCATCCTGCACAAACCTGCACAAACCAGAGGTCGTCCAAATCTATGTCTTCAATTTCAGTAAACAAAAAGTCGGTTAAAATGGCTCTGCAATGCCCGCTGCTGTACTAAACATTGTTCCCAGCCTCATTTTCGAAGAAAAATGGTCCAATGATGCAACCACTCCACAATCCGCATCAAACTGTCATTCGCTTAGAGATAATAACGTGCGGAGTTTCCGAGCCCCAGATGCGGCAATATTGATTGTTAAGGTAGCCGCCGAGATGAAAATGCGCCTCGTCAGTAAAGATGATTTTTCACCCAAAATCGTTGTCCAATTCAAGCTGCTCTAGGGCCCAAACTGAGAAGCGATAATGAAGAGGATGGTCGTGCGCCTTTAATTGATGAGTCAATTAGACCTAGTAAGCGATTTATTATTCTTTGTGCTGAATTCTCCTCAGGCTAGTGCGTTAAAGGTTGAGCTGTTGAAATCGATGGCGAGTTGATGTTCGTGAATTGAGTCTGACACCCTTGGCTACAGCAGCCACATTCTCATTTGTGCCCACCGTACGATGACAAGGACCATGAGTGTCGGCCACAGCCATACCAGTCTCATGAAATTTTTGCACAAATTTGCATACAGCAGGCGTGGTGGGTGCTTCATTTCGGCCAAAACTTCTTTTCAAAAAACGCACTCTTTGGGCTACATAGAACTCAATTTGGAAATAAGTTTTCAATATTTTCCAACGTTGTTCGATCCGCAGAGGCATGATACTGATTTTCTGTCAAGATTTTGAGCGGGAAACAGCTGTCAGTGTCAAAATAACTTATTATTTAAGAAGAAACCACTAGATGGCCCAAGGCCCACCTTTTATAATACTAAAACAGCTTTAACTTCGCACTAATTCCACTAAGATTATGCTCCATTTTCCTCAAAATTTTGATATGCATTGATTTTTAAAGCTTTTAGAATTTTATAGAATTCAAAACTTTTTTTTATCAAAATTCGAAGAAACTTTTTCGAGAGAAATAAGATTTTCGAAAATGGTTTTTTAACATTTGAATGGTTTAACAATTTTTAGATAGTGTTAAAAAATTGTAAGTTGTTAAGTTTAAAAAAAAAAGTGGAACATGTGGTTTTCAAAATTTGAGTCACAAAAATACTTTTCAAACTTTTTAGCAGCTTTAACATAAAAAAAACATCATCAAAATCTGTTGTACGGAAAGAATAAAATGGTTCTTCGAATGTAATTAAGAACTACTTTGCGGAATAATTTTTCAACCATATGCCGGATTATACTGAAGAAATTTTTTCAATTTTTATTTTTACATCTTTTTTAAACAGTTAAAAATGTACTTTAATTTATTGAAGCAAAATGCTATAACAGTTACCTTTATTTTTTATTAAAAAAAAACCGTTTGGGGGGAATAATTAAAAAAATGCTATCTATCAAATGGAGAGAAAATAAGCAATGAACAGATATACTGAATTCAGTGGGACCCACTTTTCTATCATCGTTTTACAAAGCCTAAATAAAATTTCAACTGTGATTTTCTTTACGAACATAAGCCTAGATTCACAAAATATAATACAAGAAAACGCAATATGTACATATATATGAACATCAACACACTGCAAGACTGAAAAAAAAACGACTCTAGGGCATATTGTGTACCCTAAATCCCCACGTGAAGAAAGTCGATTACCCTATTTTTTAAATTTTGTAGCACAAGCATAATTATAATTAATACCCCAAGGCTTCGCCCTTATACATAAAGCATAGTGTACTGAATCTTAAAAGGTGCATTGACTTATAACATGTGCGATAAGAGGATTCAAAGAAATCTTCCTATGAATTCTTAAGTTTACAAACAATGTTATTAAGATAAACAAAAGTAATAAACTGAAAAAAGAAACCTATTAAAAATTTCTTTATGGTGAAACAACAGCTAACTTAAATAAAAACAAAAACAAAAGAACATTTATCACATCTAGTAATTACACAAACAAAACCTAATTTTCGGTCAAGCGGAGTCCCTCAGGTAAAATAAGATGGCTCCTGCCAGTGTATTACAATGATAAGTGAGGTTCTTCTCTTTCTTCTTTAAGTTTCCAAGTAGCTAGGTGATCTTCCCTCTTTTCTATACCTATACAGGTGATATGGACTTTTCTTTCAATACATCTTTCAGGAATAAGATTTCTTCTTTTTAATTAAGTACTTCAACACGCGCGGAATGAATTACAAAAGAGTAAGGAATTCTTTCCCTCTTAAAGGTGGCTTAAAATTTACTTGTTTGACTATGGGAATTCAACAGACTTTTCAAATCACTCAATTTGCACTGATTCTCCGATTTCGTTATTATAACGTTATTTGCATTTCCTGCGCATAGTGTCTGTTATAGTGAGTGATGGCTTCTCTGGAAGGTATTTATCTTCGCTATCTATATCTTATTTTAAATAGACGAATTTCATTTTAACGTTTCGCAATTTGCGCTCCTATCAACATTTATTTTTACCTTTAACCTTGTCGCCTGTCACAACATAAAACTTTTAATCTCTTAAAATACCTCATCAATTCCACTGTCGTACGTAAGTTAAATGCATTATGGAGTTGATGACATTTAATTTCGAATGTTTATAACTCGGAATCTTCCCCATCATCATGTAGAGCGTTTAATAGGCCAAGAAGACAACCCGCTTCTAATTAATGATGAACCAGATCCACCTCCCAGTATAGAAGAGGTATGCCCAGCTTTATAAAAGCTTAAAAACAACAAGGTTGCTGGATCTGATGGCTAACCTGCAGAGCTCTTCAAATGGTGATGTAGGTGATGTTTTGGTAGGATGCAAACATCAAACTATCAACCACATATGGGCAGGCAACATGCCCGATTGGTTGGACCATCAGCTCCATATGCCCCATCTACAAAAAAGTTGATACTATGCCTTGCAAGAACTATGGAAGCATATCCTTGTTAAATGTTGCTTATAAGATCGTATTCAACGTGCATCTTTAACCGTTCTGTAATAGTTTAGTCGGCAAGTACCAGTGTGGCTTCCGAACGGGTACATCGACCATAGACCAAATTTTCACATTTAGGTAAATCTTGGATAAGATCAACGAATTTTAGTTCGAAACTCACCATCTATTTATTGACTTCAAAGTCCCATATGACAAAATTCATCGGCAATGGCCGAACTTGGGATCCCAAGAAAACGGGTTGAACTATGTCGCTTGATATTGGAAAACATGCGGTGTAATGTGCAACGGCGAACAACTCCTTTGAACTATTTCAAACATGCACATAGTTTCGGAAAAGAAATGCGCTATCATGTGATTTCTTTAATTTCGTTCTTCGCAGGGCAGGCGTTAACACGGAGGGCACGATATTCAACAATTCTCTCCTACTTTTGGGGTATCCGGATGATATCAACCATTTCAAACGTTCTGTAATAGAGTCCTTCATGGCGGTAGAAGATCAGGTGAGACTTGTTGGACTTGAAGTAAAAACAAACATCTGTCTTCCCAAAAAATGTTTAATTTTGGTCCCCCCTTGGAACAATTTTTTTTTTGATTTTCTCAAAAGCTCACAAAATTTGAATAGAATTGTGTATTCAAATTTTCAATTTTTTTTTTTGATTTAAAAAAAATATTTTTTTTTTTTCGAAACTTAATATTTCAAAAACCTAATGCTCGCTTTTTTTAAACTTAATAAATAAAAGTTTCTTAATATAATCTACAAGATACAAATACAAATGTTAAAAAATGGTTTTCGAAAATGGTATTTTTCTCGAAATCGGTTCCAAGAATTTTGATAAAATTTTTTTTCTTATGATAAATTTTTACGATCTATAAATTTAATAATAAAAAAAAAAGAAATTAAGATATTACAGCTTTTACCTACTGTAGAACCATTTTTTCTATTATTGAATTCCTCATTATCAACATAACCGATTATAATGAAATTTTGTATAGAGATGTTTCTAAAAACATTGCATAACAAAAATTTTGAATTTTTCAAAAAAAAAATTCATTTTTTTTTGGATAATTCGATTTCTCAAAAACAGCTCAATATGTGTTTTGGAAATTTAATTTTCATTCGTACAATAATAAAAACTTAAGGTTGGCGTACCAAATTTTTTTCTTAAAAATGTTTTAAAAAAAAAACCATATTTTTTTAAAGAAACTACAACAACGACTTATAATTTTTGTTCTTGCACAAATACATATTTGCATAGCATTCTGTTTTTATCTCTAACTACTAAAAGACTTAAAAAAATTAAATTTATCCTTATTTTTCTCGAATATCCTTCATTTTTGAAATTCTTTGTCTTTTACATAAGAGCAAATTCGTGCGACCCAGTAGTGCATTTTACTTCGTTTTAAACAAATTTGTTAAACAGTGTTTGTGATTTATTGTCTCAATAAAGGGTCCCCTGAACAAGACATCAACACTTGTCGAAAAGTCTGGAAAAGTAAATGAAACAAACTAGTTTCATTGCATATTAAATTACCAAAATAAATATAAAGGACGCCAAAGTTTCCAAATTTAAAAAACAGCTATAGTGTGGCAACACTTCCAAAAGAAAGAATAAAGAAAAACAAATGAATGTTCCCAAAGAAGATGTAATGAAAGAAAGATATAATGCTTGTATTTAATAGAAAGAGACTACCGGTTAGGTAGAAGAATATACCGACACCGAGAGAATAACTGGCTGAACACAATAGAATGCTGCAACTGGAGCTGCAGCTGCAACTGGAAGAGCTATCAAAAAGTGTCGTACGTACTTTTTTTTATGCGCCCACAATGAGGCTGTACAGCTTTCATGTTTTGTTTGTCATTTGTTGGGTCAGGTGTTGAATCTTTGGCAAATTGTAAATATTTTAAGTAATTGAAACTATAAAATGGACACTGAAATTGAAGATTTTCGTCCATTATTTTAATTAAAATTTAACAACGAAATCACAATAAAACAAAACAACACTTAAAATCACTGACAGATATATAAAATTTGAAATGTCAAAATTGCTGCACGAAAAAGTTAAAAGTTCGCCAACTCTTGCAGCACCGTCGGCAGCACCGACTGCAGTTGCGTTGTGGTTGTGTTCGTAACATTGAATTTACGTGTATTGAATATTTTGACAGCTATTCCAGTTGCAGTTCCAGTTGCAGCTCCGTCTCCATTGTGTTCAGCCAGTTAATATGATCAGTTGTTGTGGATCTGCTAACGAGGAAAGACCTTTTATTTATTTATCCGAATATTGTTTTAGTTTTGTATTAAGCAACAGTTTAACTGCTTACAATGACATAATTTTTTAATTGTCATCGTTACTTTTTTTTAAATATTTTAATTAAATATATTAGTAAAACCAAATCCTTCCTTATATGCCAATTTCAAAATGTGCGTGGATTGCACTGAAAGACTATACATCGGCTCCATTATAGGTGTCTTAACAGGACACTATTTGATAGACAAGCACTCCTCAACGTGGTTTGGATTTTATTCTAACGATTTCAGCATAGATGAAGAAGACGAGGAATTGATTTATCACCCCTTCTGTACATGTCCTGCTACATCTCAAAGATGTAGACTCCATATAAAAGATTTCTACTAAAATTATCTTAGTGATCTGGAAAACATAGATAGGTATATGTAGGTTACCTCGGTCGCTTCATAAGGAGCTTTAATTAGTTTAAAGATTAGGGAGAAAGTTTTCAAGATTCAATGGTATCACAATGGACCAATTAATGTCGTCGACTCTTCTACTGACAGAAATTTTAACCTAATTTGTATTGAAAGTGATTTTTTAATTTTGACTAGTTGCGTTTTCTGTTATTCTTAAAATTCCATCCATTTAAATGTCAGCTCTTTCATTCTCATTTTAAATTTTAACATTGGATCCAAATAGTTGCAAAATGACAGTAAAATGTCAGTAATTTCCCGATAAATTATATATGTTGTAGAAAGCTTAGTCTCTACAAATTGCTTGCGAGTTTTGTGATTATGTTTTAAAAAGATACAAAATTGAATTCCATAAGATGTATGATATAAAAATGGGGTAGACTGACCAGCAAACGGCGCGGCGGACAATGAACAACACAGCGAACAAATAGTTTGTCAACAACGGCAACGTTGACTGAGTGACAGAATTCATCGAAGACTTGCTGTCATCGTCAATGTGCTTTCTGCTTATGATTCACTTCCACTTAATTTTCCGCCTTCGATGAAACCAACAAATTATTTTACAGTTTTTGTATCTTTCAATTAAATAGAGTTTAATTTTTATTAACATGAATATTGTTTCATTTCTTTTAAATTAGGAAGAGTCCTATAAATATATTTATAATTTATATATTTAATGTATTTCTACATTATAATCATGAAAAAGAAGAAGAAATGAGATAATAGATAATAAGACCCTTAAAGTACAAAGGAGTGGTATGGTGCGGGTTTTCTGTTTTTTTGGTCCCTAATTAAAGAGAATTTAATATTTGAACAACAACTACACATTTAATTCATTAATCATGAAACAACTTAAAAAGTCTTATTCAATATTAACGTACATTTTATTTTAATTCATTTACCACAACCTCTACTTAAACATCAATCGCGTTCAGGTAAATTAATGACATCTGAAAAGTACTTTCGCTTTCCATAAAATGGCGAAGAAAAAGTGAATTGTTGTTTTTTTTTTTGGAAAAGGAAAATCCAAATGCACTTTATTCGTGTCGTCAAAAATATTCCAAACATTTTCAATCGAATACTTCAGTTGACTGAGTAAAATAGTGTAAACAAAAAAATTTGTAGAATTAATATTCTACTACATATAGAATATCAATCCACATTGTAGTTAGTTTTGGGAATTACTAAGCAAAGGCTTAATAAACTAAATTAGCATCCTCCCTTTGTTTTATGAAAGCCATATTTTATTTTATCAATGCAGCATTTTTAGATGTGCGTTGAAAATTTAATTGTAAGAACCTATTCCCATCACATTCGCTTCTCGGTAACCCATTCAATGGAAGCAAATTTATATTCACTAAACAAAATGGGTTTTCGACATGTTTGTTTGTGGGAATGTGGTTTTCATTATATGACTTCCTAGAATGCATGTTATATTTGGGTTTTCACTTAAAACGGAAATAGCTGGTTAGTTAATTTAAAACTAAAATCAGGTTACTACGGCGTATACGTAACATGTTTGTTTTCAAATGAAATCCTTACCAAATGGATATTTCGGAAGCTTGGGAATTTAATTTTGAAGGAGATATCCTTGATAGTACTGAGTGATAAAATGAAAATTATGTACACTCATTAAGATAGACAGTAGAAAAAGGTTAAGGGCAAATATAAATGGACCAATTAAATCCCAGAAATGAGAAACATTTACGAAAATGTCTTAAATAAATAATTGACATTATTAAACAAAATGACAATTATTTATTTTCTTGAAGATTCATAACATTCAAGATGATATCTTTGTTTGATTGGTGGAAAGAATTTTTTCGATAGGATCTCATGAAGTTTACTTTAATCTATTAATAAAATTTAAAAATATAATAAAATGCACGACGATTTTGCTCTTATATAAAAGTACTTTAGGATTCAAAATATATTTTATAAATATAAAACATGGATTCAATGAGATAAAAGTGTTCAAATGCACGGAATTGCCGTCTGATTTCCGTAAAAACATGAATTTACGCAAATAAAGTTTAAAAATCGTTTTATTAAAGTATTTTTTTAAATAACAAATTTCTTTAAAATTTTTCTGGAACAAAATTTGGGATGCCAATTTTAAGTGCTTAGTAATATAGATTTTAGGAAATAATTTCAAAAAATAATCGCTCACAAGTTTTCAAGATATTGATTTTTCAAAAAAAAAATTGATTTTTTTCTTTTCAAAAGCAAAAAAAATATATTTTCGAGTATTTTTATATACAATATTATTTTAAACTTAAGCGGGCTCCTGGTGAAAATGTTTGGTTAAAATCGTTACAGCCGCCGTTTATGAGAAAGTCTAAAATCAAAAAAATCGTTCTATATGACAGGTACCTATTTTTTAACATTTTATAAGAGCATGTTATCATTGTTGAATACTGTGAAAACAACGTCGAATAGTGAGCATGAATGACTCTTCTAGAGACTTTTGGGAACTACCGATCATGTTGATATCGTCCGCATATTCCAATATTTGCAAAGATTTATTGAATATAGTCCCTTTCGTACCTTTCCTGCGCATTACCTGCTTCAGAACAAGATTGAAAAAGTTACATAATAGCGCCTCTTTTTACTGAAACATCTTACATGCTGGGGAATAATTCGAAGGGGCTATTTCTTAGTTGCACATTATACCGGTAATTTTTTTTTTTATGTCATGCAAAACAAATGAATCAATATTTTTGGGGTTCCGAGCTCGGACATCACCATAGGTATTAATATTCGGCCTTGAAAAGATTGTGACCCCTCGACTTAAAAGTCTTATTTTTAAAATTTGTATCAATGTAAAGATTTGATCTAAGGATAATCTGCCCATTTAGCAGCTGCTGTAAATGCTGTTTGAAAATATTCCTACTATTCCCTGTGGTTCACCTTCGTCACCCTATGTTGGCGACCTTTGCTTTTTTGAAAAGCCTGCGTTTTGGTCTCAAAATCAGAAGTCAGTTAATTGTTATATTCTTATAAGATCTCTGTTATTTTTTTCGATCGCTCTTCTTGAGCTGGGAAGCTGCGTTGTATGTCGTCTTTCTACGCAGGATCTTCTTCTTCCCTCTTATTCTTAACCAATACTTTTCTCTTGTTATACTTGTTTTGCGCAACAAAATATTCGTAGGTACATCTTTTGACACTTTTTTAGTTGAATGCATTCAGTGTTATACCACGGATTCTTTCTCTGAGGTATTTAGAAGCCTATACGGTAGTTTCGACTGATATCGTGGATGATGTATCGCGATACGTCGATTTTTTTCTTCTGAGCGATTTGAAATTTCTTTATGATTCATTAGTCGAGATCTGAATTTTGCAGAAATTTAAAAATATTGAATGTTGATTGTGGACGTTTGCCTTTTGAAATCTACGCATTTCTAATTTAACATCCTACTCGAACGATTTTCTGGCTAAGGCTTCGAAGAATGGCAAGTTTATCGAATTTCATTTGGAAAAATAATCAAGCGCGACGAGGTTTTGATGAAACGATTATAGATAACACGAAAAAAAGTGAAACCTGCAATTCCGTTTGAATTTTGAATGTCTGTGTATCTTGGCCTAGCCTTTACTTTAAGAGAAATTAATTTTTTTACCTCCAAAACTGACGATATACTCCATACAGCCGTTATAAAAACACTTATAAATCTCAAAAACGGCTCTTACGATTTTGATGAAAAAGATGTTTCTTGAAATTATTTCCTTAAATGTTAAGATGGGCCAAATACAAGTTTCCTTTTAAAAATGCAATAAAATGAACAAAATTAAATTTTTTTCATGTATTATGGTTTTATAGTAAGAAAAAACATTCCCATTATTTATGGAACACAGTCTCGTTCAAGTTGCTGCCTAAGCTGGTCGTGCGCCTTCAATGCAGAGTAAATTGAACCTTCTAAGCGAATAATTCGAGATCTTTCTGCAGAATTGTTTTCAGGTAAGTGCGTGAAATATTGAGCTGTTGAGATCGATGGCGAGTTGCTGTTCGTGAATTGAGTCTCACACTCTCCACTACAGCATAATTGTTGACCACAAGCATACCAGTCTCACGGACTTTTTGCGCAAACTTGAGTACAGCAGGCGCGGTAGGTGCATCATTTCGAACAAAATTTCTTTTCAAAGAACGCACTGTTTGAGTTACACGGCACTCACTTTTTTAAATAAGTTTTCAATATTTCCCAACGTTGTTCAAGCGTAAAGCGACTTGTTTTGTTCCGCGGAGGTATGATCCTGACTTTCTGTCAAGATTTTGAGCGGAAAACAGCTGTCAACCTGTATTTTATTAAAATTTAAAAAATTCCTGTAACGATTTTTGAAATTTTGCTTGCAGAAATTCGTATTTTTTTTTTCTAGAAATCCAACATTAAACATTTTTCTCTAATTACATCCATGTTTCTACATCAACTTTCCATATATTCAATTTTTAAATTACAAAGTACTTGTATATAGAAGCAATTACGTGCGATCCAGTCGTGCATTTCCTTTTTCTTTTCATCAAATCTGATTCTATTTAACGTATCTCCCGAAATGCGGTATCATCTGCCTCATACCGGGTGAAGACAAATTTAAACTTTTTGAAATTTATCACGTTCAACGGAACGTCAAAGGATAACGTCCTGAGAGTATTTACCTGTTGCCATTAATCTTTATTCAAGGCTCATCGTGTTTTTTTCCCAAACTTATAATACCCTTTTGATTTTAAGTATACAAATATTCAAATAAAAAGTGTCCTTGAGGCCTCATCTCAATAGACTCGGTCCTAATTCCTCATTTAAAATAAAATAAACGTAACTTCTATAATAATCCTTGCGATAATCACCAAGCTTTCCAGTAACTATACTTTGAAACTTACTTGTAGTTGGTTACGACTAAGCCCACCAAAATCCTTCTGTAATATACATCTGAAAATTAATCTGAGAATTAAATTTCTACTCTCGGCAGAGGCAGGTTACAATAACGACCAAGTACGAATGGACTATCCGCTTTGTCACCACCACTCTTCTCAAATGACAATATTTTAATGACTCTGTGGTTTTAGAAGTCCTGATGGCATTTTGTAAAAAGTATTGTTGAAGCATTTTGATCACGTTTCACAGATTTACCCAACGTCAAAAATTCAGAGAGAATCCTTTTTCCTTCCAGATTATTCGCATAGCAGTGTTTTTTTTTTTTGCATTTGTCGTATACTCGTTAAATTCTGCTCCAAGTCGTGAAAGAATTTTTTTGGCCAATTAGTAAATGCCTTTTTGGTCAATTTAAAATGCAACGCCCGGCAATTGTATGTCATTCTGAAAATTTTTTGGCACCAATCCAAGGTTGTGAAGACAAAAATCTCAGCGAAAATAACACAAAAAAAAAAACATGAAAAAAGGGCAACCGCTTTAATTGCTGTAATTTCAACTATTGGGCTTAAAAGGCAAGTTTCTATTTTTTGGTGACTCAATTTTCATACGAAAACTGTATAAATTTTATCACCACTCTAAAAAACATAGAATATTCACTTCCGGTGTTATTTAAATGGACCATTGAGTTGAGTCACAAATTATTTCTATTCCATATAAATTCTCTTGGTCTCTTCGCAGTCGAGTCCATATTTCGAAAAGGATGAATGTAATTGAATTTATATATCACATTACTCTAAGATATACTTTCATGGCTGGTAAAGCGAGATACTTTTTGAAGATACCATACTTATGCCAAGTGAAAAATGGCTACTGAATAATATTTGACTGCCACAAGGACGACTTCACTTTTTTTTTTTTTTTTGCCAATTCAAGCATAATTTGTATATCTTTTTGGTGGACATATGGAAGCTGTTTCAATATCATTTTCTTTCTTTAAAAAAAAAAGGTTAATACTATTTAAATGAAAAAGAGATGCGAGTGTGTTCTTGCGAATGCATTTGAGGGAAATTTCCTTTGTAATAAAAGCTGAGTGGTTTAAATATGTAAAAAATAAAATGCACTTTCACTTTGTCTTCAATAAAAATAAACTTCCAGCTGGTGGTGGAAATTTTTCTGTGAGAGGTTTTTTTTTTTATTCCTTTTGCGTCAACAAAAAAATGTGTGAAAACAAATTATATCCTTATGAAAGCACTTTTGATGTCGCACCATAAAATCGAATTGGATTGGATGTATGAATTTTTCCACATTTATTCTACACGGCAAAGAAAATATTTTAATTTATTGTTATGTCAAAATAAAAGCAGCTTGTTTGATCTAACGATTTTAAAATGGTGGGATACATTTTGACAGCTCTGAACGGCCATATTGTTCTATTTGTTGTTAATTTTTTCACTTTTTTTCTGGACTCTAAAGAAAAATCACCATGGGATGTTACAGGGTCTAGCATCAAACTTTAATATCTGAATCCAAGTTTCGTATATAGCAGTTACAACAAAAAAGAACATCTTCGTCAACAAGGAAAATTGCCCGATTTGAGACGATGTCACTCTATTAACTATGTTGCAGTCTATCCACAGAAACTCACTGTTCGTTGAAGATTGTAAGCCTTCGGCATCATCGGTCCGCTCTTCTGATTCTTTCTCTCAAATTGGTTCAAACAGGAAGGCACTAATCACCATACAGCTGACTCAATAACGGATATTTTGCATTCTATGTTTGTGTATATGGTTGTATCATGAAAGGTCGGTGTGAATTGGTCACCGATATCGTATGGTTTGGCCCAGTTAGTTTTTTTCTCGTTCGCTTTCCGTGATACACAAGACTATGCTGATTGTTCCCAAATCATTTGAGCTTTCAAAGTTAACCCTGTTTGTACATAATGTATATGTATAAGTAAAGCTTTTGATATAGTAAATAAGAGCATACTTTTGCTTAAGCTGTAAAAAACTAGATTAAAAAGCTTTTCGTCCAAGCCATATCGGCTAGAAGTCATTATGTCATTGTAAGAACATTTTAGTGTACCTCAGGGATCAGTTTTGGGACCAGTTTTATTTTCAATGGAATTTTTTTCTCAAGACATGCCATTTGCATTTTGTGAATGATAATAACTTATTTCATGACTCGATCACATACTCGTATCTTCAAAAGAACTTTCAAACGAAAAACTAATATTTTATATATTTGAAATTTTGTTTTGTTTTATAATTATTTTTATAATTTTAATTTTTGTTTCAGTGTATTTTTATTATTTTATGCTGTTTGTGAAATGAAATAGAATGTGTATTTCTGTTAAATATATTTCAAGGAAAAATAAATACTTTATGATTGTCTTTGTATTTTAAAAAGAAAGGAGTCAAGCTGGGTCTTTACACGAGTTTTTCTTAGAAAAACAGTATTTCTGCACGTAGTTTAAGTGAAACAGAGGAAAAATGTTCTCAAATTATATTAAAAATATGGATTTATGAAACTGTATATTTTTTTCATAAGAATATGAACCAATAACGATAAGAGTTCATATTGAAAAATGTTTCCTCATAGTAAGGAAAAACCCAAATTTAAGATAAGTTACATTTTTGCTTGTGACTTCAAGGTACTATAAGGCAAGTTATGCATTCGTAAAAAAAATCAATGTTGTTGACATAATGATGATAGCAAAGACGAAAAAGTGGGGCTCGCAATTATGTCTGTCTGTCTTTTCGACTACAGCCTTAACGTCTCGGCTGATTTTCTTTAAGTTTGGTAGATAGCAAGTCTAAGTTTTTAATCCGACACTCTGTGTTCTTTTTGTTTTTAAGAACAAAAATAACGGTACCTGTCATGCGAATTTTTTTCGAAATTTTCATAAATAGTTTTTTCTCCTCAAAAACTGTCCCACAGATTTTTTTTTAAAAAGAAATTCCAAAAAAATCATTTAGTTAAAGATAGGTGATGGTTGAAAAAAATTTCCCCATAGAACTATTTTTGTAATTAAGATAATACTGACTGTATCTACCTGCCATAGAACCATTGTTTCGAATTTTGAAGTTCTCATTATCAGCATAACAGATTTTAATGAAATTTCTTATAGAGAAACTTCTTAAAGGTCAACAGAAAATTGTATTTCAAAACTTGTAATAAAAATATTTCAGGAATTAAAAAAAAAAAGAAAAGAAAATCATTTTTTTTTGTACATATTCAATCTTTAAAAGAATCGATAAGGTTCCGAATTACTTTCGCCAGTCCCTACATCTAGCAACCTGCCAATACTACAATCTTAAAAGCCATTCCATATATCTCAGTCACAGATTCTACTTCAAAATTAAACTCCGCAATTCATTTATATCATACTTCAAATCTGCAATGACTTTTAAACTTCTTCTCTAAAGCGAATACAAAAAATATCTATTCACTATTAAATTATAACTATGGTCCTGAGTATCTACATCCTTGAAATCAATTAAATTAAATTACAACTTCTGTGCCTGCAGGTAGAACTCGGGTACTACCAAAACATTCTGCACTTACTCTACTTAGTCCCTTATTCGTTTCCTAGAAAATTGATTTTGTGTTTGCATTCTCGTTCAATCTTTTTCATTTTCACACTTCAGCTCTATTGCAATCAGGATAATTAAGTACTTAGCACTTACAAAATGGAATACAATTTATCCGTCCGAGAGCATTTTCACATCCGCCACACTATACAAAAAAAAACAACAACTATCGAACTATATCGTTGGAGCAACTAAATTTCTACTTTTCCTTCTGCATAAAAAGCTCTGCATATCCTAGCTCTCGGTTCTTCATTCTCATTTGTAAAACTTTCAAACCAGACCAAAGGTAGTTAATATTACCTGCACCTTACTCGGTATGCTCAGTCTGGAAATTAAAGTGCGCTAACAAATCGTCTATAAAATTATCAACTTATCAAATTGATTTATTTCATTATATCCTCGTCTGTGTGCTATGTGTTACTTGCTGTGTCGTCCTCGTCTTTGGCCAGACGTTACTTCATCTATGTTAAATTGTTTTCTCACTCAAAATGCTTATACACGAAACAGAGCTATGCAAAATTGCTGAACATCAATTTGTTGCAAAGAACGACGGACATAGTGTAGGGTAGATTGGGTTTGGTGAAATATTTTTGAATAATTTGTTTGTACTCGTAATTCAGTATATAGTTTTATGAGAGTTGTATTTTAAGTTGAGAAAACATTGTTTTTTTTTAACGTTATAAACAATCCAATTAACTACTCTTATTATCTTGGTATTTTTCTTCACTTTACTAAACTTCAAAACTCTCTCTATCAACGCATTTTAATCCAAACCCAAAGCAATCTTTTTGAAGACCCTAAATTCTTTGTCGAATTTAAACGAAAATCCGATGGTTACCTTTCCTCTCTCTCTTGAAACGAACAATAAGCAATCACTACCTTTTTTCTAGTTTTTCTTTTTAAGCAGTCTTTTACCGACGACTCCTTTATACCTGATTTTAATTATTTCAAAAATTTACCGAATTTCTTGCTCGGTTCATTTCTACATTATACCATTGACACATTCCTCATCGAAAATAAGCTAAATCAATTCAATATTGAGTATATTCCCGGCCCAGATGGTATCCTCGCCATATTTATGAAAATATGCTCTTCAACAGATTCTCTAACATCACAGTTCCCCAAAGTTATGGAAGAATTCTTTCATAACTCCAATAGATCTTAAGGGCCCAAAATATGAAGTTACAAATGTTCACTTGCTAAACTGTCATATATTCCTAAAATCTTTGAAAGCATTTTGTACGAAATTTTAAGTTGTTGTTATAAGTCTCTTATTTCTCCTAGACAACGTTCACAACGACTAACCTAATTGAATTCGTATCATTTAGCCTTTCAACCTAAGAGAACGAAAAAGAAGTTGACATTGTCTGAACTGGTTACAGTAAGGCAAGATTTCACATAAGCTTATTCTATTCAAACAGTCCAAATTTGGCCTTCTAACGATACAATTTTTCTTACCTGGAAAACCGTAACTACAAAGTTCGATTCAGATCTACCTTTTCTGAGGATTTCTCAGCTACCTCGGGAGTCCCACAAGGCAGTCACTTAGGACCTCTCCTTTTTATTCTTGCTATTAACGATATTGAAATGGTCATTTAACATTCCCATATTTCAATCTACGCTAACGATATGAAGTTTTTCAAGACCATTTCTTCGACATATACATATTGAAGAGAGTTTTGAGAAACGATGGTCCAAATAATTCTCTGACTCATACGTGACCCGATCATTATGCATAACCATTGTTCGGCCCTTCTTGAATATGCCTGTCAAGTATGGACCCCATATCAACAAATCAACAAACAAATGCATTCAACGTCGTTTTATACATTTCACCCTTCAATGTCTGCTTTGGAATAACCCTTTGAATCTACCTTCGTATCGAGACCGACTTCTGTTAATTAACTTGAAAGCGCTGCGCTGTGAGAACGAAGACTAATAAGCGACATTCTCTTCATTCATCTACTACTTTCATGATCTGTTGGATGCACAACTTTCTACAATTTCATCTCTTTCAACACTAATTCTCGTAATCTAAGAAATTCTTGTCTCTTCTAATCTGACCACCACCCTACCTCTTATGGTTCCAACGATCCTATTACTCGTATGCTTTGGAGGATTGATTTTAACATTAAGTATTTCGACTTCAATCTCAGTTCAACCTGTCTGAAACTCCGTCTTAATCATCCCTGCAATTCACTTCAATCCTAAATTTGAGAGCTATATTTAAGTTACGAGTAGATTAAAATTATCTTGTATTAATCCTAATAAATGGGTATATTTCCCCACCAAAATTAAAATTAAATTTTTAAAACAAGTATGACTGCAATCATGATTGTTGTCAAAAGATTAAGCACGTAGTAGATGACAATCATTGTTTGACAAATTGTGTCTTGAACAGTCAAATGAGTGAAATGTTAGAGTGAAGTTAGGATTTTCTTGACCTAGAAGGCTGAAAAACATCCTCTCAGCGGATCAAAATTTTAACAAATGGATATCATGATTTATATCTGAAATTAAATCTAATCTATCAGCTTAACAATAGGCAGTACCAAGGTCATTTACAAAGGTCTTAATTTTACACAGAAACGGAAGAAAAAAGAAGAAACAGAATTGGACCAAGCACAGAACCCTGCGGTACACCTATGTTATTAGTTCTTAGACTACTATTACAACCACTGATTATCACATAATTCTTCCTATTTTTATTGTAACTCTAAAATCACTTGTACATAAGACTTCGAAATTTTCAGTGGAAAGGCCAGACCTAAAACCGAACTGCAAAGGCCTAAAATATACACCGTATTTGCAATATTACACATAGTACAATATTTCCCATACGTTGTTTTGTTTCAAAATAGAGCCATTTTTGAAATAGTAGCTATACCTGGCCCGTATATTTTAAATTTGAAAAAAATTTAAACTTGATTAATTTTTTTTTTGAAAACTTGTCATAATTTACCTTATTACATTACGATCTGTTGATGCTTTGGACTACTTTTACTAATCAGATTAATCAATTTTCTAGAACTAAATGCGTCAAAATCTTGTCTTTTTTTCTGAAGAAGAACTGAGAACTGAAATAAGTTGACAAAATTGACCACTTGAACCAAATGATATTACATAAAGGTAATAAATGGAATTACTTTCACCTTTGTATAGTTGGAATAAGTTAAGAGACTTTTAAGGAACTCTGGTCGTTTATACGTTATCAATATCACTAAGCACAGTTTGGGCTTTTTAGGAAACTAATCTCAAAATCGGGTGTTGATGAGAAAATATTTTAGAAACTTCAAGCATATCTTAACATAATAATGTTTATAAAATAATTTTAACTTTTTTAACTTTATAGAGCATTTCAACTTCTTTTGGACTTTTTATTTTGGAATATGTCACAACTTTGCACACTTTCCGTAATTGAATTTACCTATAATACTTTTATATATTTAAAGGTTTATAACTTTCTAAGTGGAAAACCTTATAAAAATTCTTTTTTTGCCTTAATTTTCAAACAAGCTTAGAGACCCTTATAATGTTAAACAGAACACGAGCTATGTAAAAATTAGTGAGAGAGAGGAAGGACGTTTAGATGACCATTGGTTTTGAAAGTTTTCAAATTGATAATTATGTTGTGCGACTAAAAAAAAAAAAATTGTATTTAAGAGTACGTTTAAAATTAGGCTAGACTATTTCACTGGAACTGATGAGCATTTCTAGCAAAATGCGTATCACGAATAAACTGATTGAGGGGAGGAATGCATCTGGCTACTTTGACTGAGCATTGCTTGTGAAAGAAGCGATAAAACAAGGAAATACATGAAAGATTCCGACGGTCTTCAAAATAGTTCTTTTTCCCATCAGCTTTGTGACTCTGTTGTGGATTCTATCCAGTAGTTGAAGAGAAGTTTGGGTTGCACTTATTCAAAGATGTGAGTTTTACTCGAGTCTGAGAAGTATAAAGCCCCTTTTAGATGATCAGTTGTTCCCTCAGTTATCAGTTCAGTTGTCGGTTCAGTTAAAAAAGTCAGTGTATTAAGACGTCAGTCCGGTGTTCAGTTGAGCTTATATGCTGCTTCTCTTTTAACTGAATTGTGATAAAAAGGGTCACTTTTCTTCCACAAACAAGGACACGCGCGATAAATTTCAATGAAATCGACCAAATTATCATTCTGTTTCGACATATTGAAAAAAAAACAGGAACTCGAATGACGAATGAACTGACAACTGAACTGTAAAGTATTTATACATCAGTTTAACTGATAACTGAACTAAAAACTTATGGGAATTTCATCAGTTTCAGTTTCAGTTAAACGCTTCAGTTTTTGTATTTAGTAGACATCAGTTTAACTGAAAGCTTAACTGATACCTCAACTAAAACTGAAACTAAAATAATCGTCTAAAAAGGGCTTAAACGCCTTATACATTTTGGGGAGAGTGGAGGTGTAATTTCGTATACCGATATAGAAATCATAAGCTTTTAGCGGCTGAGAGCTTTTCTGTTTCTTCGATGCACGGGCCATTCAAGAACAATACCATAGGGGGTACATTTTGCTTCAACCACAATACACAGTATTGAGTATGCGATCATTTGACTATATACCCCATTTAACAATGCTACAATTCTTCCAAAGTAGATGGACGTACAGTTGAGAACGACTAAGTAAATTTTGGTGCGGCAATACCCCCATTTATTATGCTTAATACAAGCTACTCGTAATTCTTAATCTTAAATATCTTAAATCTAGCAACAAATACTATTCAAGAGGATCGGGTAAAGTAGGGGTCAGAGAATTCTTTGGACCAATGTTTTACAAAGCCTAGAGGTTGCTTTGAGTATAATCTGGGCAGTATGTGAAAGGAAGTTGAGCTCTCAGTTGATTTGGGTTGATAATAGAGAAGGCATCGGGTGGTAGATTGGATACGTTTTCGTGAAAAATTTATGGAACGACATTTGGAAATTTCATTCACCACACAGGGAAACTGTTATGATCAAGTTGTAGAAGAGTGGAATTACGTGTGGAAGAAATGGTCTTGGAAAACTAGATATCGTCGGCGTAGAGTGAGATATTGGAATATTTGGTGACAGTTTCAATATCGTTAATAGTAAGAATGAAAAGGAGAGGTCCTAAGTGGCTGCCTTGTGGGACCCTGGAGGTAGCAAATAAATCATATGAGAAGGAAGATCTGAATCAAACTTTGTTATTTTGAAGGTTATTTCTAATCCAAAGAATAAGAATGTTACTGGTTAAAAACGCACGCATTTTCGATTAGAGAGCTTATGTCAAACTCTATCTATCTATGCCTTAGAAATACCAAGCGCAATTATCCAGTGGAACGAAGTCTGCGAAAGCCGTATTGCCTCATCAGTAAGAAGCAAACTTTTGGTCTTCCAGATATTTCTTGAGCTGATCATTGATCAACGATTTCATGGTCTTGGAAAGAAGGGAATAAAAAGCAATTGGTCAATAAGAAAAGAAGAAGAAAGGTCCGCCTTTTTTAAGGAACAGACTGGACAAATGCTGTTTTCTATATCCCAAAATAGAAGGAGCTATGGAAAAGCTTACACAATGGGTTTGCCAGCGAGGAAGAACAACTAATTAGAAGAATGGGGGATATACCATCAGGGCCAGTGGATTTATTTATATTAATCTTTCGAAAGACTATACAAATGCGGAATGAAGCTAGCCTTTTTGTATGAAATATCTGCTCAATCCTTTTTGTAACATTCATTATTGGATACATCGTCATTTAAATATCTACTGCGGCTTTGTTTGGAGGGACTTATTCGGGTTATCTAATTGTCAACAAAATTCTCACATAAATCATATGAATTTGGTGGTTGGTATTTTGAGGTTGAGGGCATCAATTTTTCTGGTACAAAGACCTGGAATTTAAGATAAGACTAAGTTAATATGGCATGAAATGTATAGGACTTAGCTTGCGCTAAGTATTGTTAGAAAATCATGCCGTTAATATTCA
The DNA here is from genome assembly GCA_911387755.1 of Chrysotoxum bicinctum. NCBI lineage: Eukaryota > Metazoa > Arthropoda > Insecta > Diptera > Syrphidae > Chrysotoxum > Chrysotoxum bicinctum. Next base: position 12,697,496 of record OU426990.1, read on the forward strand.
TGTAACCCAAATAAGGCCCTAACAAGTTGTTTGAATTCGGTTTCGATTTAGAAGAATTGCGGAGACTTGATTCCTCCGGACCAAAGCTAACACCAAACAGAGAATATTTGGTGCTGGTGTATAGCGTGCTAATCGATAGTTTGCAAATCCGAAAACTTTGCTTGTTCCCACATCCAGTCAACTACAAATGGCCTTCGTTGAACAATATAATTTTCTTGACACACTGCACGGAATATTTATCGGACGGAGAACTGATTTTGATTTTAAAATTTTGACGATTTTCATAACTTGTCCATCATCCATGATGGTGATAGAAACATTGCCTTAAAATTCCAATAGTCCCCATTTAAAGTTAACAATTGTAGGGTATAAACTAATCAAAAATTCAACCTCAAACTTTAACCCTTAAAGATGCATTGCTTCAGCTGAAGGATTTTATCCATTAGGAGCTAGACAAACATGCTCCAAGAGTACACTGGCCAAGTTGTTCATCCTATACAAAGGTTCATTGACACTACTTTCTACACATTCTAATACATAATACCATGCCACATTTATCAACGTCGTTTGCCTGAGTGTGGTGGCATTTCTTGACATTGGACACATTCAAAGACCAGGATACGACATTCATACCTTATTTTCCCTCAGATGAACTACTACATGTACATATAAAATACTCGTATTAAATTGTATACAGGCATGAGTGCGTCTCTGTTGATGTGAAAAATCCTTTCGAAAATGAGGCTATCTTGTGACATTTTACCCTCACAATGGGGGCAGTTTGCGTGTGCATGAGAATTTATGTTAACCTAATTAAGTACACTCATGCATGTGGGCATCTAGTACAATATATGTACATAGCATAAGAAACTACGTATATAAGGTTTAAGGCTCGAAAATTAATGGCTCTTGGGATAACAAATAGGCCCTGTTGAGAATATTAATCTATTTGTTCGGACACTTGTTTGATTGAATTGACCTCAGGGTGGTAAATTGCTGAAGCAAAGCAAAGTGGCGGTGATAGATTAATTGAATCATATAAGAGAATAATTTGTGTGTTATAAAGGATTAAAGTAAGAAAAATCGACATGAATTTAAGGATTCAACTGAATTTCACATAATTATGCTCTAAACGGCATTTAATTGCTGATTTATGCTTTATAGGGAGGGTGTGTCCTAATTCGTCAAGGATAATCTGGTAAATGGTTCTTGAGATTAATCGTTTTTCAGTAAAGGTTTATCTTTGGATGTTGACATCATTTATCAGGGATTTAAGAAAAAACCAAACTTTGGTGTACTCTGACTTGACTTATTGTAGAAACGTTGTATTTTATTAGAAAAATGTTAAGAACAATTTATTTAAAAAGAACTATAAGAATGCAGTAACAATTTTTTAAAATTTGTTACCATCACTCAATTTCTTAAGCTCAAACTATCTAATAAGGAGTTGTTTTAACTATTTAAAGAATGAATTTCCTGCATCTGAACATTTTTCTCTAATTACATCCATGTATTTGTTTAAGCAATTTTTAAAATTCCAAGGCACTTGTATATAAGAGGAAGTAGGTCCGATCTAGTCGTTCATTTTATTCATAAAACAAATTCCTTATTAAATTAATACTTCTAAATAGAAGACGTTATAGTCCTCCTTGGAAAAATGGTTGGAGGATTGGAATGCGACCATGGTCTGGGGAATCGAATTCCAGGCTATGACATCTAAAGACAATAATATTCTTGTCAGGCGGTCGAATACATTCCTGCCAGTAACACACCAACACGTGTCACCAAATTTTAAGTAGAGGACTTTTTGAATTATTGATTCAAAATAACCTTAAATTGCCCTTAGTCCAAAAAATGACTATAATGAATGATAAATAGATATTAATCTGAGTTGAACACAAAGTTTTAACTTTTAATATTCAAATTTAATAGGTATTTATGATTTGTTGGTGCTAATGGTCCCTTAGGTTAAACAGTCAAACAAAGATAGCTATTGCAAATAAATATACTCCAATTACTGAATGAAAACAATTTTCATACCACCAACACCACCGTAAGGATTGCTATAGGTTATAGTAAAGAAATATTTATGATGAAAATGAAATTTGTGTGCTTTTTAAGGAAAAGAACTTTGTACCGTGCAATTTAATATTTTATTTGTTCCTTGAATTCGCGGAAAACCTTTTACCCACCATCCATAGAAAATACCTCCTATAAGGCTATAATCAAAGCAAAACGACAATTTGACATTTTTATTTTGCAACTTTATTAAGTTTTTCGGTAAAGTCGCTCAAATTATTATTAGAACAGAGAAGGATTCATATATTTTAATTTTTCGGGCATAGAAGTTTATACTCGTATAAAAGCAAGTTTACATTTGACTGTAATGTACATATATAAATTCTATTGCACGAAATACGGATTAATATTTATCTGTATTTGTTCGGAGAAAACTATTACCAGATAGTTTATAAGCCCCTACCATTTCCTTATAAATAAATAAAAAACACACTAAGCATATGCACTTTCAAAGCAGACACCTTTTAATAATGTGAGAGGTATTTTGAGGTAAAATATAATTGAATCACAAAATAAGTAATACGTAAATTTAGTGTGCCCCAGGGCTCCGTTTTATCTCCAACTTTGTTTCTTACATTCATCAATAATCGTTTGTCTGAAACTTCTAATTCAGTACTCTCAGCTTTTTAGATTCATCTCCTTGTTTTTTCGGATGCTAAAATTAAACGTCACGTCTTATCGTAACAGGATTTTTAGTGGGGAAATAGAAACAGGGTTTAAAAACTCAATACCGTCTTTTGGCACCCAAGCGTAACCCATTCCCACTTCCGCTATCCATTAGCAGCCCTTCATTGAAGATACCGGTATGTGTATTACTGACTACCTAGTGTGGAATGAGTAGTACCCCTTGGCATAATTGTTAGTGCGTTGGACTGTCATGCGGCAGGTCTCGAGTTCGATTCTCAGCCGCTGCAAAGTTTTTTTCAGGGGTGTACTGCCTCTTGCGAGAAATTGACAAATTCTCCAAAAGAGTATCTCTTATCATGGAAAGTGCTGCTCATTAGCCGTTCGGAATCGGCAGAAAATTGTAGGTCCCCTCCGTTCCTGGTAACACGCACACAGGAATGGTTGAGAGTTGTAAGTCACTAGGTCCTGGTTCACTCCGAGCTGTTGCACCACCAAATTTATTTTTTTTAGTGTGGAATGATCACATATTTGACGTCGTCAAAAACGCGGCTAAGTATTAAGGATTTCTTCAACGTCCAAAACTTGTGTATAATACCGGCATGTTCTCTAATTGAGTCTTTTGAGTATATTGAAAAAATCCAAAAGAGAGCTTTAAAAATCATAGGTAAAAGAAGTTTAATACAAACATTTGAATCTCGTGATTTACCGTTATTTTTATAAACATTGTTCAAATAGCCAGTTGCATTCGTCCTCTTAAACAAGTCAACCGTAATATTCTCACTTCAAGGAATGCCCATCAGCCTGAGCTCAACTTTAGATGTACTGTTAAATCCAGAGAGTCTAGCTGCACTTCACGAATGTGAATGTGATATTCAGACATTTGAAACCAGTGTGCATCGGTATCACCTTTTAAATCCTCTCGAACTTTCTTAATGCTCGCTGCTCGCACTGTGCTCAAACATTTTAAGGGTTATGATAATCCCTTAAATGTGTGCTAAGTTATAAAAATAAAATAAACAACTAGGTCTTATGAACTTGCTCTTCTATAAAAGACTAAAAATTAAAAAAAAATGTTACTAGAGAAAAATGTTCATACCATAAAATTCATATTGTAAATGACTAAAACAACTCCTTTAATATAGTTAGAGCTAAAAACAAGATGCCATGCGATTTCTCAACCAATTATTAGCCTATGCAAAAACATAAATTAATGGTTTATCAAAATAATAAGCTTTTACAAAATTGTTTAAAGATTTTTAAAAGAGAATTTTTTGTCAAAAATATTTTTTTATTTTTTAAATAACATTTTTTTTAAGCTTTTTGGAAGCTTCTTCCGATGATGTGAAATTTAAAATTCGAAAAAATGGTCTTATGGAATGTACAGCCACTAATATCTTAATTTGAAAAAAAAAATTATTAAATTATTTTTTTTTATTTATTTTCAAATGATTTTATTTCATAGTAAAATATACAAAGTTTGGTTTCCATTCATTATATGTATGACATGGCATACGCCGCGCCGTCTGCCAGTTGGCAATAATAATAATTACATACAAAATATACATTTGTTCAGTGTTTTTAAGTTATTTTCAAAAAGTTCATCGAAAACACGTTTCCTGGAGCTAAGTGCTATCTTAATAAACCTATACAAAACATCCCAATACCCGTTAAGAATATTAACCATTTCAGGATCGTTTAGACAACTTTTTCCAAAGGTACTTCTTCTAGTTTCTATCAGAATCGGACATCTACCCAGAAAGTGGAACATGTCCTCTTTCTCACCCAGATTACACAGCTCACACGTTTTTCGTAAATCGCTTCTATGCGGCAAGTAGTTTAAGGGGAGTAACTCTGCTCGTGCTTTTAAAATGAGTGCCATGAGGTCGGTTGAGTACTCCGCCCTGAAGTAATTGTCAGCTGCCAAGTTGTAGTTCAGCTGCGCATATATGCACCTAGGAATCGAGCTTCAGGCTTTATCAACATAGTCTTCTCTTTTCCTTTCGTCTACCAAACTAATCAAACGATGGAGCTCGCTTTTCCACGTTTCCATCCTATCCACTTGAAGTGACAGTGAAAGTCCACAGTACTCGGTCAAATTTCTCCAAGACTCGAACCATGATGATTTTTTTCGTATTACCAGCATTGTTATTTTTTTTGGTAAACGACTATCCTCCATTTCCATTGTTCTTATTATATAGTCAATCTACATTTTCAGTGTTGAAATGAACAAAGGAGAAAGGTCCGTCTCTAGCATAAGAATGTGGTTAGCTGTACTATTTAGTAACCTCAAAGTTCGTTTAAGAAAATATCTCAAAAGTTGTTCCACTTCTTCAAACTGCTTGTGTCTCCAAACTTGAGCTGCTCTTGCTGTTGCTTTGAAAATGCGGTATTTTGCTTCGTTGTTGCATTTATGGCACTTTTTGACTTCGCAAGTTTGTCTACAATATGGTCTTTCAGGTTTAAATTTCTGGTGATCCTTATACCGAGATAATTGTACTAAATAACTACCTCACCATTTTCGTCTTCAAATTTCCAGGCTTCATTGCGACAGTTGCGACCTCCACTGTTGCGAAAGATCATTATTTTTGACTTGGCGAGATTTACCTGGAGTCTCCATTTGTTGCAGTACTCGAACAATCTATTGATGATCAATTGGAGACTTCCAGGCGACTCAGCTAACACAACGATGTCATCTGCGAACATTAGGACTTTGATTAAAAAATCAGCTGAAACGCGTGCTCCGCTCTGCAAAACCTCTTCTATGTCGTCTATGAACAGAGTGAACAATAGAGGACTTAAGCTGCAGCCTTGTCTCAATCCTATTTCTATTGGAAATTGTTCCGAGAGTTTGTTTCCATATATAACTGCGGAAGTTGTTGAATCGTATAATTGTTCTAAAGCGTTCCCAAACTTTGTCGAGACTCCTTTGTTGTACAGTTTCAAAATAAGTGCTTTCCTGGCTATGGTGTCAAATGCCGCCTTAAAATCAATGGTCAATTGTCGAGTAATTTTACCGAAAGCCAGCTTGTGACTGACTCAACAAGTTTTTATTCTGAACTCATTTGTAAAGCCGCTTTGATAGTAATTTTGTAAGGATTTTCATTGAAGAGTTCAGCAACGATACACCCTGTAGTTAGCCGGAACTCTGTTGTCACCTTTTTTGAAGATAGGACAGGTAATAGCTTCTCTGAAGAAGTCTGGTAAACAGGCACTATCAAATCCTTGGTTTAAGACTTTGGTTATACTTTCAATGAAAATGAAAAAGAAAAAAATAAATCGAAAGAAAAAAAGTTTATCAATATTTTAGGTGGCATTTTCGAGAAAAATACGATTTTCGAAAACCATTTTTAACATTTCAATGGTGGGTACCAATATTTTTCGTTAAAATACATTTTTTTCTCATATCTTGTAGATTTTGTTACAAACCTTTTAACTGTTAAGAAAATCAAGAATCGGGTATTCAAACTATTGAGTTTTGAAAAAAAAGAAAACTACACAATCCTATCCAAACTTTTGGGGAGCCTTGGCATAAAAAATATGATCAAAATTGGTTGTATCGTTTTCGGGAAAATCAAAAATAAAAAAAGGTTCTAGAGAGGTATTCTTAATGACTTATTTCTTACCTTTTACTAAATTAAATTTTATGAAATAATTTCTAAGAAAATCTATGCAACAGTTTTTGAGAAAAAAATATTTTACAAAATTTCGAAAAAATTCCTATGGCCGTTATTTTTGGTCTTAAAAAAAAAGAAAAGAAATGTGTGGGGTGAAAAATTAAAAATGCTTTCTACTAAGCTTACAGAAAATCGGCTGCGCTATAATCGAACAGACAGACAGAATTGCGAGACCCTTTTATTTCGTCTTCTCTATCATCTTAATGTTAAGTCTGTTCATGTAACATGTTATGTATGTCACAGGTAAAGAACAGTGTATGGTTCAGGTAATGATCCGTCATTATGTTTATATTGCGCATTGGTGCCTTTAAAGTCTTTGAATAGCATTTATGGTGGATTACTCTTTGGTCACTAATTCGAGTGTGGATAGTGAAATATGCTTGTAGATTAATGGCACAAGTTGTACCAATGCACGCCAGTCTCTTAATTTCAGCCACCAAACCAAAGTGTACGCAAGGATTGGATTTTAAATGGTGTACATCATGACTTTAACGGAGTTTATATTCTTGCTTACCAGTTGACAACCAGACCCAAAAGAAGTTTAAATAAGTGTGGAACATCCCTACAAGCCCAACAAGGCTTTGTTTTAAGCTTGCTATCACCCACTTCGGTGTCCTTAAGATCTATTGTGTCAAAACTATTCTGAAGCTTGCCACATTTTATATGCATACATTTGACAGTATCGATTATTGAGTTGAGAGTAAGATCTGGTTAGAAATTGTATACTCCAATCTAACCACCAGCTTTTTCTTTCTCTGATTTGGTTCTCTATAAAAATTATGAGTCCAGTTCTTCAAAATTATTGAAAAAACTTAAATCACCTTTTCACCATAATTTTCGGGAAATATTTACATATGTATGTACATAGTTGTTTTTTTGTAATTTTCGAATGTGATCAATTTTTATTTGTCACTATATTTATTTTCCCATTTTAAAGTAGATACATATATCAGTATTTAAGGAGATATAATTCAGTTTTAGAAAACTCAATTGGGGCAACAAATATGGACTTAATATAATATGGACTTCTATCTGACTCACCGAAGGAAATACAATCAATGATAACCGAACTCGATTCCGCAAGCAAACATTATGGACTAAGCTTAAACCTGACGAAAACAAAGGTTATGACAAATCATCTGAAAGAGGACATAATTCTTAATGACACAAAATTAGACTATGTTGAAGACTACATATATCTGGGACATCTGAAATCTTTTAAAAACCAAGACGAAAAAGAGATAAATCGACGAATAAGCAACACCTGGAAGCAATATTGGAACGTTAAAGAAATATTAGACTTGAAGATAAGCGACGATATGAGAAAATATATATTTGACTCCACAATTCTTCCAATAATGACATACGGGCTCGAAACAACAGGATTGACATCAATGTCACATGAAAAACTACGAATTTGCCAAACGAAAATTGAAAGAAAATTGCTAAAGATAAGACAAATACAAAAAATAAGAAACGAAGAAATAAGAAAGAGAACGAGAATTGTCGACGTGATACAAAGAACAAAACAATTGAAATGGAGATGGGCCGGACATGTATCAAGAATGAATGACCAACGATGGACAAAACAAGTGACCAAATGGATTCCCTTTGATGAAAAAAGACCAAGAGGACGACCGAAAAAAAAGATGGGATGATGATCTTAGACAATTTGACCAAAATTGGTACAACCACGCCAAGTCCAGAGACATATGGGCAACAATGGGGGAGGCTTATGCCGGAACTTAATTCTAAGATTTAACACATATATTTTGTATTTTTTTAATTATTTTTAAATTTTAATTTTAATTTTAATTTTATATTTTATATTGAATGTAATAACTCAAATGGTAAATAAAGCTTGATATAATAATAATAATAATAATAATAATAATAATAATAATAATAATAATAATAATAATAATAATAATAATAATAATAATAATAATAATAATAATAATAATAATAATAATAATAATAATAATAATAATAATAATAATAATAATAATAATAATAATAATAATAATAATAATAATAATAATAATAATAATAATAATAATAATAATAATAATAATAATAATAATAATAATAATAATAATAATAATAATAATAATAATAATAATAATAATAATAATAATAATAATAATAATAATAATAATAATAATAATAATAATAATAATAATAATAATTGCCAAAGGAAAGCCTTGTGAAGACCCCTCTAAGTATCGCCCTATTACATGCCTCTGTACAACATATAAGCTCTTCACAAAGATACTAGCCAACAGAATTTATGACCACTGTACCATCAACAACGTCATACCAGATACACAGAAGGGATGTAGTAGACAAACAATGGGCTGCAAAGATCAACTAACCATCGATGCCGTAATTACAGGCCTAGCATTAAGGAAGAAGCGGAGTATCAGTATGGCTTATATCGATTACAAAAAAGCATTCGATTCGATGCCCCACGACTATCTTTTAAAAATTCTTGAAGTTTACAAGATCGACCCAACCATTGTAAACTGTCTCAAGATCATAATGGGAGGTTGGAACACAAGGCTTAGTCAAAATGGTCTTTTTAGCAAACCTGTTCCTATACGATGCGGAATCTTTCAAGGCGATGCCCTAAGCCCTCTCTGGTTTTGTATAGGTCTAAACCCCATAAGCAGAATCTTGGCCAAAATAAAATCTGGCTTCGTTATCAAAACAGAAACCTATGACTACTCCTTCAACCACTTGTTATATGTAGACGATTTAAAGCTCTACGCCAAAAATAAACAAAAACTCCATAGAATGATTGAAGTTGTAAAAAGCTTTAGCACAGACATTCAAATGGAATTCGGTATGGAAAAATGTAAAATGGTTCACCTGGTAAGAGGAAAAGTAGAGGTCAACGAAGAGGGTTTCCTAATAGACCAAGAACAAATTATGAAGACTTACAACACGAGGAATCGTACAAATATCTTGGTTTCCTTCAACTCAGAGGAATAAATCACAGTCTTATCAAGAGTAGCCTGACCGCCCAATTTAAAAAAAGAATGTGCAATATTTTAAAATCGAACCTTTCCGGTGGAAACAAATGCAAAGGTATAAACACCTGGGCTATTCCTTTGCTCACATATTCTTTCGGGGTAATCAAATGGTCTTCAACTGACCTCGCGAACCTTGATATGCTGATCCGAACATCATTCACAAGATATAACAGCCAACACCCACGAAGCGCCATTGAAAGGATGTCCCTACCTCGAAAAATCGGTGGAAGAGGGATTGTGAACATAACAAATCTACACCACCAGCAATGCCTTAATATACGGCAATACCTGCTTAGTAATTCATCAACACTTATAAAGACAATATGCTTGGCTGATGACAACTTTACCCCCCTTAACCTCAGCTTGGCAAACTTTCCGGTCCCTGATAACGTCAAAACAAAGGACGAACTTATTATGTCTTGGAAAGTAAAGCCTATACATGGAAGTTACCCCAATGAACTCAGTCAAGACCATATAAACCAGGAGGCGTCCAACTTATGGCTTATGCAAGGGCAACTTTTCTCTGAAACTGAGGGTTTTGTCATAGGCATTCAAGAAAGAGTAATCGCAACTCGCAATTACAGAAAGTTCATCCTCAGGGAAGCTGTTGATGACAGGTGCAGAAGATGTGGAGAAAATGGAGAAACAATCGAGCATATATTATCAAGTTGCAGTACCTTAGCTTCACAAGAATATATGAACCGGCACAATAATGTTGCAAAGTTAATACATCAACAATTAGCTCTCAAAAGTGGCCTAATCCAAAATCAAACACCATATTACAAGTACCTACCTCTCCCTGTACTGGAAAACTCTAATTTCAAGCTCTACTGGGACAGAGCAATAACCACCGACCAGCACATTTCTGCGAATAGGCCAGATATTGTTCTGTTTCACAAAGCGGACAGAAGGATTGATATCTTTGATGTAGCAGTCACGCTTAATCGCAATCTGCAAACAACATACTCCACAAAGATATCCAAATATGCTTCCCTAGCCATAGAGTTAAGATCCATGTACAATATGAATCAGGTAGATGTGACCCCAATAGTTATCTCAACAACGGGCCTTGTCCCGAAAAATTTGAGTAGAAACCTAAAAAATCATAATATTGAATGGCTATTGGCTCAGATCCAAAAATCGGTACTGCTGGACACTTGCAACATCGTCAGAAAGTTCCTGCAACTTTGAAATAATAAAGAAAGATAAAACTGTAAATTAACAATAACATACCATAGTCGGCTGTGGGATGGGGGAACTTCCCCCCCTCACTACCATAATCCAAACAACCAACTACGCAGGGCTAGAACATGGTCTATGCCCCATCAGAGCCTAATCCTTTGGCATAGCCCGGGATAGGTAATTTCCAACTTCATAGAAGTTGAGAAGTACATATCAATTCAATAATAATAATAATAATAATAATAATAATAATAATAATAATAATAATAATAATAATAATAATAATAATAATAATAATAATAGTAATTCAGTTCTTATCTATTTGGAACCAGGTTCGGAAATCTTTCGTTCAAAATGTCCATTGTGAAATCACATAAATTATCGGTATCCGTATCATCTGATTTAGGCCAAAAGTAATTGCTTATGATTGACCGTTAGCGCTCACACTTGATGGTGATGGCCTAGTCCACGGTTGTCTCACAGAAGTATTTACCGATAATGTCATCAGCCAAAACTCTACATCACCAAACAATTAATTTCTTTGGGTGCATTGCAATTTCGTGGGATAGTGATTGTCCGAAATTCGAAAATTTTGCTGGTTGAAAAACGTATTCATCCATAAATGGGCCTTGTTGCTGGATATCATTTTTCGAGTAAATTTTGGGCCAAGTTACAACTGCTCGAAGGACAGTTCATCTTATTATAATTTCTGGCTAGAAAAAAATTCTTCCTGAAGTATACTTGCTCTAGGTACATGTGAGATTGTTAAAAATTTCTCTGGTTTGTTCCAACATATCCTGATCAATGGGGATTAGCTCTTTCTTCTCAGTAAAGGTCGAAGAAAATTTAAGGAGAAGTTTGCTCGTTTTAAAACTGCCATGGCATAATTTTTGAACTTTATTTTGATTGTACAGCTAAAGCTAAGGTATTTGGTTTAAATAACGCTGACATCTGGTTTTATGATAATAATGTTTGGACCTTTAGCTAAAATTCTTCTTCGTGCTATTGATTTTTACTTGCGACTTAATCGAACTCGAGATTTTCATCAAATTTGACATTACGATAATAGCGAAGACCAAAAAAGTGGGTCTCTCAATTCTGTCTGTCTGTTCGACTGCAGCTAATCGGCTCGGCCGATTTTCTTTAAACTTGGTAGATATCGGTTTTATTTTTTTCCCCCGGATGTTTTTTAATTTGATTTTTTAAGGTACTAGTACGGTCTAGAACGCCAAAAAATGCACGATTTTTGGGAATTTTTTCCTCAGAAACCTTATTAGGTAATAACATAATTTTTTTTTTAATAATGAATACATGCGTCAAGAGTACACAAACATTTTTTTTTTTAAATTTGAGAATTTTGGCCGAATTATAGAAGGCCCAACGTCGACTCATCAAAAAATACATTGTCCCATGGCGGACAGTTAATCTCAGGATCGGCTGGACTGAAACAAAAAAAACAAAGTGGGTTATTTAAAGGAAGGTTTCTTACGAGACAATTTAGCACAATTTGTTTTAAAAGTCAAAACAAAAAAAAAATCTCGAGCTTTGAAAATTTTTTTTTTTTTTGGCCATTTTTGGGTCGCTATTTTTTTTATTCATAACTTTTTGGTCAAATTGTGGTAAATTGTCTTAGAAAACATAAAAGCAATCTAGTTGCAACAAGTTTTTTGAAAATCGGTCCAGTAGATCGGGAGATTAACTGTCCGCAATCGGACAATGTGTTTTTTGAAGACTCAACGTTGACGCCCTCTATAATTCGGCCAAAATTCGACAAACAATTTTTTTTTGTACTCTTGACACATGTTTTCATTATTTAAAATTTTAATTATGTTATTATCTTATAAAGTTTCCGAGAAAAAAATTCCCAAAAATCATTCATTTTTTGCGATTTCTAGACCGTACTAGTACCTTAAGACCAAAAATAATGGTACCTGCTATACGATTTTTTTCGAAATTTTATAAATATTTTTTTTCTCAAAAACTGTCCCACAGATTTAAAAAAAAAATCATAAAATTTCATTTAGTTAAACCTAGGTAATGAATGAAAAAAAAATTCCAAAAAAATATTTTTTTTTTTTTGATATTCTCAAAAACGGTACAATCGATTTTGATCATTTTTTTTATATTAAGGCTCCCCAGCAGTTTCAATATTACATATTGTCTATTCAAATTAAAAAAAAAAAATTGGATTTTTAAAAAAAGTTTCAAATTTTTTTTTGGAAAACTCAATATTTCGAAAACCACATGCTCGATTTTTTTAAACTTGATAAATTAAAGTTTCTTAAGATAATCTACAAGATATTAGAAAAAAAAATTATTTTACCTAAAAATAAAAAAAATATTTTTTGAATTTTTGAAAAAAAAAAATCATTTTTTTGGAAAATTCGATATCTCAAAAATGGGTCAATATATTTTTTGAAAGTTTAATTTTCATTCGTACAATAATAAAAACCTAAAGTTGACGTACCAAGTTTTTTTTAAATATTTAAAAAATTTTATATATGAAACCTTATTTTATTAAGAAACCACTACAACGACTTTCATAAATTCATATTTGCATAGCATTCTGTTTTTGTCTCTTACTACTAAAAAATTTTAAAAATGATGATAATTTTATTCTTATGAACAGTTTTTTCTAATAACATTCGTTTTTAAAATTCCTGGTCTATTACATAGGAGCAAGTTCATGCGACCCAGTCGTGCATTTTGTTTGTTTGGTGGCCGGAATCAGATACGTTTAATTTTGTTATTCTAAAAGGTTACATTCCTGGTCTAGTACCCCAAGAGCTGCAATCTTTAGAGAAGGCATTCTTTTTTGATTGAGTACATAATTTTATCCTGGTCCCCGGAGTTAATTCTGGCTGATTTGCAGTATAAATCAGCGTTGCCGCTTAGGAAAAAGTAGAGAGGGCCATTTCGAAATTTTTTGAGGGCCATTTGACAAAAGTTGATGCCAAATATTTTACTTACAAATCCGTCCTTAAAACATCAAACTACAATTTATTTATTAATATTTGTATTTATTCTTATTTATTTATTTAATGCATTTCTTAAATCTATGTAGTAGCCAGCAGAAGCAGAACTTGACTCTGTTTTTGTTTGATTTGATTTCTTGGGAATTACCTTAAGATATCTTAAAAAAAAATATAAATCACACCAGTAATATTTATTATTTAAATATTTATATTACATTTCCATATCTTAATTCAATATATGAATGAACAACGAACGAACAAACAACAAGCGGCGAATAAAAAAACAAATATCTTATTTTTATTTCATCAACCAGATTTATGGCCAATTTCACGCTAGACTTTTAAACATTTAACAGGCTTCTAAACCTTAAAATGAGATATTTTGGTTTCACCAAGCGCTTTTAAACACCCTTATAAACTAAATGCCCATTTTTGGCTCATTAAATTTTAAAAGTGTCATTGAAATGTCATCAGATGTAGATCCACAGCAATTGGATATAGGTAGCAGCTGAAATTATTATTTTGCAACATTTTAGTTTTTAATTTTTGAAAATACAAAATGGATAGGTTTATAAATATTTAAAATATGTTTTTTATTTCGAATAAAATATTAAAAAGTCTTCATCCAATGAAAAAGTGCCACACATAGTTATACGCCGAGCAAGTTATTCCAGGTATATTCTCAGACTGACTTCGAAATAGGTTCAGACTTTCCAAAGCATCTGTGAATCCGTTTGTTAAATTTCTTTGGTCGTTATTTGGAACCGAAACAAACGCATCAGTGCAATAAAAAATAAATTAAGTGCTTATTACGACTTTATGCCACAGGATTTTTCCAAATATTTTTTTTTTTGCATTTCTTGGCATTTGTTTCAATACATAACGCTTTCTCTTTTGTTCTCATACATTGCCCTTGTTAGAAAGAAAGAACCAAATTCTTTTTTTCCAGGGATGTAAAGAGATCTCAATTTTAACAAAAACTTCCCTAAATCGATCGAAGAGTAAAAGGATCAGTGAACTCTTTAGAGTTCCGATTAGTGAATCCTAACATAGAGTAAGCTTAGCAATCACAGTCTATGTATATGGGATTTAAAGCAGAGTTTCGAATCAAAGATGATACCGAGATCTTTCTTTTCGTTAAGTATTGAGAGTTCCGTACCTTCTATAGAATACTGAAAAAGAATAGATGATAGGCTCCTAAAAAATGATAAAGATTGACACATTGATACGTTCAAGAAAAGCTGATTAGCTAAACACCATTCAGACAAGCGATGAAGATCACATTGGAGTAAATGACAATCATTAATAGACGTAACGCCACGGAATATTTTAATGTAATCCGCAAACATCAAACAAGAAACGTTTTTTGAGAAATCAGTGATATAATTAATCAGCAGCAAGAATAGAAGAGGGCCCAAGTGACTTCCTTGTGGTACTCCTGATATGTGACCTCAATTACATCTGATAGTACGTCATTAATACGCCGACTATTTTCTTCTGTTTAGGTAGGATTCAAACCACTTTAATATATTTGAGTGGAAGCCAATAGATTCAAATCTTTATATTACTCGTAGTATATGGTGGCTTACTCTATTGAACGCCTTAGCAAAGTCGGTATATACTCGTATCCGTATGACATCTGTTTGGAAACCATTTTCAAAATTACTAATAATCTGATTACTAAATATTGCGAGGTTGGTCGTTGTTGACCTTCCAGTAACAAATCCATGTTGAAATGGGGAAATAATTTCTTTAAGAACAAAAGAAAGCTTATCAGAGATAATTTTTCCAAAATTTTTGATATCGTTAATAATTTGCTTATAGGGCGATAGTTAGAAACATCTTGCTTAGATCTTAATTTATGAATAGGAATAACGTACGAGATTTTCCAATCATCAAGAAAATAACCCTCTTCAAGAGAACTATTAAACAATAAAGTTAATGTTCCCAATAGGGCAGCTGTCCAGTTTGTCAAAATGATCGGAGGAATACCATCGGGTCCTGGTGGTTAATCATCATTTAGCCCAATTAAGGCTAATTCAACATCTTTGTATAAGTATAAGTGACCGATATTGAATTGAATTTAAACATGAAATTGCAGAAAGGTTAGAGGGAATACTTTGGGGATCGTAAACGGAGTGAAAAAAGTCTGCAAAAAAGTTGCAAATCGTTGAAATGTAGGTACATACTCGTAGATGTATTTTCAGAATATTGCATGCAATTGGGGATAACATTGGACATTTTTTATCATTGATAAATGAAAAAAAAAATTGCTGTTAAGTTTTAGACTCGATTCAGTTCGAATTAAGTAGTCCTTATATTAAAATTTATTTAAAAATTTGTATGTAGTGGAAACACATTGTAGTGACGATGCATCGCAATGGTTTATATTTAATTTTGTAAAGCTTTTCAATTATTATTAAGCACTATACGATGTGATGTTACTCGTAAATCTTCTAAAATTTAGATTTGGGGGTCATTTCTAATTGGCCCGGGCAAAGGGCCAAAATGTAAAACAGGGGGCCAAATGGCCCGATCGGGCACTTTGTGGCAACGCTGGTATAAATGCCAAAGAAAAATGGTCCTAGCTTGGATCCTTGTGGTACTCCTTTTCTGATGTACTTCATTCCTCATTTTTGTTTAGAAACTGTACAAAAAAGAGTCATTTATTGTTATTTATATTTACCAAATATCCGGTCTGATCGTCTTGAACATTATTCCTTTTATCCATATTTAATTGAAGGTTTTCTTAATATCAATAAGTCATGTCAGTATTGTTTCTTTCTTCTATGCAGTGTTAGAAGAAGATTTACTGTGGAGTGTATTAGCTTCTTGTCTCGGATCTTACCAGGGAAAGAAAAAAGTGATTGGTTGCTAATAAAATGACACTCCTAGACACTTAAAAAAGTACTCAAACATTTTTTCCTTGTTTTCTACACATTCTTTCGACAAAAAAAAAACACCCCTTTTTATGGACATGGTAAATGAACTTTTAACTTTTTCTCGAAGAGTTGTTTCAACTGTTTTGTTCTGGGGTACAATAGATACAGATTAATTTGGATGCCTGGCCATTAAATAATTTCCTCAAATTTGTAATGGCCCTTATTAAGAAAAATCCGATTTAATTCCATCAAGTATCTTGAAATAACGTCTAGCCACACATTAACTCAAATTAAAGAAAAGTACAAAAAGCAACCACAAAAGATATTCAAATAAAAAAAATTACTTTTATCATCGTCAGTGTGATATCACCTTAATGGAATTATTTCGTAATCGAAAAAAGACTTTCTGTTTTTTGACATTAAAAGTAAAAGCATCTCATCCACTTGTACCGATGTCAAAACCATTTTCCTAATGGTGCTTGATGACATTTCCAAATCCTTGAAAAAGCATACCCATGAAATAGAGGTTGATGTGTTTTTGTGTTGATTTGAAATGGGAGAGTATTTATGGAATTTAAGGAATAAACCGAAATTCTATTTCAATCTATTTAAAGTACATACTTAAATAAGGCAATAACATATAAGGAATTCCAAGGATTTCCCAAAAAAAATATCAAATCTGAATTCTTAAACAACAATCTAAATGTAAATACCTTCTTTTCTTGTTGTTGACAATTCTGCATGTAATATGTTTTTTAAGTTAACCACTTTTGTTTTTAGGGGATTTTTGTTGAAAAACCTTAAAAATAAAATTATATTCTCAGCTTCAAGTCTACTGCTTGCAGTTAGTTTTTAGTTAGAAAATTTTAACTTTTTTAGTCAGTAAAAATAAATATGAACTTTTGCAAACGATAAGAAGAATTCTCTTTGCCAACGGTGGTTTTAAAACATTCTGAAGTCTTAACATTCATACAAAGAGTCACATTTTAATCAGAAAAACCCAACATTTTACTTGGATTTATTTCAAAAAGTCATAACAGGTAAACAGGATATGAAGTGAAAAGATAAAGTTTTTGAATGAGTTGTGGCATCTAAAGAAGTTTTACTTTAGACATAGTTTCAGAAATATATTTCTTCTACTTTGTGGTGATTATGAGTACGTATATACAGGATACCGGATTTATTATGAAATGTTTTACGGCAGCCTTGGAAAGTTTAATTTCGTTTCCATTTGATATTGATGAAGCGAAAATGCTAAGATGCAGATAACTAGATAAAAAAAAGGAAACCAAATTACCTTGTAGCGATTTAAATTTGATAAAGTATAGTAAACAACGACGGTAGTAGTAATGGCTTTCAAAGAAGTCGTTATTACCTCAAACAGACTTTTTCTTAGACTCTGAGATCTACCAATGTGATTTTTCCATAACACTTATGTCAGATAATTTAACAACGAAATTTTGTCTTAAATGGTTAAAACTGCCTGCCCTTTTTAATCTATATCCCAAGGACAAAGACATGAATTTGAAACGAATATGAGGATTTGAGAGTACTTTCATCAACAAAAAAAAAAGGTTTCAGACAAAAGATTATTTGAGTATGAGAAAGGCCAAAACTTATGGTCACAGCAATATTAAGGACTTGATTCCAATAGAGATCTTTTTGACTCCTACTGACTACTGCATTAGTTAAGATTTTAAGGTTATGTTCCCATCAAAGAAAAGAACTGGGATGATGACGTCGTGAATAAAGACTTCGACAAAACTATCTTATCGCCTAGGCTATCCCACATTGCCATTGTTTTTCAAGCTGAATTACTTTCTATCATGAAATTATGCAAGGTACTCAAACAAGATTTAAACTAGAACCAGAATATGGCTATTATCACTGACAGCCAGGTGGTTTAACAAGCCATTAATTCTAGTACATCATACTCCAAATTGGTCCGGGAATGCCGGGATGAACTTAATAGTCTCAATATCACTCTAATCTGGATTCTGGGTCATTGTGGCATTGACCTGGCCAGGCAAGGATCAGCCCTTCATAACTCACGGAAAGAGTACACATATTCCACTTGGAGCTATATAGGGCAAAATTCTCTGAATTTTTCTTACCGAATCAAACCCTTAGTGGAGCAGTTTAACTAACTGCATTGTATCTAGAAAGATTTGGCCCACCTATAATAAATTCCGAACACTTGATCTAATATACAGACCTAGGAAAGACATAGCCAGGATCGTAGCTACCTATAGTGGACACTAGCCAATACGAGAGCATACAGCGAAACTAGAAATTCCTCAATACAATACTCATTGCCATAGCTGTGGCGACCAGCGGAAAAAGGAAACAGTCCTTTATTTCCTCTGAAAATGCCCTGCTCTAGCCAAATTTAGAGAACAATCATTAGGAAGGGCATTTTTTGACGTTATTGACGAACTTTCGGAAATGAAGATCAATAACTTGATCTATTTTTTAACGCGGCAGAATGGCTCTAGAACGAACTTAGGTAACTTTTGTGCTTAGCCCTCCGTTTGACTCCCTAGATACCAAACTAGCGGACTGAGGGATTTGATGGAGTCTTACAATGCGGGGGCCCAGATAATCACTCAATTGGAGTGGCTACTTTTTTAGTACCAGTCAACAAACTGCCTGACGTGGATGGTTAAAGATGAATGTGGTGTTCCGGCTAAGTGAGTGATCAAATTTCCAGATGATTGTACAAAAGCAAACACACAATAAGAGACTTCAAAACTTACTAAATCCCTATTTTTGAATTTAATCTAAACTAGTTTAAACTTCACTCATACGGATTTCCACCACCTTTCATCAAGTGGTTATCTTCATATCTTGAAGATAGGTTATATCAAGTCAAATTCAGAAATTCATACTCAAGAGAATTTATTGCCAAATCAGGTGTTCCGCAGGGAAGCCATCTGGGACCACTCCTTTTTACATTGGCTATTAATGATGCTCCTCTGTGTGTTCGCTATAGCGAAATTCTAATCTTTGCAGATGATATGAAGATTTATAAAAATATAGTATCTTCAAATGATCGGGCTCTACTGCAAGATGATATTAACCATTTTGCCTTGTGGTGTGAAAAGAACAGTCTGAGCCTCAACCCGACAAAATGTCAAACTATGACTTTTTCTAAAAAACGTTCTCCTTCCTCACACGAATATGTTATCTCACGGCACATTTTAACTCGTGTTATGACTGTAAGGGTCCTTGGAGTTATTTTTAGACCCAATTTAAATTTTTCTGCTCATATTAATAAAATCGTGAATAAGGCTAATTCAATGTTAGGGTTTATTAAGCGCTGGTCTAAATAATTTGTTGATCCCGGGCTTTATACAACTCCTTGGTGCGTCCCCATCTTGAGTATGCATCGCAGGTTTGGACTCCTCTTTATGATATTCATATTGAGAGATTAGAATCTGTGCAAAGAAACTTTACTCGTTTTGCCTTGAAAGGACTGCAATGGAGTGATCCTTCGTATGTCCTCTCTTATCTATTCTTCAGATGCAAACTTTGGAACAAAGAAGAACAAACAATGATTTGGTATTTTTCCACCAATTAATAACAGGCGTCACAGATGCACCAGATCTTTTATGTTCGGTTTATTTTAATTATCGGATAGGAGGTTATTATCTTCGAGGCCTCGATATGATTAAGGTCCCACACATAGGACCAACTATGGCATTCATGAGCCCTTGACACGTATGGGTAGACTTGTAAATTGGAATTCAAATATTTTTGATTTTAATATAAATAAAAGTAAATTAAAAAACCTACTCAAAACCAGTGGTCCACGCTCCTAAATGTTCTTTGTATCATGTTGTGTTATTGTTTTGTTCCTTACGTAATATTATTTGTTTATTTTTCATGTTTTCTTGTGTCAGTGTTAATTGTAATAGAGTTTGCCTACTAACAACTAACACTGCACTAAATGATGAGCCGGTGATATAACATAGTTCTCTGTGTTTTCAAACCATTGGTCGAAAGACGGAGCTTGCTATAAGCTTTCTTCGACCAATTCTGATAGTGCAAAGAAAAAAAAAAAAAGACTCTGTTCATACGCATACGCGCTAATTAAGTCACATGGCTATACTGCTTGTGGTCTCCATTTCTACCTACCTATAAGAAAGATAGGTGGAGACAAAATGGAGCCCTGTGGCACACCAGCATTTATTATATGAATTACAGACTTAAAACTATGGACGGGCTATCAAGATGAAGGGAAAGAACACGGCTCATCTCGTTTTGTGAATGCCCAGTTTAGAAAATCAGGACTAGAAAAATACCTTTTCAATAAACTGGTTAACTTAACCTCTTAGAAATTCGATTAAATTCACAGGGAATAATTTTAATCATCCATTTTTTTTAGAGAGACAAGACCATACCTATTTTACCACTTGATCCCCCATTTACCGTTAAAGATTAGCTAGCCCACAAAACCTAACAAAAAAATAAAAAAATTTTAAAAATAAATGATTTTCATTTCGCAGCCTCAATACCCTCAGAAAAGTTTGTCTCCCGACAACGTTGACTGGGAAAACCAACAAATCTCATCAAAAAAGCAAAATCCGATAAGGATTGCAATTTTAACTTTATTTTTTTTTTTTTTTTTGCAAAATAATGTCTTTAACATGCGACGAACATTCTCAAACCTTCAAACACTCAAACGATATAACGTTTCTCTATCCTTCGAGTGACATCAAATTCACAGAACTAAAAACTTATTTAAAACTTTTCTCTCATCTTGACCATTTCATTTGTATAGTTCAATCCGAGAGGAGAAAATAATATAATATAAATTTAATTGGTGGTGTCTTTAAGTTTCACACTCAACTTTTCTGTGAATGAAATACACAGAAAAAATAAAAGTCCTCCAAGAATATGTCCTCTTGTATTATTGAAAACTCCGATTTCTTGAGAGCAAAAAAGTGACAGAGTGGGTAGGATGGGTGATTAAGTGAATACTTTATAGTAATTCACATCACAAGTTTAAAAGTTTATTCCACAGAGATGTGATTGTCCCTTGATGGTGCTAGTTACGAAGTAAATTTTATTGACAGCAGACCTCTCGTTTTTAGGTCAGAATTTTGTTTTATTTTGAATGAAACTGGTAACGAGATATTAATTATCTCGGGTTTTCCTTTTTTTGTTTAGAAAAAAATAATTTAATTTGAATAACGCCGCCGTTATTCTGTTTAGGATTTTAACTTGCATGAAAAAAAAAATATTCATACAAACGGAGGGATACTGAAAAGCTGAAATGGAAGCTGAATTAAGCTTGAATGTTCATTAAATAATGTACACTGATTAGAGCTTATCGTCAGTAAAGTATTTATCTCTCGAAAATTATTTCAACAGAATTAATTGGATCCTTACTGGTTTTGAAGCTTAATAAGTTTTGAGAGATTTAAAATTTATTAATTTCTATGGCGAGCTTAAAATGCGATTTCCTTCAACTAAGAATGCAAAAAATACTCCACCGAGTTTGGGCTTTGAAACTGAGTTTAATAAAAGAAAGTTGACCTGTGGTTTTAAAAACGGAATCATAAATACCATAAGTACTAAGTTGCAATTACTTGTATTTTTTTTTTTTTTTTTTTTTTTTTTTATAATCTACCCGCGCTCAAGGGATTATGATTACCCTTTAAATGTTTCAACACAGCGCGGGCGTGAAGTTAATGAAGAGAAAGAAGGATAGGAAAGATGTGTGGCACGATGTTCTGAGACTGTTGGTGGTTGTCTCAGATATTTTTATCTCCAGGGATGGCGGCTGAGCTAAAGCGGAGAAATGCCGTGTCTTATTTCTATGTCGCTTATAATTCACATTATTTTATTCGTGTTCATCCTTGTTGGGCATACTAGTTTAACTCAATTACATGTTGTTAGTGTTATGCCTGAACAACATGTAATGAGTAAACCAGCAACCCATTGATGACAATTTTTAGAAGGTTTTTAATGGAATTAAAGCGACATAGACGACGGCAGGTATCGAACCTGTCATCATGAGGTTGACAGGCGAGCACACATCCATCGCGCCAAGGCCACCCCCGATTTGGATGGATTTTTTCAAAAACTTTCCGTCTCTTCGTGATCTTTATTGGTTAAATAAAGTTATATACAACTCTGTTTCCTATCAGTTTTAACCCTCTGTTCTGAATTCTATCCAATAAGTGGAGAGAAGTTTTTGCTGCGCCTGCCCAAGGGTATGAATCTGTGAGTTATACTCGAGTTTTGGACGTATAAACACCTTATACATAAATGGTAGCCAGATCAGAAGGCGTGAAAAATTTCTTGCATGGATATAGGAATCCTAAGCATTTAGCACCATTTTTGGCGGTCTCGAGAATGTGATCATTCTAAGACCATCGTTGACACACATAAGTACCGAATACTAAGAGTTTTTTCGGTTTCCTCGATGCAAGTGCCATTCAAGGACAATAGCATAAGGGAAACATTTTGCTTTAACGACAACAGACAGTATTGAGTTTTCGAAGCATTAAACTCCACAAGGTTTTTTATACAAGAGATTTATAAAAATGAGGAAGAGATTCGGAGACAAAACGGAACACCAGCATTTATTTTGTGAAGATCAGACTTGAAACTGTCCAATATAACATATATGGAACGATTTAGAAGGTAATTTTCAATCCAAAGAATAATAATTTCTTTGATACCAAACGATAAGAGATCCTTGTGCCAAACTCTACCAAATGCCTTAGAAATATCAATCGCAATAATCTTACTTTCTCCAAAAGAATTTGAAGATCTATTTCACTATTTAGTGAGATATGCCATCAGATAACCAGAGGAACAATTGCTTTCGATCTTCGAGATATTTCTTGAGCTGATGATTAATCAGCGGTTCCATGACCTTGGAAGGGAACGACGTAAGTGCAATTCGTCTATAGGAGAATTGGTAGGAAGGGTCGCCTTTTTAGGAACAGGCTGGACAAATGCTGTTTTCCATCTTCTAGGCAAGATTTCAGAACATAAGAAGCGATGGAAAAACTTATGCAATGGTTTTGACAGCGATGAAGAACACCTCTTCAGAAGAATGGGGGTATACCATGAGGACCAGCGGATTTGCGTTTTGCCCATACTCATCTAGCATTTGGGTGGGCTAATCTACAAGCTGAGGAAGGTTGTGCATCTCAGCAAAGATCTCAACATACGAGTATCTTCCGTCGGTTGCTGTCTGTCCTTAATAGCGGGGCCAACTTGAATTGTGTACATTGAAGCCGCCCGCAATAACGTCTGCAGTGTAATGGTACAAGGAAATAAAATCAGATAACGCATCAAACTGAATCCAATTTCAATTCCATTTTGTTTTATTGAACATACTATTTACAATTTGGCTTACAACTAATAAAATACTACCTGTGTATGAAAATTTACATTTGTTGGCTCATAGGGGGCCTAACCATATACAGTGACTCAAGTTTAATTATTTTTATATAAAATTTACATGATGAAAAAAGAAAAACTTAAAAGGTCGGTTGATTGTATCGTCTTCAGGGTGTTCATTTATGGTTCTTCGTTGTGATTTTTGTGGGTTCTGGACAAGAATGGCGTTTAGCCGGGGTTGGTAGGCTGACCCAATGTCAGAGTAGAACGAGACTACTACCTCGTTATCCATTATTACGTTGTCATCCAGAGTTTTCATCATACTGAAGTACCTCGGTTCGGGATGTCGTTGTTCTGTGGTTATCCTTCTCATAAGCTGATTCGGGTGGTCGAAAATGTTCCGCATTAATTTCTTCGTTGAATTAACTAGATATTTGTCCAGTGGGATTAAATTCGATTCTGTGTAGAGATGCTCGTTCCTGTAGTGTATCTGTCGTTGGCGGTCGAATTAGAGTCCAGTGCAGATCCTCAATATCATTCTTTCAAATAGTTGAAATTCCTTCATAGCTGTCTTCGAGATGGAAAACCAGACTGGGATGGAATAGCTGATCACTGGTCACAGGAGCTGCTTGTAGATTAATATCTTTACCGGTTGGCTAAGATCTGATCTTCTTTTCAGCAATGGGTGCAAGCGGCTGAAGGCCCAGCTGGCTTTTTTCAGAACATTTATTGAGTGCAGGTTAATCGTTAGGCTTTGCCGCTATGGAGGATCCGTCAGGGAGTCTCAGGACCAGATTTCTGCAAATTGTTACGGTGCGAATGCCTCTACCAATTGAAGGTCTCCTGAAGCAGACAAGATCGGATTTGGAAGTATTGATTCGGGTGCCCCATTTATGATAGAATTGGAAGATGTGTGTTTCTACTTTTCGGACAGCGGTTAGTAATGACATTGATGTGGCCGCGGGGCGTAGGTGAGCGAGTCATCAGCGTACAGTTGATAATGTATCAAACTCTTTAAGAGTTGAATTGCTGTCGAAATTTGGACTCCTAGAAATGAAACAATAGCGGACAGTAAATAAGAACAATACCCATACTGAGAAAGGCTCTGGCAAGCAACATCATATCTAACGTAGACTAAGAGGCCGTGATGGCGAAAGAGTAATGGCATTAGTTTATAGATAGATAGGTGAAATTCTGAAAGATTAGTATTTGCACCAACGTGTGTTTCACCTAGTGCCAAGACATCTGGTCTGGGTGTAGACGCAAAGAAAATTTCTTCTTAGCCCATGAATATTTGAAAACAGAACACAAGAATCACTTACCATTTCAAAAATCACAAACACTCAAAACACAACTCTGACGATCTAAATTCAACTATGAAGTGTAGGACGGACCAATGTATTAATAAATAGAATATAAGCCGTTTTAGGTGTTATGCCCATAGAACACCTTGTATCTGATATTAACCAAGGCATAACAACACATCAGATTTCACTTAACTATCAATTGCAAGAATCAAGCGATAAGCATCACAAGCAGTGTTGGGACTTCGCAGAAGCCAAAAAGTGGTAGAAAGGTTGTCAAAAAGTGGTAGAAAAGTGGTAAAAATTAAAAGCCACTTTATGTAATAAATCATAGATTCAAAAAATTTATTGAAAATAAATCAAATACAAAAATAAAATAAATAACATTTCAGTTCTTTATGTTTCAAAGATCACATCATATCTGGAAGCAAGAGTGTCATATACATATGTACATATAAAATTTCATTTTAGACTCGTTCCAAACCAAAAACTTAAATCTGTAAGGGCCATTGGAGTTAATAATAAAATAAGTGAAGAATTCAAAAAAATACAATTCAGAAAATCTAAATCTTACTAATGCTTCTGGAGGATTAAGATTTTGATCATTGAATAAAATTTCCCTTGCTGCTAAAATGTTGTGAACAGTTGTTGTTTTCAATTTATTTCTTTTTTCATTTTTAATATATTTCAAATCGGAAAATTTACGTTCCGCAGCAGCACTGCCATGCGGTACAGCTCCAACGTATACCTATAAAGATATTTTTTTAAATAATAAATTGTCCATACCATCTTTTAAATTACTTAGCAAACGCCATTGCGAAACATGTCATCAGTTTTAAAAATTTGAAGTAAGTGATTTTCTCCAATTATTATTCTCCACTCATCATTAATCAATTCTAGCTTCGTTATATTTAGTTAAAATGTCTTGTCAGACTAAGAATTGATGGCACTATTCCATCAATGACGTTTTTTGGATTTATCTAAATATTTTAATAATATTAATTGATCGTTTGAAAAGTTTAATCTTTCTCCAATTTGAAAACATAATTCGAAATAATATCTGAACATCACTTTTCTTAATTTCATTGTCATTTTCTATTGAGTGCCTTTCAAAGTGAAGCCCAAAATACCTACATTTGAGAAAATGGTAAATAGTTTTTAAGATTTCTTACATTTAATATTTTCTGACTTTACAAAATTTTTCATTATTTTAGCTTTAACGTATTCATACTTTCGATCAAAAAGTGTATTTTTGTGTTCTCAGATTGAAATATTCTGTTTAACTCAACTCATTTATAATTTTCAGATTTACTTACAAGAATTTCAAAAAAACTAAAATGCCTTATTTAAAAAAAAAATCAAAAATTTGTGAAATGAGTGCAGTATAAAACACGGAACTCCACGGCTCTGTTCTATTTAAGACCATTTCCAATGAAAGCTATCGAGTCTGGCAAACCTTTAAAATTTGATGCTCATCAACCCCAAGTGCTTTTTTTGGAAAGTAATGAAATCTTTTTGTTTTTTTAGAACTGTGGCAAAAATAGAAATATTTTAATGATTTTTCTATTTGCCCAAGTATACATTTATCAGCATAAGAAGAGCACAAACTTTAATTATGACATGAAAATCCAATCCGTAAAATATCAGGATTAATATTTTTCAATGTGAGGCAACACCGCTTAATGAACTCGTCATAGCAGCAGCGTTGTCTGAAGAAAATCCAATCATGTTTCGAATTGGAATATGAAAAACTTCCAAAGTTTCTACAATTTTATTGAAGATTGATTCAGCCGTTGAGTGCTCTAGCTCAAATAACCCAACAAACTTATCTTTTACCGCTCCCTCAACTGAATCAAAATACCTCACAAGGACAACAAGACATTTTGTTGATGAAATATCAGTGCTTTCGTCAATTGTTATACTATATTTTTTGATTCTTAAGTTTTTTGCAATGTCTTCCAAGACATATGGTCCTAATAAAATTTCAGGTGTGGTTGGGTCGTATGGTATATGGTAAAATAGAAAGATAGATGAAAGGTGAGTTGAAAAAGTCGTAGAATTAGATTTTTAGGTGGTAGGTGTTGATGAACAGGAAAAAGTGGTAGAATTACCACTTAAGTGTCAAAGTCCCAACACTGATCACAAGATACATGTAATGGGTATAGCAAGCGACAGTTAATGAACATAACATTTGCTCGCCAAGTTTAGCAGCCATATCAGAACGTTCAATCCTAAAAAATTGAAGCTGTACAATGCAGATCTTTTCGATTTCCTCTATGTGCTCTTCCTTAATTTGATATTCTCATTTTACTTATAAAAACATCATGAATTCGGTGACATATTGCCCTTGTGCACCATCTACTGGCTAGGACTATTGATTCGTCTTTTTTTTTGGAAATGAGTCCCATAATACTAACCCACATAAACTCAGATACACTCCCATCTTCCACCTTTCTCATCACAGTACGAACCATGGACACTTTGAACCAAAAGAAGAATGTTACGTTTATCCAATGAACTCCAAAACAACATCTTTGACTTTGACTTCCTCACTCACATCCTAATCAAAAATCCTTTGTTTCTTCATTTATTTCTAGGACTCAAATTTTTAAGTTTTTTGTATAAGAAAAATCCTAGTGTAGGCCCAGATCAATAATAAAATAATAATAAAAAAGAGCAATCACAAAAAAATCCACCATAGATTTAAGTGCTTACTTGTATTAAGCTTAATTAATACACAAATATAAATTCTGTGAAATTGCAAAATAGCTTCTTTCTACTGTTCTGAGAATGTTGTATGCCACAATTTTCTTCTTCTAACTTCTTGAGACATCCATATTAATTAATTCACCAACATAAATCCTTTTTGCTTATTCGAGTGTCAATGTTACATTATTAATTTAAACATGACTGGGTTGTAAATGTATTTCTTGTCAAAGTCAAATTCTTCTACCTTTTCGTAGACTAAACAAGAAGTTCAGTCCTTTCACTCATTTTGCTACACATCACATAATTTAATCCATTCAAAAATAAATATAAATCATCCTGTGTGTCAAGTTTTAAATACTTTGCATACATTTTAATGGCTTTTCAGTCGAAAAAGTTCACCTTCCTCCATCTTGATAATTCAAAGTGATTTAAGCCTAAGACAGTTTGTATTTCTTGAAAATGAATGGCTGTCATATGATAGGATGTCAAAAGTAAAAACAGTTACATACATAATTAACATATAGTTATAATGTTATGCTTTCCTAAATTTCCCAATAAAATTTTGACTTAACGAAGTCATAAGTTTTTAGTGCGCAACATTTCTTGTCAAAATTTCAAGTCAAGATAGCTTTAAGACCTACCTTGTGATAAATTGTGTGAACGAAGCAGAATAAATTGCTTTGCAAGACATACATAATTGTAAAGGAAACAAAGGCCACTTTATTTAAAAGTTTGAAGAACCTAAGAATTTTCAAAAGAGATTATTTTTCAAAGCATCATTATTTTAAGAATTCTTAAATCCCATCGAATTGACAATGTATGACCATTTGAAAAGTTTTTTCTACTCTCCCATTAACCAAAAAGGATCAAGATGCTATCCAAAGCATCTTGGATAAGCGTCTTTATATTGTCTAGGTTTTGAATTGAAGTACTCACATGAAGTTAAATTGAGGTTAGGCAATACCCAGACAGCTTTAATGGAAGAATTATATTCAATAAACAACAAAAATATATATATGGCCCTCGACCTTGGTCCGAATTTTCATCTCTCTGTTCTGCTTAATCCAGTGCAAAGGGATAATTTCAAAAGTGTCTGGAGTTCTGCTACTGGCATCTTATGTGGCTCAACAAGCGAATTTTCAACCAAAACCGGCATTGAGACACAACACGCAAGCAAAAGTATAATATTCACATAAAACTTGAAGTTGCCATGGGAAATTGTTATTACACTTTCAGGACATTAAAATTGAAGGTTCAAAAGCTTAGAACCTTTTATTTTTTCTGTTTTTGTTGCGGATTCCTTGTATTTAAAATGAAAATCACATCTACATACCTACTGATATACATATGCATATACAAGTTATACGAGCATAATATCTTTATGGTGTCTTGGGAGAAAGCTTTTGCTGGGTGGCTTTAGGTTGGATGCGCCAGTATTGCTGTCGACCCTTCATATATGTATAAAATGAGGGGATTATAATGGTGTGCCAATAATCGTCTTCGATGCATTCAACCGAACATTGAAACGTCCATAAAAACCACATGTTGTTAAATGATTTTTTCTTGCTTGAATTGAAAACAGTTAAGGCGGACATAATGTCCTTTTTGGTTTTATTAGAAATTCTTTAAATGTATATATATTATATGAATAAGGCAGGACACTAATATCATCATGTCATATAACGATCGAAGTAATTTAATTTCATCTTTTATTATTGTTATTACTTTGTACTGCTTTTGGAATATAATATGACGTGACTTGAGTTTTGAATCAGCTTTATTTCAGATAAAGCAAAAAAGGCGTTTTGTAATTTTAAGTATTTTGTTTTGATTTTTTATTTGGATTATCCTTCAATATTGTGGATATCTGTTATTGATTTTGAGTATTTAATATGAGTTTTATTTGAGGTTGGGAACTTTTGAACTTTAGTCCTAGGTGCTTTTCTCTTATTTTCATGAAAATTTAATTCTGAATAATTTTCTTAAACTACGTTTAAGGTTTAAGTTCGATCCCTATAGTCGCTACAACCTTAAAAGAGAACAAAAATTTCAGAGCGGTCGCCGCAAAAGATATACATTTGTAATGAGAAGTATTTATTTGTCTAGCCTAATACAAGCAAGCACTAAGATATAAGCTTAAATCTAAAGTGTTTTTTTTAAGTAAAACTTCTTTTCTGGCGTTGGGGGAAAAAAACGTTCTATGGAGTTGTCAGTGACATGTCAAAACGACATGCTACTCGTCACAGGCAGCGACATGGTTTTTACAATTATTGTTCGAAATTTGTTAGATGTTATTTAAAATACTTCAAAAACACTTCTTATCGCCGAAAGAGAATGTTCTTTTAATGAAAGAACCACAAAAACTAACGTACAAAACAATTAAAAACATAATGTCATTAGAAAAATCAGATAATAAAGCTTTTTTCAATTAATTATATGGCCGAACAATTTCTCGATCGGAAACCACTTTCCTTTGTACAATAAACACAAACAAATATATTTTTTATAGTTTTATTTACTTAAATCATTAAACACTTTAACCTTAGCAATACTGAATAATTATATACTATTTAATTTGAAAACTAAGCACTAAAATTTACAAAATTCATAAAGCGTAGTATAAAAAAAAAAACTTGTAAATAAACTATCTGCTTTAGTGCTTTCTGTTATCAAATATAAACTAGCATTGCCATATGCGAAGAATTTTAAATTCAGTGCCTACAATTTTAAAATACAAAATACAATGAATGAGATAAGAAAAAAGAGATGTGAGCGTGATGAAACATCGTTATTATTATAAAATCAGTTTCAAACTATGAAAGCAGACGAGGATATACCAATAAAGCATTTCTCGTCTTCGCGTTAATAAATGAAATAAGAACAGTCGCGCACATTCAATTTTTAGTTTCACATCTGTTTGGTTGTGAAATGAAACTTATGGGCTTATGTTTAATTTTACTATATATTTACCAGGTATTTCATTTTACCAACCAAACAGTTGCGAAAATAAAAATTGAATTTACGCTCTAGGAACGATTTTATAATAACCAAAAGATGACAGTGAATCATGTCTCGCTCTCGTTTCGTGTTCTCTTCACATTACGAATCGGGCATAATTAGGCCCCAGTTATAGCTTTCGTTGAAATGTATAATTGGAACAAATCAGTGAAATGCTGACTTCATTTATTTGAAAAATTGGTTTTAAGTAAAAGATCCTGTCAGTTGCTGATTACAACCACTTCTATGCATTTGAGGTTAGAGTTGATCATTGAAAGGAAAACAGACATTTGAGAACAGAAAGAGAATCGAACACATTCAGTGGAACGATTGTGTTCCATATTAAAGAAACGAAAATCAGCTGTTCATTGAAATTGGTTTCTATCAGTGAAATAATAAAAGTGGATTTAAAAGAAAGTTCAAATCAGAATTTTGTATTTCATAGAGTAAAAAAATTCTACTATTTATTAGCTTCATTTTGGTATCAATTAAAGCCATTGCAGTTTGTTTATTCGCCTTAAAAATTGTGATGAAAATTTTCAATGATGCAATCATAGCTATATGTATAACTGGAGCCTTATAAAAACTTTTGTCTCTCGTTTTCAATTGTATTTCAAAGTCAAAATCTGACAAATTTAAGCGATGATAAAAATGAACTAAGAAACGGCTAGTATTGTATTAGTGTTTTTTCACGATTTAATGGTGTGCACCCAGCTTAGTAATCATGTGCGTTAAGAAAGCGCCATCTGTGTGTCATAAAGAGCGCCATCTGTTCTTCAAAAAGCAGCATCTGTGCGTCAAAAAGAGCGCCGTCCATTTTGCTCAACTTTGGTAACAATGATTTTCCCAATTAATTCAAGAAATCGGCCATTCCAAAACTAATTGCATCATTTGTATAAATTGAAAAAATTTTGAGTTCGAATTTAGACTTCCTAACTTATTTTGAAAATCATTTTCTTTTCGAAGAAATATTTAAACAAAAAATGTATTTGGAACTGGTTGCAATTTATAAGACTATAGGTACTAAAACTACTTTTAAATTTATTTTTTTATGTTTCCGTAAGGCACTGAAAAAAATCTTACAGAGGCCTTGCTTTTGTGAAATGAAATTTTACTTCTAGCGCACTTATGTACATACGTCAGTTTTATTAATATTTTATTTTTAACTCGGGCCTATAAGCCCACTCACCAGTTTTTAATGAAAAAAAACAAGGAGCTTTTTATAAGGAGTAGTTGTAAAGGATGAACTTGTAAAGGATGAACTGATAGTCCCAGACAGAAGCTGTTGCATAAAGAGAATGTCAGCCAGTTGATCAATTTTAATCGATTTTTATATGGAGTAAGATGAGAATATCAGACGAAAAAAGACCACAAAAGGAAAATCGAAAAAATCTGCGTTGTACAGCTTCAATTCTTCGGGAATGAGCGTTCTGATATGGCGACCAAACTGAGCTAGCGTGTTTTAGGAAGCGTCTAACAAATGTTATGCAAAGGAACTTAGTGACATGAAGTTTCGAAAATTCCTAGTACCAACGTTTTATGAAGCTGGGTGACGAATTTGCCTTTTTGATTATATGATAAAAATGGACACGAAAGCTAAGCTGACTAACGCAAATAAGCCCAAGGTCTCCTTGGATAGAACAAACGGATGCAATTTCAACATATTAAAAGTAATATCTTCGCGATGTAATGGGGTATTCGCTTATGGGAGAAAGTTAAAGACTGACATTTGGCAACATTAAGTTAAAAAAAATTCCCGTCATACCAGGCTTGAAAAAAATTAAGATAGTTTTTAAGTGAAATAGAGTCAGTGGAAGTAGAAATGAGTAGAGAGATTTTAATCGTCAATTACATTGATAAAGTTGCTTATTACTAAGACGAAAATCAAAGAGCCTAGGTGACTCCCTTGAGGAACATTTGAAATGGCATAAATATAGGATCGAAGATTTAAAACCTAAACATAACTCTATATTGTTGGTTTTCTAGGTATGATCTGAGCCATGTGATGCAAAAAAGAAGA
This sequence comes from Chrysotoxum bicinctum, assembly GCA_911387755.1. NCBI lineage: Eukaryota > Metazoa > Arthropoda > Insecta > Diptera > Syrphidae > Chrysotoxum > Chrysotoxum bicinctum. Next base: position 12,730,342 of record OU426990.1, read on the forward strand.
AGAAACCCGAGGGCTTTAAGTTTAAGGAAAATAATTACATTCTATATATCATAGGTTTTTACTTGCGACCTATAGGTACTATAAGGCAAGTTATGCATTCCTAACAAAAATCGAACTCGAGATTTTGATCAAAGTTGACATTACGATGATAGACTAAAAAAGTGGGTCTCGCAATTCTGTCTGTCTGTCTGTTTGACTGCAGCCTAAACGACTTTGGCGGATTTACTTTAAACTTGGTAAATATATACCATAGGTTTTTTTTTTTTTTTTTTGAAATTTTATAAATATTTTTTTTCTCAAAAACTTTTCGACGGATTTAAAAAATAAATATACAAAAAAAATTTGTTAAGTTAAAACTAGCTAATGGTTGGAAAAATTTTTCCGAAAAAGGGTTATTGAGGTTACCCACCAAAGAACCTTTTTTTTGTTTTCGTTTTCTCAAAAACGGTACCACCGATTTTGATCATTTTTTTTTTTGCTAAAGCTCCCCAAAAATTTGAATATAATTGTGCATTCATATTTTCAAATTGATTAAAAAAAAAATTCAAATTTTTTTTTTTCAAAACTGAATATTTTTAAAACCCCATGCTAGATTTTTTTAAACTTGATCAAAAATAGTTTCTCAATATAATCTATAAGATGTGAGAAAAAGAAATTTATTTGACCTAAAAATTAAGGTACCCTCCATACAAATGTTAAAAAATTGTTTTCAAAAATCGTATTTTTCTCGAAAACGGTGCCTAGAATTTTGGTACAATTTTTTTTACTTTAAATTATTTTAACGATCTTTAATTTAAGAAAAAAAAATTTTAAATTAAGATATTACAGCTGGTACCTACCATAGAACCATTTTTTTAAATTTTGAACTACTCATTATCGACATAACGGATTTTAATCAAATATTTTAAAGAGATGCTTCTAAAAAGTTAAAAAAACATTGCATTTCAAAACTTAAAAAAAAAGTATTTTATGAATTTTTGAAGAAAAAAAAACATTTTTTTTTGTTTTGGGAAATTCGATATTTCAAAACCAGCTCAATATTTTTTTTGGAAATTAAATTTTAAAAATTTTGTACATAAAAGCTTATTTTTTTAAGGAACCACTACAACGACTTATAATTTTTGTTCTTGCATACATTCATGTTTACATAGCATTCTGTTATTGTCACTTACAAATAAAAGAATTTAAAAAATTAATTTTAGCCTTATGAGCAGTTTCCTCTTATAACATTCGTTTTTGAAATTCCTAGTCTATTACATAGGTCTATTACAAGTTCGTGCGACCCAGCCGTGCATTTTATTTTTTTATGTGGTACACTTCTGGCTTTTAAAACACAATCACCATACTGTTGTAGAGAGAAGATAGATTTTGAGTGAAAGTATGGTAATGTGAGTCGTACACAATGCTTTCGAAGAGCTTAAGAACACAGGAAAGTTTTGCTATATGGGAAAAATAAAAGAATGCTTCCATAATTATTTTGGGAAAATGGCTTGAGAGAATTAAATACGCAATAATGCTTCAATTGACCGACAGAGAAAGTTGGTACATTTTTTTACTTGCGACTTATACATAGGTACTAAGGCAAGTTATGCATTCCGAAAAAAAATCAAACTCGAGATTTTGATCAAAGTTGACATAACGATGATAGCGAAGTCCAAAAAAGTAGGTCTCACAATTCTGTCTGTCTGTCTGTTCGACTACAGCTAAACGGCTCGGTCGATTTTCTTTAAACTTGGTAGATATCATTTTTAATTCCCCCCCGGTTGTTTTTTATTTGCTTTTTTAAGACCAAAAATAACGGTACCTGCCTACAATTTTTTTTCGAAATTTTATAAATATTTTTTTTTCTCAAAAACTGTCCCACAGATTTAAAAAAAAAAAAATTTAAAAATTTCATTGAGTTAAAGCTAGCTAATGGTTGAAAAAAATTTTCCAAAAAAATTGTTATTTTTGGTACCCCCCTTGGAACCATTTTTTTGGTTTTTGATTTTTTCAAAAACGGTACAACGGATTTTGATCATTTTTTTTTCTGCTAAAGGTCCCCACTAGTTTGAATATTATTGTGAATTCAAATTTTCAAAAAATATTTTTTTGGATTTTTAAAAAAAATTTCTAAATTTTTTTTCGAAAACTCAATATTTCGAAAACCACATGCTCGATTTTTTTAAAACTTGAGAAATAAAAGTTTCTTAATATAATCAAGAAATAAGAAAAAAAAATTATTTTACCTTAAAATAACGGTACCCTCCATAGAAAAGTTAAAAAATTGTTTTCGAAAATCGTATTTTTCTCGAAAACGTTTCCGAGAATTTTGCTAACATTTTTTTTCTTTTGATATAATTTCTATAATTTAATAAAAAAAAATTGAAATCTAGATATTACTGACTGTATCTGCCATAGAACGATTTTTTCGAATTTTGAATTTCTCATTATCGGCATAACGGATTTTAATGAATTTTTTAATAGACAAGCTTCTAAATAGTTTAAGAAACATTGCATTTCAAAACAAATATTTTTTTGAATTTTGAAAAAAAAAATCTAGTTTTTTTTGGAAAATTCGATATCTCAAAAACGGATCAATATTTAGGTAGATTTAATTTTTATTCGTATATTAATAAATACTTTAAATTCACGTTCTAAAATTTTTGTCTTAAGAATGTTTAAAAAATTTTGTATAAAAACTTATTTTTTTAAGAAACCACTACAACGAATTATAATTTTTTTCTCGCATAAAATACATGGCATCCTGGGCTTAGCTCCAACTGTTAAAGGAGTTGCTTTGGTTATTTAAAAAATGAATTTTATCCTTAAGAACAGGTTTCTCTAATAACATTCATTTTTGAAATTCGTAGTCGTTTACATAGGAGCAGGTTCGTGCGACCCAGTCGTGCATTTTATTTAGAATTATTGCAGGTAAACCCTTTGAACCAGGAGAGAAGTAATCTACTAATATACTTATATTTTGATGATAATGTCGACAGTGGCCAGGAAGGTTTTGGCTTTTATAAGATATCTAAAAATAGTGATCGTTAATTCTCATCTTACACGTTCCGCTCGCAGAAAATTTTGAGCTGTTGTGTCTCTAATATATACAAATATTATGGTTTAATTGTACTGTTAAAAATGTCTTAGTTTAAAAGTGTTTTAAGAAATCGTAAAAATTAAAAATCAAGTAGTACTGAAAATTTTTTACCATCAGAATTCGTGGAGCAGTTCTTAGAAGAATAATACTTTGGAAAATCTTGTTTTTTATAAAAACTTGTGGAGACTTTTTCAAAAGTTCTATTAAAAATAATCTATAAATTATTTTATTTAGATGCTACATTAATGGCAAGCAATTTTTTCTGGTTATTGATTATTATCAATAATACCTTTCAGAAAAACATTTTTTGATAATCCTTTTTTATTAAAAAACGGATCAACTAAATTTGATCTCTTTTCCTACATGGCTTAAAAAGTATTGCTTATAATTGATTGAAGTATTGCTTATTATTGATTATTATCAATAATACCTTTCAGAAAAACATTTTTTGATAATCCTTTTTTATTAAAAAACGGATCAACTAAATTTGATCTCTTTTCCTACATGGCTTAAAAAGTATTGCTTATAAAAATTAGAATAATTGTTTTGTTTGAAATTAAAAAAATTAAATATCAGAGAATTATTTGCAAACAAAATTTCTTTAATCCAAAAATATGTGTAAATTATTATAAAAATATTTTTGAGGGTTACAAATAAATTGAAAATAAACGAGTTTAGTCTTAACAATATTAAAAAATTACCAGTGGTGTATCCACATTTTTTCTTGAAAATGCTTACACATATTATGTGTAAGAATTTTAATATTTCAATAATTTTCAGACGAATTTATAGGAATTCTGGGTAAATGTAATATTTGCCTTAAAAGTCAATACTACTTATTTCAACCATTTTTTGGAATTTCAAAATTCTGAAGTTGTTCTTTCAAAAAAACAGAATTCAAGACTGCCAAAAAAGAACAAATAATTTTGTTTGAAAGAAATAATGTGCGAACATTCGTCAAACTTTACGATATTCTTATTTTAAATTATGGTTTTTATACTTTAAGGTTCTAACATTAGGTGCGTTTTATTATTCACAAATCTATCTGGATCCGGATCTGGATTAAGTTTTAACATGTATTACAAAAACAATTTGAGATCCTGTTTTCTATCAGGATCTATTTTAAAGATCCAAAAATTAGTTATTACACTGGCGGGTAGATGGCTTTTTATGATAAGGTAGTGTAAACTATCGTGTAAAGAAAAAAGACAAGACATAATTTAAAATTTCCAAACCCAAGGATAAAAAGAGACGGGCTTATAACACTGCTGTCAGTAAGATCCGTATCGTTTTATTTTCAAGGGAAGATCCCGATCCGGATCCAGATAGATTTGTGGATAATAAAACGCACCTATTGTTATGGATATGCTGTATATTTTACTACATGTACATACATACATCTTCATCCCTCCAATTTTCCAATCGGTTTTTTCATTCTGAAATCTATATGTATCTAGAAGCAATAAAACTCAAAATAAGAGCCTGGAAAAGTACACAAAGTCTATTAGAATTTAGTGAATAAATGAAATAATCATTTGCTGTTTTACATGAAAATTTTTTGTTTCGTACATTTAACCCTGTTTAGTGAAAAAACCATCGAAATTTTTTTCATGTGCTTAAAAAAATATTAAGAATTTTCTTTGATCAGAAATTATTCTTTCACATCAAGAACCACAAGACTAGACGAGTTTTTTTGTTTGCGATAATTTCTGTCTGACGTGACTTCAAGGACACAACCTGACGAGAATTGCTTTGTGTAAGACATAAAGGACACGAAAATTCTCTTAAGACATAAGTATTACTGGATCCTAGAAAGACAGACTTTACTATCCCCACATGCGTGTCAATTTCATCCTTGGGTGATAGTCTCAACTCAACCCACTCAATGTTCCCAATGATAATGAGTTTCTCCTAATTAGTGTCAGTTTAGGTATAGATGTCAGGATTCAATTCAATTCGAAATAAAAATTTGATGTGCACAAAACATTTTTGCTTGCAACACCATTTTGCGAGACTGTCAAGATATCATTTTATTAAAATCCCCTTTTCTGTCTTTGGGATATTTTTTTCATTTATTTTCACCTATACCTATATTTGGTAATTATAATTATGCTTCATATTTGGTTCATGAACTCTTGACTCCGCATTTTCTTTATAGCCGATGCCTTATCCTGGTGTGCCAGACGTCTGCGATTGCGACAGTAAGAAGTAGCTATGTACATGATTTTCTGTTTGGTTTTTAATGGATTTCTTGCTTTTTATTTCTAGAGGTTTTGTTTTATTTTATAAAATGAAAAAACTTTCTTTTCGTTCTATGTTGTCGTCGTCAGATTTTATGAAGTTCGTTCAACGTGAATATTGAGGTATCATCCACCTAATGATGGCAAGAATAATTTCTATAGCCTCCAGGTGCTCTGTTTGCTCAGGATTGTGCATTCACTTTGGTTATGGGCTTAGAGTGAAAGGCCCTAGAGGATGAAATTTTGTATGAAGTCAGCTATAAAAAGTCGAATTGCTTAAAATATTCTCAAGCAATAAATATTTAAATAAGAAGATTCTTTGTTTTGTAATTCGGTATGCTATCAGATCTTACCTTTTCAGCCAAGACTTCGTTCATCGAACTCGACTAGGATTCTATTAAAAAAATCAAACCATTTCAGAAAACAAATTATATTTTGAATATTAAAGTCAAAGTCCTAAAAATCCCACTTAAATACATATGAGTTTTATTATCAAAGAAAAGTGCCAAGATAAGTGTACTTGCTCGTAAACATAAGTTGATTACCACATTAAAAATACGTTACAAAATTTTTACTTGCGAAATATATGTACATATGTATATGAGTATGAACTATAAATGTCATGTTACGCACTCGTTAATAAATCAAAATCGAGATTTTGACCAAAGTTGACATTTCGATGATAGCGAAGACGAAAAAAGTAGGTCTCGCAATTTTGTCTGTCTGTCTATTTGATTACAGTCTAAGCGGCTCTGCCGATTTTTGTTTAACTTGGTAGATATTGTTTTGAGATTCCACCCCCTTTTATTATTAAGAACAAAAATAATGGTAGCTGCCATACGGATATTTTTCGAAATTTTATTATTTTTTTTTTCTCAAAAACTGATGCGAAGATTCTTTTAAGAAAAATTCAAAAAATTTCATTTAGTTAAAGCTAGGTAAAAGTTGAACCATTTTCCTTGTTTTTGATTTTCTTAAGAGCGGTGAAACCGATTTTGGTAATTTCTTTAAACTCAATACATATTTCGAAAATCCCATGCTCGATTTTTTTAAACATGTCAAATAAAAGGTTTTTAATACAATATGTATACAAGATGTTAGAAAAAATGTTTTTCTTGTGTACCTAGAAATAACGGTACCCACCATAAAAATGTTAAAAAATGCCTAGAATTTTGATAAAATTTGTTGTCTTTCGATTAGTTTTAACGATCTATAATTTAATAATAAAAGTTCTAAATTAAGATATTACTGACTGTTCCTAACATAAAACCAATTTGTTTAAATTTTGAATTTCTCATTATCATGATAACGGATTTTAATGAAATTTTTTTATAGACAAGCAAACATTGCATTTCAAAACTAAAAAAAAAAATTTTGAATTCTTGAAAAAAATCTTTTTTTTGTTGGAAAATTCGATATCTCAAAAACGACTCAGTATTTTTTTTGGAAATTTATTTTTTGTTCGTAAAGTAATAAGAACCTTAAGTTGACCTACCAATTTTTTTTCCTCAAAAATGTTTTAAAAATTTTGTGCCTAGATAAGGGCTTATTTTTTTAAGAAACCACTAAAATTACTTTTAATTTTTGTTCTTGAATCACTGGGCTTCCCGATTTCAGCTCGAACTACTAAAGGAATTGGTTCAGTCATTTAAAAAATTAATCTTAAGCTTATGAATAGGTTTTCTCTAGTAATATCCATTTTTAAATTTTTAGTCTTTTACATAAGAGCAAGTTCGTGCATTTTATTTCTTGTAGGTACTCATATTCTTAATTAATATTTTATGTACAATAATCGCTGTTTTAATTTGTTTAGCTTTTCTTGGCTTTTGTATTTGGCGTGGTGTTATTTCTCAAATTATTTGGTTCGTTCTTGTTGATTCTCATTGTTTAAAAAGTATAAAGTAAAGTCAAAATACAATAAAATGAGTAATAAAGTAAAAAGAGAAGTGATATAATTTGATTTCAAAGCAACAGAAATGAGATAAGATAAAAGCCAAGCAAGTCTTGTATGAGAAAAATTTTGTTAAACAAAAGTACTGAAAATGGACTCAGAAGGTATTGAAATTCGAGATAATGTATTTCATAATTTGTGCGTTAAGGACTTAGGCATTCAAAATTTTTTACATTTGGGATTCGAGATTCTAAATTTTTGGAATTCAAGGTTTTGATATTCGATTTAATGTCCCAATTACAATGTTAGTCACACGGACAAAAAGCATTGCCTTCTACAAGTTTGGCTAAGAGAAGTGATGACAACTTATTTTGAATAGAAGTCTGGTAAAATTATAATTTTATACAATCTAAGGTCCTTTCACATCAAGAATTAGATTGTATCAACGAATTAATGTAATTTTTTTTTGAATAGCGATAAAACTCCAATTTGTATACTAAGCACAATATTTTCAAAGCTTTTAAATAAAACAAATTTAATTCTAAAACAAATATAAAATTCCAAAAATAAATCGTTGAATAGTAGTTTTTTTAAGGAAAGTATTTTTTTCTACATAAAATTTTTAAGACATTCAAAATGCTGATAAAAAATATGCAATTAAAAATAAAATATAAATAAAATTAAAAAATAAATAAATCAAAAACTCATTTTTAAAATATAATATTTAAATAAAATATAATAAAAGAAATATATATTTAAATTTTGTTTTCAAAAGGTAACCAATATTGCGTTTCGAATATGTTGGTATACAATATAATTTTAACTTGTTAGAAGCTTCTGTGTAGGCGTGGCTTCAAATAAGAAATGTGCCCTACTAAGAGTTCTAATAATAGCACACACAATTTTGCTGTTGTAAATATGTGTTTTTAAATGATTGTTCAATATACAATACACACATGGTATGACCCCTTATTTAACGTTATTTTGGAGCTTAAACAAATTTAAAAAAAAAATTTTTATCCAATTGATATAAAGCCCAAATTTATCGTAGTTTGAAAAATCAGACTTGTGCATTAAATGCATTTAAAGAAATATCACATTACAAAACATGCAACGGAAAATATACGGACAACCTTCCTAAGTTATGGCTAACAATTATGCTAAAATTCATATTTTTTTATATTTGCATGCCAATGTTTGTCAAATATATAGTTATTTTGATTTAAAAGTTGCTGCAGCAAAATTTTAAATGCCTAAGGTGCAATTATTATAACAAAAACAAATATTTTAATCGCTCGCTATTTGGTTTTATGGCCCAATCTACCCTCTGATTATGGTTTGATGGTTAAAATTAACTAACTCACACTGAAACATAAGGTTTTTGACTTTTTTTCGCGAGATAATTAGGTGTTTATTTTAGGTGGTTATTTACAGAATCCATATTATTATTTGTCAACTTAATTAAAAATTTAAATTCAATGAAAACAAAATAATTGAAATTCAATTGGGAAAATGAAAAAAGGAAATTTGTTTTGTTTTGTGAATTTTAAATAGTAAAGAAATATCTTAAGCTTTTGTGAGGGGCATTTTCCTATTATTTTCTAACATATTAGACTATAGTGCGGAATTACCTATAGATTGTTTTATATCTGAACTATATTTTATTTGTAAATATTTGAATCAAACATGATCTTTTTTTAAATAAAACGAATCACTAGGTTGCATCTAATTTTATAAATTTGTATGCTGGGTACCATAATTTGTTGATAGAATACAATTGTTTTTTTAGTTTTTCATCATCATCATCGGCTCGGCAACCGGGTTCCGGTCCTGGCCTCTTTCAACAAGTCTCTCCACCTATCCCGGTCTCTAGCCGACGCCATCCAGTTGCGCACCCCGAGGCTTCGGGCGTCCTGGTCTACGCCATCTCTCCAGCGCAAGCATGGTCTACCACGCTGTCGTCTACCATAGAATGTACCACAAAGAACTTTCCGAGCAGGTTCCTCTTCGCTCATGCGAGCTAGGTGCCCTGCCCACCGGAGTCTACCGAGCTTAATTTTTGTCACGATATCTGCTTCAAGGTAGATTGCGTACAGTTCATGATTGTACCATCTCCGGAATCGTCCTTCCTCACATATGGGGCCAACAATTCTCGTTAAGACTTTTCTCTCGAACGCAGCTAAGAGGTCGGAGTGCCTTTTGCTAAGCACTCAAGTCTCGGGTCCATATGTGAGTACTGGCAGGACCATGGTCCTGTACAGCAGCAGTTTTGAAGTTATGGTGAGATTTCTGGATTTGAAGAGCTTTGACAGACTGTAGTAGGCTCTGTTGGATTTGAGAAGCCGCCCGCGTATTTCTTCTTCTATATTGTTATCGGCTGCTACTATTGACCCAAGGTATTTAAAGGATTGCACCACTTCAAATTCGTGCTCCGCTACCTTGATTGTTTGACCAACTGTTCCTCTCGCATTCGACGCCACCATGTACTTTGTTTTACCTTCACTAATGTGCAGCCCCAGATTTTGTGCCGCCTGCTCGATCTGGATGAAGGAATCTTGTACAGCTTGTTCGGTTCTTCCGATGATGTCAATGTCGTCTGCGTAAGCCAGTAACTGGCTAGACCTGTTGACGATGGTCCCTCTTGTTGCCGTGCCAGAGTTACGAATTGCTTTCTCCAACGCCAGGCTGAAGAGGAGGCAGGCCAAACCGTCCCCTTGTCGGAGTCTATTAAAGATGTTGATTGGTCTGGATAGCAATCCGGCTATTTTTACTTGGCTTGTTACGTTGGTCATGGTCAACCTACATAGTCGTGTCAATTTATTTGGGATGCCGAATTCTCTCATGGCTTTGTAAAGTTCTACCCTGGCTATGCTATCATAGGCGGCCTTAAAGTCTATAAACAGATGGTATGTTGGGATGTTAAATTCTAGACATTTTTCCATCGCCTGCCTAAGGGTAAATATCTGATCAGTTGTTGATTTGCCTGGAATGAAACCACACTGATATTGTCCGATGACGGTTTTAGCGTATGGGGTTATCCGGTCTTGTAGGATAGAGGAGAGTATCTTATAGGCGGTACTCAACAACGTGATACCTCTATAATTGCTGCACGTTGTGACATCTCCCTTCTTTTGTATGGGGCATATTATACCTTTTCGCCAGTCTTCTGGCATTTCTTCTTGCTCCCATACGTGCACTATAATATCATGAATTGCTTGACGTAAGGCTGGCCCGCCGTGATGGAATAATTCGGCTGGTATGCCATCGGCTCCCGGGGATTTGTTCTGTTTAAGCCGGCCTATAGCCTTCTCAACCTTTTCTATGCTTGGTGGCGGCAACATAGGATATTCTTCTTGAAGTAGTGGAGCCTCCACTTCTGCAGTGAGCTGACCATTTAGCAATTCATTAAAGTACACTTCCCATCGCTCTAGTATGCTTTCAGGATCGGAGATCAGATTTCCCTCTCCGTCCTTGCAGTATGTGCAGCGTGGTGTATACTGCGTCATGTTTCGGACGGATTGGTAGAACTTCCGCGCCTGGTGCGGACCTCGCTCTCGGCTGTTTTCTATTTCACAGATTAGGTTCTTCTCCCAGGCTGATTTCTTTTGTCTGTGAAGCCGTTTTTCTGTTCTTCTGAGCTCTTTATATTCCTCTTCGCGTGCCCGCGTTCTATGAGATTGTTGCATTGTCGGTACGCAACATTCTTACGTTCAGTCGCTAGCTTGCATTCATCATCAAACCAGTCGTTCCGATTTTTACGACTGCTGCCTAAGATGGAGTTGGCAGTACTAATGACAGTATTTTTAAGACGTGTCGGCTCCCGACCTATTTTTGCGTTCAAATCCCCAAGGATGATTTTAACATCATACCTTGGACAGGCATTGAGGGCCCTCTCGACTTGTTCGTAATAAGTCTCTTTTTCTTCGTCTGAGGACTCCTCCGTAGGTCCGTGAACGTTAATGAGGCTGATGTTCGTAAATTTGCCTCGCACGCGAAGGGTGCATAGCCTTTCGCTTATAGCGTTAAAGCCGATGATAGTAGACTTCATTTTTTCGCTGACTAGGAAGCCTACCCCGAGCATATGGTGTTTTGTATGACAGCTGTAGTATATGTCATATTCTTTCTTCTTTAAAACACCATTCCCTGTCCATCTGATTTCTTGAAGAGCTGTTATGTCAGCTTTATATTTTGACAGGGCATCGGCTAGCTGCTGAGCAGCTCGAGCTCTATAGAGCGATCGTACGTTCCATAAGAAAATTCGTAAATCGTTTTTCCGTTTTCGTTGCGTGGGTTGTCGTCGTTTTTAGTTTTTAGATTCCTTAATATCTTCTCATGCTCACATAAATAATAAAACTCGCAGACAAAATTATTCCCTCAATTACATCAATAATCAAATTATAGTCTTTCAAACCTAATGGACCTTACGCATTAAAAATTTGTATGTAGTTCTGAAAGGATTTATGTATATACATATATAAAAAAAAAACATTATTTATAAAAGCATTTTTTTATCTACCTACCATTATCACTTCTATCTTCTATCGATAATCGGATAATCAAAGTTTCAAAAAAAAAAAAAAAAGAAAAAAAATGGAATACGTTGATACTTTAATACCCTCATTTTATTATTTGTATTTATGTACTAGTACTTACACAAAAATGACAGAATTACCTAAAAATACCATTCAAATTTGAAATAAAGCAAACAACCTAAGTAGAATAAATATTTGAAATTAAACACGCTCCTTGTTTTGTTCACTTAAAGTAAAATGTCTGTATTATATTCTATAAGTAGCTTTACTTGGAAGCTTTGAGTCGCCACGTGCCTCATTGTCAACGACCACAAACATATTTTTGGATAAAAGAAAATGTAGCCAAGTACTTTATCCGACAAGGCTTAAGCATAAAAATAGACAGTGAGAGAAGGAGTGTTCATAATCACCCTTCTATTGCAGATTCTGTTGCTTTAAATGATCTAACATGCCACATTGATAGAGTTGCCTTTATCTCTTAAAGCATACTTTAACAATACAATCTTAAAAAAAAAAAATGCAAACCAATTAAAGACTTTGAAAAAGAGCCCACCATTTGGTACTACGGTATTACTACTTCCCCACTATTTACTATTTCCACTAAAGCCATTACTCGTCAAGTTCGGAGTGCAATATTGATATAATCTTTCTTGTAGAATTATAGTTCACACTCAGTCTTAACTCAAATAGAACCAAGATCACATCAATGGACTATTCGATTTCTACAAGAAATGGCGTATCCAAAGCAACATACCAAATTCGGGACTTTTCTGCTTCAAGAGACCGCATGATGGCAGATGTTGCTCAGCGGCCAATTGTGCTGAAACTTAAAGATGAATCCACCATTACAGGAACGTCAAATACCTGGGGATCAACTTCAACGAGTTGCTTAGATTCAACCCGCACTCAAGAAGTGTACTCAGAAAAGCAAACTGGGCATTCCACCCCTTGTTGAGAAGAAGATCACGACAAGCCAGAAGATCAAGACGAAGGTTCTCGTGTACAAGCAACTCCTGTTGCCAGTTATTAGCTATAGCTTCCCAGTGTGGTTCACGATCTCAAAGTCAACGATGAAAGAACTGTATATCTTTGAGGGGACGATCCTAAGAATCTGCACCGGACTCCACTTCGACTGACAGCAAGCAAAACCTTACAGGAAAGAGGATATGTATAAAGAAATATCTACTAAACCAAAGTGCTCTTCAACCGCCTTACCACTTGGATCAAGAAGAATACCAAGCTGCTTATTGAAACAACTATAGCACCATCGATAAAATTTACAACCTTTCGAGTCACATTTACATAATTGCTAATTTCTCAGAAAAAAAAAACTATATGCTATAAAATCGCTGCATTTGACAACATCAACAAGCAAGCTCTGTTTCACAAGCTAGCAGCCCTGGGGCTCTTAACCAAAACTATTACAATATTTAAACTATTGTATCAGGATACGGTTGCAGCAGCCTGGGTTGGAATCAATGCATCCACTTTCTTCCGAACGAACACAGGAGTTGAACAAAGTTTCGTCTTAAGTGCACTCCTATTTTTTGTGTGTTTTAAACGGTTCTTACTCGGAAATTTCCATAGAGTTTTTTTTTTGAAGAACTTGAAAGTAAATTTTCACAAGAACCATGTTGAATTTATTTATATAAGGAATTATAAAGTCTAAACAGCGGCAGATTGTGTCTTTTCGGAAAATATTTATTGGACGCAGGAATAGTCAGGCCTTTTCCAAGAAGCAGGATTTTCTTACTATCCCGAATTCAGCAATTGAAATATGCTTTGTGACACGCTTTTGGTAAGGCTTTTGATCAAGGGCTCCAATCGCAATTCCATGATGAGTACTTTTATCTATCCTCGACAGAGGTACCAAACTATTTCAATAATTCAAATCAACGACACATCATGATAAGCATAAAGCACGATTTGGGTTGCTTGATTTGAATACATGGGGTTTCCGAAATCAAACTGCCGATCAATGGACGTTGTGCAAACTTAATGCAACAGTAAACACACATTGCTTATTGCAAGGGAAGATCGTTACAATGGTACACTGTGGCGTATACGTACTTTTTGTTTTGACAAAATTAAGTTTTAATTTACAGACATTTAAAACAAAACTGTAGGTAACCCTGGAAAAGAGAAGAGTAAATAGGCACTCCAGATGCAAGGTTTTTTTTCAAAATTCAGGTAGCTCTTGGGTTTCAGACTAGACAAAATACACAAATTAAATGGTTTTCACTGAAAACGCGCGTAGAATGGGAAATTCATATTTTTTCTGGGAAAACAAAAATTATTCAAGCCTTTTTCGTTTGAGCTTGTAGGTACTTTAATCTCATGAATATGCATAAGCAAGCGTAGTAGATTTAAATTGTCATCATATTCCCTAGAGACAGACTGAAAAATAAACACTCTTACCTCAAACAGGAAAAACATCCATGATCCATAATATTTACTTTGTATAACGACTTTGAAATGTCTCTGGCTATAGTATATATGTAGACAAGATACTCCTCTGGCCTTGAAGAAAAATTTATTTGAATGAGCTAACTGCTGAAGCATGTACTATCATCACCTTTTACACTAATCCTCAGCAGTTCAAAATAAGTGCCCTAAGGAAAAATTATGTTCTCTTGCTTATTGAGGGTAACGATGTTACCAAAGACGTGAGTTGCCATGTGTTGTATTTGTCTTTCAACACAGACACTCTGCAATAAGACCTATAAGATTGTTGTAGATTAATTAGCAACAAGAGAGAGTGGGGGATTTGGATTTCATTAACGCAATCAATATGCTTCCGATATACAGCGGCTTATTATATGTATAGTTGAGATTTCAAATTAGGGATTCTTAAATCTACGGATTTTAATTAGATCTTATCAAAATAGAAAGCCATTTTATGAGGGATCAAGAGGAAACGATACACCGGTTTATGAACTAATTACACACTTAGTGGAGTTTATGGTTAATAGACGGCTCATTTGGTACTCCCCTTAAATGCCGGTTGATTAAATGAAAACAAAAGGGGACAATTTAGTTATTTTTGGGGGAAAGTTAAAATGTACATATTTTAGGGAGAATATTTTGGCTTTTATATTGTGACTTTTTGAATGTTTTTTTTATGAAAAACATAAAAAAATATTGAAATCAAAGGTTTATATTATCTTTTCTTTAAAAATGAACATTATTAACGAAATAAAACAAAACCTGAGCCTAGAAATCGTAAATATTAATATGACCAAAATTTATTTTTGTGGGAGCAATACCCACATTCATTAGGCTTAATAAAAGCTAATTCTTAATCTTACTTAAATATAGCTCTAATTATAGGATAGGAGTAAATTGAAAGGATATTATTAAGATGGAGTTTCAGGCAAGATGAACTAAGGTTGAAGTCAAAATAGTTAATGCTACAATAATTAATCCTCGGAAATATGCGAGTAATATGTCCTTTGAAGAGGTACGGCGGGTGAGCAGACAGAATAGATGAGTATTTTTTATATTACGGGAATAAGTGTGGAAAAAGATGGAATTGTATAGAATTGTGCATTCAATAGTATCTAAAATAGTCAATGATCAATGAATGACCATAGAAGTCGGTCTCGAGATAATCAAAGGGTGCTTATAAGACAGACCACAAAAGGCCACACGTAGGAAATTACGTTGAAAGCTCTCGATTCTGGATATATGAATTTGTTGATGAGGTTACCATACTTTACAGGCGTATTCAAGAAGGGGGCGAACAACGGTTATGTATAAAGATCGTGTCACAAAGGAATCAGATAATCCTTTGGGTAATCGTTTCACAAAGCCTAGTGTAGAGTTTGCTTTAAGAATAATCTCTTTAATATGTGAGAGAAAATTAAGTTTCCTAAATAAATAAAACATAAAATATCAAGGATACGAATGGACTAAGCGGCATACATATATGCGTTTTCATAAAAAAGTGATTGAATGACATTGGGAAATTTTAAGCTGAAATTTATTTGAGATAAAGTAGTAGAAGAGTGGAATCATGTGTGGAAGAAATGGTCTTGAAAAACTTGGTATCGTCGGCGTAGAGTGAAATATTAGAATATTTGATGACCATTTTAATATCATGATTAGAAATAATAAAAAGGAGAGGTCCTAAGTGGTTGGCTTGTGGGAGCCCACTTACTTACTTACTTAACCAGCTCCCGATCCATGGAGGGTCTCTGCCTGAGTTATTGCGGTCTTCCATCGGTTGCGATCCCTCGCGAGCTCCCTCCAGTCGTCGGGACCAAGCGCTCTTGCGTCTACCATATAACCGCCTGGTCCCTGTAGCGGTGGTTCGGTCTTCCTCGTCGTCTCGAACCTGGGGGCTGGGATTCGAAGATTTTCTTGGCTGGAGCGTTGTTGTCCATTCGCTCGATGTGACCGAGCCAGTGTAGTCGACGTGTTTTGGATTTTTGGACTACATCCACATCTTGGTACAGCTCGTATAATTCACGATTGAATCTTCTCCTCCATTCGCCCTCTTCGCATATAGGACCAAATATCCGCCGAAGAATTTTTCTCTCGAAAGTGCCCAGTATCAATTCCCCTTTTTTACTTATCGTCCAGCACTCGGCGCCGCCGTAGAGTAGAACTGGTAAAATTAGCTTTTTGCATAGCGTGCACTTTGTCTTTCGAGAAAGGAGTTTTGAACCCATTTGTTTGGCCAAACCGAAGTAGCAGCTGTTTGCTAGGGTAATTCTTCGTCGAATTTCCACTAAGGTGTCATTCGTGGGATTGATGTTCGTTCCGAGGTAGGTGAACTCCTTGACTACCTCGAAATTACTGCTACCAACAGTGACGTTTTGTCTCCTAGGCGATGGACAGATGCGGCTTTGTTTGTTGATAGCATATACTTTGTTTTGTCCTCATTAACTTCAAGACCAACGCGTTTCGCCTGTTCATCAATAGCTGTGAACGCTTCTAGCACAGCACGCTTGGAGCGGCTGATGATATCGATGTCGTCCGCATATTCAAGCAGTTGGGAAGACCTGTTGAAAATAGTGCCTTCCAGGTTAACACCACTCTTGCGCACTATCTGTTCCAGGACTAGGTTGAAGAAATCACATGATAGCGCATCTCCTTGTCTGAACCCTGTGCACGTTTGGAATAGCTCGGATGAGCTGTTACCCATTTGCACGTTGCACCGCGTATTTTGTAACGTCATGCGGCATAGCTGGATCAGTTTTTTCGGGATCCCGAGTTCCGACATTGCCAATAGAAGCTCTTGGCAACTTATGCAGCTTTAAAGTCGATGAAAAGATGGTGGGTCTCGACTTGAAATTCGTTGGTCTTTTCCAGAATTTGCCTCAATGTGAAGATTTGGTCTATCGTTGATCTGCCTGGCCTGTACGTACGTGCCGATTATAGTGTTGCAGAAAGGTTTTAGACGCTCAGATAGTACGGTGGATAGGATCTTGTAGGCAGCATTAAGCAGGGATATGCCCCTGTAGTTTTTTCAGGACATAGGATCGCCTTTTTTGTAGATTGGGCATATGGAGCTATTTGACCAGTCGTTGGGCATGCTTTCCTCCTCCCACACTTGGTTGATGAGCTGATGCATGCACCCTATCAGGACATCTCCTCCATACTTAAAGAGTTCCGCAGGTAGGCCATCCGAGCCTGCGGATTTGTTATTCTTAAGCTAGTGTATGGCTTTCTTAACCTCTTCAGTACTGGGTAGTGGGACTGGATCTTCATTGACTGGTCTTATGCTTCTTTGCTCCCCTGTGTTTTCGTCTAAATAATGCCCATTAAGCAGCTGCTGGAAATGCTGTTTAAACACGTCTACAATTCCCTGTGCTTCGGTGACTAGGTTCTCTTCGCTGTTTCGAAGAGCTTGCGTGCCGGTCCTATAACCTGATGCCAGTTGTTTGGCTGTTTTATAGAACCGGCGGGTGTTTGTGGCGGTGCTAGACTCCTCGAGATACCTGAGCTGAGAAGCTGCGGCTGCTCTTTTCTTTCTGCGTAGGGTTTTTTTCTCCTTCCTTCTCTTTTCACGGTACTCCTCTTTTGCTGCTCTTGTTTTCCGTTGCAGCATTTGCATTCGTGCATTTTCCGTCTCCTGCTTCAATACCGCGCATTCATTATCATACCACGGGTTCTTTTTCCTAGGTTGTTGATAGCCTATGGTGGACTCGGCTACCTCCCTAATGATGTCGCGGTACTGGCTCCACTGGTTGTTGACGCTTGTGGCTGGGGGTACGGCAGAGAGTTTCCCGGTCAATTGCTCACCGTAGTCTCTGGCTTTCTCAGGTGTGCTAAGGCATGCAGTATTGAATTTTTTCCTTTGGGCGGTCCTCATTTTCTTTTCGTTTGACAGTCGGGCTCTGAACTTTGTCACAACAAGAAAGTGGTCAGAGTCCACGTTTGCGCACCTCGGAAAGTTCGCACGTCCAAGATGTTCGAACCACTTAGTCTGAATTAAAAATAAATACAACTTGATCAGACGAACTTAAATTTGTTGTTTTAAGTCTGCAGTATGGCCACGCATTGAAGGCACAACTCACTACGCTAAGACTCTACGAGAAAATAGAAAATGGCAAACTTATGTGAATTCAAACCAGACATGACTTGATGGGAGAATGTCCCTTAAAGATTGCCATTCATTAAAATGTCGAATGTTATACGATTGATTTTCTAAAATTTCGGGTGTTCCTCAAGACAGTCACCTTAAATTTTGCACCAATTAATCCCAAAACTAACTGCAACTTTGTCAATTCTACAATAATTCATAAAGCAACAAAGTGAATTGAATGCGTTCAGAAATCGGAACGAACCGAAATGCAGAATACCAATTTTCATTTTCAAAATTCGAACTTTCACCAAGTGAATTCACAATAAATTAAATGCAGAACATGGGCGTAAAATTAAAAAAAAAATCAGAACAAAATATTTGAAAACCCGAGTCGAAATAAGATTGCGTTAAATATATGCACTACCTAAATGTTTTTATCAATAAAGTAATTTTCTTTTGAATGCTTATTTATTTCTTATTTTTATAAAAGTATTTATCTAGCTATTGAAAAATTTCTGTTAGTTATTTAAAAAGGTTAATATACGCTTTTTCTTCATCCAACCTTCACCAAATTGACCATCAATGGATATTTATATTACCAACTGCTGTTTTCATTTTATCAGCATGTAATTTCTTCTTCTAAAAATCCCAAGAAGCCCTTTGAATTTTGAAATTTTAATAATAAACAAGATTAAACCAAATTAAATAAGTCGCAAGTAAAAAAAAATTAAATAGAAGACAGCCATTTCAAAACGTAAGTTTCTGGCTAAAAGCCCATTCCAATTATGGATGATTCTCTTTGTACTCACAGGTTGCCAATTTCCAGCAAAGCTTGATTCCCTTAAAGGTAGCTAAGTACCTACTTAATCGTATAACAAAATGACTGTAAATTCTAAAATTTCATTCCGCATAATATTTTCATGTACAGATGCCAATAAAACGTTACCTAACTCAATAATTTCAAAACCCTCTTGACAGAAACATTCACAGACTAAATTATTGAAGATAAATACTAATGGTAAATTTAGGATATCCTGTGTATAGCTTTCATCATCAAAATAATAAAAGCAAATCGGATAATGGTTCTCTCGTGTAGCCGTCATTGCCACCAATATCAAATGCTCCACCCCAGTGCGAGTGGAAAACGTGGTCTATCTTTGGTGCATTGCATATATCCAGACCAGAGTTCATGCAATTAATTCCATTCGCCATTTATCAAAACGGATTAAGTTGTAAATTTTGAGCCAACAACACTGAATGTTACGCTTCGTATGAGGATTTAGAGGAATGTATACATTCCAAAGCTTACACCACAACAAAATAAAAAAAAATGATTCCAATTTCAGCAAATAATGCACAATACCGACTGAGTGTGGTAATTTATAACTCCATTTGGTTTTATTTCTGTGCTACATGACACAGATAAAGTCATAAAGGTGATGGATTGTAGCAGGTCTATCGCGAAAAGGTCATGAGTTTTTAGGCTCCAGAGTGCAATTGAATTAGTTCAATAATTGTTATTTGATTTTACCGGAAATAAAATCCTAGGAAGATGCTCGGGTCAATTTTTGTTTGTAAATTTTAAGATATTTTGAGTCGTTCTGCATCACACCGATTTTTCAGGAGTTCTCAAAATTCTTCGTAATTGCTGTTTGCAATGCGAAATCCTTTGTCCATCTTAATCGCAGGTTCTTGCAACTTGTCAGCAAAAAATGCAGTTTTTGAGCATTAGAAAGCGAAAACTCACTGTGAACGAATGAACTAAATTGATCTTCGAAAGGTTTGCACTCCTTTGGATCCAAAGGTTGGTAGGCACATAGGAGGAAGATAAACATCCATTCGAATAGCCCGTGAAAGTTTGTCTTCTTTAACAGGACTTGCTGCTGATGCCTTTATCGACATGGATGAACGAGTAAAATTGGTTAAAACTTCTTTGTACCATTTTTCTCCTTGATCCCTCTCAACTTCCTGAGCAGAAAGCGTTTTTTCTGAACATGTGTCTTCAACTGCTTCTGGAAAAATTACTAGTTCATCCAATACTGAGTTGTATAGATAATTATATTTTAGAATCCTGATTCCTGTCTGATTTTTTAGCACGTCACAATTGAGAAAATGTACCATCATCATCATCTTCGGCTCGACAACCGGGTTCCGTTCCTGGCCTCTTTCAACAAGTCTCTCCACCTATCCCGGTCTTGAGCCAACGCCATCCAGTTGCGCACTCCAAGGCTTCGGGCGTGCTGTCGTCTGCCATAGAATGTATCACAAAGAACTTTCCGAGCAGGTTCCGCTTTGACAGACTATAGTAGGCTCTGTTGGATTTGAGAAGCCGCCCGCCTATTTCTTCTTCTATATTGTTATCGGCTGTATTTCAAGGATTGCACTACTTCAAATTTGTGCTCCGCTACCTTGATTGTTTGACCAACTGTTCCTCGCGCATTCGACGCCACCATGTACTTTGTTTTACCTTCACTAATGTGCAGCCCCAGATTTTGTGCAGCCTGCTCGATCTGGATGAAGGAATCGTGTACAGCTTGTTCGGTTCTTCCGATGATGTCGATATCGTCTGCGTAAGCTAGTAACTGGCTGGACCTGTTGACAATGGTACTCTTGTTGCCGTGCCAGAGTCACGGATTGCTTTCTCTAACTTCAGGTTGAAGAGGAGGCTGGCCAAACCGTCCGGTCCCCTTGTCGGAGTCCATTAAAGATGTTGATTGGTCTGGATAGCAATCCGGCTATTTTTACTTGGCTTGTTACGTTGGTCATGGTCAACCTACATAGTCGTGTAAATTTATTTGGGATGCCGAATTCTCTCATGGCTTTGTAAAGTTCTACCCTGCTAAGCTATCAGAGGCGGCCATAAATTCTATAAACAGATGGTATGTTGGGATGTTAAATTCTAGACATTTTTCCATCGCCTGCCTAAGGATAAAGATCTGGTCAGTTGTTGATTTGCCTGGAATGAAACCACACTGATATTGCCCGATGATAGTTTTAGCGTATGGGGTTATCCGGTCTTGGAGGATAGAGGTGGTACTCAACAACGTGATACCTCTATAATTTCTGCACTTTGTGACATCTACCTTCTTATGTATGGGGCATATTAAACCTTTTCGCCAGTCTTATGTCATTTCTTCCTGCTCCCATATGTGCACTATGATATCATGAATTGCTTGACGTAAGGCTGGCCCGCCGTGATGAAATAATTCGGCTGGTATGCCATCGGCTCCCGGGGCTTTGTTCTGCTTAAGCCGGCCTAGCCTATAGCCTTCTCAACCTCTTCTATGCTTGGTGGCGGCAACATAGGGTATTCTTCTTGAAGTAGTGGAGCCTCCACTTCTGCTGTGAGCTGACCATTTAGCAATTAATTAAAGTACACTTCCCATCGCTCCAGTATGCTTTCAGGATCGGTGATCAGATTTCCTTTTCCGTCCTTGCAGTATGTGCAGCGTAGTGTGTACTGCGTCATGTTTCGGACGGATTGGTAGAACTTCCGCGCCTGGTGCGGACCTCGCTCTCGGTTATTTTCTATTTCACAGATTAGGTTCTTCTCCCAGGCTGATTTTTTTTGTCTGTGAAGCCGTTTTTCTATTCTTCTGAGCCCTTTATATTCCTCTTCGCGTGTCCGCGTTCTATGAGATTGTTGCATTGCTCGGTACGCAACATTCTTACGTTCAGTCGCTAGCTTTGCATTCATCATTAAAGCAGTCGTTCCGATTTTAACAACCGCTGCCTCTAAGATGGAGTTTGCAGCACTAATGACAGTATTCTTAAGGCGTATCCGCTTCTCATTTACGCCCAGCATTGAGCATACTGGCTCCAGGACTTACTCTCCCTAAATCAAGTGATTCTAGGGCGAGTCCTAACGCATTACCAAAAGTGTTACTGGTGTTTTCTTTGATGCAATACGTCTTCGCAAGGCAATCCGACCTCGGAAAACCATACCAACAAGATAGTGATCTGAGTCGATATTGGCACCTCGGTACGTTCGTACCATCATCAAGAGAAAATGTATGATATGGATCATTTAAGGTTAATTAGGCAACTTTACTCCTCCAATTTTTCTTAAAGAGAGAATCCTGAAGAACTGTGGAAGAATCACATGTTACATTTTAGCTTTTAACAAACAATTTTAATAGTTATCAAAGAGTTGTAGAACTGACTGCATAGATCTTGGAGTATCTCAGGAGTCATTATTAGGACCACTTTTATTCTTCTTATTCAAAAATGAGGTTCGTGTAATTAATATTGGTTGAGTTAATATTTAATCCGAGAAAGAATAACTTCTCAACTTCTTCAAAGTTGTCGCTAACAATATGAAATTTTGTCCTATGTAGTGAACAGATGTTTGTTTGTTTTTTGATAACATCTTTGTGTTTTGTACGGGCTTGCTTCAAAACCAACCAGTTTAATTTGTCCTCCAGTCACCACGAAGGACGTTAATAAGAATCCGTTTTGTCTCCAACTAGCGCTCTCATATTCATCAATGATCTTTGTCTGAAACATCTATTCCATTAAATTGTTTTGCTGACGATGCGACCGTACTCTCAGCCTCTCATATTCGTTTCCAGATGTTCGTCGTTGTTCTTCAAAAAACAAAAATTGTGAAGAATGGCTGACAATGTCGATATCATAATATCATACATTCTAAAGAACACATTAAAATTCATAAATTTTAAAATTTATTCAAAAAATTGCCCTCGATATTAATGGATGCCCTGTGCAAATGATTTTGAAGAAGCCTGTGAAAAACTGTGCATGTTTGGAATAGTTTATAGAAGCTTTTTCCTTGCTGCACAGTGTGTCACAGCCGGATCAGTTTTCCCATTACCCTCAATTCAGTCATCTTGATGTATAGCTACTGACGATCAGTGTATCAGTTATTAGGTAATTTTCTCTGTTTCAAAGAGCATACATGACGGGAAGGCTGCCAGTCGGTTTCTTGGGTTTCTTCTATCTTCAATGTTGCTTCGATTGTTTGAATCTTCGATCATCTCCATGATTTGAGAAGCTTTGTACGCCTTATTCTTTCTTCTAAAGTTCTTCTTATCCTAACTTCTTCTTGCTAGGTCCTGTTTAGCGAAACAATCTTTTCGCATGAACGATATCTGTCATTTTTTAGTTGAACGTATTCATCAACGTAGTACAAGTTCTTTTTCTAATGCTGTGGCTTAAATCCTACGTTGGATTCGGCTGCCTATTTGATGATATAGTGATACTGCCTACCACTGATAAATCGGCCTATGTGACAGCTGAATGAAGTCAAGAGCCTTTTGCTCAGGTTTTCTATACATACTGTGGTAGCTCCAGGTATGCTTATGCATCCTTCGTCGAATTTCATTTTGTGGCTGTTTCGAAAAATTATTTTCGTTCGACAGTCGTGCTTTGATAATTTCTAACATCTAATGGCAGAAAGTTATTTTTCCAAAAGATCCCCTACTACAGTCCAATTACACTATTGGAATTTGTCTTATTTTATTTTTAAAGTTGTACATTGTGTATCTTTAGTTCAGAATTCCAAATAAAATAATAGTTCGAATAATATTGACTTCACCAATAATTGGCTTACAACCAGAACATAGACCAAAATCCTTAGCCTACAACTAAATGTCTGATAAATTCTATTTTAAACATCAAAATACACATAAGCTTTGATTGATTACACTCATGAATAATTTCAATTTTGAGATGCATAACTATTAATTGATCTACTGGAAAATGTTTTGGAGAATTTATTGCATAATGAACAAAAATAAATTGCTCTATAAATAATTAGGCATTTTATGCAACTAATTAGTGGAATGCATGCAAATAGAAGGCTTATTCATAGTGAATTAAACTACAGCCGATAACTTCAGAATCAATTTGTGATAGAATTGAAAAGCTCATAACTTCCACAATTCATTATTAGATTAATTAATTTTTCAGTTGCGTTTTAATTTAATGTGTATGTGGGTCGTTGCATCTGACTGATGTTGATTATACACTGAGTACCTACATAATAGTGCCAAGGCCACAAGACTCAAAATTAATACCTTTTGCAGATGTACATAATTTTCGCCCGTCAAGGAGCGATATAATGTACCTACATCAATAAGGAGAATTCATCAAGTTTCGTTTGCATTAACTTGTCAAAAACTAACGCCGCACTATGGATTAATAGTCTTATAATATATTTTTTTAAAATAGATAAAAACTACATCATTTAAAAATACTCCGAAAAAATAAATCGGTTAGCGGAAGTCTTAAGCACATAATTTCTAATCAAAACTAATTACTTCTTCCATGTTTTCTTTTAAGTTAGAATTTTAGTTTGAGGTGTTTTAGATAAAGTATAGCAAATAGATAATGATGATAGAACACGTTAATATTTCGTAAGTGTTTACTTTAAATTTTACTGGAATTTTATATTTGTTTTTGTTATCAGAAGTAAGCCATTAAAATGTTGACTAAGGTTTCCTTTTTTCAAAAGTTCTGATAGTATTGATACATTGATAATGAATTTTAAGTGTAAGGTTTGACAAGCCCGTTACCCTACAAATAAAATGGGGAGCGATGGGCTTGTAGTAGTGAATATTATTTTTGAAGAAAACAACTACTATACACTAATATAACAGGAAGATTAACATTGTTTTTCACAGAAGTAAATTCCTTAAATCTAATTTAATTAATTTTGACAATTAAGTTCTTCTTCTTGTGTAGAGAGTTTCTGAGATATGATTTTTATCGAATATCTTCGTTATCAATTCAACATGTTCATGAGCATCACATACTTAAACGCCCTAATGGGATTGTAAGATTTTACAAAGTTGCAAGAACTTACCGCAATGACCCAAAAAATGTTTTACATTTTAGAAGTTTTATTTCAGGTGTTAAGAGTGATAAAAGTGTTTGTGTAGATAATATATAGGTCTGCCAATAGCGATACAAAAGTTCTGACATTTTGACATGGCAGCCATATTGTTTTATCTGTAATTTTTTTCATTTTTCCTTTTTAAAAACAGGACAATTCATCATTGAAAGTCAGGATGGTCCAGCAAGACAAATGCTAGAACTAGTTGAAAAAAATCATCTTCAGCGACGAAACTCATTTTGTATATGTTCCAAAGCGAAATTTCCGAATTGGGGTCGATGTCAATGGCCCATCGACAAGATGTCCACCAAGTAGCGATGCATTTGCATTTGAGACTTAATGTTTGTTCCAAAATGTTGTTGGACATGGCGGTATCATCGGTCTGTGCCTAAATCTTCGAAAATGGCAATGCCCTTAGCATCACCATCAACGGAGAGAGCTGCGAATGGATGATTATCATTTTAAAAATAGAAAATTGTACATTTCATTACATCGCCTTACTT
Source organism: Chrysotoxum bicinctum (assembly GCA_911387755.1). Taxonomy (NCBI): domain Eukaryota; kingdom Metazoa; phylum Arthropoda; class Insecta; order Diptera; family Syrphidae; genus Chrysotoxum; species Chrysotoxum bicinctum. The sequence goes on from OU426990.1 coordinate 12,755,975, forward strand.
AAACTAATTTATTTATTGTTTTTATAATTACAAATCTGTGAAACAACTTTTGAAAAAAAAATACGTTCCTTAATTTCAAACAAAATTTGTATGGCAGGTCTTTATTTTAAAAAATTAAATGATTCAATATGCACATACTCCAAAAAGTCTCCGTATATTTTTGCAAAAAAAAAAATAGTATAATGAGTAATAGAATTGATAAAGTGGGAACACAGAACGAGAATATGTTTTCTCCCCTAGTTTTGTTTACCAAATTCCAAGAATTTTTATTCACGAAGAATACCGTTATGATCAATATGTCGTTCAAGTCTATCAAATGGAGACAAAAAAAGTTTCCGTACAGACAACTCTTTTGAAAAAATTGGCAAATGTAGAGTGTGTGATTAGAAATTGCGTTGTGGTAAGTTTAAGCGTTTTTAATAATATTTTAGTTAAAAACATTCTTTTGTTCCATGGAAATAAAAATGTCAACTAAAACTAAGCAAATTCCCTTGGCTAACAGGAAAATTATTATCGACTTGAGGAATAAAGGAATGACTCTGGACGAAATCGCGAAAATTGTGAAAAGAGTGCGTTCCTCAATTTAGTACGTGTTACAACAATTTATTAAAACAAAAATAACTGCAAACAAAAGAAGATATGGACTGCCAAAAAAATTGATCTTCGTATGGATCAGAGAATACTTAGGAGTGTTGCAGAGGATCCGAAGATAAGTGCACCCATTCTTGCAGGTAAATTTAGAACCCATCGACGGAATTAATGTGTGTCCCCAGACAATACGAAACCTGTTGACCAGAAATGGATTTCATAGTCAAGTGAGCCGGAAGAAGCCATACATTCGAAAAGCGAATAAGAAACCCAGGCTGGATTACGGTATGGAACAGTTGGGTGAAGACAATTCGTTCTGGGATTTTTGGCTCAGATGGTCATCGTATGGTCTGGAAAAAACCAGGCACTGCTCTGCATTCCAGAAATTAAATCAATGTAATGGTGTAGGAATGTATGGCTTCTTCGGGCGTTGGAAACGTGGTTTTTATAGAAAACACCATGGACAGATATGAATACTTAAAAATACTTCAAGAAAATCTCCATGTTAGTACTGAAAAACTGTCTTCCAACAAGACAACGACCCCAAACACACCTCGATACTGGTCAAAGAATGATTGTTATACAACGCTAAAACACACGATAAACATACCGCTCAATCCCCTAATCACAATCGAATTGAGCATCTGTGGGACCAATTGGAAAAATTCGGGAGCATACAATTAGCAGCAAACCAAACCTAAAAACAATCCTAATTGAAGAATGGAACAGAATTTCGCGGGATACGACTTCAAACCTTACCCATTCTATGAAAAACCGACTACAGAAAGTCATTAAAAATAAAGGAGGTCCTACTAAATACTAAGTGTTGTTTCTTTTTTCCGTTAAGTTTTTAATTGTTTTTTTACTCTTTTTTTAAGATATTCAATTAAAAAAATTAAATGTATACGGAGACTTTTTTGTGCCTTTTTTCTTACTTTGGGCTGTGATTTTTTTTATTCTACGTATTTTCAATAAAATGTTGTTTTATTTACCGAAATTTTGAGTTGTTGTTATCATTTCTTTAATTCCTCGTTCTTAGTTATTTTTGTTCAAATTCTATAGTTTATCAGAATAAACAGTACTTTTTGGAGTTTGTGTATATATATATATTTTTACATTTAAATTTTACTATTTATTTTAATTTTACTTTGATTGATAATGTTTCATTTCAGACAACCCTTCGAGGTACACATTTTACTCTTTGAATCCCAACCAAATCTCTTGGGACATTCCTGTTTAATTAAGACCCCTCCAATACAACGATAATAATAACGGCAATCATCTGGATCTGCAAAACTTCCAACAGATTTTTTCGTACATTGTTCTTGGATACTGGCTGATATTTTATTTGGGCCTGTTGTTGAACTCGTAAACAATTCCGTTTGACTTTTCTTCGTTGTTGGCGATGATGGGGTCTTGATTTTTGGATGGGATTTTGTTGATGACCAATTTGAACTCCTCTCAGTTGACGAAGATGTTGGCTCTTTAAATAATATAGAAATATATATAAAAATATTTTTTGGCTATAATATAAAAGTCACACGTTTTTCATTTGGTAAAACCGTTTCACTTGACTGATCGGGAACATTTAGCGGTCCTGGGGGTGTTGGTAGGTGAATTGGTGATTTTGTTCTCTTTGATGGGGAGGTCTTTGTCGATTTTCGTGTAGGTGCTGGTGTTTTCGGTCTTTCTGATGCTCCATTAGTTGGCACGGGTAATGGTCGATTTATCATTGGTGTAGTTTTTGGTGTTGTTGAAGTTAGCTTTGTTGGTGAATTTGTTCTTTGTGGTTTCGGTGTTTTTCTTGGTGCGAAAGTACTAGTTCTTAAAAGTTTTACTGTTGATGCTGGACGGTTGGAATATTCCTTCAGAGAAGACATCGTTGTTGATTTTGTAGCTATAGGAAGTTTTCCAGGTGGTGTTGGATGTTGCTTTGTTTCAACTTAAACAAAATGTCTTATAAATTTGTTTTGTCGAAATTATTCTAGACTCTAAAGTTTGTTTTACCTAAGACGATCCTTTTGTTTGATGGACTTGGCAGTGTTTTTATTGGTGAAACAACCTATAAAAATAAAACAGAAGTCAACACATATTTTTATATCATAAACTTATGTATATATCAACCATTTTAATATTATCATCACAATCGAAATTTTCTTTGGGTTCACAACTTAACTCTACTGGATTGAACACTAAACCTATCGAACACACAGCTTCAAAAGAATTTTCACCATTGCAATATATAAATGACTGACAGCCATTTTGTCGAGAGTTAGCTACGTAATATCCACTTGGTTTTCCATAGCACTCAGGAAATATTTTGCAATTAACGCCAGCAAAGCAAAAAAATAATCCAATCAAAATTCTCATTCTCTTGCTAGTTGTTTCTCTATATATGATTGTATGATTGAATAGCGACCCACCATAAAAAGGCTCTATTATATAGAGTCAGAAAGAACCAGATATTCATCTTTCCCTAAACGAGAGGTGCACAAAAAATAAACATACCCAGATAGAAATTTAATGGTTTTTTGTAATTGAAAACAAATTTTATCAGGCAACATTAAGTTGTTAAAATGAGTTACATATTATGTATGATAAGAAGACATCGTTCCAATTACAAGAAATGGATGCATTAAGTTCTATAGCATTTGAAAAAAAATCAAACTTGAGGTTTTGATTAAACTTGACATTTGGATGATCGAGAACTCGGACAAATTGGGTCTCGTAATTTGTCTCTGTCTGTATGTCTGAATTTCAACCTACTTCCTTAAGCCCTTCTTCTTAAGAGTACTTGGGACTTTGGTCATTCCCTAGAAGAAAAATTAGATTCTTAAATCTTAAACTAAATGTACCTGCCATATAGCCTTATCTATTTCGAAAACCGATAATTTTTCTGAAGCTGTTTTAGAATTCAATTGAAATATCAACATGATTTAATTAAGAAAAATAGAAAAGTCTTGATACTAGGCACATTCATAAGTTTGAGTTGCAAATAGTAAGGAATTATAATAATTCTGGTAATAATAAGTGCCAGTTTTGAAGAAGTGGTACGCAGCTTTTCGGTTGCCAAAGAATGCAATTGCAGTTGCAACAAATGTATTTTGTAAAAATATGTATTCAAATGTCACTATCTAGTGATAAAAATTATCGGGTCAACCTTGGCCCTTAAGATATTGATAAAAAAGTACCACTAAAAGCTTTTATTGTAAGTGATTCAATGAGTGCACCTTGCAATGGGTACTTGATGCCAATTCATCAAATTGCAATTAAAGTGCCATTATTCATATTAATTTGGCCTGGAATGGCACTCGAAGATCTTTGAATAGCTTATCATAATGTAATTGAGTTCTTGAGTGGTCTTCTCACTTGAAATCAAGTATGGCCAAATATTGCACATAAAAGGCAAGACGATGGCGAAAAATCAATCAGTCCTATCGTTTGAGGTGACTTTGATATGACTTCGAAAAAAAATCGTGAGTTCGGTAAAATATTGACTGGAATTTCAGTGCAATTTCCAGTGGGAGCTGTTTTGGTATTGGCACTTTTTGTCTTACAACTGGATAATACCAAAGGGGAAGATACTGATAACTGTGTTGGCAAACCAAATGGATGGAAATATCAGGATCCTTTAGATTGCCATGGTTATTTTGTTTGTTTAAATGGAAATGCATATCAGACTTATTGCGATCATTCTGAAAAATTTGACGAAATACTTAGAAAATGTGTTGTAGGGAAATGCCCTCCTTGTAATAAATGTGGATCAACTTGTTCCTCAACACCATCTCCAGCAACACCATCTCCAGCAACACCATCTCCAGCAACACCATCTCCAGCAACACCATCTCCAGCAACACCATCTCCAGCAACACCATCTCCAGCAACACCATCTCCAGCAACACCATCTCCAGCAACACCTTCTCCAGCAACACCATCTCCAGCAACACCATCTCCAGCAACACCAGCACAAAATACCGGTTCTTGTGGTGACAGGCCACATGGAGATATGTGGAGGGACCCTTATGATTGTGCAAAATTCTACGTTTGCTCCTGGGGTAATGTATTACCGCAAAAATGTAGTGATGGGTTACAGTTCAACACTGATCTAAACGTATGTGACTACAAAGAAAAGGTGAACTGTCAATCAACCGTTACTTCAACACCAACTACAACACCAACTACAACACCTACCACAACACCAACTACAACACCTACCACAACACCATCTACAACTCCTCAAGTACCCTCCTGTTCCTGTGACGGGCGGCCAAGTGGATCTAGGTGGCGGGACCCCAGTGATTGTGCAAAGTTTAATTATTGTATGGGGGGTGTTACCAAATCGCAAAGATGTAGCGGAGGGTTACTATTCAATACCCAAACAAACACTTGTGACTATGAGACAAACGTGAACTGTTATTCGACGGTTATTACACCACCAACTACAACTCCTCAAGTACCCTCCTGTTTCTGTGAAGGGCGGCCATGTGGATCTAGGTGGAGGGACCCCACCGATTGTGCAAAGTTTAATATCTGTATCGGGGGTGTTACCAAATCGCAAAAATGTAGCGGAGGGTTATTCTTCAATACAGATTTAAACGTCTGTGACTACAGCGAGAACGTGAATTGTGGTTCGCCAACCCCATCACCCGGAAATAAAGATTGCGATGGTAAACAGGACTTATATACATTCAGCGATCCTACCGATTGTGCAAGTTTTTTTGTTTGCGACAAAGGAATCAAAGTACAAAAGAAATGCTCATCCGGAAACTATTTTCACCCAACGATAAAGGGTTGCATGCCTAAGGATAGGGTAACATGTGTTAATGATGGAGGTTCAAGCCCGATTACAACTCCACCTACCCCCAAAACTACAGTTCCTAGTTCCTGCTTGGGTCGACCACATGGAGATATGTGGAGAGCTGCTAACGATTGTGCACAATTTTACGTTTGTTACTCCGGTGTTATCACATCGCACAAATGTAGAACAGGCTTACTTTTCAACGATGAATTACAAACATGTGATTACAGCTCTAATGTGAAGTGCGATGCAATAGTTACTAAATCGCCAACTCCTTCACCATCAACGAATCCAATTCCTAGCTCCTGCTTAGGTCGACCAAATGGAGATATGTGGAGAGATGCTAATGATTGTGCACAATTTTACGTTTGTTACTCCGGTGTTATCACATCGCACAAATGTAGAACAGGCTTACAATTCAACAATGAATTAAAAACATGTGATTACAGCTATAACGTGAAGTGCGGTGCAATAGTTACTGAATCGACAACTCCTTCACCATCAACGAATCCAATTCCTAGCTCCTGCTTAGGTCGACCACATGGAGATATGTGGAGAGCTGCTAACGATTGTGCACAATTTTACGTTTGTTATTCCGGTGTTATCACATCGCACAAATGTAGAACAGGCTTACTATTCAACGATCAAACGAAAATATGTGATTACAGCTATAACGTGAAGTGCGATGCAATAGTTACTGAATTGACAACTCCTTCACCATCAACGAATCCAATTCCTAGCTCCTGCTTAGGTCGACCAAATGGAGATATGTGGAGAGATGCTAATGATTGTGCACAATTTTACGTTTGTTACTCCGGTGTTATCACATCGCACAAATGTAGAACAGGCTTACAATTCAACAATGAATTAAAAACATGTGATTACAGCTATAACGTGAAGTGCGGTGCAATAGTTACTGAATCGACAACTCCTTCACCATCAACGAATCCAATCCCTAGTTCCTGCTTAGGTCGACCACATGGAGATATGTGGAGAGCTGCTAACGATTGTGCACAATTTTACGTTTGTTACTCCGGTGTTATCACATCGCACAAATGTAGAACAGGCTTACTATTCAACGATCAAATGAAAATATGTGATTACAGCTATAACGTGCAGTGTGATTCGAGTACCCCATCACCAACAACAGATGTCCCTACATCTAAACCACCATGTAGCTCTTGTGATAACCCATGCCAAGGTGAAACAGGATACGTGTTATATAGAGATCCAATTAACTGTGCTAAAGTTGTCATTTGCAAGAAAGGAAATCCTTTAACTTTTGTGTGCCCTCCTGGTGATTATTTCGATTTGAAAAGCGGTGCGTGCGTGGTGGCAAGTTCAGCAGATTGCGTACCGTTGCCCAGTAGACCAACAGAACCTCCAACAACTAATGTTTGCGATGGTAAAACGGGCATGTTCCGGGATCCAACTAATTGTGCTAAGTACACAATATGCGTGCAAGGAAGAACTCAACTTAAGGAATGTCCTTCCGGTCAGTATTTCGATTCAAAAATCGGTACCTGTAATTTATCACGTTATGTGGAATGTGATTCTTCACCTGCTCCAAATCCAGGTCCTACAACTACTGCCGAGCCAAGTACGTCTGCACCATTCAATCCTTGTGATCCTGCTACAGGTTATGCATTTTTCAGAGATCCAACAAATTGTGCAAAATATTTCATTTTTCAAAAGGGGGTCTTGAGCATTCATGAGTGTGAAACTGGAAAATCGTTTGATTTGAAAACTAGTGCTTGCACTAATTCGGAATTTGCGGATTGTCTTGTAACAACAGAAAAAACTCCTACTCCGGGACCAGTAACAGATATTACACCTAAGACTCCAATTCCTAGTTCTTGCTTGGGTCGACCACATGGAGATATGTGGAGAGCTCCTAATGATTGTGCACAATTTTACGTTTGTTACTCCGGTGTTATCACATCGCACAAATGTAGAACAGGCTTACAATTCAACAATGAACTAAAAACATGTGATTACAGCTATAACGTGAAGTGCGATGCAATAGTTACTGAATCGACAACTCCTACACCATCAACGAATCCAATTCCTAAATCCTGCTTAGGTCGACCACATGGTGATATGTGGAGAGCTGCTAACGATTGTGCACAATTTTACCTTTGTTACTCCGGTGTTATCACATCGCACAAATGTAGAACAGGCTTACTATTCAACGATCAAACGAAAATATGTGATTACAGCTATAACGTGCAATGTGATTCAAGTACCCCATCACCACCAACAGATGTCCCTACATCTAAACCACCATGTAGCTCTTGTGATAACCCATGCCAAGGTGAAACAGGATACGTGTTATATAGAGATCCAATTAACTGTGCTAAAGTTGTCATTTGCAAGAAAGGAAATCCTTTAACTTTTATGTGCCCTCCTGGTGATTATTTCGATTTGAAAAGCGGTGCGTGCGTGGTGGCAAGTTCAGCAGATTGCGTACCGTTGCCCAGTAGACCAACAGAACCTCCAACAACTAATGTTTGCGAAGGTAAAACGGGCATGTTCCGGGATCCAACTAATTGTGCTAAGTACACAATATGCGTGCAAGGAAGAACTCAACTTAAGGAATGTCCTTCCGGTCAATATTTCGATTCAAAAATCGGTACCTGTAATTTATCACGCTATGTGGAATGTGACTCTTCACCTGCTCCAACTACTGCCAAGCCAAGTACGTCTGCACCATTCAATCCTTGTGATCCTGCTACAGGCTATGCATTTTTCAGAGATCCAACAAATTGTGCGAAATATTTCATTTTCCAAAATGGTGTCTTAACGGCTCATGAGTGTGAGACTGGAAAATTGTTTGATTTGAAATCCAGTGCTTGCACTAATTCGGAATTTGTGGATTGTCTTATAACGGAACAAACTACTACTCGTAAACCATTAACAGTTAGTGATGTTTTCACCCAAAAATCACCATCAACAGCTAATGTCCAATTTGATTCTACTCATACTACTACTACAAAATCACCTACAACAATTAATGGCCAATTCGATATAAGTCTTAAGGATTGTTTGGGAAAACCTAATGGAACGCGCATCCGGAGTCCGTACCACTGTAGTGTCTACTACACATGCAACAACTCTCGATTAATTAAATCTAGCTGCCCACCAGAGCAGTGGTTTGATGACAAGCACTTTGTCTGCAACTATCGTGCTTTGGTTGAATGCTCTGCAGGAGTAGATTGATCTAAAATTTTCAATTCCTGAAAGGTTACAAGAAAACAACTATGAGTAGCTTATTTAATTAATGTATCTTATATAAAAATAAAAATATTCACTTGCATTTTAAACTATGTATTTATTTTTGAAAACATTTTTACAGTTATTGAACTATATTTTTGAATCTCTCTTTGACTCTTATGTGCCAGCTGAAAAGGCCTATAGAGCTATGTTGCGTCTTGTAGAATATAGAATAGAAACTTACGATGTCATTGCTGGATTATCAGAAAGAAATTTTTATGACGATCTGCACTGAAGTGTTTCCTGAGCTCCTGGCTGTCATCCTAACAAACTCAAAAGCATTTCTGATTTAACTAGATTTTGCAAAGATCTGACCAAAGCTAGATCTGAAGCGCTCCAAGGGTTCTGTAAATTTAAACAGGTAAGCTCAGTAACGGATGTCATAACCGGGCTCTGTCTTAATAGTAATAAGTAGGCTCGACTTGGAGTCTTATATCGTCGACTATGTTCAAGGACCTTAACCATAGCTGTAGAGCTGCTCAAAATCCCGACTGCACCAGAAAATATAAGTGACGAATCCGCATGTGGTTAGACAAAACTTTTTCTAAGATTTTAGACAGGCAAGGCAGTAAAATTATGGGCCTACAATTAGATGCAATTGAAAGTTTTTTTTTTAGGCACAGTTTCCAAGATTTTTGGAAAGGAGAAGGCGTGTATATTTTTAATGGTAATATCAATTGTTATAAAACGTATTATAACTCCATATTCATCCACTAAGTTAGATACTCGTATAAGAGAAAGGATGTATTTTACCAATTCAATCTTAGAAACGAGCTCGAATTCGAATTCAGAGGGAGGTTTATAAATAGCTTAATTGTTGATTGAAAATCTAGATGATTTAAGGTTGTTATCCACAAGGCCTTTATTAAGGTTATTTTATCTGGAAAATCGTCAATCACTTCTTTTTAACCAATACCAAATGAACGCAGACTTCTCCGTGAGTTTGGATCAGAGTTTAATGTTCGAATAAATTCTACCAGTTTATGGGTATTGAGTGGTGCTTCGACTTATCATAGATCTTACTTCAGAAGCCAATGGCAGTTCTTGTTTCTGATTAAGGTAGAGTTCAAGCAATAAATATTGAAAGAAATCGACTTTATCATCAACATTACACAAACTGTAAAAAATATTAGATATACAATTTCAGGCGGCTTCTTGTAATGTGAAACTAGTTACAGATCTGAAGTCTCGGAATCGAAAAGAAGACGGAGATGAGATATTTAAAACATCTATATGAAAGGTAGAGAATAGTTAATAGATAATGGTCAGAGATTTCTTCAAGAGACAGTTGGTCGAATAAATGAACATTGGACAAGTCAGACGCAATCATTAAGTCGAGAAGACTAGGGATGGAATTCGATCCAAAACGAGTAGCATTTAAATTTACTACAAAGAACCCAGTAACTGCAATTTCAATCTTTAAGTTGATTTACTCTAGAATCTATTCTAGGTTTTTGTTTCTAATATTTCTACGTAATTTACTGATAAATTTACTGAATTATTTATTGAGTTGACTGTCAAATTGATTTATATTTTCCATAACTTGAAGGCAAAATATTTTCGCTAACAATTCCAAATTCTTGAATCAAGATATATTGTGGCTAAATTTTAAATAACCTGTTATTATGGGATTAGCATTTTACTAGTTAGCAATTTGTTAAGCTTTTAGTAATTTACTAGCTATTCGAAAATTTATAACCCTTGCCTTTTTACGTTTTACTAACTAGTAAAATACTAATTCCTTTTTATCAAAAACGGAACATCTGAACACGTTTAAATCATGATAATTCGTAAAAATTAACAAAACAAACAAAACTAAACCTGGGGAACGGACCTAATAATTTGAAATGTTGGAAAACCAAAAGTCGAAGGGACAACCTACAATTTATTTGGTTATTTGTTTATTTGTGACAAACTTTTTCGAAATGTTTTTTTATTATTTTCTCCATTGTGGACTGAACCAATCCATGTAATTCTCCTATAAGATTGGTTTTTGTACATTATATATATGTGGTTTGGAGAAACGAACTTAACAGACAGCACTGACTATGTGTACCAGATAAACAGCACTGACATTACACATACTAACGAACGAACGAACGAAAGACAGGGGAATGGGAGACTGCGTCCCTTCCATCAAAACCAGTTTTGCTTAATCATTGTAACGTAGATCTAGATAGAGTCAGTCCTTTCCCTTTGTAAAGCTTCGTATTAATCGGTCGTTGCTGCTCCTCGTAGAAAGATAATTTGTATTCAAACAAATGAAATAAAATACTTAAAGAAACCTAGACGAAAACTCTATTTAATGATTTTATTCCTTTAGGCTCTTTTGGTCCATTTGATTTTTTAATGCGAATAAAAGACTATTCCATTCTATATGAATAAAATTCATTAATAAACTGAAAAATAATTGGTCAAACACATACAACAATATGAAAACTCTATTTATTCTTTCGGATAGTAGACTATATTGTGCGGTAAAAGCCATATCCCACATATATACACATTTCCTTTGTGCTTCATTAGGAAGTAAACTTACGAGGATCAGTCTCATGGATAACTCTCCCAAGGTAAACAGGAGTTAATTAAAATTCTGGTGCAATCGGAAGTCCACGGCTTTTAATTCTGTTTTGGATGTTAAGGTTTTCAACCAAAAACCTAACTGCTATCTTGTCAAACCTATACCTGGAGAAAAATTCTCCATCCTCCAGCTCTTCAACAGGATTTACTCTGGACTTAAAATATCGCACTTTAATCCATAAAGCTGATTCTTCAAACAAATGAATATGTTATATGTATGTATATCAAAATCTTCGTCTTCCGAAAACATTTTATATTATTTTATTTACTTTAAAAAAAAATTAGTTCACAATCATAAAAAAAAACTCTTTCAAATAAAATTGCCAAGAGATTTTTTTCTGTGTAATGACAGATTTCATCTGGATTTAGCAAGTTACTAAAAGTTAAAGTAGCCAGTTTGTGATTTTAACTTAAGTAAAATGTTAAGAGATAGTAAGATGCTAAAATCGTTTAAAATTAGCAAAACCCTTAGTACCTTAATAAAATATCTTTAACACATTACAAAATCGTTTAGAATTTTGTGCCATTCTATTCTAAGAGAATTAAGTTTTGATTGATAAAATAAATAAATAAAAAAATTCTATTTTCAGAATAAGTAATGAATATCACTTGTTGCGAAATAGCCCAATTTAGAAACACGTTACATTATGTTTACATATGTGGCGTAAAAGAATTGTTGAAAGTATCCTTGTGCTAACTTAGTACCTCCATCTATTTTCGAAAGTAATCTCAGTACAAAATTTTGTCCCAAACCGAATTCAGAGGAGTTTTCACTAATTGCACCGCCATACCGAATAAATTGAAAAAGGTATCCATCATATGAGCATAGGTTCCAATACTACTACTAACACTACTACTACTACTACGTCCGAAGTAGGGTATCATTTTTGTTCATCTATTGAAAGGTTATGGGAAAATCTTGCATACGGCATAAATCTTTTTTTGAACATATTGGTTGAGCGTTGCACGACTGGACTGGATCGCACGAACTTGCTCTTATGTAAAAGTACTTTGGAATTTAAAATAAATTGTATAAATATAAAACATTATCTAATTAAAAAAGATAAAAATGTTCAAATGCGTGGAATTGCCGTCTGATTTCCGTAAAAGTATGAATTTATGCAAACAAAGTTTAAAAATCGTTTTATTATTAAAGTAATTGTTTATATAACAAATTTCTGTAAAATTTTTTAAGAACAAAATGTGGGACTTAGTGGTAGGATTTTAGGAAATAATTTCAAACAATAATCGTTCACACGTTTAAAAGATATTGATTTTTCAAAAAAAAAAAGCTTGGAATTTTTTTTTCAAAAAAATCAAAAATATTTTTTGATATTATTTTAAACCTAAGGGGGCTCCTGGTGAAAATTTTTGGTTAAAATCGTTAGAGCCGTTAATGAGAAAGTCGAAAATAAAAAAAACGGTTCTATGACAGGTACCGTTAATAACATCTTGCCCCAATTTTTTTTTTAACAAAATGTAGTCCATGTTTATAATATCACACCAAATTTTTGTTATCAAAATCTTTATAGCTATTTTCGATACAAATAAGATTTCGCATTACGGGTGTATGGGGGATACCGTTAGTTCTGGAGCTAAAAAAAAAAATTCAATTTCCCCTCTAGGGAATCACCGAAGACACTTAACTACTGAGATTGAAGAAAATACGAGTAGTTCCAGTGGCTTAGGCTGCAGCGAGATGTACAGGAATTCAGACATACTGAAATATGTTTTTTGTGTACTAAATTTTCCTGAAAATGTTTATAAAAAAATTTGTTATGCAAATTGTTAGCATTTAATGATGTATGTACATTTTAAAACGTGATTTAAAAATTTAATCGTGTATCCGTTTTTAAGATATTGAATTTAAAAAAAAATTGTATTATTATGTTAGAGCGGTTGATGAGAAATTCGAAAATCAAAAAAACCGTTCTATGACAGGTACCGTTAATAACATTTCCCCCCAAATTTTTTTTTTTTACAAAATGTAGTCCATGTCTATAATATTACACAAATCAAAATCGTTATAGCCGTTTTCGAGATAAATAAGATTATGCATTACGGGAGTATGGAGGGTAACGTTAGTCTTAGAGCTAAAAAAAATTTCAATTTCCCCTCTAGGGAATCACCGAAAAATCTTCATTGATATAAAAGCTTATTTTTTTTTCAGAAACCACTAAAACGACTTATAATTTTTGTTCTTGCATAAACAATAATATTAGCTTGAATGACCAACTACTTCAACTACTAAAGGAGTTGTTTTAGTCATTTAAAAAATGAATTTTATGCTTATGAGCAGTTTTTCTCTAATAACATTAATTTTTGAAATTCTTAGTCTTACACCCAGGCGTGCTTTTATTTTAGTTTCGAATGCTATTGCGAAAACTCAATATGGCGTTGTAATCGCACCTGTTAGGCATAGAAATTGGATCAACATTATTTTAGAATATAATTTGAAGCCTTATTAGCCAGTAATTGACATTATTTTGGAAAAATATACTTTGGATGTCGTTTTTCCACAGTTCAAAAATGCTACCCCAGTATTTTCAAAATTTCGTATTCTGAAGGTTTTAAAAAACACGATTAGATTTGCTTTGAAAAATATCCAAAAACTGTTGGATAAGATTGTTTAAATGAACTCTCAAACTCACTTTTTAGCTTATTAAAATTGAACTTGAGCTAAGTTCGAAACGTCATCAGGTGTGACGTTGCATTTTCACAATGATAGCCAGAAGTGTGTTTTAAACCAAAAGAATTTTAATAGCAGTATTTTGAAAACAAAATTTTTTCAGAACCTCTTCCTGAAACACTAAAGAGTTTTTGTTTTTTTTATTTTAAATGGATAAGACAAAAATCCATTAAAACTTTTTTACACAAAAAATTCAGTCTCCACAAAATCTATAGGCAAGATACGAGTAAATACATAAAAATTAAATTAAGTACGAGTATCTAAACTTTTCTGCCTGCCATATTATAAATGCTCACTTTCACTTTGGCTTAAACATCAATACTTTCTCCTTTAAAATATATGGGGCCTTGTGCAGAAAATACAGGCAGGGCTATAAGGGTCCCCCTTTCGTGTGTGAGTGTGTTTGTGTGTATTGGGATAGGTAAAAACTTTGCTGCACATTCATGCCATAAAGCGTGTTCAATGCAAGTAATAATTAATTTCACGTCTCGAGACATGAGGATATTTATGTTGTTGCGTGTGTTTGTGTCATGTTTAGTATACTCGTTTTGTAATTTGAATTTAACTACCACACACGAAACCATAACCAACTTCCTGTTAATGGGTCTGTGTAAACCATTATTATTTTTTTATTTTTTAAAACACGACATGAGTATAGAGTAGACTTTTGTTTGGAAACATGTTTCTGTGGAATGTCGAGTTTTTCATTGAAATTTATGTTCCCGTGCCTGACAGGTTGTTTGGAGAGCAGAATTCTGAAATTAACTTTATTTGAAGGGCTGTGGTGGTCTTAAAACCAACTGTGAGTTCTAAATAAACAATTAATCTTAGCACAAGTATCAAAGCCGCAAAAATGTATTTTGGAAGTTCTTTTTTTTGTAAAGGAAATATGGTTAAAACCATCTAAAGAATCCAAAAGGAGAGGACAGCTGTTTTAAAAGTAATTATCTGACTGTGTCTAGAAAATTTTACAACTTTGTATACTTAGAAACAGAATTTTAAGGTCGAGATCCCATCTAGTCCAGTCAAAGCGTCATGAAAAAGGGCCTGACCTTGCGCGCAGAGGCATGGTCAATTTTTTTTTCATGGATCGATAGGTGCTTATGAGAAAAGCTTAAAACCAAATTTGCACCACATGACAACTTTTTTTACCAAAGTTATTGGTAAAAATGTATTTTGTGTCATTTTTTGGTCATTTGCGAATATCTCGGCTCCACTATCTCCTACAAACAAAAATTAAACATGTATTTATTCCTAATAACATTATCTATCATGTTTTAAAAAAAACATTTGTTTAAACAAATTAAAAAAAAAGTTATAGTAAGTTAAACAAATTTTTTGTTGTTAAAAAATCACTTTTTCGTGATTATTAAGAAAAAAGCTCATTTAACGATGAAATTTTTATTTTTTATTATTAAAGTTCTTGTAATTCCCTACAATTTAACAAAAAAATCAACACTCTACGATGAACGAAAGCCGAGTAATAAATTATTGAACATAGGTAAGTCAGCTCACCCACGCATTTTATGATTTTATGTTTTAATTAATATCTCAGCCCCAGTATGTCGCAAAGTGAAAATAAAAAAACTGTATTGCTAATAACAATATTTTCTATCAACTTACATTTAATTTAATATGCTTGAGCAAAAACATAAAAAGTTACCGTTGGTTTCAACGTTTTTTTTCTTGTTTTTAATACCTTTTTTTCATAGTTATTGAGAAAAAAATTGTATTTCACGGTAAATACTTTTCAGTTTTGGATTTTTGTTTTATAGTACTGCTAATTTTCTTCAAATTAAAAAAAAAATTAGTCCATTACGACAAACGGGAGCCAAGATATTCATGATTTAAAAACTTAGGAAAGCTTACAATTTAGTATTTTAACCTTGTAGCTTGTAATTTTGGTGTCGCCAGCAACAAGAAGCAACAAATATGTGTAAGTATGTGTGGAGTGTTTGAAGGATACCAATCTTGTTGCTGGCGACACCAAAATTACAAGCTACAAGGTTAAAATACTAAATTGTAAGCTTTCCTAAGTTTTTAAATCATGAATATCTTGGCTCCCGTTTGTCGTAATGAACTAATTTTTTTTTTAATTTGAAGAAAATTAGCAGTACTATAAAACAAAAATCCAAAACTGAAAAGTATTTACCGTGAAATACAATTTTTTTCTCAATAACTATGAAAAAAAGGTATTAAAAACAAGAAAAAAAACGTTGAAACCAACGGTAACTTTTTATGTTTTTGCTCAAGCATATTAAATTAAATGTAAGTTGATAGAAAATATTGTTATTAGCAATACAGTTTTTTTATTTTCACTTTGCGACATACTGGGGCTGAGATATTAATTAAAACATAAAATCATAAAATGCGTGGGTGAGCTGACTTACCTATGTTCAATAATTTATTACTCGGCTTTCGTTCATCGTAGAGTGTTGATTTTTTTGTTAAATTGTAGGGAATTACAAGAACTTTAATAATAAAAAATAAAAATTTCATCGTTAAATGAGCTTTTTTCTTAATAATCACGAAAAAGTGATTTTTTAACAACAAAAAATTTGTTTAACTTACTATAACTTTTTTTTTAATTTGTTTAAACAAATGTTTTTTTTAAAACATGATAGATAATGTTATTAGGAATAAATACATGTTTAATTTTTGTTTGTAGGAGATAGTGGAGCCGAGATATTCGCAAATGACCAAAAAATGACACAAAATACATTTTTACCAATAACTTTGGTAAAAAAAGTTGTCATGTGGTGCAAATTTGGTTTTAAGCTTTTCTCATAAGCACCTATCGATCCATGAAAAAAAAATTGACCATGCCTCTGCGCGCAAGGTCAAATGACGCTTTGACTGGACTAATCTGGAAATTTTCTACCGCATCTTTTTTCAACATACGCTTTTATAGGTACTGTGGTGTATGGGCGAGCGTTCCGGATAGTTTAGTACGGGAAACTCCTTGCCGTATTCAATTTGTCAAAAAACCAAAAATAAGTTACGTTTAAATTGCAATTCACTCAAGTCAAACAAAAGAAGTTGAGAATGAACTGCCTTGTGGGCAAAAAGTGGGTCAGAGAACTAAAGTTTGGATCTTTTGTAACAGATATTCACCACTTCTATGTTTTTAGTTCTTTACAGTATAGTTTGACCACTTGCACGAAAGCCCTGGTTGTCCAGCATGCATATGTAGCTATACAAGAGGCACAAAAAGCGGCGCTGCACAGAAGGACCAGAGCTGCTCACGAACTCTACGAGCAGAAGAACACCAGCTTCTCAGAAAGAAAAAGAAGAAGCATGAGAGGCTTTCAATCAAGAAAATAGAAGGATGGCATAGCGGGAATGAGGTTCGGAAGTTTTACCAAAAGTTTAAAAAAAACATCACAAGGATACAATCCCCGAGTCGAAGCGGGTATGGGCTATCAAAATATATCGTAGTAGAATCGCAGTCCATTCTGAGAATATGAAAAACCCTCTACAAACTTGATGCTGTCATCAAGAAAAGTCACACAAAAGCGAAGCAGACCTAGTCAGAAGAGTTAAAGCCCAACGACTGAGATGTCGAGGTCATACAAATCAACCCAAACGCTACTGCAAGAAAAGTCTTTGAATCCAACCCCAGGGACGGTTCAGTAGAGGAAGACCGCGACTCAGGTCGCCACCACTACTAAGCTTTTATCAAATATTGATTTCTTTTCACTTTGTTTCATGTTACACTTTGCGCTTTGCTCATTAATCTTTGCACTTTTCACGGTACACATTTTACTTTTTAATGTCATACCAAACTTAAACATAGTGAATAACAACTCAACAAATTCTGGTAGATGAGGAGAACTCTTCATGCAAGAAATACCCTTGGAGTATTCTTCACGTTTTTTGTTTAGGTAGCAGAGGCTGGGAACCAAACCCACATTCTCCTGACTTGAACTATCCATTATCTTTAGTAACGGGTGATTTTTTTGAGGTTAGGATTTTCATGCATTAGTATTTGACAGATCACGCGGGATTTCAGACATGGTGTCAAAGAGAAAGATGCTCAGTATGCTTTGACATTTCATCATGAATAGACTTACTAACGAGCAACGTCGAATTTTCAGTGAATGGGCCCTAGAAAAGTTGGCAGAAAATCCGCTTTTTTATCGACAAATTTTGTTCAGCGATGAGGCTCATTTCTGGTTGAATGGCTACGTAAATAAGCAAAATTGCCGCATTTGGAGTGAAGAGCAACCAGAAGCCGTTCAAGAACTGCCCATGCATCCCGAAAAATGCACTGTTTGGTGTGGTTTGTACGCTGGTGGAATCATTGGACCGTATTTTTTCAAAGATGCTGTTGGACGCAACGTTACGGTGAATGGCGATCGCTATCGTTCAATGCTAACAAACTTTTTGTTGCCAAAAATGGAAGAACTGAACTTGGTTGACATGTGGTTTCAACAAGATGGCGCTACATGCCACACAGCTCGCGATTCTATGGCCATTTTGAGGGAAAACTTCGGAGAACAATTCATCTCAAGGAATGGACCGGTAAGTTGGCCACCAAGATCATGCGATTTGACGCCTTTAGACTATTTTTTGTGGGGCTACGTCAAGTCTAAAGTCTACACAAATAAGCCAGCAACTATTCCAGCTTTGGAAGACAACATTTCCGAAGAAATTCGGGCTATTCCGGCCGAAATGCTCGAAAAAGTTACCCAAAATTGGACTTTCCGAATGGACCACCTAAGACGCAGCCGCGGTCAACATTTAAATGAAATTATCTTCAAAAAGTAAATGTCATGGACCAATCTAACATTTCAAATAAAGAATCGATGAGATTTTGCAAATTTTATGCATTTTTTTTTTTAAAAAAGTTCTCAAGCTCTTAAAAAATCACCCGTTATATGACAGAGTGACATGAGCAAACGATCAGCAAGTTTACATAAGACGTTTTTCTCTGTAAGCTCAGAGCAAGAAAATGAAATGTCAAAAAATGTGTTTCATTATTAGCTCAGACATACATATTAGAGCGTTCAGGTTCTGTTTCTTTTTTTCAATTAGAGCTAGATCGGAGCGCACTGTGTGAGTTCAGAATAAAATGACCGAGCAGATGGAGTCAGAAGCTGACCACGGGTAACCTTACTTTTTTAGTGTAATACGACTGAGGCAGACGGCGAAAAAAAAACAACAAACAAACGAAAGTGGGGATCGATGCCATTGACAGCAGGGTTACCCCTGGGATTTTTCAAAAAGTCGCAGAAAAAAGTCGCTTTTACAAAAAAAAGTCGCAAATTCGAATTCTTTGAAAAAGTCGCATTTTTGAACAAAAAGTCGCAATTGAAAGAAAAACTCGCATACCTAAATATTATTTTTTTTTACCATAGGAAAAACAATTTAGATATTTTTTTGAATTTCTTTATTTAAACACTTAGATAGGTATACATTAAAAAATAATAAAAACAAAAAAAAAACCTAATTTAAAGACTTCATTTTACATAAATTAATATGTATGTAGGTTTTAAGTTAAAATAAATACCTGAAAAGATAGTAAATCACATTAATGTTTCGTTTTTTTAATAAAGTTTCTCTATACTTTTTAATTAGGTTGTTTTCAGGAACCCACCCACTTATATCACAGTCAATGAGATTTGTGGAAGCTAACATATTTTCGCAGGTTTCCCTTTGTAAACGGTTTGTTAATTTATTTTTCATAAGCGTAAGCTTTGAATAAAACTTGCTCAGCGCAAGCGTTGCTGTGTAACAACGTTAAAATTTTACAAACAAATTCGTAAAGGTCAAAAGATAGGTTATCACCTAAACTATTTTCTAAAGTACCGACCTTGTACCAAAACTCTTCTATATTTTTAATTTCAAAAATTTTGCCATAGTTTTTGTCAAACGCTTGAAGCTCTAGGTGTTTGTATTGATCTACCACTTTTTCTGGCTCATTTGTAAAGCTATTAAAATTTGAAACCAACCGAAAATAGTTAAAATCCTGATTTGACCTAATTATTTTTGGATCTATATGTTTTAAAATAGAAAGCTTCTCATCTTTAACATTAAAAAAATTTTTAGCAAAGCGTCAAATAATATTGAAGTAAATTTTTTTTTATGCAAATAATTTCAAAATTTGTGAGTTTTTTATCCTTTAAGCAATTTTCGGCTTCCATGCCGATATATATTTCTTCAATTTTTAAAATAATTTTCGCTTCGATAATCAATCTCAGAAATAGATTTTCCAAGAACACATTCTTTCAATAAAAAAAAAATTGAAAAATAATAAATAGAGGATCTTCTATATAAGAGCACAAATAAGCAATTTGTGATGTTTCACTCTGAAAAACTTTGTTTAAAATATTTATTTTTGAAAGAATATATTTTAGAAACTTTAAATAAACTAAATTTTCGTTGTTCAAATTTTCGAGAATAATATCAATTTTTGAATTTGTACTTTCTTCAAATTTAGCCCTAATAAAAAAATGTTGCAAAACAACCCATTGCTCCACGATGCGGAATGTTACATGTTACAGACAAAGCACAAAGGTAAGGAGAAATTCCAGGAAATGTCAGTGTCAGTCGTCAGTGCCAAACACGTAAGAGAACAAAAAACAATCTAACAGCGCCCCCGTGGTGGGAATGGGAAAACAAAAACTACTTTCGAAAACGAGAATGCGAACAGAAAACAAAGCAAAGACAATCATACTCACACATTCTCAGAAAAGTTTGATGGTAAATGTTTAAGCAAAGAAAAAGTCGCAATTTTAAACAATTTTAAAAAGGTCGTCGCATAGTCGCACAGCACAAAAAAGGTCGCAAAAATGCGACTAAAGTCGCATGAGGGTAACGCTGATTGACAGTTCAGTGCTCCAGTGTGTTTCATAAATAAATCGGACAGCTGTAGTCAAACTCTGCTCAGAGCGTACTCGATATACTCAAGCTCTGCTCTGATTCAAAAAAAGAAAAACGCCTTAAAGAATAGTGAATTTGAAAAAAAGAGTCTTATGTGCTGATATAAATTAATTTAAATAACGGAGAACAGACAGAATACCCGCAATAAAAAAATATTTTAAAATGATTGTATTTTCTGATGTTGGTGCTGTAGAAGTAAAACTTCATTTCCCTCAAGCAAAGTCTCTTTTTTGTTTGTATTCTAAAAACATATCGCTGTCTTTGACGGATAACGCGTCGTTTTGACATGTCACTGACAGCTGCATAGAAAATTTTTTACCCCCAAACGCCGGAAAACAAGTTTTACTTCAACAATAAGCGGTTTTCTTTTTTTAGTTCAGAACAGAGCCTGAATTGTCAAAAAATAAATTGTAATTCTTTTTTAGTTCAGAGTGTTCAGAGTTCCAAAAATGTGTTTCGTTTTTCGTTCTGAGCGTGTTCAGAGTGCGCTCTATGATCTCAGAATAAAATAACTAAGCAGACAGATAAAAATGCTTAACACAAGCATTTGACAGATGGAAATTAAAAAAAAAAAATGGCGACAGCTAAGTGTTCAAGTGTGTTTTAAAAAAATACTCAGAGCGCTCAGAGCGCGCTTGGTTCAGAGGATGTTCGGAACATGCTCGACATGCTGGGACTCTGTTAGGAGCTTTATACTGAACTAAAAAAAAAACGCCTAATATAAACTTTTACGAAGAATTGTGCTCATTTTGATAGCGCCATCTTCCAGCGAGCACAAAAATCATACCAAATACCAGAGTCCTCAAGAAAATCTTGAGAGTATTCACACCTGAGACATTGCTAATGGCTAGTTTTGAATCCTAAAAAATTTTAAGATATCCCAATATCTAAGAAAAAGTTCAATCTCTGCACTCTACCTGACATATGACTTAAACGTATGGTCTTAAAATTAAATCAATTGGTCACTGTACTAGTTTTGGGTATTTTATGTATCTGTATGCCTTTAGGCATACAAACGTTGTTCTCAGTCACTATGGCCCTTCGCATAATTTACTCCCGCTAAAACTCTATCTGTAGTATCCCTTGGCATAATGGTTAGTGCGTTTGACTGTTATACGGAAGTTCTCGACTCTCGAGTTCGATTCTCAGCCACTGCAAAAAAGTTTTTCAGGGGTGTACTGCCTCTTGCCAGGAATTGCAAAATCTTCGAAGAGTATATCTCTTGTCATGGAAAGTGCTACTCAAATTGCTGCAGAAAGTTGTAGGTCCCCTCCGTTCCTGGTAACGCGCACACAGGAATGGTTGAGAGTTGTAAGTCACTAGGTTCTGGTTCACTTCGAGCTGTTACCAAATTTATTTATTTATTTTTAAAACTCGATGTAAGCTAGTCATATCCTTAATTATTGCCTATATAGACTTTGCTGATAATAGTGACTTAACGAAAACCAAAATTTCCTTTCAATTATGCTTTTTTGCCCGTATAAAAACAATAAGGTATCTCATTTTTTCTCTTCATTAATTTGACTCCTTGACAAGAATATCATTGGAACATTGCCAAAGCATAGTATCATTAAGGCTAAATCATCGCCTTCGATTTCCTTAATTTACTTTTACACTATAAAAACTTTGCCCTCAATTTTACGTACTTACTTTTCCGCCAGGACTAATATAAACTAAAGAGTTTTTTGCTATTTTTGTCTGTCATGATAATTCCTTAAGAAGGACGACGAAAAAGAAAAAAATGTGAGCTCACTGTTTAACATCCTTTTCCTTCCTGTCTGCACTTTTTTTTAGTTCGGTTTTATTAGAAAGATGCTGATGAAACAACCTCTTAAAACTAGGTCCTTCATAAAGGATACGAGTATAAAATTATATTTATTGTTCAGCGAAGTTAAAAAAAAAATATTTTTCCTCAGCATTATTTCATTAGGTATTTCCGTCGGAAGGACATATGTGTGGGGCTTCTCATTTTGCTCAAGGACATGTCTGTCTACCCATTTAAGCATTAATATTTCATTTGATTTATATGCACGGTCCAAGGATAATACAATCTTTTCCCTATGCTGACTGTAATCAAGTCTGACGATAAAGATTGTTTATTTTTTTTTTTAATTTGAATCCTGACAGTAAAGCGGATTATATTCTATCGGCTGCCGTTTTTCATCTGTGCAACGCCTGAGTAAATAAAAATACAACAATATATCACGTGGGGAATGAGAATTATTATGTGGGCAGGAGTTACTTCATGTTATCCTTTTTTTCTTTGTGTATTATTTATCACGCCTCTACGCAACAGGATAACGATGATGATGGTGATGAGATGGTGTTTATAGCGCAAAAAGGAGTCTCCTTAATTTCAGCTGAGCTGCAGCTTAAGTTGTGCGGAGGCATTATATTACGCGTTAGCAGGAATTTGTTATCCTTTGAGCCGTTTTTGTTTTTTTAGTTCTGTGAGTCTATTTTTCATTTTAATTAAAAAAAAAAAAAAAACTGGAAAACTTTTTTATCCCCGTTGCAAAGCTGGTTGAAATTCATCATCTCGATGTACGACGTGTTAGGTCAGGAGTAAAGTTTTAAAGGATAATTATAAATGTTTCGTTAGACCATGCGTATAGATTTCAGGGTTACAGCAAGGATGTATGGAAAAACTTTTCGATGGAATTTATTACATTGTTTTGTTAAATTGATTAAAAAGTTTTTTTTTTTCGACAACCATTTTGTGTCTAGACATCATGCAGTGTACATATACACAAATTTAAGAGTTTATTCTTTCAGGACTTTTTGTAATAAACTTATGTGAATACCATCCCTTTACAAATTCGATTTATAAATCAGTTAGTTTTATTCGAGTTTGATAGTACAACAAAAAATTATCAACAGGCAAACGATGACAATGCTTGTTTTAACGTTTCACTGAACCACAGTTAAGTAAAGATAATTTATTTTGAAAATAGCTATTGTTTTAACGTTTGTGCGTGCATAAATAAGTCTGTAGTATCCCTTGGCCCAATAGTAAGTTTTTTGGACTGACTCGTTGATCCATTTACGACAAATGAGGCGATGATTCCAAAAACAAGATATTTTTCGCAAGATAATTGCGTTTTTGTTAGAAGAATATTAAAATTGTGGAATTGACTTTGAGCTCAAGGATAATTTTTTGGCACCAGAGCGTATTTACATCAGCAGATAAACAGATGAGTTGAAGATGAGTTGAGTTCACATTGCCCGCATAAATAAAT
Source organism: Chrysotoxum bicinctum (assembly GCA_911387755.1). NCBI lineage: Eukaryota > Metazoa > Arthropoda > Insecta > Diptera > Syrphidae > Chrysotoxum > Chrysotoxum bicinctum. The sequence continues at coordinate 12,780,027 of OU426990.1, forward strand.
AAGCCACAATCAAGAATATGAGGAACATCGTAAATAGCTAAGATGAATAACAGCGGAGATAGGTGGCTGCCTTGTAGTCCAGTCAAAGCGTCATTTGACCTTGCGCGCAGAGGCATGGTCTATTTTTTTTTCATGGATCGATAGGTGCTTATGAGAAAAGCTTAAAACCAAATTTGCACCACATGACAACTTTTTTTACCAAAGTTATTGGTAAAAATGTAATTTGTGCCATTTTTTGGTCATTTGCGAATATCTCGGCTCCACTATCCCGTACGAACAAAAATTAAACACATATTTATTCCTAATAACATTATCTATTATGTTCTAAAAAAAAAACATTTGTTTAAACAAATGAAAAAAAAGTTATAGTGAGTTAAACAAATTTTTTGTTGGTTAAAAATCACTTTTTCGTGATTATTAAGAAAAAAGCTCATATAAGGATGAAATTTTTATTTTTTATTATTAAAGTTCTTGTAATTCCCTACAATATAAAAAAAAATCAACACTCTACGATGAACGAAAGCCGAGTAATAAATTATTGAACATAGGTAAGTCAGCGCACCCACGCATTTTATGATTTTATGTTTTAATTAATATCTCAGCCCCCGTATGTCGCAAAGTGAAAATAAAAAACGGTATTGCTAATAACAATATTTTCTATTAACTTGCATTTAATTTAATATGTTTGAGCCAAAACATAAAAAGTTACCGTTGGTTTCAACGTTTTTTGTCTTGTTTTTAATACCTTTTTTTCATAGTTATTGAGAAAAAAACTGTATTTCACGGTAACTATTTTTTAGTTTTGGATTTTGGTCTTATAGTCCTGCTAATTTTCTTCAAATTAAAAAAAAAAATTAGTCCATTACGACAAACGTGAGCTAAGATATTCATGATTTAAAAATTTAGGAAAGCTTACAATTTAGTATTTTAACCTTGTAGCTTGTAATTTTGGTGTCGCCAGCAACAAGATATATTGGTATCCGTCAAGCACCCCACACATACTTACACATATATTTGTTGCTTCTTGTTGCTGGCGACACCAAAATTACAAGCTACAAGGTTAAAATACTAAATTGTAAGCTTTCCTAAATTTTTAAATCATGAATATCTTGGCTCCCGTTTGTCGTAATGGACTAATTTTTTTTTTAATTTGAAGAAAACTAGCAGGACTATAAAACAAAAATCCAAAACTGAAAAGTATTTACCGTAAAATACAGTTTTTTTCTCAATAACTTTCAAAAAAAGGTATTAAAAACAAGAAAAAAAACCTTGAAACCAACGGTAACTTTTTATGTTTTTGCTCAAACATATTAAATTAAATGCAAGTTGATAGAAAATATTGTTATTAGCAATACAGTTTTTTATTTTCACTTTGCGACATACTGGGGCTGAGATATTAATTAAAACATAAAATCATAAAATGCGTGGGTGCGCTGACTTACCTATGTTCAATAATTTATTACTCGGCTTTCGTTCATCGTAGAGTGTTGATTTTTTTTTATATTGTAGGGAATTACAAGAACGTTAATAATAAAAAATAAAAAATTCATCCTTAAATGAGCTTTTTTCTTAAAAATCACGAAAAAGTGATTTTTAACCAACAAAAAATTTGTTTAACTCACTATAACTTTTTTTTCATTTGCTTAAACAAATTTTTTTTTTAGAACATAATAGATAATGTTATTAGGAATAAATAAATGTTTAATTTTTGTTTGTACGAGATAGTGGAGCCGAGATATTCGCAAATGACCAAAAAATGACACAAAACACATTTTTACCAATAACTTTGGTAAAAAAAGTTGTCATGTAGTGCAAATTTGGTTTTAAGCTTTTCTCATAAGCACCTATCGATCCATGAAAAAAAAATTGACCATGCCTCTGCGCGCAAGGTCAGGCCCTTTTTCATGACGCTTTGACTGGACTATTGTGGTGCTTCGAAAGGTGAATGATAGGATATGCAGAGATATATTTTCTATTGGTCAAATATGAATTCAGCTATAAGTTGAAGAGAGTAGAGAAACTCAATGATATTAATTTAAAAATTATGATTTTAGGAGTTATTTTGTTGAAATACTTGCTAAAGTTGCTAGCAATAACACTGACTTCACCTCCATTATCCATTATGGTAGTGTTTGATCTGTCCTTCATGAAACCATGTTGAAGAAAAGACAAAACTGTGTCCGTAATGTTTATCCGGTGACTTTTCCACAGCTGAATCAGTCAGTTTTATCTCACGTTTTTTTGATTTTCTCAAAAATGGTCGAACCGATTTCGATCGTTTTTTTTTATACTAAAGCTTCCCAAAAGTTTGAATATTATTGTATATTCAAATTTTCAAAAAAAAAAAAATTTCGACTTAAGCCCCATTTAGAATTTTGTTCTTCATTCGCTGTACGTTGTTCGTTGTTCGTTCTTCTCTCAACAACGTACAACGAGAAGCATTTACATTAATTCGTATTTGTTTTTCAGTTCGTTTTTAACAACAAACACATTGTTGGCAGTGGCGGAACTATTAAAAGTTCAGAAAAAAGAAAAAAAAGAAGATCCTGTTGGACGAATGGTTGGTTGCTGAAAAGGAAACATTTATAGCATACAAATCTTGTTTTATTTTCTAAGCTAGTGCTATAATATCGTGCTTTTTTGCATGTTCCTCTGAATATTATATCTAAAGTATTATTATTATTCGTACTAGAAAGATAAAACCCATAGACAAAATATTTTATTTATTTACCTTTAGGTACCCCAATTTATAATGAAGCCTTCTGATGCTCCATTCACTAATAAAAAAAACGTCAAAATGTCCCTACAAGTTGCACGGCACCGCAAAATAATATTTATTTTATCAGTTTTCGCATTTAAACACACGTTGTCCCCGTAACAACGAGCAACGAACACCGAAATTTCCGAGCTCCTTTGAATTTGTACGTTCTTCATTAGTTGTTCGTTTTTATCATTTACATTCTCGTTGTTCCGCGTACGAACAACAACGAACAACGTACACAGAGCACAACACCGAAAGTCTAAATGTAGCTTTATAAATAAATTTTCATTTTTTTTAAACTTAATATTTCGAAAACGAACGCCTTCCTCGATTTTTTTAAAATTGACAAAAATAGTTTCTTAATACAATCTACAAGATTGTAGATATTGATCGATCTATTCTTATTACTTAACTTCAAAACATGTTCTAGTTCTCTAACACATCTTTTCATCTTCTTTGTAGCTACTTGAAACACAGAGCACAAATTGTTGAAGTTGAGAGCGGTACATCTTTTCCATTGTCAATAAACTGGGGTACCACAGGGGTCTCTTTTTTGACCACTTCTACTGTCATTTTTAATCGACGTCGTTGAAGATTTCTTAGTTGATATCTATGCAGATGACATTAGAATCTATACGCATCACACACTTGGATTGATTGAAGACGCTGTGGTTCGAACAAATAAAGATCTTAAACGAATTTCAATCTAAGTATGTAATTGAGAATAAACTAAGACTTAAACTTTCAAAGACTGTTGCTATGATTTGGTCCAGAAATTAAATAGTAGATATAGTTCTTTACTTTAAATAACTCCCTTTGTTGTTGTTATTCTGTCTCGTCGTTTTAACGAAAAAGTCTAAGATATTCTTTTCGATTTTCGATCTCTTGTCAATATTATTTTTTTAAATAAATAAAAAAGAAGGTTGTTTCTAATATTTTCTTCTTTAAAAATATGTATTCATAGTGACATTCATAAGAATGCAGAATTTTAGGGTGCTTGTTTAGATGAGGTTACAAATGGTTTATCAGGAAAGGCCTTACAAACAATAAATGTAGCTTAAATTTAAGCATTTTCCGCCGAATCCAATTTGCATTATAATATTTGGACAGGAAACTAGGCACTCCCTAAGAGTTCAAATCTAAAAGTGAAACGTGACTGTGCCGTGGAAGCTGTTTTCGTTTTGAAAATATCTTAAATAAAAAAAAATAAACACCCTAGTCAGCAATAAGGGTTCCCATTTTGATAACCAATTCCGAAAAACATAAAATAAGATAACCTTAAAACGCATTTTAATCCTGTGTAATTTTTTCCTATGCAATTCCTTGCAGAACATCGACCGGCTTTTTAGTTCTCATCTCACAATATACACGGATCCCTGAAGAAAAATACAGTTTTCAAACGGCAGCAGTCTAGAAGCAGTTAGATTAATGGGCTAGGTCGTGTGGAAAGGGTGTGAGAGGTTTGTAAAGGAAAGGACGAGAATTGGCTCTTACAGTATATGGGTGGTTTCTCTTTTGAAGTTTGCTTGTTCCTCCCGTTCAAGGTCCGTGTGTCCTTGGAAAAGTTGTCTACTACACTGTTGCTTATTTCTCATAATTTTTTTGTAGATCCTTTTTTATAGTCAACAGGCCGCAGGGGTAAGTTTGGAATACCAATACCAGAAATAGGGCAACATAAATTGGCTTAGTCTCACGCTATGCAATCGATAAGATTCCAATTTCATTTCGAGGCGCTTCGGAATCGGAATCGTGGTCAGTTTACGTGGCTTTGGTGGATTTTGCGGATGTTGTCTTCCTTTGAGTTGTGTCCTTGTTATATTTGATCGATGCCAGGGTTTTACGAGTAGTTTCGATTTTGTTTGTTTATTTTTTTTTGAATCTATGTGAAGGTATTGTACAATGTAGATATATACCTATTTGCAGTGTTTGCATAACCGGATGAATGAATCTTTTGGTTTGCTCTCTGTTTTGTGGTTGCAAGAGTGGTTAATGGTGGTTGTTTGATTATGCATTCCGTTGCGTCCCTTGTTCGGTTGTCATTGAAAGTGCCACACTTTGAACAAAAGCCATAACTAACCTAATCCTTATGATTGTGACAAAGAAAATTATAAATAAAGTTGAAAAATCATAGCAGAGAAATGCACTGAGTACGAGTAGATTTTAGGTTCGGTGTGAAAACTGTCTCTTGAAATTATTTGTTTTAAAAAAATTATTGCAAGAAATATTTTCTTTATATTGTGTTCAGAAAAATTCCTTAGATACCAATATATCCTAATCGGTACGCTCCTAAGTCCTTTGTTCTCCAGATTTCGTCAATTTTCAATTTATTGTTTTTGAAAAGTTTCTAAAAATTAAAATTTACTTATAGATACATTTGAAAGTTATGTATAGGTACATAAAATTAAAAAAAGTGGACTCTGAGAGATTTTATTAGATGATGATGATAATATGCTCAAATTAAAATATTTAGAAACCAAAAGCATTTAAATTATTACTTTAAGAAGTACAAAAAAATCCATTATTATTATCTTTTATTTTTACTTTCCAAAATAAGTTGTTACCGAATTTCATCAAAATCTTATAAGCCGTTGGCGAGTCCTAGGAAAAAATGCTTCTATTAGATAAACTAGATTCACATAATAAAACCGATACCAATACAATTTGTTTAAAATATTCTTGCACACATGAATTATCGAATCGAGTGCGTATCGAAGTCTCAAAATAATGTGAATCTGGCCTTAGTTTCCTTGTAACTTATTAAATAAAAAACAAAAGAAACCTCAATTTTCTTCATTATTGGCAGCCATTTTTGTATGATTTTCAATTGTTTTTTTTGTCAAGGAATTTGTTTTTTTTAAGGAAATTAAAAAGCGTCAATGGCACATTACTAAACGAACTTGACGTTAACCATAATAACTAACATTCAGGATGAAAAACTTTTTATTTCCAAGTTGTACACTGTCAAAAAGTCTCCATTGGGTTTCTGTCCTAATTTTTGTTTTTAGAAGTAAGAAAAAAGATTTTTTTTTCTCAAAAACTGTTTCACAATTTTTTATTACAATATAATGGAAACACTGATAGAAATATTTTGAAGAATGAACGTGTTACAATCATTGCCAATATGGTTTCCGGAGCAAAAGGTCGACAGGTGATCAGATCGTATATCAGATCACTTAACGGGAGCATCAATATATGGCAATGAAATTAATAACGTTTTTCCAGTCCCCCGGGAGCATCAAGGAGGCAAATTCCAACAGATTCACTGTTTACAGCTTCCATCAAAGTATCGTACGCAAAACGCAATTCTTTGTTGTTCATTCAATTGCGGAACATTTGAACGAACTGTTTCGGCCAATACTTCAGTATTGTATTGTTGCTCTTTTTGCAACTCGTTGTTAAATGCATCACCCATAGGACGATTGGGAGCTGACAATACTATATTTTACTTTATTTACCATAAATAAGCAAATATTTTCTATCATGATCAATGTATCATAGTAAATTTCTGCAGTAATTTGTATTTAAACACATCAAATATTTCACAGCTAGGAACATTTTGTATTGGAAAATAAAATTGTCATTTTTAGTATTTTCGGTTACTTATTTTTTATGTTTCCCACCGTTTAAATCTTCCCTGAACTTCCACAAATATTTCTACATCAAAATTAGCAAAATCGGTCCAGCCATTATCGAGTTTTAGCGAGACAAACGAACAGCATTTGATTTTTATATATATAGATTTATTATAAAAAAATTTTGCTACTGATGATGAGGCAAATAAGTCCTCGAAATATATATACAGATAAAAAATAAAAAGAAAAGAATGCGTTTTAATTAAATTAAAATGAAGAAAAACAAATGGTAAAATAATACCTTATATACCTTATACCATTTTAGTAAAAGTAAGATTATTGTACTTGATATTTTAAAAGCAGTCAAAAGAGTTTGGCATCTTATCAGAAATACCTGTACTTGGAATTGGATAAATCCTTTCTTCGTTGAATTAATTTTTACCTGTCCATCCCATTAAAAGAAGTTGTATTTAATGTTTTCAAGTCTGTTACTCATACAATATGTGCTAATGTGTCACAGGGCTCCGTTTTATCTCCGACTCTGTTTCTATAATTTTTTGTTATGAAACTTGTAACCCATTTAATTCTTTTGCTGACGATTGCACTCTATAACCCTTACAAATTCGTTTCCAGATTTACGTCCTCCTTAGGGTGTGGATCTAGAATGGAAGTGTATGATACGCACATTAAATACTGATATCGAATCAAATGGGGAACCATAAACCGCTTAGAATTGAATGATTCAAAAATTCAATACTGTCTACAATTTTAAGTGGAACAACCCCCTCCTTTCATGTTGTTTTCCAGGAGCGGCACTTGTATTAGGCAACCAAACAGCTATCAGTTCATCGGTTTGTACATCACAGACCACTTTGTTTAGAATGTTCATATATTCGACGGTTCCAAAAACGCTTTAAGGTTTCCTTCATTATCCCTTCTGATGTGGCTGTAATCTATAAAGCCTATTTTCGGCCAAACCTTGAGTACAATTTCTATATTCGCGCAGGTGCTCCTAGAACTCACTATAACCTTGCACAGAATTAAAAACAATGGCTCTTAAAAATAAAAAGTGATTTCACTATAGAAGAGACATTTGCATTTCGCGGGGACCGTTGCAGTGTTTTTAAGTCTTTCATTATTTTATCGTTATTTTTTATAAACAATGCTCTAGTGAAATTTCGAACTGCATTCCTTCCCTTGAACAATTCAACTGAAATACTAGCACTTCAGAGAATAAATAAATAAATAAATTTGGTGGTGCAACAGCTCGGAGTGAACCAGGACCTAGTGACTTACAACTCTCAACCATTCCTGTGTGCGTGTTACCAGGGAACGGAGAATCAGAGAGTCCCCATCAATTAACCTTTAAGCTGTCAAATTCAGAGATTCTTTTTTAGCCGCACTACACGAATGTGGAATGCATTATCCGGTCAAATATTTTTCTCTCATTGCGACTTCACACACTCAAATTCAATGTGTAACTTTTTGTGAATCCTCCCTAACATTCATAGACTGTTGCATACCGACATAATAGATGCGCCCTCTACACAATGTATCTCAAATAAAACAAGAAAAGTAGGGTTTTTAATCTGATTTATGATGAAATCTCCAAATCTAAAATTCTGTTGGATTTAACCTTAAATCTGTATATAGTGTTAATTGTATAAACCTAAACGAGTTTATAGCCATCCTAAATAGAAGTATTCCCTGAAAAGTTCATAATAGCTAAAATGTTTTATTTACATTTTAAATCCCTATTCCTGGGATTATTCGCACTTTTCAACAGAAAACTCCCTAACGAGTTTCAAAAATTCATATGTAAATATTTTATTTGGGACCTATATTTATTTTTTTTAAAGGTTTAACATTTAAATTGGGATTTTAATGAAAACCACAAGCTCAGGACAGAGCAACTATATGTACATTTATATGTAAATGAACTAAGTACTGCATAATACTCGTATGTATATAGTTAGAATAGTTGCATTTTAAGACCCAGTTGATAAATAAGCTTTCACCCTGATAAACTTGGTCTAAATGGTTGACACAATATCCTTGGTGATTAAATAATTCATCAAAATCACATGTCACCCACATACAGATACGTTTTGTCCTAGATTAAAGTTTTTAAACATTCTTGCCAAGTATAAAATTACACAGACCATTTTGAAAATTTCGTTTAAATTAATTAACATCGCCCTCTGGTTCATATATGTATGTATATGTGTACATGGACTCGTATATGTAGTATTGTAGATGTGAGCCTTAAGGGAAGTCAGTTTTCTTGAAGTAAAGAAACTGCGGCACAACACACATTCATATCATTTTTAAATCTCTTTGACCATGTTGATCTGGCAAGAAAAACAGTCTTTTTCAAAATGGATGCGAATCCCCTTTTTAATGTCCGCTACAATATTTTTAAAATTCAAAATCATTGCCGTTGTACAGATGTATAAATACACATATACATACATTGCATACACAATGTACATAAATATATACATACTTAAGGTTTCACGTTGCAAAAACAGGACAACCAACGATGATGATGATGATGATGATGAAAAGAAAATAGAGTAGAGAATCCTTGGACTCGAGTGGAGAAAATCCTCTGGGGGCTTTTGAAAATGAAATTGCTCAGTCACGTTGCCTTGAATTTGTTGATAGTTCATCGGTTGATTACTATTAAAGCTGAACATCAAAAAAATGCCTTAGGGTTATGAAGGGAATAAGTCAAAGTTGGTGAGATTTAAAAAAGAATTTACAATGTCATAGACTCAAGAGTCTTTTAAAATGTCTTTTATCATTTTGATTTCCTTTAATCCAGTACATTTATACGCAATTGTCTGTTGTGGGTAGTGTTGTAACGAAGCGTTCCATACTACTCCACTTTATGTTACTTCACCAAATTCGATTCACTTGCACCAGGGACACATGGCGTCATAGGAAAATCAACAACGTTATTATTTTTGGTTCACCACTTACACAGTTTACATTCAGTCTTTTCCGAAAAAGCATCATGAGGACCTACTGGGATGAACGAAAAGTACTCCTTCGACCATACGCAAAGTCAGGCGACATAGTTAATTGATTTTATTGATCATTTGAAATCCAGTAGTAGACAAGCGTAGGCGATTTGGTCATGGTAAGGGCCAAGGGGTTTCGTGGAAAGACAAGTTAAGTAGAAAGATTGTCCAGCAATTTCTAACTAAGACTTCCCCACCAGTGGTGAGGAGCGTAGTTCGAAGTTAAACGTCCTAATTGCCACTAGGGGCTTTTGTACCTGGTGTCGTACCAGAGATTTTTAGCCTACTGTTTTAGTGCCACAAGCGGCGATGTATCTGCTGATTCACAAGAGCGATTTAGCCTGCTGTTTTAAGCGACACCAGGGGCGTAGCATCATCCAATCCTGTCATAAGCCCGACGTCAGTATAATAGGACCCGTTTTTAAGAGCCAAATTACCAGAAGCCAGATTACCCGAAACCAAGTTTCAGAATATAAAACCAAAATCCGGATCATCAACCAGTATAACCGATACGAGACAGCAAGAGTTGATACCCGTGAATTATTCGATTACCAGAATTAATTGAAATACTAGTAACAGAATATTCTGTGATATATATATCTAGATATAAGAGTTTTTTTTTAATAAGGATCTTGTAAAAAGGTTTGAAGACCTTCAACTCTGAAGTTTCGTGTTTTCTTCAGGACAACCCTGGCGAGATCGGCGAGCATAACCTCAACTGGAAAGCAAAAAGCACATCACAGTGTAATTTTCAAAGGTTTTATATTTTAGTTGGCTTAGCTTATTTGAAAATTCAACACTAACAGGGCTACATGACTAAATTAGGTGTTGAGGCTTAAATAAACGGTTTTTCAATAAGAACGGGTGGAACCATAAGCCGCGTAAAATTTAACGCTTACAAAACTCACTCCCACTCCCTTCCACTATCCATGAGCGGCACTTGAGCATTGAGGAAACAGAACAGCTATCAGTTCTCAGTATGTGCACCATAGACCACCTTATTGTAAGAAGTGACGATATATTCGACGTCGCCAGAAACGCTGCTAGGTGCTTAGGTTTCCTTAGATTTTACAAGAAATGTTTTACCCCTTCTGATCGGGCTGTAATCTATAAGGTCTTTATTCGCCCAAAGCTGGAGTCAAATTTCCACCTAATAACTCTCGTGAGTCTCTTGTTTAGATAAAATCCAGAAAATAGCTTTCAAAATGATAGGTAACAGCAGAAGTACATCAGAAACACAGTTGGTTTTATAAGTAGTGTTCTAGTGAAATAGCCAGTTGCATTTCTTCCCTTAAAGAAATCAACCGAAATACTCGTTCTTCAGGGAGTGATCATTAGTTTACCTTTGAGCCCAACTTCGGACGAACTGTTAAATTCAGAGATTCTTTCTTTAGCCGCACTACACGAATGTGGAATCTCCTTTTAAATTCGCTCTAACTTTACCAAAACGCTCGCACTGTCCTAAACATTTTATTATAGAAAAAAATTAAATTTGACCTCCTGGTCCCCAAAATCTTCCCGACCAGTTGAATAGTCCTTTATAGTCAATGTTTAGGTATAATGTTAAATGTTTTTTTTTTAAATTCCGACGGTTTGGATAAGACGATATTTCTTAGAGTATGATCTTAGGAATGCCAGATATAATTATGTCATTAAATAAAATCCAAGATGATAAGTAAGTAAGAAAATAACTTAAATTCAGGCCGCCTTTGGGAGTTAATAGAACTAAAGGTGTATACGATTGTAGAAAAATTTCATCAGTTGAGAAGAGAATTTCACAAAGCCTAGTCCGGAGTTTACTTTGAGAATAGTCTCGTTAATATTTGTGATAAATTTTAGCTCTCAGTGGTGGATATGAGTTGATAATGGGGAAGGTAAAGAAGGGGATGAGTTTAGATGCGTTTTCGAGAAAAAGTGATTGAATTTGGGAGTATTTAGCTCTAAGAAATTTTTTAGGCACCAGACACAGGAATTGTTGAGATCAAGTTGAAGAAGAGTAGAATCATATAAGGAAGAAATGGCCTTGAAAAAATTGGTATTGTTGGCGTAGAGTAAGATATGACAATTTTGTACGACGATTTCAATATCGTTAATAGTAGGTAAGAATAAAAATGATAGGTCCTTAGTGGCTGCCTTGTGTGACCCCGGAAATAGTAATTTTAAGAGAAATTAGATATGAATTTAACTTTGTAGTAATGTTTTTTCAGGTAAGAATAAATCCCATTTTAAGAAGATAGGTTCAATTTTTGAATTGAAATTTTGTCAAAAACCTTTCTGAAAACAGTTTAAATAACATCGACTTCTTTTTCTTTATTTAAAGCTGAGAGTCTAAAGGATATGGTGTTAATGAGAATACATACTTTTGATAAAGCCATGTTGTCTAGGGGAAACGATAGACTTTACAACCAAGAATTTTGTACAAACCGCTTTCAAGGATTTTGGGAATATGTGAAAGCTTAGCAATTGGATGATAGCTTGTAACTTCACATTTTGGGCCCTTTTTATTTATTGGAGTTATGAAAGAGGTCTTCTCATACTGAGGGACTTATTGGTATAAAATAGAGGTGAATACAAAACAAAAGATAAAGGAGAAGCGATTTGAAAAGCAGCTGGATAAGGAGACGGTTAAGATTGAGATGGTCTAAAACTATTTTTTTGTAAAGGCAGCAGAGGGTTTTCCTTAAGTTTAGTTTTTGTTTAATCTATTCGAAGCATTTACTAAGAAGGCTAACTGGCCTGATCTTAGGATGGGTATTATTTTTGATGTCTTCCATATTCAAGTTCGACAAAACAACCGAACAATAAAGATTTCTTACGAGAGATGTGCTTTCAATATGAACTAAAATAAAGATTTGAATTTATTCTTAAGGGAGCTTTAAGTATATCCATTCATCCGTTTAGCCTGAAGCTCAAACAAGAATTAGTGGCCACATAAACTTTTAGGTACACTCATTTGTTATTGGAAATAAGCCGATTGACAATGTGACAAAAAAGAACTTTCGTAACTAATCCATCGTCAATGTGAGGTTTAATTAAAATCTAAAGCATTGTTTACTCAAAATCAGTACTTACAGATTTAAATACACACACAAAGTACCGTAATGATAAATTCTTTCAATTCCAAATATAACCTAGCCAGCTTGTATACATTTATACTCTACCTCTATCGGTAATAGTGGCTAACAACTTAATTTCACGCACGTTTATCTATCAAACGTCAAAATGTCACTTTGCTAATCTATCAGCCCCTTCTTTTTGATGATGCGCTGGTTTATCCTTATCATACATTGATATTTCCAACTAATTAAGTTTTAGGAATTTAATTTCATACGCAAGTGGTTTGATTTATGCAACACACACCACGAACATCGAATTCGAATACCTAATTTAAAATAATTTAAATAATGAATTCCTTAATAAAGTAAAAAATATATATTGCTATTCTGTGTCATGAATGCAGCTCCGCTACGATAATAGCCTCCCTTAACACCTTTAACGTCTAATCACACTCTTAGTTCAAGGTGTTCTTAAATTAAAAAAAAAATTGATAAATATTTAAATACAAAAATAAAACGAACATATAATTACTGTATTAATCAAAATTTCAACGACCTCATAAGAAAACTTAATTACCTGTAAGAAAATTATAGCAGCTGTGATACATAAACACGACTAAATTATAAATATAAAAACAGAAATAATAATAAATGAAATAAACAACAATTTAAAATAAATGATCAATAAATTTCAACATCAAAGAAATCCACAAAGTTGAATTCTTAAAACAAAAAAAAATTAAATTACTAAAATGCTTGACAGAGTCGCACAAACTTGCTCATACAGTTCAAGTGACTTAGAATTTTAAATATTTTATCTATAAAAAATGTTTCTTTTTTTTATAACCGCGTATTGTTCCGACTCACTGTACTTTTAATAAAACTGGGCGAATTTCAGAGAAATGGGGAAGGCTTTAATAGGAGGCATCGATGCACATAAGTTTTGAAGTTCTGAATATTGTATGTGGAGGGAAAAACAGAACAGAAAAGAAATATTCGTGAGGTACGGCAAAAGAATGAATCTCTGTTTTTGTCAATACCAAAGCTGATGGGCACTATCTTAAGCATGATTATTTGGTTGGGGGCAAATTCTACTGGCTATTTCACTACAGCATAGTCTACAAAAATAATTGTAAGATAAAGAAAGATAAGAAATATTCTGAAGTTTTTTATATAGTTGAAAAACCTCTTTCATTTTTAAAGCTCTTTCTTTCATTTTATGTACTGGACTCAGTGGGTTTTTTGAGCTCCCTCCCAAATATGGAAATTGTACTTAAGATGTGGACGTATATCTATAGTCTTCCACTCCCCACGAAATTGTCTGTGATACGCATACCGAAGAACAAATAGCTGATCGGATTCTTAAAGTACCGCTCATGAACAGTGACATTAGGGGATGGTTCCATTTGAATAACAAGGAAAACAAATTGCATCTTAAAACCAATATATAAAGCTGAGAGTTCTGTCGTCTGCAAAGAAATTTAATGGACTAGAATTCGCAGACAAAATACAACTTTTTACATTGAAGAATATGAAAAACAGAGCCGGAGAGAAAGCGGAGCCCTGTGGTACACCAGCATTTATTTTGTGACTATCAGAATCGAAACCATTTAAAATGATTTATATCGAGCGGTATGGAAGGTCATTTATAATCAAATGAAGAAGACATTTACAATACCAAATGCATTGTCGACAATAGGGCTTGATGCCAAGCTCTATCAAATGCATTTGAAATAACAAGCGCATTAATCTTACTTTCTCCAAAATGATGTAAGGATTTGAGCCATTGTTTGCTGAGATATACGAGTACCATTAGATTACCAGTGGACTTATCACAACGATAGCTATACTGCTTGTCATTGAAAAGCTTACATTTCTAGAGATTTTTCTTGAACTCATAATATTTCAACGTTCCCATGAATGGGAATTATACTATCTCGGCTAGCGGATTGGTGTATGTATATCGAAATGTTTCAGTACCCTTGCAACTGTACTAGTGAAATAAAAGTTTTGTCTCATAAAGTCGTGTATGCTCTAAGTTATAGGAAAGGTCGAATTAACAACAAACTGTGCTGCAAGCAAATTAGCCCTCGGCCATAGCCAAAGGATTATATGGCTCCTTGGAACGTCTGGTAGATGAGTTTGATAGGTAAGTGCTTGAGGTATATGTGCGTTTGTATGGTCAGTATTGTTGATTGACTCGAAGAGGCTGTTCTTTTTCTCACGAGGATTTTACCAATGTTAGGATGAGGTAGCTTCATCAACTAACTGACGGCTCAGAGGTTAGAAAGAAGTCTATTATGATCGCAGTTTGACTTACGACGTTAGGTATTCGAGTAGGGTCGTTAACATGTTGTGTTAGGTGGTTTAACTCAGCGAGGATCTCAACATAACTTCCTTTGAAAGTTGTCTGATAAGAAAAACCAAGCCAGAAGAATTGTTAATGTTGAAATCGCCCGCAATGACGATGTCCCCCTACCTGGAAGACATTTGTTGCAAATCGAGTTCCAGAAATACAAGAGGCAACAAACAGAAGATGTGGGGGCGTGTACAATCATCCGAAAATCAAGCTGATTATTGTTAAAGAGGCTGTTTACCAGTACAGATGCCGAGCAATCAATTGTGGTGTATGGACCTGGAGGGCTGCAATTTGATTTAGTTCATTGGCCTTCACAAGAACAACATAAGAATGCAGTGATAGATATTTCTTAAGACCTTTAACGACTGAAGCAGAAGAAATTAGTGACGTTACCAAAAGACTCTCCATCTACTCAAAGTTAATAAGAGTAGCCGCTTATTGCAAATGATATAAGCCTAACTCCAGAAGCAGGATATTGAACAATCGAATAGAAACTGTCATTTTAACAGTAAAAATGTTGAATGTTGCCAGCAAAGAATTTTACGATAAATATTGAAGAAGAAGTACGAGTATATTCTGAAGAATTAAAATGCCTACGAAGTGGAAAGAACGTCAGAGAAATAAGTAAGGTACATTCTTTAAGCCCATTTTTGAATGACGAGAATATCCTTGTTGTATGCTAAAATCTAAAACTAAATCACACATATGTTTAATGTAAAGACTATTATTAATTCTATTATTCAAAGAAATCTAAAAAATAAAATTTAAAATTCCTTCTTAGATGTTGCAAGAACTCCTTAAATAGTTTTAAAATAAATATGTAAATAGCCAATTGACTTCTTGAGTAAATAAAATTTTAGTCTAGGAAAATAAAAATTCAAAAATCTTTAGAACGGCTTTTTAAAAATTATTTTCTTTTATACACAATTTCTTTAACTTAAAAATGTTACTTCCATAAAAATATTTAAATGCGTTTTTGACATTTGTAATACAAACAATTTTTGTTCTTTTAAACTTAAGAAAATTTATATATATAAAAATAAAAAATAAAAAAAAAATTCTATGGCACAGCACAGTAAATCAATTTTTGATATAATTAGGTAAGCAGAAAAAATGTAAGTAACAAAAATAAACATTTTTTTTTATAAAAATCGGTCAGGCAGAGGTATCATTAGTTAAAGAGCTTTAAAAATTCCAATTAATACCTTTAGGAATTATCACCTAAGAACCTTAAAATAGAGGTCGTATTTTGTTTTTGTTTTTAGAATCCAAAACTTGCCTTAAAGTATCTACCTTTTTCGGAAATAAAAACAGATACCGTAGCACCTTGATAATTGTTTTTCGCTCATTAAAACCATCTCGTTAAATTTTCTGAATATACAAAATAAATAGCAAAAAAAAACGAAAGCTAACACTGCTTAAAGTGAGTCCTTTTTAAATCGAAAAAAAAAAATACAAAGAAGTGGAAGTTATCTGCTGAAAGTCGATATATTTTAATTTTGCCCCGGAAAAAGTTTTCAATCAGTTTAATGACAGTTAAATTGTCAAGACCATTCATGCTGCTAAATGGATGCTTCTGTCTTGGCTTAAGTGGAAGATTTGGCATTTGAAAAATGATGGAAATTGGAAAAAAGTTTAGCGACATAAATAAGTTAATTTATTGTTTTAATTTTGTATAAGGATTCTTCCTAAATATGTAGATGCATGGATGCAAATTATCTTTTAATGATGCCTCGTTATCGTCTAGGAACTTGTAGATATAAATTATATATCGGTTCGAGGATGATTCTTTTTTCTTCTGTCATATTATCTCTCTATTTACACGACGACAGATTTAGATAAATTCAGTGGAACCTTATTTTCGCTGGTACAAAATATTTCAGTTTTAATTATATTGAAGTAAATACAAAACAATAGAATTAAAGTTTTTGATGTATGTTGATAGCACTGGCACAATTACCGTTCATGCTTTATTAACACGATTTTGTGTGTGTTTTTTAAGCACTATTGAGTGTCTGTAGTCCCCCAACTTAATTTTTTCCTTTATTTATTTTATAACTGAGTTAATAACTTGCTTTATATAATGAATTGTGTATTCGCGGTATCGAACTAGAGATCTATTGTGTCCCACTTGGATCTGGATGAGGTGCCCTTCTTACAGTTCTTCCTCCAAATCTATTATTTGGTGCACTTTCAGAGCTGATAGACGTCGCTCTATTTTACCTGTTTTTGTCAAAGATAGTTTTTCGTTCGGTGCATGAGCGAACAACATTTTCCTAGTATATGGTCCGGTTTTTCCTCATGCAAATTGGAGAATCTACATTTGGCTTTTCTGACCATACAATGTAAAGCTAGATGTCTTCTTAGGTTGCAGTGTCTATTTAGAATACATATTATTATTCTTAGATTATTGCTACAAGGTTATGCAGTTTGTAAAAGATTCCTAGTTGTAATTGCCCAGTAGCAGTTTCGACTGCCTTAGATTTTGGAGTTCTTTCAATTTATTGGGTCTACTTGCCTTTTCTTCTTGTTTAATTTTGTTTTTGATAACGTTATTTCCCCCCTCCCCTATTCAACAGAAGGGCGCCGACCCTGTTAAAGGGGTTGATGAGTCTATTTTTGCTAAGAAGTCTCAAGTTTCTTAGTCTTGTATTAAAGTTAATATGCAACAAAAAGTACAAGAAGTTTAATTCTCCCATTTATTAATTAAACAATGAAGAAAAAACACAAATCAGAATGTCTGCTCTCGAGACTAAACATAAGGCAAATTTAAATCTGTTGTTGTAAGGCGAGAGATCATCCTTACCCTATAACATCAAACCTCAGGAGCCAGTTTTGCCCCTGTTCTAGTCTGGCCTTATGGCAGCCCTAACTAGGAGCCTAATCTTGACAAGCATAGTCTAGAAAGGTCAAAAAACATCATGAAAAGCTGCTTTATAACAAAAGGATCAGAAGATTGTCTTGAAAGTCGAAAATTGAATTGACTCTATTAGTTATGGTGTGAATGTGTTGTATGAATACAAGCTTTTCATGAAATGATACACATATCAGACATTTAAAGAAGTTACGGAAATCGTCGTTATAAAACTCTTACCCCCAGTTTCACAGTGAGAGTTTAAACTTAAGTTCTGCTGAACCTGAACTGGAGTTTAAATTTGAAGTTCAACTCGTCCGGTTTCACAGTCTTATCTGAACTTCAGTTCATTAAACGTAGTTTAAGTAAATTATTTTCTCTTTCTATCTGACTCAAAGAAAAAACAATCAAGGAAAGTTTGCTTTGTTTCAGTTGTGACCTGTGACAGGAAAAAAAAATTAAAAATGAAAATAAATTATATTTTCAAATGTTTGAATAGGTTTTCGAACTGAGATTTAAACGGCAGAATAGTGTCGTTTAACTTAAACTACAGAATGATCTCTGTTCAAGGACTGTGAAACCAAATTTATTGTTGAACTGAAGTTTAAACCAAAAGTGGGGTTTAAACGTCCACTGTGAAACTGGGGGTTAATCTTATATTTATCGACGCTTAAAAATAAACAATTACAAACACACCATTCAAAAAAACGAATTAATTGCATATCGTTATTACACCGTCTGCATAAATGAGACACTTTGAATTCTTCAACAATAATGGTAAGTCATATCCGAATAAAATAAAAGGTAAAGTCCTTTAGTGGCTGCCCTGTGGTATTCCAGAATTTAAGTTAAAAGTTTCTGAGATATGGCTATTGAAAAGTACTGATTATGATCTATTGCATAAATAATATTGAAGAAATACCAGAGCATAGTCGCTAAATCCTAGATTTCTTAGTTTTAAGAGGAATTTTTGATGCAAGAGCTTATCAAATGCCTTACTTAATTCAGTAAAGACTAAGACTCAAGCAACTTGACTTCCTATTTTCAGACTACTAATTTAAAAGAAATAACTCATAGATATAAAGAACTGAACTTTAGCTTATAGATCATTTAAAAAAAATTGACTAGTCTGAGCTTCCACTAGAAACTAATGACGCAAGCTGGCAAGAAATCTTCCAAGCATTTAACATTAAAAGTAAAAAAAGAAGCAAGCAAAAGTGTTCCATTTGATTTTTCACGCATATGGGTTAACATATTTCGGAAAAGTTTTTTTGGAGACTAATGTACAACCAAATGATTACCTTCTTAAGTACGCATTCTAGAATTTTCCAATAGCAGTCGGAGCTCAGGATCAATCAGAGTTTTGCGTCAGCAGTTATTTAAGTCACCTCCGATTTTCGTTCAGCATGGGAAGCTGGCAACAGAGGTCTTATGTTATTGTTAGTCTTTTCTGAGCCTTTTGCTGTTCGCAGTAATAAACTTGAAAATATTTCTAAGTATTCTAACTTTTTGTAATAACTTGGAAAATAGAGTACAAACTGTTAAATTTGAAAGTACATCTGCTTTATTCTTAGGAAACTCTAGCTTACCAAAGGGGTCCGTCTTTGAACCACTTTTGTTTTCACTTCTTATCAATGATCTTTAAATTTTTCAAGATTGCTTAGTTCACATGTATGCAGACGACCTCCTAATCTGCACACCTCATCCACTTGAATTAATGGAAGACACTGTCGTTCAAACTGGAACGAGTTCAAATCTGTCCAAGTAAGAATAAACTCATATTAGACATTTCCAAGATCGTTGCTATGGTTTGCTTCTGAAATGAAATCCATTCTGTGGATTTTCCCCAATTTTTTTCAACGGTTTTTCATTTGGTTAAAACTAGCTAATGGTTGAAAAAAAATTTCCAAAAAATTGTGATTTTTTGTAGCCACCCTGGGTTCATTTTTTTTGTTTTTGATTTTCTCGAAAACGGTACAGCCGATTTAAATTATTTTTCTTATGCTAAAGCTCCTCGAAAGTTTGAATATTATTACATACTCAAATTTTCAATTTTTAATTTTTTGGATTTAAAAAAAAAAATGGTTTTCCAAAATCGTATTTTTCTCGAAAACGGTTCCGAGAATTTTGCTAAAACTTTTTTCCTTTTGATAAATTTTTACGATCTATAATTTAATAAAAAAAATTGAAATCTAGATATTACTGACTGTACCTACCATAGAACGATTTTTTCGAATTTCTCAATATCGGCATAAAGGATTTTAATGAAATTTTATATAAAGAAGCTCCTAAAATGTTTAAAAAACATTGCATTTCAAAACTTAAAAAAAATATTTTTTCAGTTTTTAGAAAAAAAAGTAATTTTTTTTTGAAAAATTCGATATCCCAAGAACAGCTTAGTATTTTGTTTTGGAAATTAGAATCATATTCGTACAATAATAAAAACTTAGGGTTGGTGTACCAAAATTTTTTCTTAAAAATGTTTTAAAAATTTTGTACATAAAAGCTTATTTTTTAAAGGAACCACTACAACGACTTATAATTTTTGTACTTGCATAAATTCATATTTGCATAGCATTCTGTTCTTATCTCTTTCTACTAAAAGAATTTAAAAAAATAATTTTATCCTTATGAACAGTTTTCTTTAATAACATCCGTTTTTAAAATTCCTAGTCTATTACATACGAGCAAGTTTGTGCGACCCTGTCGTGCATTTTTTTTTTTTTTTCAATTCTTAAAAAAAAAAATTCATAAGTATTGTTCTAGAAATTTAAAAATGGACTTTTCTTAGTTAAAGATAAAAAAATGTGGCTTTTATTGGCACTTCTAAATGAAAACTTCTTGGTTTGCTTTTTACTTAAAGACTAGAATATTGATTTTGATTGTTTTGCTTATACTTATATGCTGCTTAAAGTCTTAATAGTACTGTGAATTCCAATTTTCATTCAATTTATGTTTGAATCAAAAAAAATTACAAATTTTTTTGAAAACTTAATACATATTTCAAAAACTACATATATTCTTGTTACGTTATTTTTTTCAAGATTTTTCTCCTGGTAGGTTTTCCTAGACATTTACTTCCTTTTGAAAAATGCTTGTGAACTGCTCCCTCGACAGAGAAAGTTTTGTTCTGTTCCCAAGAACTTCTGCATTCTGCTCCTTGACAATTCATCTCAATACATCCGTCTGATGACACCCATTTTTTCTTGATACTCAAACTCTTTTGAAGTTTTTCTTGAAATTATACTTTTTAATCATGCCATCTCTTGGAATGTCTAATACACCCGGTAATGAAGACTTTGATATGGAGTCTCTTTCTCTAGTTTCTTTACATTAACCACTCCTAGTATCTTTTCTGATGAATCTTAGGATAGCTCCGTAAGATGTGCTTCCTATTACCACATGTAGTTGGGTTAAGTGAAGTATAAACTACATTGCTGCCGTAGGGCAAGTTCTCATTGCTATATAAAAATGCATAAGAATGCATGAGATCCTTTGAACTTTATTTGGCTTGCAACCCCATGATTTGCCCGCAAGCGTGTTGCATATAATAAGGGCGTTTGTGGTTTTCCCAACAGTTACTTCGTCGTTTTTTTAATCCAAAAGAGTTTGATATCTTACGTAATTCCTACATAGTTTAACTCCATCTTTTTACTGATTACTTCGCCAGAAGACGTTTCTTAATAAATGGTATGACTGTTGTCTTTGAAAGAGTGAGAATTAATCCTATACCATTTCTTATTAATTGTCAGGCCTCTTTGAATTATATCACTTCCAACTTCCCTAAAGCTGTTATAACGTTGTCATATCAGCGCAACCAATGCATTGTATGCCTTGAGACGTAAAACTTTCTAAGCAATTTATCCACAACAAAACTGCACATCTATAGGGTGATAGTACCATTCCCTGAGGCCATCCTCTTGTTGTGATGATTTTCTGAACATTTTGTCGTCTGAGTGCCTCCGTCGTTTTTGTGCCTGGCATTTCATTTATACATCTGGTTATAATAAGGGCTACGCACTTCCTTTCAAGTGCTTTGCGTACTTGTGTACGTATGAGAGGTGTTCTCAAAGGCACCCTCGATGTGTATCAAGGCACATACGGCCGTTTCTTCAGCATATTAAGCTATTTATACAAAGTTTTCAAGCTCAAAAAGGGCCGTCGTTATGAGGCATCAAAGCATAAAAAAGGTATTCAAAATATATTTTGAATATATACATATACCATATATAAAATTTTTAAAAGATTTTTAAAAACAACGGACAACGGTACTGTCGAATATAAAGCTTCCTTCTTTAGCCACACTACTAGAATGTGAAATACTTTGTCCTCTCGATTTTTTCCTCTCATTGTGATGCTTGTGTATTATTAAACTTAAAAAACGTTTTAAAGATATCGAATTTTCAAAAAAAAATTTTTTTTTTCAAAAATTTAAAAAATACTATTTTTTTTAAATTTTGAAATGCAATGTTTTTGAACGTTTTAGGAAGCAACATTAACAACATTAATAGAAAGGTACCATTGATACCTATTTTTTGGGAAATTTTTTCTCAAGAATTACATACTTAGCTTTAGCTTGGAAATTTTTGGAATTAAAAAAAAAATCTGTGGAACAGTTTTTGAGAAAAAAATATTTAACAAAATTTCGAAAAAAAATGGACGGCAGCTAACGTGTGGTGGGAATTTTAAAATGCTATCTACCAAGTTTAAAGAAAATCAGCGGAGTCGTGTAGGCTGTAGTCGAATAGAGAGGCGGAATCGCTTTCTATATCATCCGAATTACTGACAGACGGCGGCGTAGGCCATGTCATCTAATGAAAGATAGACAAAATTTTGTAAATTTTATGAAATAAAAATCATTTAAAATCTAATCTAAGAAATCTATCATCCGAATGTCAAGTTTAATGAGAATCTTGACTTCGATTTTTGCTTCGAATGCGTAACTTTCCATAAAGTTCCCCTGTGTTGCAAGTTGAATTTATTTAAAGCCAAATGAAATATATAAGCCAATCCAACTAATTAACCACTAAGAGGCATTTAAGCAAAGTCTAATAAATGCGACCTCATAAATCAAAATATCAAGATTTCATTAATGTACTTAATATACACATGTAAAATAGAACGTAAAAGTCTTAATTGGTCTAGCTTTTGGAAATACTGAAATAAATTAGATTTTTTTCTCTTGTGTCTCTCTAATTATCTTGTTTAACCTAATCAACCACAAGCAATAAAATAGGCACTCATATTAGCCATTTCTCAAAAAAAAAAATCGACTTTATTTTTGCCAACCATTAATGTACACGAGTCTAGACAAACTGATTTGATTGCCTAAGTCTATGTTATGTCAATATTATATTTGAAATCCTTTTTCAACACATAATACCATGAAGAGCTTTTTTCTCATCAAATCTCTTCAACAACATACAAGTGCTTAGGCTTAACTGGTCATAAAGGTGAATTGTGATGTTTCTAAACATTGTTTGACATCCAACATTTCTGCGCAACATTACATGACCCACCGACAAAATATGCTTATACCATTTTTTGATGGAATCCAGAGTGAGGGGGGAATTTATAAGCTTCATCGCTTTCACATTGATGTTGTGAGGAAAATAATACCCTAAGTGAAGCATTTTTGTAGTGTCGTCCTTGCACTAGAAGTAAGTGAAGACAATTGTTATTGCTCTACTCACCAGACCAAAATCAAGGACTCTTTTTTCTTCGCTTTTTCGTTCTATGTTAAATATATAGAAACAAGTTGGAAATAGTTTTCAATATAATAATACTCTTCCTCTTCCCCCTTATGCTCTATCACATTATACTGATTTCAGGACAATGACTGCATATAACAGCTAAAAACAAATCTTAAAACACCCACCACAGAGAAAGAGAAAGTTTTTGTGTTGCTTTTCTTTCGTAATGGATGCAAATTAGTGTCTTGAAGGTGAATTTAGAAGAAGTTCCACCTTAAGACAACTTCTTTAATGCTAATTCAACAATAAAGCGAAATCCTGCACTCCAAAGTTTGTTTTTATTTTCCTTCTTTGTTTGAATTTGTATTTTGTCTTCAAGAAAAAGGATGTGCGCCACCATTTCGAGGAGTTTCTTTTTTTTTGGATTAATATAATATGTAGATTTGCATTTTAAGTAGAATTTTTACGAAAGTTAAAAAGCGAAATGCGCCCTAAAAGATGTCCATAAATATTTATTTTTGGGATTAGGTCTGGGAGTAAATATAGTAGGACGTCTTGTAAATTAATGAATTTTGTACAAGTTTTGCAATTTCTAAAGAAGTATTGCTTGGAAATGCAACCGACGAATTTCCTGTAGTTTTGGACAGACTGGAATTTATGTATCTACGTTATCTCCATTGTTATACAAGTTATAAAATTTGTAGTAAATCATCTTGGCGAGGCAGTTTTCTATTCAGGCTCTAAAGAAGTACCTATTATAATTTAGGATGAAAATTCTTTGCCAAATTCTTTGACTCGAATAAAAATAAAATGCACGACTGGGTCGCACAAGCTTGTGAATTTGTGCAAGATCAAAAATTATAAATCGTTGTAGTGGTTTCTTAAGAAAATAAGCTTTTGTATACAAAATTTTTAAAATATTTTTAAGAAAGTTGTACGAATAAGAAATAAATTTCGAAGAAAAAAAAAAATACTGAGCCGTTTTTGAGATATTGAATTTTACAAATAAAAATAATTTTTTATTTTTTCAAAAATTCAAAAAATATTTTTGTTTAAGTCTTGAAATGCAAGATTTCTTAAGCTTTTTAGAAGCTTCTCTATAAAATATTTCATTGAAATCCGTTATGGCGATAATGAGAAATTCAAAATTCGAAAAATGGTCCTATGGTATAGTAACAATCAGTAACATCTTAATTAAAAAAATATCAAAATTCTCGGAAACGTTTTTTAGAAATCCAAATAAAAAAATTCGAAATTTTGAATACACAATAATATTCAAACTTTTAGGGAGCTTTAGCATACAAAAAATGATCAAAATCGGTTGTATCGTTTTCGAGAAAATCAAAAATAAAAAAATGGTTCCATGGGGGGGGGGGGGAGGGGTACCAAAAATAACCACTGGTTGGAACATTTTTCAACCTTTACCTATAGCTTTGAATAAATGAAATTTTTTGAATGGGAAAAAAATTTCGAAAAAAAAATCGTATGGCAGAAACCGTTATTTTTGGTCTTAAAAAAAAAGAAAAAAAAAAAACGTGTGGGGGGGAATGATTTAAAACCGATATCTAGCAAGTTTAACGAAAATCGGCCGAACCGTTGAGTGTTGAGAAAGATTAATGACAGTTTTTCAATGTTAGTTTAAAAAAAACTTTACTCATCAAATTAAGATCATTTATGTAAACAAAATATATTTTACTCAATCTACAAAGTTTCAAGCAAATCATCGTTATATCATGTCTAATCAAAATCTTGTTTTTTTTTACGAATCCATAACTTGCAATATACAAGGGCGGTCCAATACCTACTTAGCCTACAAAAGAAGAACAACAATTTTGGGAAAGTGGCGATTTATTTCTCAACAAAGTCTCCTTTAAGCTCGATACACTTGATCCAGCGATGCCCCAACTTCTTTAACACATCCGAAAAATAGGTTTTCTCGAGGTCTGCAAAGTAGACCTCCGTTTCGGCGATGACCTCCTCATTCGACTCAATTTTCTATACGGTGCGGTGAGTGATTTTTTAAGTTTGCAAGAAAAAAAAAAAGTCGCACGGTGCAAAATCTGGAGAATACGGTGGATGGAGTAGCAGTTCGTAGTACAAGCTGTTCGCGGACAAGCTTTCTTCAAAAAAAAAAAAAACAAAACAAAACTGCGAGTCCGATTCGGCTTAAATTTTGACAGTAGCCGTCTAGGAGAATGTACTAGATGACAGTAAATCTCTTTTGCAGAACTGGCACCATCGGGCAGTTAGGCTAAGTACTGCCCTCGTGGTATCTATAAATCGCAGTACCGTACCGTTATTTTTAAAACTATCTACCAAGTTTTAAGAAAATCAGCCGAGGTGATAAGGCTGTAGCTGAGCAGATAGACGGAATTGTGACAACTCCTTTTGGCATTCTTTGTCATCGTTTTGCTAAGTCTAATCAAGATTTTGAGTTTGATTTTCATTAACGAATGCAATTCTTTCCGTCTGTCTACTTGACTACAGCCCAAGCGGCTAAGCAGATTTTCTTTGAACTGGGTAAATATAATTGTTGACCCCTCCCACCCCCCTTCACTAAACACACGTTTTTTCTTAATTTTTAGACTAAAAATAACGGTACCTGAGATAGGAATCTTTCTAAAGCTTTAATTTTTTTTTTCTCAAGAACTGTTGCACAGATTTTGATCATTTTTCTTATGCTTAAGCTCCGCAAAAGTTTGGAAAGTATTGTGTATTCAAATTTACAAAAACTTTTTTTTTTGATAATTTTTTTTTAATTAAAATTATATTTCTACAATAATAAAAGCCACTAATTTTTTTTAAATGTTTTCAAATTAAATAGATAGGAAATATTTTTTTTGTTGTGGTATAAATTCATATTTGCTTAAGGATCACGTGTTTTTTGTATACCGAACAACTAAAAAAGTTGTTTTAGCCTTAAAAAATTAATTTTATGCTTAAGAAAGTTCTTCTTTAATAACTTTCATTTTTAAAATTCTAAGTCTATTACATAAGAGTAGGTTCTTTCAACCCAATTTTGTTTTTTAGTTTTAAAGATTTAGATTTTATTTATTAAAAGTGGCGCAGCAAAATTTTTTCCTAAAAATATTGAACAAATTAAAACAAAAAAATATTTACCGAAATTATTTTCAAAAAATCGGATGGCAAGAAAATTATTTATCCACCTCAAACTATTAGTGTCCTTGTTTCAGCAATTTAATAATGAATTTCATGTTTTTGAACATCTTTATCTAAGAACTAAATAAATAAATAAATTTGGTGGTGCAACAGCTCGAAGTGAACCAGCACCTATTGACTTACAACTCTCAATTATTCCTGTGTGCGTGTTACCAGGAATGGAGGGGACCTACAATTTTCTTCCGATTCCGAACGGCTAATGAGCAGCACTTTCCATGACAAGAGGATACTCTTGGAGAATTTTTTTAAGGACACAATATTTATTATAATATTTATTTCTTAAAATTCTCAGCGAGCACATACAGCTAAGTATTTAATTTTAATTATTAATAGAGAATTATTCTAATTAAACTAAAAGCATCCTCCTTGGTGCACAAATGAAACAATAGTTTCATAAAATTTTAGTTGCAAAACGAAAAATACGCAAAAGTTCAGAATGAAAACCATCAAGTTTTGTATTTGCCATACGTAACTAAAAGATTCATTATCATTTGTTTGTTTTTGTTTGCCTTGCCAGTTGCGGCTGTGGGTGGTGCTACTGAATTGTGGGTGTGTTGGCTTTCCTAGACGTGTCCTTTGTTTGTCTTCTCTCCCTCTCTCACTCTCTCTCTTTGGCTCTAAAATAAAAGAATTATTTGTTCATTTTTTGTGCTGCGTCCTTTTGTTGAATGAAAGTTTACTCTTCCTTTGTTTGTTATTTGTCTGCAAAGGACAAATATCAATTAGCCAAGAAAAATATCAAAAAAAAAAAATAGCCGAATAGATACATGCTATGCGAATTGTTATTAGAAAAAAGTCCTGCGAAAGCTCTACAAAACATAAATACATAACTGATGTTTGGCACAAACAAAAAAATGAAACGTCCATGATGGGATGGAATGAGAAATTATTGGCTAGACAATAGAATAGTTGAATGCAATCAATTCTCCCAGAATGACAGGATATCATTCTAATTATGTTTACTGAAGTTTTTGCGTTTTGAGGATTTCTTTTTTACGATGCGATTTTGAGAAATTAATAAGACTTAGAAAAAGCACTCGATATAAGTCCGAAATCGGAGTGGATGCAGGGATGATGATAATTAATCTTATATCTGTTGGATTTTGATTTGAATTAAAAATTATATTATTATATGATTCGTTGATAAAAATTATAGAGCATCGAAAAAATGGTTCTAGATGAAATGTATTTTAAAACTAAAAAAAGCAATTAGTAAAATATTGAGTTTGGTATAATTGAAGAACTATTCTCTCTATAACAAATTTAAAGTATTCCGAAATCTCCAATTAGTTAAATTTATGTCAAATTTTCCGTAACAAGAATCATTCTTTCGGTTCCCTATCCTAGTTCCTCTTTCAATAACTTTCTTCAAGCAGGTGTTTCTTTCAACTTACTGAGAGAGAGAAGGGCAGCCATGGTTCATCAGCCATCGGTTCACTCGCTCAGTAACTTGAAGAAACAAAATATAAGCGTGTTCAATTTTGAAACTAAAAGCTAATGGAAAACAGACGGGCGGTCTGTTCAAGTCTTTTTGCTAGTGACAGTTGGTCACAGAGACAGACGGGCGGTCTGTGTAAACTAGCGGAAAAAGTAACATTGGCGAAATTTTGTTCCCAAATGTTGAAGTTACTCCTTGTGAGAATGGCTGCGTGCCCAACCTAAAACATATTTTTATGTATGTAAAAGATGGAACGTTAACGGCTAGTCCCTATAATTCCCCAAATCTGCGCAAAAACCCAACGAATCAAGTAAATTCGCGAGATAGAAAATTACCACCAACTTCCTCTAAATAGTAGTTTATAAATTATAGCAGCTTTCTTTGCACAGGTTTTCCAGTGTTTCTTTACGAGTTTTATGTTAGAAGAATTAAGTTCCTTTTTTTGGTTTTCAGAAAATTTTGTTTAAAAACTTGTATGGGGATGTTAGGTGGCTGAATGCACCCATTGAATTGCCCGCCACTGGAAAGTCATATCGGAGGTCGATGAATTCAATGATGATGACTGTGCATAAAGCTGGGTGTAAAGTGCGAGTACGAGAAGGCTGATGGGTTCCAACTGCATTGGCGCACTTTCGCCAATGTGCTGAGTGTTGCTGATAAATGACGCGATCGAAGCCCACGTCACTGATTGGCGGAAAGCACTGGGTTTTAAAAAGAGAAGAGGTCTTCCAGGCAAGGTGAAAGCCTGGAAGGACACTTCTTTACGGAGATTTAAACTAGCCGAAGGTGCAAGAAAAATTATTAACAAGCAAATTTTTTTGACAACAAAAAGAAAAAGGAAATTAATTTTAAAACGAAAGAAAGGAAAATATCAGAAAATTTTACATAATTGGAGAAACGCAGGAAGATTTGGACGAAGAATTTGCATAGGAAGGTTGAAGTTGAACTCGAGGATAAGAGAGGAATTTGGTGGAAATTAAAGCTAAGTATAGTGGTTTTAAAATGAAAATTGTAATTTTAAATTTTCATTGTGTGGTCGATAATTTCGTTTAAAAATTCATTCTTCATATTCGTTTGGTTTTTGCTATCGAACAATTCCGATATTGCGGAACGTGCGACCCGTTTCTTAACACCATTTTTGTGCTTTCGGGACCGAGCGCTAACGGTCCATCTTAATAACTTCATTTATAACTGTGTTCTAATTATTTAAAAAATCTTGGGTTTTAGCCCTACTTAATTGCAAGGTTTCCCAAGCAATTGAATAAAACTTTTAAATTCCCATTCGGAATCATAAACTTAAATCTTTTATTTAAAAATATCTTTCACCGTCGGTTTCGCTCCAAAGGTTTGTGATTTCCTTATCTTCAAAAAAAAAATCACTGGCGCCCTTTTTCATTTTTCAGCTACGCCTCTGCGTTGATTGAAAATAAATCATTTCATTTTTTTATTATATTAATAAATCATCATCATCAAAATAATTCGCGAACCCACCCCCTTACTGAGCCTAGTCGTGGTGGTAGCATACATTGTTGCTACCAGTTGCAATTTTTTTTCGCTGAACTCGTCTGCTTGTAGTTTGACAGTTCATCATCGAGTTCTCTTTCTTTTAGTCTTTTTAATTACATACATAGTTGTTCGGTCGCATCGTCGTGTGTCTTTTCGCCATTTCGGTTGATTATTTAATTATAATAATTTAAATTTAGTTATAAGTCGCGAATTAAAATTGTAATAAGTGGCGCCCAACGTGGGGCTTTTTCAATAAAAAAAAAATATATACCTTCGAAAATTTTTTTATTCCATACCGCGGTGAAAGTGTTTTGTTGCACTTTTTTTTTTAATAATACCTACCTACATACAATCGTGTTTATGTGAATTCGATTTAGGGAAGTGATTTGATTTTGATTTGATTTTGTTTGAGTATACATAGTTACTTTTGGTTTTCTTTTTCTTTTTTCAGAGTGAATTGTGTGTTAAAGCTTGTGCAAAAATTACCATTCCATTAGAGTACATGCTACAAGTTTTTGCAAGTACCTACTTATGTATGTACATTAAGTGACCTGAAATTTGATAAAGAAATACAGTGGGATATACAGAAGCAAACAGCTGGAAAATTTGATTGGTATACCAATTATTTTATTAATGTGAGTAAGTTTCTTGATTTTAATTTGATCAATTAATTTAAATTGAAAATTGATAAATTCATTTAACTATCTACATTACGGTTTACATTTATTACGGGTTTTATTTACTGAGGTTGTTTTATTTACATAGTGGTTTTTAGTTCAATTGTATAGTTATCTCGCTCTGGCACGTACCTGTTCTTTTTCGTGTTGTTGTGAATATTCTTTTTTTCTTCTCCCATTTTGGGCTGAGTTTTTTTTGGATAAAACAAAATTTTTTGTTTACATTTTTGGCATTTGTCTGCGAAATAAATTTTAATCGAAGATTGTGCATTTTTCTTCTAGTGTGACCATGCTAAATTTTATTATTCTGAAATCCTAATTTGAATTTTTTTTTTTTTTTTTTGGAATTCTGTGTTAAAAATTGGTTGTATTTATTGATTTAAAAGTGAATCATTTCAAGTAATTCAAGAAAGAGTCAAATATTTCTTAAAGCGTGTTTGTATTTTTTTTTTTTTGTATAATTCTTGGTAGCCATTTCCACTTGAGTGTTGATTTCGGGTTTAAATTTTTTGGTGGTGTTTTGACATAGAAATTTTTGCAAAATTTTTTTTGAGAATTGTGATGGGATAGGCCGAAGATTATCAAGGGTCAATCCGAAGAAAGTACAAAACGCGATATTTGAAAGTTAAGAACTACAGTAATGCCCAACTTTTATTTAGTTTTATTTGACTTAAGTTAACAAAGTATTTCATATAATTATAATAGACAGTGGGTTCTAATCCCTAGTCCTGACAAAACTAAAAGCAAAATATATATGCAACTAAATCCTATATGAAGGTTTTTATAATACAAATTCTATATACTACTGAAATAAATCAGCTAAGTAGAAGTCACAATCAACTGATGAGTCTATGTGATATCGCCGGGACGAAACGCCAATTTTTGTGAACTAAAGGCTTAAAAAGCTATTTTTAATCGAATTAATCTCTAGCCTAAAATAACGACAGGACACTGTCAGATAGTCCTAGCCTTGATTTAATGCTGAGACATAAAAAATAAATACGATTAAATCTCTTGCCTCAGTTCAAATCGCAGCACGGTTCAAATTTGGGATTAAATCCCTAACCTCAAATATCGGGGGGCGTGCAAAAAAGACAAAACGAAAACTAAAAAAATGTATGGCCGAAGCCTCAAAAAGATCTAGAAACTCCTTATTGGTTGGTATACTGCGTACCCATCAGCTTGCTTCAATGGATATCCTCTTGCCTAAGTATTCGATATCGGTACCATACAATCAACGGGAGGCGAGAAGAAACGATTCTTGCCCGATTTTTCATCTTCCTTTATCACATTTGTGGTAATAAGCAACTGATGTGAATAGTGAAAAATAGAAAAACTTTGCTCACTCGTCGATATGTTTCGTTGTTTACCAACGTTGACCAACCATGTGTGTACTTATCATGTGCAGCTTCGTGGGTGCCTCAACTCTTTTAAGCAGTGGAAACAAATTCATCATGACACCAAATGAAGAACGCATCAGAAGAAATCATGTCTTCCAGAAAGTGTAAATAGTCATATTGATTGCACCTGCAACAAAAGGTCATGGTTTCATCTCTCGATAGCTATTTTTAATTCTGAATTAAAAAGTCAAATATTTTTAATAGAAAATAGGTTGTATCATTAACTTACTTTCATTCCTTATTTTGGCTTCCATCTTTGTGCTTTTTATTTTTTTAACGAATTCAGCTGAAAAATGTTGACACTTGACAAATATAATAAGAAGGATCAGTTTTGCCAACATTCATAAACAAAAGTTCACTTCAGCGCCCTCGCAGTTTGAAAAACTTAACAACGGATCTCAATTTTACTTCGGAAGACAATCTAAAATTGTTGTTCTTTTCTTTGCTAAATTTATACGTTCTTGACCCAAGAACACGCCTATCATCATTTTCGAAAAAAAAAAAGATTTTTCAAAATCACTTTTTAACATTTGTACGGTGGGTACTATTGTTTTAAGATAAAATTAAAAAAAAAAAACTAACTAGGTAGGTAGTGTTAAAAACTGTTAATTATCAAGTTTTGAGTTTAAAAAATATTGAAAGTTAAAACTAAACTGTTTTGAAGTTTTAGTATTAACAAAAATTACCGAAATCCGTTTCACAGTTTTTGAGAAAATCGAAAACGAAGAAAGTGGTTCCGTGGAAGGTATCTACAAATAATAACCTATTTTTTGGAAGATTTGTTCTTACTAAAAAAAAGTTTTGAAGAACAAAACCAGTTACCAAAATTTCGAAAAAATTGTGTGCCATTTTTGTTGGTCTTAAATAAAAGAAAACTTGTTGAGGGAAGCATTTAAAAACTTTTGAGGAAAATCTCCAAGCCGTTTAAGAATTAAGCGCGGAACAGATTGAACCAGCAACAGCACCGTCAACAGCAACAGTGGCCGCCATTAATTTAGAGCCAATGTATTTCAATTGTTCAACACACATTAGAACAGTAACAGCAACGCCAACAGCGTCGTTAGGCCAAAGTGCTAAATTTGCTGTTGCTGGTGCAGTGTTGTCAACTTTTCCACTGCAATATTCAGTGGCACCACAATGAAAAACTTTTTTTCGATATGAAATGTCAAACAAATGAAATGACGTTGCTGGTGGCAATGTGTTTGAGAAATGTTTGCTGGTCAGCGTGCTGTTTGCTGTTGACGATGCTGGTGCTGTTGCTGGTTTAATCTGTTTCGCGCATTAGTCAATCAGACAGAAAGCCATAATGGTGAAAACCACTTTTTTGGTCATTCATATAATCTTAATATCAAATTTGATTAAAATCTTGGGTTCGATTTCGTACCTCCTACATATATTACAAGTAAGAATATTAAATTATTCTAATGATAGATTATTTTTAGATTTTATTTGGTAATCATTACAAATTATTACAAAATGTATAATATCTTGTTGTAAAAAAAAAATATCATTGATATTTCGCCGACACTGTTTTCGTTCCGAAAATAATTCACCTCTTTCAAGTTGTGATAAAATTGTCATTAAATTTCTCTGTGTAGTGATTCCGTCGCGTTTAACAGAAATCTTTCTCTAAATTTTAAATCAACTGATGCTATAAGCTGTTAACCTACGTATTCGATCCCACTGGGTAAACAGTTTAAGAGATCATCAATGAACAATGCAAACAAGCTTGGGCTCAACGTGCAGCCTTGTCTGACACTCGATTCAGTTTTAAGCCTCTCAGACCTCTCCTTGCCATTTAATACTGTAGCTATTGTGTCCATATATAAGTTTTGTGAGACTCTGCCGAGCTTACTTGGCATTCTAATACCACAGATCTTGCAGAACTGAACCTGTCTATTAACCACATCAAAAGACCTGCCTGGAACTCTCTTAAGATCATAATTTTCGTAGGTCCATTTGTGAAGGCGTCTCTTAATGTAAAGATTTTATAACAAACATTTAAAAAGGATATGCTCCTTTAATTGGAAAGTTCTGACAAGCTTCCTCTTTTATGGAAAATTAAAAATTCTTTAAATTCCTGAGGTATCATACCAGACTCTAACACATCTCGTTATAAATTACTGTAAACCTGTTGATGAATTTCGTGGTGCTATATTTATAAAACTCGTTTGAAATCCCATCGACCGGACCCAGCTGCTTTTCCATCCTTGAGCTTCATCATTGCTGTAATTACTTCCTGTTGAATTATGTCAGCATCCAACACTTCATTAGTAAAATCAGGCGGATGATGAAAATTGATTTTTTCTTGGTCCGGGCTCAATAAATTTCTGAAATGAGGTGCGAGAAGATTCGGGCTTAGTCTTCGCTGGGAAGGTAAAGTTTAGATTCCTCACTAAGTTCCGAAATTCCTTGGCATTCTGACAATGGGCCAGTCGTTTGGATTCGGCTTTTTCCCCCTACACATTGCCTTGTAGTCACTTTTTGCTTGGAAATAAAGGTTTTTGAAATAACTTTCATTTGAATTGTAATGTTTGTCAAGAAAATCAGGCTTCACTTCACAGATTCCGGCATCTTTTCCCAGATTTTCTGTTAGAGTTGTTTTCATTTGTTAGGCAATTTGTAAAAAGAGAAATATAGATACTTAAAACCAATATTGGTTCGAAAAATATTTTCCTTTCAAAAGTAATCTTTTTCTGCAAGACCGTCCAATATTTCTTTTTGAATTCAAAAGGAACAGTCCGAGGATAATATTTGTCAATTTAATTTGTTTCTTTTATCTTCAATTATTTGCGAGAATAAATTCGATAAATCTGTTCTCAGAATAAGAAATACCCAATTCAATATTTCCCTCATCATCGTTTCAATCAAAAAGTATGCTATGCGTCCCCTTTGATGTTTGAATATTCTGCTCTTTAATGGATTTAATTTCACGTGCTACAACTACGTGGCACAATCAGTCTATGGGTCTATAGCAATATGTCTATGACGCACTCGATACGAGAAAATAGTGTCGATTTATTTTGTGTGTGTATTTATTTTTACACTTTTAAATTGATATTAAAATCGAAATTAAAATCGGTAGGAGTCGGAGGTGAGAATGTACTTGCAAAAGTCCACTGCGTGCCGCCCCCACACGCAATGGAATCAACATTCATCATTTTCATCATCATCATCATCATCATCGTCGGCGCGAACAAAAAATCTTCTTGAATATCGAAATGTTTGTTTAAATTTCAGGGAGTTTCGTCAAGTCCTGGATGAAAGCGGAGGCTGGAGGTGGTATTTCTGTAGTCCGCCAAACATGCCGCTGTGTGGCTGGCGGCGGCGCGGCGTCAGCCCGCATACAGTTTGAAATTAAATTTTAAAATTACAAAAAAATATATTTTTGGTTTTTATCAATTAGCACCGACGAGTGCAATATAATTATAACAATTTAGAGAAGAAAAAAAAATATTAAGTTAGAAGCTGCGATGGGAAAGAATGTGGCACATCTATTTCCAATCGCAATCCAGGTGTGAACATGCAAACATGTTTGTTTTGATTAAGGGGGGTGTAATTAAATTTTATTTCAATAATTAATAAAGCAATTCGATGGTCTATGTGCTGTGCACGTTTAATGGTTTTGATATGCCTTAGATCGGCGGCGGGTGTGATGGTGATTTTTAAAAGTTTTTATGTTCTCATCTGGGGGTTGCTGATTAGCTCGGACAATAAATTGAGTGTATTTTTGGCAAGCGATTTGTAAATATTTAGTACAAATTTAATCGTTAGATGGGAGATTTTATCGCTGGTGATATATAATAGAAAATATTGTTACTTAGACTTTTAATGACTGGAAAACAAAGAAATTTGGTTTATATTTGGGGGGAAGAAAAAATGAACAGAATTTCGAAACAGGTCCTCTGAGATCTGGTTCTAGTCATAGTGCACTGCCATCAACGATGACTTGGAACTGGAAACCTTGTCTTCGCTGAAGCATTGGTGTTTATTTAGTAGATATTGGTATCTGTGGTCAAAGAACTTAAACAAAATTGGCTTGGTAGCCAAGAATTTTGACTACAGCTCTTTCCTTTTCCGGATGTTTTTTCTATTAATCCTCCTCGCACACAAGACCATACACTCGATGAAATATTTTTATGTCGGAAGAGCTAGGTATTAGACTACCAGTATAATTTTAATTAAATTAGAAGCCATGACGGCTCATAGAGAGCCTAAACATAAACTTACAACTCTTCACTATTTCTGTGTTCGTGTTTTTAGAGAATTTATTTATTTATTTGAATCAAGCTAATTAATATCTAGCGTACAAAAAATATTACTTAGAATTAAGAATTTATAAATTATACAATATTATAGAATATTTTTTTAAAACTATTATTTGAGACATCACAAAAATTTGTTAATAAATTATGATTGACGTTATACAAATTAAACATTGTATTCAATGGTGAATTCTGCTCATAGTTGGTACGATAGTGTTTTATGTAAATTGGGTCACGAAAACCTCTTAGATTTCGATTTGGAACATTAAAATTAACACGACACAAAAGGTTTAAAGCATCGATATTACCATCAATAAGATTAACAATAAAAACAAAACATAAATAAGAACGTCTGCGCTCCAGACTGGGTAAATCTATGAGTTTTAAACGGCTGCTATATGAAGGAAGATTCAATGGATTCTGCCAGCCTAAGCCTCTAAGGGCAAATTTTAGGAATCTTTTTTGAATTTGTTCAATTCTTATTTTGTGACAACTGTAGTAGGGGGTCCATACCTGGCAAGCATACTCTATAATGGGTCTGACAAATGTAGTAAATAGTTGTTTGATAACATAAGGATCAGAAAACTGACGTGATTCCCTTTTAATCCA
The DNA here is from genome assembly GCA_911387755.1 of Chrysotoxum bicinctum. Lineage (NCBI taxonomy): Eukaryota > Metazoa > Arthropoda > Insecta > Diptera > Syrphidae > Chrysotoxum > Chrysotoxum bicinctum. The sequence goes on from OU426990.1 coordinate 12,816,423, forward strand.
ACCTAATATTGAATTGGCTTTATTACATGCCATATTGATATGCTGTGTGAATTCGAGTTTCTTATCGAACAATACACCAAGGATAGATACATCATTTACATTTAATAGATTTACGCCATTGAAACTATAGTCAAAAGATAAAACGGACAATTTTCTTGTAAAATTTATAATCTTACACTTATCGATATTTAACAACAAATAATTACGTGCACACCAATTATAGAAAGCATTTAGATCAATTTGAAGCTTTTCACAGTCAAGATTGCTAGAAATAGTTTTAAATATGTTAACATCGTCTGCATACATAAGACAATTAGAGTACTTTAAAACTGAAGGAAGATCATTTACAAACAATATAAAAAGAACTGGACCCAAATGGCTACCCTGGGGAACACCAGAATTTACGACAAAACTATTTGAATGGTAGCCGTTAAAATTCACTGAATAGGATCTGTCAAGTAAATAAGATTTTAGCCAAGCAATGAATTTTACGCTGAACCCCAGCCTACTCATTTTATTAAGCAAAACTCTATGCGATAGTTTGTCAAATGCCTTACTAAAATCTGTAAGAACACAATCCGTTTGTTTTTTGTTTTTAAAGGAATCGACACAAAACTCCGTTAACTCCATAAGTAGGGTGACAGTCGAACGGCCCTTTGAGAAACCATGTTGGTTATGAACAATAAATGATTTTGTGTAAAAGCTTAATGTTTTGCAAACAATTGCTTCAAAAAGTTTGGGAATGGCCGACAGTTTAGCTATTGGACGGTAATTAATAATTAGATCCTTTTTACCTTTTTTATGTAAAGGAATTATAAAAGATTGTTTCCATACATGAGGAAACTTACAAGTAGACAATGAACAGTTAAAAAGAACAGAAAGTGGCATCGACAAGTTATTGACACATTTTTTCAGAACTGAAGCTGGTACCCCATCAGGACCAGACGCGTCATTATCTTCTAAATTAGCTATAAATTTCATAATATCGTCAATAGTTATATGAAAATTTATATCAGATGGGAATAGATGGGACCTTAAATTTTCTGCTGATTCCAAACAGCTAATGAGCAGATTTTTTTCTTGAGAAGAGATACTTTTGGAGGATTTGTCAATTCCTCACAAGAGAAATTTATATTCCTGAAAAACTTTTTTTCAACGGCTGCTAATTGAACTCAAGACCCCTGCATGACAGTCCAATGCAATAACCATTATACCAATGGGTACAACCAGTGGCGTAGCGTAGGGGGGCGGTCCGCCCCGGGCGGCAGGCCTAGAGGAGCGGCAAAATGTCGCCGGTGATGCGGGTAGAGTAGAAATCATATGTTTCATGACAGATCGTTTGACAAGTCAACAAACAACAATGATGTAAATTTGAAATTTGCCACACTATCTGTGGTTCGTCGTTGACCGCTTTCGTGAATTCGTAGACGGTGAGTAGGGCCGTAAGAGTGCATTCCGTATTGTCGCGCTGATCGCGAAACTAAAACAAAACGTTCCGAAACTCTCGCGAAACTGAAAGGGAGTGTTCCGAAACATATGATATGCATATGCGAGATATGATAAGATATTTAGGATTCGACGGAAACGTTATTCTAGTCTCAGCCAGCTCAATATTTTTGCTCCCTCCCGCATCACAGAAAGTTATTTCGATTGTGTTGTTTATAGTTTAAATACTGTTGAATCTTCTAAAACTAAGCACTTAGTACTTCACTCAACCTTTGAACTAGTTTTTGAAAATGAAAAGAGTTAAAGGAAGCGGCGCGGAATACCGCTAAGAAAGAAGCAGACGCGAAGACGCGAAATATTTCAGTTCTAGATCTGGTTCAAAAGCTACGTTAACGTCTTCGGCGGCATCCAGCAGCAGCGGAAGTGATTCCAATGTAAGTAAGATTCCTCCATCTACAATCGTGAGTGGCCTAGAATTGTCCTCCGGCCAATATTCATGGGAATGCATAACTTATTTTACGGGCAGAAGAAGAAGACGTGCCTGCTGTCGAAGTTGGAAGTCATTCTGGTCCCACCACAGAGCAGGGTCAAGACGAAGTCGACTCACCAGAAGTATCTCAAGGATCTAGTCACAAGCCTGCAGAAAAAGTGAACCTCGTGAAGCTGTAAAGACGCTTAAAAATAAGTTTGTGGAAGTTCTTGAGGTACTGGAAGAATTGACGGATCGGTAGCCAGTCTTCTTCTGACAGTCATGCAGTCATTCAACTTCCTCACTTTTCTTAGCTTTTGAGCTGCAGAGCTACCTGAAGAAGATGACGCACAGATTTACCTGCAGCAATGTGGACTGAGTGTGGATAAGTGTGCTCAGAAACTCTGCGTTTTAAAAGCTCTCCTGGTGGAGAGCAGAGATCGTTTCGTCCAAGCCGCAATCGACTTTTCTAAGAATTTTTTGGAAAAAACTCGGAATCGATCTCAAAACGAGTACAATTCGCAGGAAAAAGCACATGCTCATGAGCCTCATTCGTAAGGCTCGTAAAATCCGTTTATGAAACCGCTAATTCTATTTTACTTTCAATAAAAGATACTTCATTGCCTGTGAAATGATGTCTCGAAATTTAATTTTAATTTAGTATTGAATGGGGGCGGCAAAATGGATCTCCCGCCCCGGGCGCCGAGATGGTACGCTACGCCACTGGGTACAACCCAGTAGGAAGATCCCTCTGCAGAGGGATCTAGATCCCATTTGTTTTGCCAAACCGAATTATCAACGGTTTCTTGGGGTAATTCTTCGCTAAATCTTCACTAACAGGTCTACTTGGGCTTGTCATCATTTACTTCAACGCCAATAAGTTTTGCCTCTTTTTCAATCGACGTAATGGCAATTTGGAAGCGATGATAGCGATATCTTTCGCACACCCTTATCGTTCAACTGATGCTTATTAAGGCCTGTCATCTGCACAGTCACCTCCAGATCAAGATTGAAGAAATAACTCGATAACTCAAAATAACACATTGCCGAAATCCTTTACATATTTGGAATAGTTCGGAAGAGCTAATCCTTATTTCCGAATTGCACTACGTATTATTCAATGTCACGTGATACATCTGGATCAGTTTTACCAGAATCCCGGTACAGCTATTGTCATTTAAAGCTACTACCTAGTATATCGTATACGACTTATAAGTCAATGAAAATACCAGCTGTTAAACACAAGTTCGTGAAAATATTGATACCTCAGTATTATTCTAACAAATTTGACTTCATATTAAGAATTTCATCCCATTTTGCTCGCAGTGAAAACATTCGTTATATAATCGTTCATAATTCTGGCCAAACAATACCCCCGAAAAAGTTATGTACATATGTATGTATGTAGAGATCCTTATTGATTTAAATCATTAAACTCAGCTTGTGGTAGAACCAACCCGAATACCCGAAGTTGAAAGTCATTCAACCAACACGCTTGATCTGTTCTTCACATCTGATCCTAATAAATAGACTACGAGTATTAGTGTATTTGGGCCTTTAGGCACCTCGGACTACTATATCTTATTGGGAAAATTTGTCAGTTAAAGAAGGAATTCGAAAGTGCACCCATTACATTAATTATTCACTGTGGTTGTTCGATAGTGACATTATGTAGATTGCAGTGTTTTTTTTTTCAATAGAATGAAAAAATAAAAAGACTAAAAGAGTAAGTTTATGATACGAATATGGCCGGAAGGAGGTTGAGAGAGCTAAGGTTTCGACGCTACAAAATAGACTCCACTGAGGAAACTGGAAAATCGACAGAGAAGCCATTTCTCATATTGGAAAAATACAGTTCTTACATGACAAATAAGCTCGACAAAAAATACTGCAATATCCCAAAAGTAGAAAAATCTCTTGATAGTATGTATGTAAAAAAAATATTAAAAATTCTTTAAAGGCATCGGTTCCAACACTCGCTCACAGTAACACTCCTTCTGTCCGCCTACAAGAAAATGATAGTTTGCTTGCAACTCAGTTTGCTGCTGATTCGACTTTGCCACACAGTGTTATGACTCCTTCTGTACTTGAGAGTGTAAACGAATCTACGGGACAAATATTCGTTCACACTTGCACACAGGCGTAGAGATTGCAAAGATCTTGAAATACATGCTATTAGTACGCATTCCCATCCGTCCTACTCCTCGGTGCCCTTTCCAAGTAAATAGTAATGACATTTATATAGCCAGTCCATTAAAAAGGCGAATGTTCTTCTCTTTCTTATTAGTGACCAAATGCATTAACGCCCTTTCTTCCTTGTTTTCAAGGTCATATTAACTCTGATCAACAATCAGCTTAAGAAATCAGCAGTACAGTTTTTGGATGATTTGAAGTCTGATACTCATAGAATAATTGCTGTGCCCTAAGGCTCCGTTTTGTCTCCGATGTTCTTTCTTATAATCAGTAATGATCTCTAGTCTTAAACTTTTAAGCCAATTTATTGTTTTGCTGCCGACAACTCCCTCAGTTTTTCATATACTATTCCAGACTTGACAAAAAGTATAGTTTTTAGTGAATAACTCAAAAATTTTTCACTTTTGAAAGAATGATGAAAGCAAAACTGATTTTTTTCAACTTTAACTTAGGCATCCGTACTTTGTTTTAAAATTGAATAAAAATTATAAGATAAGTCAATAAAATCTAGAAAACCGTTCTTCGACTTTAAAATAATACAAATAAAATTTTTCTGACACGCGCTCAAGGTTTAATGAGATACCCTTATAATGTAAAATAATTAGGAGTTGTCAAAGAATATTATGGTCTTGAATGTTTGCAAGCTGAAACTTGAAATGACAAGGGAAAACCGTGCCGGCTAAGTTATTCCATAATCGTGTTGTGCAACTAAAATACCAAAAGACCAAAGTAAGGCTTGAGGGTGAACTGATAAGCAAAACGGGTATGGCGCTTGTACTGATTGAGGGGGGAATGCAACTGGCTACATTGAGTGAGCATTCTGGAATATTTTTTTTTTAAGTTACCAAGTGAGATATTGATAGAAAATTGTTTTTCAAAATAATATTCGAAAAATTGACCAAAGTCTGAAGAAATAATACCTTTTTTGGATCAAAACAAGACTACCATGGAAATAAATTGAAAATTCTTTTTTCAAAAGTCTTAAGTAAAAAATTAAAAAAATTACTTGAAGAGTGATATCGTCCAAGGCCAGCCTTGGGGCAGCTAGTACCTCTCTTACCCCCAACTTCCGGGTGCCTTTGTTAAAGTTGAACCAAATCAAATTTAATTTCAGTTTTAACGTCATTATTGGCTTCAAAAGTGAAAATGGTTGAGTTTTTCACAAAAAAACTAATTTTTCGTTAACGCTATCAGTACTGCTTAATGCAAGTATTTGTAAGAATATTTCTTTTCTCTTGGTTTTTTCACCTTTAGATTTAGCGTGGTGTTAGTTGTTAGTAAATAAATATACATAAAGCGTATCACTCTACTAAAAAAAACGAACAAATATGATAAAACAATTTTTACAATTTTTCCGAAAATCTTAATAAATACTCTTTACGACCCTCTTCAATGAATAATGAAAGAAAAGTGTACAGTAAAATTAAAGTTTATTTTTGTACAGTTTGTGGAAAGTGGTTTATTTTCTGGCCCTCATGACATATACTCGTAGCTAGCAGTCCTTAAAAATGGTCCTTAAATATATTTATTATTTCTTCTGCTTCCAGGACTTACTAATTCAGGAGTGTGTTAATGTTGGACAAATTTTTGAATGCAACTTGAGATTAGTAGGTATTCCTTGAAATAATGGTAAGTGCGTTTCTGTCATGCAGAAAATCTTGGGATCGATTCTCAGCCGTTGCAAAATAGTTTTTCAGGGGTGTACTGCCTCTTGCGAGGAATTGACAAATCTTCAAACAGTCACCCCTATTATGATTGTCAACTATCAATTTGATAGTTGATAAATTTTTAATTCAATGTTTAAAAACCCAACTAATTAAAGTTTTGATCATTGAGAATGATTCAGACCATTGCGAAACAAAAGAAAATTGAAAAATTTAAAAGAAAAATTGATTAGTTTTTTAATAAATTGAGTTTTGTAACCCAATTTTCAAGATTTATCAACTATCAATTTGATAATTGACAATCGTAATAGAGGTGAGTATCTCTTGTCATGAAAAATCCTGCTCATAAGCCGTTCGGAATCGGCAGAAAATTGTAGGTTCCCTACATTCTTGGTTACATGCACAAAGGAATGGTTGAGAGTTGTAAGTCAATAGGTCCTGGTTCTCTTCGATGTGTTGCATCACCAAATTTAATCTAATTTTTTAACTTGAGGTTTCTCTTGATATATAAACAAATCCTTAAATTTCAGATGGCACTCCCAAATATTTCAAAAAGTTTGTCCATACGAATTTTCAAAACAAATTTCATCATGGGAGCTATTTCATTTTTAAGGTTTAATGTGTTAACTCTTTTGACAGCGAGTATTGTCAACTTGTCACTTTAGTTCCTGAAATCAATTTCATTGACAAAAAAATCAAAACAATTTCAAATTACAATGTTGCTAGACAGTAGGAGTAAAAGCTTTCGCTCTTCATCTAGAGTATAATTTTGCACACAATAAAAGCTCCTCCAATAATGTGAATGGTGAAAATAAATTTCCCCACAACAATAACAAAACACAACCTCCCATACAAAATGATAAAATTTCATCCCAGAGCATTGAGTGTATTATCTTTAAGATACTTTCACTTCTGTACTTTTGGGTTTAGTGTGTCGGCGTTTACGAACGGGAATGGCCATATATAGTGTCCGTCTTGGCGTATTTCCTTAGTGTTATTCCCTAAACGAAATATTTGTGTCTGCCATGTGGACAGTTTTTTTTTGTTTTTTTTTTTTTTTTTGGGTTCTTGTATCGTCCTTAGAAAAGATATCAATTTGATTTCGAAATGTACGGTGTCAACGTTGTCAAACGACTTGTAACGGAAATTAATCCACGATTTATCTTGGTGTGTTTTTTCAATTTCTATTGAAATTTAGTTTTTTTTTTTTAATTTAAAGAGGAAATAATGTGAAATTGAATATTTGAAATAGAAAATTACAGATTTCAATAGCAGCACGAAGAATTGCTCTAAAGTCCGTTGAGTTTGAATTTAATGAGTTTACAAAGTGAATTGTGCAGTGAGTGGAAATTAATTGATTTTAATTTTGTAATTGATTTCATTACTGACAAAGTAATTATCATCAAGAAACTAAACAAAAATTAATGTAAACAAAAACAAAGTGTTGAGTTCCACGCCGTTAAGCATCCATACATCAACAAAGTGAATTGTACTGAATATTTAAATTCACCGCTTGCATTCACTCTCACATACAGAATAATTACAAGTTAGGTAATTGATTTTTTACGGAAAAGAGGAAATACATATCTACATTGCTTTGGGCTGTCTTTTTTAATGGTAATTTCTTAGACATATATACATATACTTACAAACATCCATATATAAATAAATACATATTTTATGATGTCAGAAGTCAAGTACCCGTGAATGATTGTGGTTAATTTTAATGAATCCTTAAGTGGATTACATAAATCTTTTGAGATTAAAAGACAGGAGAATCTGCATATATCTCTTAGGGCTTTTAAGTCTATGAGTTGGGGAGTTAAGATTTGAAAAACAAAGAGATGCAGATAAGATAAACCTTTGTGTCCTCACTGAAATTGTGTTCATTCAATTTCGAATGAAAAGTTTTATTGACAAACTTTGACTTACAAAAAAAAAAAAAAAAAAAAAAAAAAATACTACGGCTGAATTTGTAAATATCTGAAAAGAATATACCTATTTATTTTTCATATATTCTATTCGATTACTGAAACGAATCATTAATTTTTTAAATAAAAAAAAAATTGTTTTTAGTTGGTTCTACTCCTTATTCGTAGACTTGTAGTACAGTCGAATTAAAAAATGGAATGCATTGCTGATTAAGGTTCATGGCTTTAAATTTGAAAAAAATATATAAAATATGTTTGTACATAAATTTGGGAAAATTCTAAGGAAAACTAGAACACCAAAAATAGTTTTGCATTTTAAGTTTTTTTTTTATATAATACCAACTCTATATGCTACTGAATTACAAATTGAATAATACATAATATGGTATTTTAATATAGCTGTAGTTAACATAGTGTAGATAACATAGTGAAGTTAATATTTAAAAACCCAATTTCAATTTAAAGATTAATACTTATTACCATTTTTGAAATATCGAAATAGAAAAAATTATTGTTTTTTTGAAAACATTTTGTGGTACTGCAAGTAAAATTAAATTAATTGTTGATCAAAATTTTATTTCAGTAAATATTTGTTTTGATCCTGTCGTTAAGAATAGAATGTAACATCATGCAAACGATTTCTACCAAGGCCTTAGTTCGTAAAAAAATTGACAGGTACCAAATTTAACAAATTTTTCGAACTTGTCTGATCAGTTTTCAGATCATAAAATACTGACAGGAGACATAATTGTCAGTGAAATAAAAGGCCACATTTCTTGTGATAATCTTGTCATTGTCAGATTATGATAATTTGACAGGTGATATTTTTAGAAATTTGTCGCACTTATATGACAATTTTTTTAGATCATAAAAAAATTGACAAATGACTTAATTGTCAGTGAAATACAACATCGACCAAATTTTCGTGACAATCCATGATAATTTGGTAGGTGAAATTTCTACAAAATTTGTCCCACTTATCTAACATTATCTGAATGGAACATTCATCATGTACCTAAATGAATTCTTCCTAGGCTGGATTTTATTAAAATTGACGGGTGGCATTTCTACAAATTTGTCGCACTTATCTGACAATTATTCAGACTGTTAAATATTGATAAATGACATATTATTTATCAGTTAAATAGTCAATTTTGTCGTTTTCAGAATTTTCAATTTTCAGTTTTTGACAAATTTGTTGTGAAAACTTTATCATTGTCATAATATGACTAATTTTTCATTATAATTTTAATGTTTAGAAAATCTGGGAGGAAAAGCAGGGGGTATAGAATTTTCCGTAAAAGAATTGCGAAGAAAGTAAATTATTTATATGATACTGACCTCTGCTTCCAAGCCTAAGTAACGCACAAAGAAGTTGGGTCTTATCATCTAGAGAGTTTTTCCTTTTTGGGGGATATTCTAGATGTTTGATAAAATACATAATATTTCCCCAATGTCTTTCAAACTCCAATTTTTTCTCCAGACTAAAAAGCAGTTAATGCAATAAAATCATTATTGACTCCTAGTTTAAATGGTTGATGTGTTATTAAACGAAGCTCAATCTGGGAATCTATATCACTTTCAAAAAATATAATTCAGAAAATTGTACTTAGATAAACTATTAACCCCTGGCCTAACCTAAATTGCCTTTCACAATTGAATTGTATATTCATTTTTTGTCTCATCAAAAATTTGTAAGTTGAAATTGAATAAACATTTCATGCCAACTATCGGAAAATTCTCGATAGTTCAATGATACGGCATTTCTTGTATGATCACAAAAATTGTCAGCTGTCACATATTTCCTGTAAAATTTTACAAGTTGGTCAGCTGGGACAGAAGTTTGACAATATTGTCAAGTTCTCATTTTAAAAGATGTCCCACTGTAGACCCGGTGACACTTGTCAATTTTTATGAAACAAGGCCCAGAACTCGATTTTGACACATGTCGAACAATAACTTGGCCATAATTTGACGAACATTCGAAGATATTTCTGATTTCAAGCCAAAAAAAATTGCTTATATTTGGCTATAGCGATAAGAATTGACGATGACTGTTACTTCAAGCGCATTTTCTATATGAAAACCTAATTGCACTTCATACGCCTATACAATATTACTTCAACTTTAAAGGAGTCTGGATAAAAATTTTGACCGGAATCGAAGAAGCCGTTTAAGGCAAAGCGTATTATGAAAAAAATTGATCTTTATTTTTCTTTAATTGAAATTTTTTTTTTATCAAAAGGTCGACCTTTTCGTTTTTTCTTACAAAAATTGTTAAAGCCATTTTCGAGATACTTTACATTTTCCTTAGTAATTGCATGATATGTATCGTTATTTGCACAGTTAGAAAAATCAAATTTCCATTCTTAAAATACATCCAAAGTATTAAGTGTCATCTTTGGAGATAATTGCTTCTGAAGCTTAAGCTTTAGGTCGTTGTAGAGATCTGCAGATTAAGAGACCCATTATTTCGTATTTTCTATAATCGTTATGTTATGTTTAATTAAAACATCGAGTTCAATTATTTTAACTATTCCCACATATGCTCTTTGTTGAGTAAATTAATAAGAGGCCTAAACCTAGTGAGTTACAACTATCAACCATTTCTGTGGGCGTGTAAACAGGATTTAATTATATCGTTTTTTCAAGTCTAAAACAATAAATAAATAATTTAAATATTCTTCATTTTTGATTTATAATAATTTGAAATTTTGAACATTATTAGTCTAAGGAATAAGTCTCCATAGTAAACTGCAAAAAAATATGGACGGCTGTAATGTCCGTGTTAATAATTTGTCTTTTCGTATATTCAATTTACAGGGTGCGTTTAATGTTTCAGGTCAATGTATTTTTGTACAATAATTTTTAAATGAAATACAATTTTATCACAATATTTTGTATGAAATATGATGACGGGCAAGTAGGCGCTTCTGATCGTGGCACAAATGCGATTTCCTTTAAGCACATTTTGCATACAAATTTCGCAGAGTTCTGTCATAAGATCAGGAATTTAATTAATTAATTTGTCCTTAAGCATAGAAAGAAATCGGACGGCGTCAAATAAAGACATGTTGAAATATCTTAATAAGGCTTAAAGTCTTAAACAGGTCAAGTAAAAACTAAAAATTCATAACCAATACAATACAAATACAATTCATCGTTAGTGTGAAATTTTCAATTTCACGTTCCAAAGTTTTTATCTTATACCAAGGCGAATTGGTAGATTAGGTGTTTCTGTTTAAAAATATAAAATGCAATACTTGCTCCTATGTACATATGTACATATAAGTACTTTGGAATACAAAATTGTTTATAAATATAAAACATAAATATAACTAGAGAAAATGATCAAATGCATAAGATACATTGTTCTGATTTCTAAAAACATATGAGCTTACGGAAGCAAAATTTTAAAAAAACGTGTGTAAAAATGTTCTCTTATTTTTTTTCGAAAGAAAGCTTGGCATTCTAATTTCAAGTATTTGAAAGACATTGTTTTTTATAAAAAAAAAAAAATGATTTTTTTTTCTCAAAACCTCGAAACATACATATGTATTTCTTTATTTATACAATAAAAATTATTTTAAATTCAAAGCATCTCTCTTACAAAAATTATGATCAAAATCGAGCAGTTAATGAGAAATTCGAAAAAAAAAACATTTTTATGACAGGTACCAACAATACATTTTTTTACTTGCAACTTATAGGTACCATAAGCCAAGTTAAGCATTCGGAAAAGTTGATATTACGATGATAGCGAATACTGAAAAATTCTGTCTGTCTGTCTGTGTTTTCGACTACAGCCTAAGCGGCTCGGCAGATTTTCTTTAAATTTGGTAGGTAGTATTTTTAGTTTTTCCCCCCCACACGTTTTTTCTTTTTTTTTTAAGACCGAAAATAACGGTACATGCCATACGATTTTTTTTTTCAAAATTTTCATATTTTACGTTCTTACCTTTTGTGTTCGTTTGCAATAAGTCTCAGAACTCACTTCCGGGCGCCAACGTTTATTTTCTGAATCTGGTAATCTATAGAATGGAATGGAACTGCTTAGCTGTTTGTCATTAGCCTTAATCTCCATTCTCTCCTCTATCCTGCAAGTTTGAACCACCGTGTCTTAAAATCAGTTTTGAAATTTGCTTTACACATTGTTACATACCCGAAGTTGAAGGCTCCATACCAAGATTTAAAATTATTTGCAGATCAACAAAATTTTTGTCTTTATACAAAGAAGCAAAAACACCAATTTTTTTTCAGAGTGAATTTAGCAAATATCAAGCTTCAACTAAGCTGTACTCGTATTGTGATGAACTAGAGAAGTCTAAAAGCAAATGAATTTGATTTTTTATTAATAAAGTGGATGTTACTTAATCGAAAAATTAAAAGAAATTATTTATACTCTCAATTTAGTATTTTCAATTTTTCAATTAAAAACAATGTCAATTTCTCCTCTAGGGAGTCACTGAAGTGCGTAAAGTACTACGTTTGAAGGAAATAACTTCAGCGGCTGTAGGTCTAGGTACAGACATACAGACAGGCGATATTGCGGGACCCAAAATCCCGCGTTCGATTTTTTTTAAATGCAAAACTTGTCCTTTTGTAACTACGTTGCAAAAAGTAAGTAAACGATACTGGAATATCACAAAACTTCATGTGTCATGAAAGAGTTCATGAAGCATATGGAATTCAAAGTGAAATTGATACAAAATTAAAGAAAAATTAAACAAAAGTGCAATAACTATTCAAAATGGTTGAGTAAAATTAAGTGTGTTAACTCAACTTTGATAACTAATATAACGTAGTTTATAATTAGATTATTGATTTTTCTAGAACAAAATTTAGTATGCCAATTTTAAGTGCTTAGTAATATAGATTTAAGGAAATAATTTCAAAAAATAATCGTTCACACCTTTTCGAGATATTGATTTTAAAAATAAATTGGAATTAAAAAAAAAAAAAAAAAAAAAATATTTTTTCGAATATTTTTATATGCAATATTATTTTAAACTTAAGAGGGCTTTTGTTGAAAATTTTTGGTTGAAATTTTTTTTGAAATTTTTTTTGACAAAAACGTAGTCCATGTCCATAATATCACACTTAATTTTTTTATCAAAATCGTTATAGCCGTTTTTGAGATAAATAAGATTTTGCAATACGAGTGTATGGGGGGTACCGTGAGTTTTGGAGATAAAAAAAAATCGATTTCTCCTCTAGGGAATCACCGAAGACCCTTAAGTACCGAGTTTGAAGAAAATAGCTCCAGTGGCAAATGCAGAACTTGCCCTATAGTACCTCTATCACAATTAAAAATTGAAAAATGAAACGGACCCGAAACGGAGCCCTAAGTCACGTCAACATTAATTTGTTTTTAAATTTCAAATTAAAAAACGAAAGTAATTGCTTACCTCAATTAGAAGTCACATGAGCTCAACTTCAAAACGCGTTTCGCCTAGATACGACAGTGGGTTCATCAGTAAGATGCTGTCTCAATCGCAACCTTCCAAGACGCGGATATTGTTCTATATTTACCAACTCAGAAGTAATTATTATCGAATTTTCTTTATCTATTATTATTCTATGATTAGTGCACACAGTTTTTTAAAAGAGGTTTATGTTTAATCCCGTTTTTTTTTCAAAATGCCTTCAAAATTGGTTTTTGATCTGTAAACTTATGAACGAACATGATGAAGGCAGGTAATATTAAATTGAAATTTGGGATTTTCTGGACTGTTGTAAAAAAGAATTTCTTCCTGTTTATTACTCTCAGTTTCCATTCTATTAAAAAATTGAATCCCCATAGCAAAAAAATGAAAAAGATTATGAACCCCTCACCTACTTATTGTCAAAAATGTCCTCATATCTGTCAATAAATTTCATACTTTCCGCAAGGCAAACTGCTTCATGCTATTGAATTTAAATATCCGATATTTTTTCTTGCTTTTTCTTTGCCAATAATACAGATTTCACCCTGATCCATCAAATCTATGATTGACATAAATGAACTTATTTTTTGAGAAGCTATATAAATTTATCATTGTACCCGTACCTACTATTTGGTGGCGCTATAAAAATTTTGCAACAAAAAATTGCTTCTGGCAGCTTCATTTCAATAAATCAAAAACTAAAGAAAACTGACATTGACATACTCTTGACGTTTATAAACACACATCATATACTTAATAATTCACGTGAATTTAATTCTTTTGTATTTTGACAGCTTCATAATGCTTCAAGAATTGTTTTATTTACAAAAAAAAAAAAAAAATGAAATCTTACTCTTATATTTTATTTTACATACATAATGTGTTTTTTTCCTGTTCTGATACAAAAATCCATTATGCAAAATTTCAAGCAAAACGGTATCATATGAATATGGAAAGGGAATTTAGTATTTGTTGCCTACGGACATGCACCGTTGGCTTTTTTGTTATTAATAACAAAACCAATAAACCACACCCACACGTAATTGAAATATTACCCGATTCTTATTATTTTTTAAGGAAAAATTCCTTTCAGGATAATTATTTGGGTGTAGTAAATATGGAAATAAGAAATTCTTAACAGGGAAAGGGTAGGACAAAAACACAGCTCCTTTTCATACTTTCTGCAGTTGGATGAAAAATTTAGTTTTTTTTTTTTTAGTCGAATGCAAGGACTTTTCGTATATGCTTGCTAGAAACTTCATACAAAAAAATGAAAGGATTCTTGTTGTATTTGGGTGTTATGGGCTTTCAAGAGCTAATACCCACTTGAGTGCAGAGAACTTTTTAAAACATCATGCATGAGAGTATAAATTCACAGAACGTTTCAGAAGTTGAAATGGTAGGATGGATAGAGGACCGTTCTGTGAGTTTCAACTTTTATCCCTTAACACAAAAGGAACTTATGTAAAGATTTTTAATCTGTAAAGGAGCCACCAGAGCAGAATGCAGCAAAGAACATATTATACTCGTATAAAAGTCAAAAGTGGATCAAAATATAGGTTTAGGTTTTAAAACATATTTTTCTTATTTCTGTTTGGAGACCTTAATGTATGAATGTAAAAGATAATTCCTTAAAAAAGAAGTCCAAATCTTTTAAAGACAATAGGTACTCAATAAGCTACTACAGGGTTTAAATCAATGTAGTAGGTCTTCTTGGAATATTATTGAAACTTTTGACACTGTCTATAGTTCCAGGTAAGCTAAACCACTAAGTGAACACTTTACAAGGCTACTAGGACATGGTCGGAGCTCAGGTCTATAAGGAGCGGTTTACCTGGCTCTCCTTTACTAGAGTCATACCAAGGAACTAGCCTCCAAGGTTGGGGGTTGTTCCTTCGGTTTGACTTATTAAGTTGGGAAGCAGATTCACTGATTGCAAAATATGCAAAGGAACTAAGCACACAGAACTTCGGATCTGAACGTGGAATATTAGGTAAATTAATACAAGACGTGTCTAAATTCGCCAAAATAATTCTCATTTGAGTGCAAACCCCAACAGAGGAGAAAAATGAAGACACCTGGACAAAACATACGAGCAGTGCCCAAGTTATGACATTAAAATTGTGCTAGGAGATTTTAACTTCAAGCTAGGAAGAGAAGACATCTTTTTCTTTGGTGACACGGTTAAAAGATACAGTCAGCACGACACTACCTCCGGTAACGGATTCATGCTGATCGACTCGGTTCTGGGGCGAAACGTTCTGGTAGCTAGGACGCAATTCATACATTTCGATATTCACGATCAATCAGCCTTGAACCATATTGGCCACATTGCGATCGACACAAGGCATTTCTCCAGTATAAGGGATGTCTGCATGTTCCAAAGGATTAACATCGACTCGGACCACTACCACGTTGTCGCCAAGGTACAGCTGCGGATATTCTGATTCAATACAAAACTGCGAGGAAGTTCGACGTTGAATGGCTATAATCGCAATCGACAATTCCAATCGACTCTCAAATAATTTCTTAACAAGTCCGGCATCATGTATTGAGAACCAGTGATGTCCTGGGTTTTACACGACCACCACAATGAAATCCATGGTTTGACGATGAGTGTTGGCAAGACCATGCAGCCAAACAAGAGGCATATAAGGTGGTGCTCCACAGAAGGACCCAAGCTGCTCTCTAGCTCTACGAGCAGAAGAGGAGAAAAGAACACCGGCTTATTCTAAGAAAGAAAAACAAGGATCATGAGAAGTGCTCGATCGAAACAAAAGATGGATGCCATAGCTTAGTATGAGGTTCGGAAGCTTACCAAAAGGTAAAAAAAAACATTACAAGGATATAATCTCCGAGCCCATGTCTGCATGGACAATCAAGGGAACATAGTAGTAAAACCGCAGTTCATGCTGATAATATGGACAGATAATTTTTCCAAGCTTTATATCGGCGATAAAGAACAGAATTTCCAGGATTCCCAACTTGAACGAAGTAGAGATAGCTATATGGAACCTTTAGTCCAACAAAGCTGCTGGAGCTGAGGGATTATTCCGTTTTCACTTGGTTATAAGTATGCACTAGCTCATCTGTAAAAAATGGTCGGAAGAAATCATGCCCCATGAATGGAACCTCAGCATTGTCTGCCCGATTTTAAAGTAAGGAGACTCTCTAAACAGCATCAACTACAGAAGCATTAGTCTCTTGAATATGTCATACAAGATCCTTACAGTAGTATTATGTGAACGTGCGAAGCATTTCGTCAAAAACCTGGTAGGTCCATATCGGTGCGGCTTTAGAACAGGAAAGTTCACTATCGATCAAATATTCACATTATGGCAGAACTTCCACACCTACATCTTTTTCAGTGATTTCAAAACCGCGATAACATCTATAGATATGAACTTAATAGATTAGTGTCTAGTTTTGGCATCCTTAATAAACTTTTGCGACTTCTTCAACATCATTCTTAAAAGAATTGTGAAACGGAAGTGAAACAGAAAGGTCTAGAGATGAATGAGGGCAAGACCAAGTATATGCTGTCATCAAGAAAGAACATCTAACACCGAAGACTTGGAAAGAACGTCAACATAAAGACTTTGTCTATCTAGGCGCAACTATTAATTCAGACATTAACACCAGCCCTGAAATCAAATGGAGAATAACTCTTGTCAATCGCTGCTTTTTTGGGGTAAAAAGGCAATTGAATAGCAAAGTGATCTATCGAGCAACTAAAGTGTCCCTCTATAAAACTCTCATCATCTCGGTCCTTGTGTATGATGCAAAGACATGGACCTTGTCAAAGGTTCATTAGATCCATAATTCGTTCTATTAAATCTCTGATTTAAAAAATCTAACACGATCTTAAAGAACTTGCGAACATCATTAGCAAACCACAATTTTAATACTGTTCTTTGATGATTCAGTCGTCGTGTGATCAGTCCGTTTCCGAGGCTTGTTGTCGGTCTCGTAATTCTTTTAGTTTTACGGGACAGGGAATTAACCTATCGCCAACCTGAGGAACCAGCCTGATCATATTAGCCAAACCTTTTTTAAAAGGCTTGTTTCTAGCGGCCGCCGCGGAGAGGCTATGATCACACTTCCACCAGTTCCGAATAGTTACGGCACGTGCATGTTTTCGTACGCTACATGTTGTTCCCCCTATTCGTCTGATCATCAACTGGATACTTCTTGGCCGACTTTAACGCAAAAATAAAACGACTACGACTATACCCTTCGATCATTTAATGAAGACTAATTACTGATTTACTGCCTAAGAAAAGTGAAAGACGTAGAAAAGGGACGCATGTTCTCTTTTGTCATTGTTCGTTGTCTTTTTTGTAACTTGGTCTATCTCGTTCGTTAATCATTATTTTATATTTTAATCTGTCCGCACTCTAAGTTATAGAGTAGTGTACAGTAAGTTTGTCTTCTCCCACATGTATGTAATGTTAATGTATATCATTAAAAATTCTGTCAAATCGAACTTTCAAGGTCTGTAGCAAAAACTGGTACATCGAAGAAAACAATATAACTGCAGGTGTACCTTAAGGACTGCTACAAGGACCATTCTTGTATAATATTTATACGTATGATTTTCCAGAACTTCAGACGACACAATAGGCGTTTTTCTTTTTTAGTTCAGTATAGAGCTCTGAACAGAGTCCGAGCATATCGAGCATGTTCCGAACATCCTCTGAATCAAGCGTGCTCTGAGCGCTCTGAGTATTTTTTGAAACACACCTGAACACTTAGCTGTCGACATTTTTTTTTTTAATTTCCATATGCCAAATAGCATTGTACTCTGTCTGCTCAGTTATTTTATTCTGAGCTTATAGAGCGCACTCTGAACACGCTCAGAACATGCTCGGAACGAAAAAAGAAACACATTTACGAAGCTCTGAACGCTCGGAACTAAAAAAGAAACACAATTTATTTTTTGACAACTCAGGCTCTGTTCTGAACTAAAAAAGAAAAACGCCTAATGTATTATGAGATTCAAGGAGTCTTTACATTTAAAAGAAATTTAACAAATTGCAATCTATTGTGGATAAAATTAAAATATATTTTAGTAGTTGGAAATTTAAGATAATGGCTTCGAAGATCCAGGCTATTTTTATTTTTTTACAAAAACAGAAAACTCTATTTTCTGGCTAATGATTGTCTTCAATTGAACGGCCAGCAAAGAGAGTGGAACTTAAGTGCAAAATATCTTGGAGTATACTTCGATACAACATTGACATACAAAAATGCAAAATAAGATTTTAAAAATGATGCCTGATTTACCATGGCATTTTAAATCTAAATCTTTTCAGATACTGCCTCCGATCCATCTTGGAAGAATATGGCACATTTAAACATTAACCTCTTTGTTGAGTGCCGGGCCACAGAGACATTTCAGAAAATTGTAACTAATGACGGGGTTGATGGAGGTGACTAAATATAAGTCTCTCTTTTCCCCTTTACTTTTAACGATTAAATAAGTCCTGTCTTATCTTGTCTTAAAGAAAATGTGATATCAAATAAAGACATCCGTATATTCTCGGACAGCCAAGCAGCCATTAAATCTCTTGACTCTGTCTTTACCAGCTGAAAACAAAGATGGCGCAGCAGTTTACCATTCACCTCTACTGAGTACCGGGCCACCCAGCTGACCATTTCGCCAAAAGTGAAACAATTATACCAATTATAAACTAATCCTTAAACAAGAAGCTGTACAGAGAACAAACCTTAGCTGGAAGAATATCACCACCTGCTTGGCGACAAAACAAATTTGGAAGCGCTCCAAAGAATTATTATCTTTAAGCAGATTGCACATAGGCTCCTTAATAGGTGTTTTAACAGGACACTGTTTGATAGGCAAGCACCCTACGCACCTTGAAATGTATTCTAACGATTTCACTACAGCGCTTTTAGTAATCTGGCAAATATAAATATATGTAGGTCATCTCTATCGGTTCATAAGGAGCTCCAATTGGTTAACGATTAGGGAGAAAGTCTCCACGATTGATGTGGTATCACAGTGAACCAACTCAGCCACGTCAACATAACTTTACCTATCCTTAAAATGCTACATTATCCTTGCAGAATATAAGCTGACATTAAATTCTAATCGTAAGTATATGAATGTATTCATTGTCATTCTGAATCTGTTCC
The DNA here is from genome assembly GCA_911387755.1 of Chrysotoxum bicinctum. Taxonomy (NCBI): domain Eukaryota; kingdom Metazoa; phylum Arthropoda; class Insecta; order Diptera; family Syrphidae; genus Chrysotoxum; species Chrysotoxum bicinctum. Next base: position 12,835,708 of record OU426990.1, read on the forward strand.
TATGTAAACGAGAAGTTTAATTAAATTTTCGGCCTACTCCATAGTAGATATTATTCCCATTAATCCATGCCGTAAAATCTCGTGTCCAGAAATTCCACCCTTAAAATTAGAGTAGATTCTCATTTAATGCGGAATACATTCTAATTTCAATGGGAATTAAATCTCTGCTCCTAGCCCCACAGGCCAGGATATCCTCCACACGTGCCGTTTGGAAAATTTGAGACGACTTGAACAATGAGATAGTTTATTTCCCAAGAAGGAAATTAATCTGTTTGTTGAGATTGAATATAATACAAAACAAACCGAAAAACATAATATATTTATAACTTTCCTATAATATAATCTTTATTTTGAGACCGATACAATCATTACAGTCCAAGCCCAGCGGTTGTCATAATGTCGTATTTATTATTCTTCTTCAACTACCCACAAAGCCTATGATAGAGATACCACAATTTGGGTATTAGTAAAATAATTACGAGCAACATTATATCACAATTTGTAATCAACTACTTCTGACTGTTATAATACCCGTAACTCGAATGTTCTTCAGTGAAAATAGATATACAAAGTATTCTGAATTAATGATGAGAAAAGTACCTAATACTCACCTTTCTAATCAGTATTCACAAAAGAAGTAAGTAGTTTCCAAAATAATATAATAAGCGAAGCTTCATGCGATTCTCCAAAAAGGAAAAAAAAAATAATAAGCAAGGAATGGGCATTCCAAGGATATAATAATTCATTTTCCAGGTTACTTTTGGGTTTTCTTAGTTGCCTAAATCCCCCGCTGACTTAAGCCTCTCCACCACGACAAGGTAAAACCCATCGGGGAGGAGAAAGAACAACAAAAGGAACACATGTCAACAGCACACGATTGGTATTTGAACGGTCCCCCATCCAAGTACTAACGGAGCACAATGATGCTTGACTTCGCTGATCGATGGGAAGCGATGCTCTCATCAAAGCCTAGGCCTAGAAACTAGAAACAAATGGCTACCTCGGCTGGATTCGCAGTAGCGCTTTCTGTCACTCCAATTTTACATGACCTTGTTGATGGTTTCGGGATGTAGCTCAGGGATTGCTTGGATGATATTGGACTTAAGTGCTCGAATTGTTTCCGGATTGTTGGCATAACATCCGTGTTTCACTTTTCCTTACCAAAAAGAAGTCTAAAGGGGTCAAATCGCACCTCCGAGGAGGCCAATTGATATTTCCAACATGGTTGATAACACAATTTGGGAATTTGGTGCGCAAAAGATCGATGGTGGCATAGGCAGTGTGCATGGTGTGCCATCCTGCATGAACCAGAGGTCATCCAAATCCATCTCTTCAATTTAAGTTAAAAAAAAAATCGGTTAACATGGTTCTGTAGCGTCCACCGTTGACCGAAACGTTGTTCCCAGCCTCATTTTGAAAAAATTATGCCGGCACTTCGCAATCCGCACCAAACTGTCATTATTTTGGGTGCATTGGCTTCTGGAAATGAAAATGCGCCTCGCCAGAAAAGCTGCTCTAAGGCTCAAACTGCGAAGCGATAACGAAGCGGAAAGCCGAGCGCCTTCAACTACTGAGTCAATTGTGCAGAATTCTTCTCAGGTAGGTGCGTGAAATGTTGAGCTGTCTCACAATGTCGGCTACAGCAACCACATTTTGAGGTATGATACTTACTTTCTGTCAAGATTTTGAACGGGAAACAGCTATCAGTGTCAAAACAACCTATGATTTAAAAAGAAAACACTAAATGGCTACCCTGTACAATTTTGGTGAAGAAAAGTGAAAACTAACGGAACCTCGAAGTCTAATATATGACTTTTAATCCCCACCTATGAGACTTGAACCTATCACTGATGTTCCTGGTCCACCAGCAGATGTAAAATTACCAGACACGTCACTTAAACTGGATCCATTTTGAATTCGAAGGCCTAATGAATCACAAAGCTCTATCAGTCTCCTTCCTTTTGGCAATATACGATTGGGTAACCCACAGCCATTTAATTGTGGTCTATAACACAGGTCTACAAAAAAAAAATATTTTTTTGGTGCCTTGAGTTTTGCAGCTGATTTTATTTGAACTTCTAACGCTGATTTTAAAACTGAAAACCATTTTTCCCTAGCAGCTCTAGTTTTTGAGTTACAGTAAATTGTTTGGTTGTAAGAAAGTGAAGTGTTTTATTTACGAAATAAATAAGTGGAAGTTTTAAACAAAGTAAATAAGTTTTATTTATTATACGAACCCTTGGTAAAACATTACAATACTTTAAGTGATTAAGAGCTAATTTTCAAAAATGTCATCTAGCCGCAGAATCTGCGTTAATCATCCCGAGCAATTTTGTTATGTATGTGATGAATACACGACAAATCAGCACAGAAAATCCATTACGGAATTTGTGAAGAAAGCATACAATGCTTATTTTGGTATCGAACTTGGTGATCAAGATAAACCTTGGGCATCACAAATGTAGTTTGCAAAACATGTACTGAGCATCTACGTCAGTGGACTAATGGAAAAAGGAGGAGTTTGAAATTTGGTGTGCCTTTGGTTTGGAGAGAACCAAAAAATCTCTATGATGACTGTTATTTCTGTCTAGTGAATATCAGAGGCATCAATAGGAAAAACCGAAGCAAGTGGACGTATCCTGACTTAGATTCTGCTCGACGGCCCATCCCTCATTCCGATGAAGTTCCCATACCAACATTTCATCAGGTACCAGATCTTTCGGAGGATGAAATAACCAACTGCGATACAGATAAAGACAGTGAATATGAGGAAAATGCATCAAGTCCCCAACTATTTAACCAAAGTGAGTTAAGTGATCTCATCAGGGATCTTAACCTCTCAAAACAATCTTCTGTGTTGCTGGCATCCCGGCTAAAAGAAAAAAATCTACTTGATGAAGGAACAACAATAACGTTCTATCGTTTTCTGTCAGGATGTTAAAGGTCTCTTAACAAAAATGGGCCTTCCCGAGTATGATCCAGATCGTCGGCGTCTGTTTATTGACAGTTCCAAGCGAAGTTTGAAGTGTGTGCCTTTACACAATGGTAACGAATTGGGATCAATACCTATTGCTCACTCAACCCAAATGAAAGAAGAGTACAAGAATATAGCTATAGTCTTGGAAAAGATTAAGTATCACGAACATGGGTGGGTCATTTGTGTTGACTTGAAAATGGTTAACTTTCTCCTTGGACAGCAAGGTGGATACACAAAATATCCCTGCTTCTTTGTGCCTTTGGGATAGCAAAGCTAAACAAGATCACTAAGTAAAAAAAGACTGGCCTGAAAGAGAGAACATGGTTGTTGGAGGAAAAAATGTTATTTTGATGGTTGATCGGAATAAACTAATCCTGTCTCCACTTCATATAAAACTTGGCTTAATAAAGCAATTTGTTAAGGCTCTAGATAAGGATTCATCATGTTTTAAATTCATATCTACAAAGATGCAAGGATTAAGCATTAAAAAAATAAAAGCTGGCATATTCGATGGACCTCAAATCAGGCGGTTAATGGAGGACACCAATTTTGTTGAATCTATGAATGAAAAAGACCGAAAAGCGTAGACATCATTTGTGTCAGTTGTCGAAAACTTTCTAGTCAACAAGAAGGCTTCAAATTATAAGGATTTAGTTCAGAACATGCTGACTCCTTTTCGTAAGCTTGGATGCAACAGGAGCATCAAAGTGCATTACTTGCAAAACCATTTGGACCAGGATATAAGGACAATGGAAGAACGATACCAGGGCAAGTCGGATACGCATATGATGGCAGATTACTGCTAGAATCTGCTAAGAGATTGTCCGATTGCAGATCAAGCAAAACACGAAGCTTCTTGGGTTCCAGTACATCAAATCAGCAGTGAAAAATATATTGTATATGAAATGTACTCGCTAGTATCTTGTTAATAGAATTATTATTTTTTTATATTTATATGTAAATGTCACTAAATGAGATTGGATTTTCAAAGAAAAAATGTTTTACTTTCTTCTTTTGACAATTATTTTGGGTATTTCTAAGTGGTGTCAGGTTTGCAACACCCTACTCCATAACATGAAAACGGGAGCTGCTAGGCAAAAACCGATTGCAGATTCGTATTCAGGAGGTCGAATTTACTAAAAAACAGTTCAAAAAGTATCGGCACCAAAATGTGTGTATACCTGTGTAATTTGTAACATTTGTAACCAACATTGGTTGGTGGCTGTGTGAAACAACAATTAAATCTTCCTCTTCTTTCTTCCATCACATTAGTTGTTTTTTGAGGGTTAGGTACAATATCCCGCTTTTCATAATTCCGTTTTTTTTAATCCCGTTTTTATAATCCCGTTTTTTATAATCCTGTTTTTTATAATCCCGCTTTTTAAAATCCCGCTTTTTAAAATCTCGTCTCTTATAATCCCGTTTTTTATAGTACCGTTTCTTATTACGACGCACGTATGAATATTGAGGTATGTATGAGGTATGCAACCCCTCCGCTTGGGCACACTATAGGATTTGCGGTAGGTGCGAGGGTGTATCTATGCAAAGTTTCTTTAGCATTTAAAGAATCTGGAAAATAACCAACATAAAATCAATAAGTTTTAGCTACATAAATGGTATAAGAAGGGATTTTAAAAAGCGGGATTATAATAGAACGGGATTTTGAATAAACGGGATTTTGAAAAGCGGGAATACGTTACGCGCCCGTCTTTTGATTGTCTATTGATATTTTTTTTTACTTTTCACTCGATATTACTCGTAACTTTGATCAGCTTAAGTATACTTTTTTCGTTCAACTACTTTTTCGCGCAATATGTCGCTGAAAGAACGATTTCAATAAAAGTATACTTTTTTTGTTCAATTACTTTTGCAGTGCTTGGAGGTGTATTAATCCCTTGACATAGTAGCCATTCTTCTTTGGACGTACATTGAATATTTCATTTTAAATCTCACCCGTTAGCCCTAAAATTGCTCTTTCCAGGAGGACTCTCAATGCATCGAAAAGCTTCTGCCTTATAATAAGCAGATCTATCGGCCTTATTAAAATATAAGATTTTAAATCCAAATTCTATTTTAACTATGAAACTCAGTCCTATAAGCTTTTATAGGCATAGAAGTTGGTCAGGAGTACTGTTAAAAAAGTGTATAATTATTAAAATTTAACTGAATATACCACAAAAACCTCATAATAACTCGTTTGCTTATAGTAAACTTGAATATTTAAGTTCAACTTAAAAGCCTTTTAATCTGCATGAAGTGTCACATAAGTCCTCTACTGAACTAACGTAATTTAATTTTTGTTTCAGCAAATGAACCTTAATTCCTTATCACCAAAAATATATTAACAAAAATGGGTTATTCGAAAATCCCACAATTTGATAGAAAATTCTTTGTTTTGCTAGCTTACATTTATACCTTAATCTCTTATCTAAGTTAGGAATTAATTTTATTTGTTGATTACAAATCCACACCCAAAAACAAGCTTTGCTTAAAACTACCCACATACATATGTACATTAATTTTTAATCTCTCATATTTAATACCCTTAAAACTATTTAACCTCTTTTTGGCCACACAGTACAAGCAATAATTATTGTTCAACCAGCTGTTAACTTCGATTACTGGTAACGGCATTTTCATAGCCACTTCAGCGGTGATGCTGGCCATAATTTTGAAAAAGGAACCAACCAACAGCACCCGGGCGCACTAGAACCCGAACCAGAAACAGCAAAACATTACCTCCGTTCCACTACAACAATCGGGCCATTTAAGCCACAAGCACATCGAATAAAACTCATTTCAATTGGCTTTCTCTGCATATCTGGTGCTGGCTTTGGAAATTCAGATCCTAGATTCTGATCCTATGGATAATGCCAATAGCTCTTCAAGCTACAAATTCGAGTTCCACTCGAACAATAAACTTTTTCGTACATGGCTGTGAGCGTTGTAATGCGAACTGCTACTGCTGGTTGGTTGGTCTGATTCGTCCGTACGTTTATATCGTCATCGTCGTCGTCGACGTCCTTATCCTCATCGTCCTTTGTGAGTGTTTTGTCCTTCGGAATTTAGGTTAATTGTACATATAGAGTACACTCTCCTATATTCTCTGTCTTTACAACAGGACGAATGCATACGGGCCAACTCAGAGGAGATATAACAATTTACATGAAGACAAAATCCCCATAGCCAGGAGCAGATATGAGGTTGGTGGCATGACATGGCGTGGCATGGTAGGTCATATTATATGCTTAATGTCCATGTAGCGTTTATTTTGCAATTTGCGCGAAAATGCAAATTACTTCACATCTGGAAACAGGATATACCAGTTGCAGAAATCCACTTGAATCATTCGAAAAAATGACAAAAACAAAAACATCCACACAAAACAAGTGCACCAGGTCTTTTGCTGAATATTTTATCGTCCTTGCAATCAATGAACTCATTTATGAAGGCCTTAACTTAATCCAGCTATACTGATTGGCATGTGTCTGTCAGATGTTTGTGCCTTGTTGCTTTTCGGAAGCAAGTTATCCTCATGATTGCCCGAGGGATTTCTTTTATCGTTTCCATTGGAGTTATTATGAGATACCATTTCGATGTGTCGTGTACACACAACGAACCAGTGTCGTGTAGATAAGAAATCAAATAAAATGCATGAATGGATCGATTGTACTCGCTCTTTGAGCTCAAAGCTAAGTATTGGCTGAGGATTATACAAGGTTTGGGATTTAATTGCTACCAATATAAAATACATGCCTTTGAGAAAGATGTTAAATAATTACTAATTGTCTTTTGCGTAAGAGAAAAACGCTGAAGCTTGTTCTAGTCCTCATATGATTTATTTTTTACAAACGACTGATATTATACTCTCGGAAGTGGAAAATTTTGTATAGAGGGAGGGTTTTTTATTGATGAAAAACTGTTGGTAGAAGTTTAACTTCTCAAAAGAAAAAATCAACTTAAGAGTAGAATTTTTGAAATAAAGCCTGAAAAGGTAGATTCTTCAGAGAGAAATATTCCCAAAGAAGTGGATAAACTCGATTCAACCGGTTCAATTGGAATAGCCCCATCACTAGTAGGTAAACGAAACGTAAGATCTGACGAAGATATCGCCTCATCGCCACTATCCGTGAGAATTGGAGGCAGTCAATTCCACGTCGTGCATAAGAACTCATCCACAACTTGGCGAATTTTATGTTATGACGTGAGTTTCGAACAAACTTCAACTGAACCAGGACCATAGATAACGAGGAGTGTTCGCTTACTGGGCTCTCGGTCAATTGAAAGTTGTCTTCAATTTCGGTCGAAAAATCATACTCAGCGACAAGGCCTATTTCTTGAGGAATGGGTTCATCAACAAAAAAAATTGTTGATTTTCAGACAATAGCAATCCGCACGAGTCCACCAAATTGCAATGCATTCAGAGAAAGTTACTGTTTGGTGTGGATTTAGGGCTTGCAGTATCATCTAGACGATTCCGGAGACTGTACAATCATGAACTGTAAGCAATCTACCTAGAAGCAGATATCGTGACAAAAATTAAGCTCGGTAGACTCCGGTGGGCAGGGCACCTAGCTCGCGTGAGCGAAGAGGAACCTGCTCGGAAAATTCTTTGTGGTAAATTCTATGGTAAACGACAGCGTGATAGACCATGCTTGCGCTGGAGAGATGGCGTAGACCAGGACGCCCGAAGTCTTGGGGTGCGCAACTGGATGGCATCGGCTAGAGACCGGGATAGGTGGAGAGACTTGTTGAAAGAGGCCAAGACCGGAACCCGGTTGTCGAGCCGATGATGATGATGATGAGTATCATCTATCGGTATACTTCTTTGAGAAAGACGTTGGCCAGGCCATTACCGGCTAGCGCTATAGGTCGATGATAGTAAATTTCTTTTGACCTAAATTGGATGATATGGATACCGCAAATATGTGATTTCAACAGAACACCCCTAAGTGCCACAAAGCCCGTGTTTCAATGGACATTTTGCACCATGGATTACGGAACATAGCTATCTCACGCGGAGGTTGTGGAAGAGTTATGGAAGATTGGCTGCTTCGAATGCATGCTGCCCAACATAGCAAATAAGGGCCTTTTAAATTAATACAAATTTAATGACATCTTACTTAAAGTTTATTTAATTCAAATCTATCTATCTATTTAAATAAATAAAAATGAAACGCAAAATGTGTTGCTAAGCGTAAAACTCGAGAACGGCGGGTTAAGACGGGTTAAGATTCAAGGAAAGTTCTTATGGAGAGAAAAAACGTTTATTGCGGCGTTCTCGAGTCTTACGCTTAGCAACACATTTTGAGATTCATTTTTATTTACATAAATAGATTACTCTTAGTCAATGTTCGAGGCCCAACATCATTCCAACATTTACGAACTGTTAATGCTGAATTATGTGGCTCTTACAGAGAAGCCTGTCAGCGTTTGCAACTGTTAGAAAATGATGCTCATTAGGATCAAACTTTAAACGATGCTGTAATTTCTTCAAAACCTCAACAAATACGAACATTGTTTTCTATAATTATATGTATCAACATGCTTTCCGTCAAACACAATTGATTTATGGATCAAATACAAAGATGATATGTGTGACGATATCTTGCATCAAATGCGCAATAGAACAGGAAATCGATATTAACAATTCACCGAAGAAAAATGCACGACGCTATTAATCAAGAGTTGCATCGTGAAAAAAATGTTCGATCTCGATGCTTTAAGGTAATCGGTTCGAATATATGTTCCGTTGTTGAACCAACAACAAAAGTATGTCTTTGATAGACTTATGGAAGTTGTAAATGATGGAACTGGAGAATTTTACTTTTTGGATGCTTCTGATTGTACAGGAAAGACATTTTTAATTCCATTGATTTTAGTAACGATTCGCTTACAGAATGCAATTGCACTCGCACTTGCTTCCTCTGGTATTGCAGCTACATTGTTGGAAGGCGGTCGAACAGCCCATTCAGCGATAAAGTTACCATTGAATAATCAAAGCAACGAAACTCCGACTTGCACTCTGCAATGGCAAAGGTTTGTCAGCAATCCAAGTTGATAGTATGCACGATGGCACATAAAAAGTCTTTGGAGGCATTAGACAGAACTCTGAAAGATCTCCGAAGCAATCAAAAACGATTCGGTAGAGCGATGATTTTGTTAGCAGGAGATTTTCGTCAAACATTACCAGTTATTCCACGGTCTACACCATCGGATGAACTGAATGCATGTTTGAAGTCCTCCATTTTGTGGAAAAAAAAAATTAAGATACTAAATTTGAGCAAGAATACGTGTGTCGAATTGCAAAATGATCGATCTGGAGAAATATTTTCAAAACAATTAATTGACATTGGTAATGGTAAAATCCCGGTAGATGTTATGACAGGCTGCATTACATTTCCTGTCAATTTTTGTCCGTTTACAGAATCAAAAACTGAGCTTATAGAAAAGGTGTTCCCAAACGTAGGTCAAAATTACTTGGTTGAGTGAACGAGCTATATTAGTTGCCAAAAACACGGATGTAAATGAAATAAACTTCAAAATCCAAAATGAAACTGCCGGTAAATTAAGGACATACAAATCAGTTGATTGATGCGCAACTAACCAAGATGATGTCATCAATTATCCATCAAAATTTTTAAACTCACTGTATTTGCCCGGATTACCTCCCAATAATCTTCAATTAAAAGTAGGATCGGTGGTCATAATGTTATGAAATATCAACCAACCGCGACTTTGTAACGGCACACGGTTAGCAGTGAAAAAATTACTGAAGAATGTGATCGAAGCAACCATTCTAAAGGGAAAATATAAGGGAGAGGATGTGTTGATACCCCGCATCCCAATGGTGCCAACTGAAGTACCATTTGAATTTAAACGACTTCAATTTCCAGCGCGGCTTGCTTTCGCTATGACCATAAATAAATCACAGGGTCAGTCGTTGAGTGTTTGCGGCGTCAATCTGGAAAACCCATGCTTCTCTCATGGACAGTTGTACGTTGCCTGCTCTCGCGTCGGAAAACCGACAGCTTTATTTATCAAACAAAAAATATCGTGTACGATAAGGCATTACAAATGAAAATGCCAGATTATTACTACTACTACTAAAGTCTTGCAATGACACTTATATTTGTAAGTAATCGATGTTTATCATGGAGACATAATTCTATAAATATGAAAAGTGATCACTCTGAAATATGTTTTATCACTGTTGTTTTAGAGAAAAAAGGGCAGAACAACGTCTGCCGGGGCAGCTAGTTTAAAGATAGAAAACTCTTAATGAAAAACCGTTCAGAAGATTTGTGTACTTACAATTGGTGAGATCTTCAAAAACTTTCTATATCTAAAGATCCGTAGTACTTCCAAAGCGCATAAATCACTTTCTCTTTTCGGATGATCTTAAAAACCTGTTTTTATAGTGCACATTTTTTTTTTAATTTTTTTTTAATTCATTTTTATTTTCATTAATCTTGAAACTATCTTAAAGCTGGACAAAAATTCATAAAAACTAGCCTAATTATCCAATAACTTAAACTAACTTACTGGCCCTATACGGGTGCTCTATGCTAAACTATATCTTAATTCTAATACCTTTCGGTCTAAAGACTATTTTTAATTTAAATTTTATCAATTTTTTCGTTTTCTCGAGAAAATGTAAAAAACTCGGATTAAGAACTTCTTTTTTAAATTATATATATTAAAGTTACAAACTTAAGTAAAACTAATTAAAACTGCCAAGACTACCAAAACTACTTAAGATAAACTAAAACTTCTTAAAAATTAGAACAGCCACAGCAACAATTTTTTTTTTGTACATCGACTGTCCCTACCTTAAAAGTATACTTAAATCTATGTAAGTCGGCCAAGACATACATAACTTCGTCAACTTTCTCTATCATTAATAGTGCACCTCCGGTTTCTGAAACTGCTTACTTGAGCTAGAATCCTGATGTGCCTTTGAATGTTATACTATCCATCAACAAGGAGACCGATTAATTTTCTTATCTTATTCCTACTGAAGCGTATAGAATATGTACTTGTAATTCCCATGTAATAGTTTGATTCTGGAGTTCTTAACGCTCGCATTGTGATCAATCATTTTAAGGGTAGTCAAAAATCTCTTTATTGCGCGCAAAATATAAAAAAAAAATACTGGAGTTCTGTAAGAAATTTTCGACTTCTCTTCTATTTTAATATTAGTTTTTCTCACGCTTTCTGCAATAGCGCTCAGACTCTATTAATATTTTTATTGCTCTATCATTTATTTCAACGTGGCCCGATACTCAATGAGTTCCAGATCGTTTAACCTCTCTATGCCCAAAAACTACCAGAACATTTTAGAAATGATGCCATATTATTTATCAGACCAAAAACATAAATGTTAAAAAGAGAGCCAAGTTCTTCTATACAAAAATCTTTGTTTAACAAGTCAGCCGTGAAAAGTACTGAGATCTAAAAGTACGCCAAGTTCTTACATCATGAATGTTTAATACCGGACATTTAAAGTAGAATAATATTGAAACAGCTAGGTACAATGCAATAAAGAAATTTTATTATTTAATGATTACTGACTAAAATTTGATGGGCTTACTTGGAAAGTTTTTTTTTTATGCAAAATTCAAAAGGTTTTGAAAACTTGACCAGTAAGCCCATCAAATTTTAGTCAGTAATCATTAAATGATAAAATTTCTCTATTACATTGTAGCTGTTTCAATATTATTCTACTTTAAATATTCGCTATTAAACCTTAATAGAGTACCAAATCGAGCACTCTAGTTCTAAGAAAATGTTGTATAAAGTTAAAACTATAAGTGTAGGCCTATACCTACTTTGCTTATATATTTATTCCATTTATATATTTAACGTATAACATATAACAGTTATCTTGTATGAACCTACATATATTGTATAATAAAGACACTTGCATATTGAACGTAAAAGAGGTAACATCGTTTATTTTCTCTACATAAATATATATATAAAAAAATATAAAACAGAAAAGTCATGAATTTTCAAGATGCATGTATAGTTTCAAAATGACAAAAAAAGACACTTCGAATCAAAAATCTTAGATTTTCTATTTTTCGCTTTGAATGTACATTAAGTTATACCACTCTACCAAATTTCAATATTCTACAGCAATCGGAAGTGCTCCATATAAATTAAACATTTTCTTAGAAAGTGGGTTAATACCAAATTTCATTGTTCTACTGCAATCGGAAGTGTGCCACATAATTTACATCAGTTCTGAGGAAGTGGGCGGATACCACGCCCCTGAATGGAAAACCTCAAATTTTATATTTTTTTTCTTTGTTTGCAATTTAAGCCCTGCAACTTTACCGAATTTCATCGTTTTACAGCAGTCGGAAGTGCTCCATTCAACCAACACCAATTCGGAGAAAGTGGGCGGATACCACGCCCCTGAATGGAAAACCTCAAATTTTATATTTTTTTCTTTGTTTGCAATTTAAGCCCTGCAACTTTACCGAATTTCATCGTTTTACAGCAGTCGGAAGTGCTCCATTCATCCAACACCAATTCGGAGAAAGTGGGCGGATACCACACCCCCTAGATGAAAAACCTCAATTTTTATTTCTGGTCCTTTATATGCAATTTAATCCCTACCGGTTCACTAAATTTCATCGTTTTACAGCAGTCAGAAGTGCTCCATTCAACCAACACCAATTCGGAGAAAGTGGGCAGATACCACGCCCCCTGAATGGAAAACTTCAAATTTTCGATTTTTTCCTCTGCTTGCATGACAAGACCTACCGTTGTGCAAAATTACAAGATTCTATGATGTTGGAAAGTGCTTCATAATTTTGATGATCTGTCAGTCAGTCAGTCAGTCAGTGGTGAGGCACCTGTGCCTAACTAGCTTAGCAAATATTCGGAGTTTTAAGTTTCTGACTTCATTGGTTGATTGATACATGTTCAACTTGCCTTTTTGATATGTTCGCAGTGTTTTGGTTGTATTAAAGTTTCAGTCAAGATATCGTTTCCCCGAGTTCCCTATGGAATTTACTTTCACCTGAAAATGTAGATATTGTCCTATCGAAAAATTTCATTCTAGACTAAAAAATGTCTGCAAAGTTGTTCCTGACGACTCATCAGTTTACCACTTGCCACTTGGTAGTCAAAAAATTTGCGGTTTGTGTTTATGGTAGTTTTTGAGTTTTTTTTTTTAATTTTGGTACAACTCCCACTACGTCTGCTTAAAACTGAGATACATATGAAGATGTACAAGGGAAGTCAACAAAGGTAAATCCCCAAAACTTGTTCTCTTACTTGACCCTATCATTTTGATCCCAATATTGGATAGAATCGTCTTGTGCGACGACGTCTCCAAAATAAAGGAACTGCTTTTTCAAACTTCTACAATTCTGCGGCCAGCATGGGTAACGATTACCACGCGCCGTTATGTGGTGTACGAACCTCTGACCACCTTAAATAGATTGTCTTCATGTCTCTTATTTCCTAAATAATGACTACAATCGTAAGTTAACCGCTCAAATTTAAAGGCCATTATCTATTAAAAATTATGTGTATAAGTAACTTCCATTCTATTATCTTTCAATTTCTACCATGGATCATATATGTACCACTAGTTTATATATGCCAAGTTTCATCAACTTTAAATGGAAACACTTTTACAACATAGTGTCGAAAGTTTACTCCAAATCACCCAGATAGTCATTTATACTTCGTTTTTATATCCATTCTATGGGATATCAGATCCCAGTTTAAATGCGGCATATGTTGTGTCATGTCCTTAAAGGAAAACTAATAGTAGAGGATAATATAGGTGTCCGACATGTCACTTGCAAAAAACCCTATGACCTATCAAATAACGTCCTAATGCTTGGAAGAAAACTTGGAGATTTTGGAGATTACAATTGTCCTTTTCCTTCTTTTTGAGAAAAAATATATTAAGGCTGATTTAACTGACAGTATTTTGCATATCATAAGGAGCTTTGAAGGTTTATCGACGATTAAGCATTTTGTTTCTTATTGTGTCCTAAATGGTGGAGATAGAGTCCCCGATAATTTAACTATATTAGAATAGTTTACATCTCTAGAGCACCGCGCGCCGCTCCGCAATGGGTTTTTTTGTCTTTCATTTTTTACAGTTGTTTTTATAGACAATGTTCTAGTTGCACTAATTTCTTTAACCAATTCAACCGTTGATAATACAGGGAAAGCCAATCAATTTACCCTTCAGTCCAACTTCACATGCTTTGTTAAATTCAAAGATTATTTCGCTATCCGCACTTCACGATTGTGGAATGCTCTGCCTGGCGAATATTTCCCTCCCATTCCGGTATTCAGACATTCAAAAACAATGTGCATCATTCTAATCAAATACAATTTCTTACTTGTTTCACTAACATCTGTACACATCTTTTAATAGATTTCATACGTTGGCGCCCAATGTGAGACTAACATAAAAAATAAGTAACATCATACCGCCTAATGATCAATTATGCTAAAGTCTATGTTCGCTCATATGTATATTTCCAGTTTAAAAAAAATCAACTGAAAAAAGAAATGTCATTTAAATTCAAATTAATATGTACATATGTATACATACATACATTATGTACATATGTTGACATACATACTACATATCCGTCTCATGGCAAATAAACACACCAAAAAATAGGCAGCAGACGATTTCAAGGAAAAAAAGAAATCTCGAATTCAAGATACGAGTATGTATATACGAAGAATATTTTCCCAGCAAACAAGCCGAAAACACATACGGGTGTATTTATTTGACAGAAGATTAATCTTGTTTCCACAAGCTATTAAGGAGGTTAAAAAAAATCAACAACAAATATTTACCTCATTAGATATTGATTGCTGAGAAAACAAAAATAAATTAATACCAACAAATAAATATAACGAAAGACAAATAGCTGTTTAGGTTAACTTTAGGATACTTAGCTAGATCCAATTAGGGATTATTTTCTGTGAAAAATCAAGTTTAATTAGAAAGCTGCTTCAAATGTGTGGATGAAATATCATTGTCAAATCCTTGCATCAACACAATAAGAAAATAAATCTATCAATCAAGGACCATTTAATTATAAATATAAGAAAATTTTTGAAGTTTATTACAGAAATATGAATTCTTTCGTTTATATAATTCCCACCTTCTAGAATAATTGAAAAGTAGCGAACAACTTCGGTGAGTCTTAAATCTTCGGAGATAACTCGGGTAAGATCCCATAAGCCGTTCCCAAGAACTTATCGATTTATCTTCATAAAACGTTGCAGATCATATTAAATCATCATTCATGACGAATGTTGCAGAGCTCCAAGCCCAGGAACACATACATATATCCAAAGATGCCTTTAAATAAGTAGTGTATTATGTCGTTCTCAATGGATGTATGAGGCTATTATTTGTGAAGCTTTATGTTTTTATGTTAAATCATTTATTGTTCCTAATCAACCTATTTTATAAAAGGTCGCTCTACTGTTACTTTTCTAATACAATTAGTGGAAAATTGAATTGATTTATTTAAAAACAATAAAAAGTAGATTGTGCATTTTCTGATTTCAGTAAAATTATTGACAAGCTGTCACATCGTGTTTTGCTTTTTAAATAAAGAAAATTAGGTTTTAGCGAAAATTTTGTAAAATGGCTTCAATTTTATTTATTCTATAGATCTTATTCGGTGTTACGAGTATTTAACGGTCGCAAATCAAATAAGTTTAAAATCAATTCAGGAATTCCACAGGGTAGTCATTTAGGACTTTCCTTTTTATTTTATTTATTAACGACTTACTATCTGTGTTAAGTGCCTCATTTACGCCGACAATATTTAAAACTATTTCAAATACTCGTGATTGTGAAGAATTGCAATTTAATTTTAATTCGTTTTTTGACTGGTGCACTCATAATTGTTTGTTTATTAATATCGATAAATGTAAAAGGACGTGTTTTACAAGAAAGTTTTGTTTTATTTCGTTTAAGTATTGGCTTAATGGTCTATCAATATCCCATGAAACCGGTATATCTTTACTTGGTGTCAAATTTGATCGCAAGCTCGAATTCATTCAACTCTATTTCAAATAAAGCTAATTCAATTCTTGGTTGGATAAAAAGAGAGTCGAAACAATTTCAAAAAAAAACCAAAAAAAAAATAATTTTTCGAATATTTTTATATACAATATTATTTAAAACTTAAGGGGGCTCTTGGTGAAAATCGTTTTGGTTAAAATCGCTAGAGCCGTTAATAAGAAAGTCGAAAATCAAAAAAACGGTTCTATGACAGGTACCATTAATAACATTTTGCCCCAAATTTTTTTTTTTTACAAAAATGTAGTCCATGTCCATAATATCACACATAATTTTTTTGTATCAAAATCGTTAGAGCTGTTTTCGAGATAAATAAGATTATGCATTACGGGTGTATGGGGGGTATCGTTAGTTTTAGAGCTAAAAAAAATTTCAATTTCTCCTCTAAGGAATCACCGAAGACCCTTAACTACCGGGATTGAAGAACATATGTCTAGTGGTTTGGTTTAGGCTGGAGGGAGAGGTACAGACATACAGACACAGAAACATGTTTTTTGTGTACTAAATTTTTCGTAAGATTTTTATAAATTGATATGCAAATTGTTAGTATTCAATAAAATACATTTTATAACGTAATTTAAAAATTTATTCCTGTATCCGTTTTCAAGATATTGAATTTAAAAAAAAAAATTGCATTATTTTTTTTTTAATCCAAAAACTATTTTTTCTAAAAAAAATTTTAGATTTTATATTTTTAAATGCATGGGAGCTTCTGCATACAAATTTTGGTAAAAATCGTTAGAGCCGTTAATAAGAAATTTGAAAATCAAAAACAAACGTTCTATGACAGGTACCGTTAATAACATTTCTCCCCAAATTTTTACTTGCGACTTATAGGTACTATAAGGCAAGTTATGAATTCGTAGAAAAAATCGAACTCGAGATTTTGATCAAAGTTGGCATTACGATGATAGCGAAGACTAAAAAAGTAGGTCTCGCAATTCTGTCTGTCTGTCGGTCTGTCTGTCTGTCTGTCTGTCGGTTCGACTACAGCCTAAACGGCTCGGCCAATTTTCTTCAAACTTGGTGGATATCATTTTTAATTTTTCCCCCCACACGTTTTTTTCTTTTTTTTTTTTAAGACCAAAAATAACGGTACCTGCCATACGAATTTTTTTCGAAATTTTATAAACATTTTTTTTTTCTCAAAAACTGTTCGACAGATTTTAAAAATAAAAATGCAGAAAAATTTTATTTAATTAAAGCTAGGTATTGGTTGAAAAAAATTTCCGAAAAATGGTTATTGAGGGTACCCCCCATGGAACCATTTTTTTGGTTTTTGATTTTCTCAAAAACCGTGCAACCGATTTTTATTTTTTTTTTGCTTAAGCTCCCCAAAAATATAAATAGAATTGTGTACTCAAATTTTCAATTTTTTTTTTGGATTTTAAAAAAAAAACTTCAAATTTTTTTTTCAAAGCTCAATATTTCGAAAACCCCTTTCTAGATTTTTTTTTTAAACTTGATAAATAAAAGTTTCTCAATACAATCTACAAGATGTCAGAAAAAAAATTTTATTTTACCTAAGCATAAAGGTACCTACCATACAAATGCTAAAAAAATTAAAAAAATGGTTTTTAAAAATTGTATTTTTCTCGAAAACGGCGCCTAGAATTTTGATAAAATTTTTTTTCTTTCAATTAATTTTTACGATCTTTAATTTAATAAAAAAAAATTTGAAATTAAGATATTACAGCTTGTACCTACCATAGAACCATTTTTTCGAATTTTGAATTAATCATTATCCACATAACGGATCTTAATTAAAATTTTTATGCAGAAGCTTCTAAAAAGTCTTTAACACATTGCATTTTAAAACTTTAAAATAAATATTTTTTGAATTTTTGAAAAAAAAAATCTATTTTTTTCTTTTTTTGAAAATTCGATATCTCCGAAACGGGTCAATATTTCTTTTCGTAAATTTAATTTTTATTCGAACAATAATAAAAACTTTAAATTGGCGTACCAAAATTTTTTCTTAAAAAGCTTTTAAAAGGTTTGTATATAAAAGCTTTTTTTTAAGAAACCACTACAACGACTTATAATTTTTGTTCTTACGTAAATTCATAGTTGGATAGCATTCTGTTTTTTTCTCTTACTACTAAAATAATTTAAAAATTAATTTTAACCTTATGAACATTTTTCTCTAAAAACATTCGTTTTTAAAATTCCTAGTCGATTACATAGGAGCAAGTTCGTGCGACCCAGTCGTGCATTTTATTTTTTACCAAAATGTGGTCCATATCCATAATACTACACATAATTTTGTTTATCAAAATCGTTAGAGCCTTTTTTGAGATAAATAAGATTATGCATAATGGATGTATCGGAGGTACCGTTAGTTTTAGAGCTAAAAAAAAAATTCAATTTCTCCTCTAGGGAATCACCGAAGACCCTTAAGTACCGAGTTTGAAGAAAAAAAGTCCAATGGCTTAGGCTGTAGATCGATGTACAGACATACAGACAGACAGACGGAATTGTCGGACCCACTTTATTCGTCTACGTTTTATAGTAATGTCAACTTTGATCAAAATCTCGAGTTTGATTTTTTTTCCAAATGCTGAACTTGCCCCTATAGGTACTCGCAAGTAAAAATGATACAGATACAGAAAGTACAAAATCCATACCAAACATTGACTTCCTCTGTCTGAATGCATTGCAATTTGATAGACGACTCGTGAGGATTGTGATAGTCCGAAAATCAACTACGTATTTTACTAGCTGACAAACTCATTCCTCCAGAAATAGGCCTCGTCGCTGAGTATGATTTTTCGACAGAAATTAAAGTTAACTTTCAACTTATCGAGATCCTAGTTAGAGACCACACATGGTTTGTAGAAGTTTGTACGAGAGTAAGTCCAAGTTATGATGCAAAATTCGCCAAGTTGTTTTAATTATTCTAATTCAACGTAAAGGGTGGGCCAAATACAAATTTATTTTAAAAAATGCAATAAAATGAACAAAATAAAATGTTTCCATGTTTTATGGCTTAATTGGTAAGAGCAAACAATCCCACTAATTCTGGCTGGAGTCAATTGGACCTTATAAGCGGATAATCTGAGATCTTTGTGCAAAATTATCTTCAGGGTAGTGCGTGAAATGTTCAGCCGTTAAGATCGATGGCGAGTTGATGTTCGTGAATTGAGTGTCATAGTCTCGGTTACAGCAGGGACATTCCCGTCTTTGCTCATTGTAAGTCGACGGAGACCATAAGTGTTGTCATGATCTTTTTGCACAAACTTGCGTACATCATACAAGGTGGGTGCTTCATTAAGTCCAAAACTTTTTTTTTTCGAAAAATGCACTGTTTGGGAAACACAGCGCTTACTTTGGAAATAAGTTTTCAAAATTTCCCAACGTTGTTCAAGCATAAAACGACTGAGTTCGTTTTACGGAGGTATGATATTGATTTCCAGCGGGAAACAGCTTAGACTGTCTAAATAACCTATGATTTAAAACGAAACCAGTAGATGGCGCCCCTGTATGCGCGATCTGCTTAAAAATATTAAATACTTGGAGCACTTCAGACCCAGCATCTGCCAGATCTTTGCCGCAAAGCAGGTGGTGATATTGTTCCACGTATGGTTTGTTCTCTGAATAGCATCTTGCCTGATGTCTTGTATTTACAATTTCCTGAAATGTCCCTGATGCCTTGCATCCAGCAGAGGTGAATTTTAAACAACTGCTCCATTTTCATCGTCTTATCTGGAGAGGTTATCTCGAGAACCTTTGACCATACGCAGCTTCTAAAACTCCGCAAGTTCGAAACTCGATAGGCTTAAGACTGAAAACATAGTCAGAATTGGGTCAATCGGGCATTCTATGGCAACGGTGGTCCTTGGATTACCTAAGTTTAGACAAACGTTAGTTTGCTGACAGTTCTTGTTTTTTATCCTCTATGTAAGTGCTTACTGACACTTAAATTGATCAAAACATCTTCTTAATCAATTATTACACAATTCACGTCTCAAATTAAGCAGTTCATCTATGTGTTTGTTTTTTTTTGGTTTCACACAATCGTTAACCACTTTAAGTCGATTTCCTTCCTTCACTGAGCTCTGAATAAAAATTAACATATTTTCAAAACATATGTCCAGCAGATTTTGTTTCGAATAAATTATTGGCACTTGGTCTAAAAAATTCTTATAAATATTTGGCTGGCATCTTTTCACAAAAACATAGTTCATTGGAGTTAATAAGCAACCGTTTAAGGTAAGCTTCTTGTGAATAAAAAAAAAACCAAAATTCATAACAGGTGGTGAAAGTATTTTTTAAGAAGAGTTTTTGCGGAAGCTGTCTTTCCCACAGTCACCACTTAAATTGACTGAAAATACGTGACATAAATGTAGAAGAAAAAAATTTATAAGCCAAGTCCTCAGAAAAGAGGCAAAAAGGCAAAACAGTTGACCCAGACAAGATATTTTCTCAGCTCAAAAAGGAGACAAGTAATTTTATGCAGTAAGGTAGAAAATCCTCTAACTGAGAGCTTGAAGTCAAAGCTAAAAATATTTTCTTCTCCAATGCATATTATAGCTCCTTCGTTATATGTTCAGTGTATTTATGAGCTTATGTCAACAAAAATATTATTGATCCCCTAGAAATCGAAAAATATGTCGGAAATGCTGACACACTATCATACCACCTTCCAAAAGTATCAATAGTAAATAAGGTTTCGTTCTAAAGACGGAAGACAGCTTTGAGTTTTTGAAGCATTAAATTCTACGCGGTTTTTTCTTTCCCTTATCTGACAATACTATCGATATCAGAAATTAATGAGCTTATTATACGCTGCTGTTCTAAGCTTCAGATATCCCCTCCATGTACCAAGAATCAAAAAAGTGTAAAAAAGACTTTTATAATGTAATAAACAGCGCCCCGTCTGTTTAATAAGCTTCCTGAACATCATGCATCTAAGAGAGTTAAGTCAATATTCCTTAAGAATAATCTAAATAAATTGTGATGTTCTTGCAAATTTACTAAGCCCCTTGGTATGATCTTTACAAAACTGTAATTTTTCACTTTTCATTCATTTTTTCTATTTTATTGTTATGCTTTTTTTCGAGGCTGACGTAGGCTCGTTGGTGTCCAGGATTTGTCGCAAAGAAAGCAAAAAACTTGGGTAGAAGTTTCCAAACTCTAAATCAATTCAATCTTTATTCATTACAGCGTTTAAAATTTCTTAAGTTGCTTCTTATCATTTACGTAACAAGGTATTTGGTACTTACCAATAAATATTCTTACAATAAAATAACATGATACTTCATATACGGGCTTTAGGTTCAATCATGCCTCCAGCAAGAGATCGGCAGAGGAAATATCAGGGCTTCGTTCGCGCTAAGAAGCTTGTCTGTGGTACTCTTTGAATAAGGGTAGCCTAGCCACAGAATGAATCGTTGGGAAACCGCTCTGATTCTAGCAAAAGACAAGATGAATATTCGGTTAAGTCCAAGATACACTGAGAAGAAGTGGCAAGGTAGGGAACCAAAGACGGTTTTTCGAAACTACTATCTGGTATACTTCATACCCAGCAGTGTGTTTTTACTTGCTAATCAATTTATTCGGTTCCCAAATTGAATTTAATGTACACTTGATTGGTACATAACGTCAGGCAAAGATGATATTCCACATCTCCATATTAATATTTCAGTCGAAAGTCAGTGTGAACTGAAAGAAGTAAACAAACTAACAAAAACGTCATACATGGTCTTCTTAGCCAACATCTGGTTGCCAGTATTCCTTATATGGATGCAGGTAATTAAATGGTCTCGGGGTTCGGTGTGATGTATGATGCCAACAACAACCCAGGGTTCGGTGGCACAGTATAAATATATACCTAGCAACCCAGGGTTCGGTAGTTTGATACGGTGCGGTGGTTGATTTCAAATGAAAGATAGCTTCGGTTCGGGTAATTTAAATCAGGTTTCGGATGGTGTATAAATAGCTATTTTAACTAAATGATGTGGCATGATGCGGCAGGCGGTTGGGGGTTTTAATGGCGGTAGGAGAAAAGAGCTCTCAACAGCTTAATTTCCTGGGAGCCGTTAGATGACAGGATCATGAAAGCCGGACTAGAGTACGTCGCGTCACCATCATACAGTGTTATGCCCCAACGGAGCTCTCCTCTCTCGAGGAGAAAGATGCCTTTTATAACCGGCTGAGTGCTGCTTATGATAGTAGACCACGTGGAGACATCATAATGGTAATGGGAGACTTGAATGCCAAGGACAATGATGGGCTCAGGCATGTTATGGGAAAGCATGGTGTTTGAAACCGGAATGACAATTGCGAACGTTTTGTCGATTTTTGTAACGCCAACCGCCTTGTTATAGGAGGAACCATGTTTGGGCACAAGACGTGCCACAAAATCAGTTGGGTGTCGACGGACAGACAAGCAAATTAATCACTTCGCGATCAGTCGGCGATTTAGAAGCAGTTTCCAGGACGTCCGAAACAGAAGAGGTGCAGACATAGGAATTGCTCGGGACCACCATCTGATGGTTGCTACCGTAAGATTACGAACAGCTGCAGTTCGGAAATCCCAAGAAAACACCCGAATGCCCAAGTTCAACACCGGTAGACTCAAGGATCCCGCAGTCCACCAACAACTAGGGCACCATCTTTCACAAGGATTGAGAGCAATCAATATCACGGAATTAACCTCCATCGAAAACCATTGGTGTGCTGTGAAAAATGTTTTCAAATCAGGTGCTGAAAGCATAGTCGGTAGGTCCCAAAGAAGAAATAGTGCCTGGCTTTCCGAAGAAACTTGGGCTAGGATCGAAGAAAGAAAACAGCTCAAAGCTCGCATTGCAGCAGGCAGAAACGAGCTAGAGTATGCGTACCGCATGAAGATGAGAGAAGTTCACCGTAGCGTGCGACGTTGACAAGCGTAACTATATCAACGCATTGGCAACAGAAGCAAAAGAGGCCGCAAGTAGGTGCGACAGTAGGACCGTCTACAGAATTACCAAAAAGCTAACAGGTTTCCAAAGCTCTAAACAACAGCTGGTAAAGGACATAGACAGATCACTGCTAGTTTCGGATGAGGACCAGCTGAAAAGGTGGAAGGAAAACTTTTCTGCGGTTTTAAATCGCGTTTTCACCAGCGAAGTCAACCTAACACCCAATTATCCGTCAATAGTAACAAATTCCCGAATACGCACTGTATCCCCCAGTAGAGAAGAAATCTTAACCGCAATCAGAGCACTGAAGAACAACAAAGCGGTTGGTCTTGATGGTATATCCGCAGAGCTCTTACGAGGAGCGCCAACAACATCGTCTGAGCTTCTGCACCCACTCATAGAAAGAGCTTGGGAAACAGAAAGTTTTCCTGAGGAGTGGAAAAAGGGGATGATTGTCAAGCTTCCAAAGAAAGTAGACCTAACGCAGTGCGAAAACTAGAGAGGAATCTGCGTACTGCCTGCTGTAACAAAGGTTACAGCAAGAATCGTCCTAGAGCGAATATAAGACCAACTAGAAGACACGCTTGACGCCGAACAAGTATGTTTCCGCACTGGATCTTCCTATGTGGATCATATCAACACCTTGCGGATCATCATCGAACAGTGCATTGAATATCGATCACCACTTCACTTGCTGTTAATCCATTTCGAAAAGGCGTTTGACAGTGTCAATAGAGAATTTATTTGGCTTGCCTGGCACAGGAGGGGCATCCCGGATAAATTGATCGCTATTATCAAGGCTACATATGAAGGATCCAAATGTCACGTTCTGCATAAAGGAAGGTTGTCAGAGGAGTTTGAAATCCAAAGTGGCGTTAGGCAAGGTTGTATACTGTCACCAATACTGTTCCTGTTGGTAATAAGTGATGTGCTGCATGCAGCTTTGTCGACTTTAAATGGAGGAATTCAGTGGACTACATCTGGACTACGCGG
The DNA here is from genome assembly GCA_911387755.1 of Chrysotoxum bicinctum. NCBI lineage: Eukaryota > Metazoa > Arthropoda > Insecta > Diptera > Syrphidae > Chrysotoxum > Chrysotoxum bicinctum. Next base: position 12,859,670 of record OU426990.1, read on the forward strand.
ATGATGTGTGCTTACTCTCTCATAGGATCATGGATCTCCATCAAATGACAACAAGGGTGGAGAGAGAAGCCGAAACCGTCGGGCTTAAGATTAATACGGCAAAAACTAAAAAGATCAGCCTTGGAACTTCCTCATCTACTCAAATAGATATTTTTGGACAACCAGTAGAGAGGGTTTTCAATACATTGGGAGTATTGTCTCTACTGATGGTAGAACCGAACTAGATATAACCAGCCGAATCGGGAAACCAAAGGCTACGTTCGAAATGCTGTCCAAAATATGGAGAAACAACTCTATAAGCCCAAGGACCAAGTTACGACTGTTCCGCTCCAATGTAGAATCCGTGCTTCCTTATGGATGCAGCACTTGAAAAGTAATACCCACTGTCACAAGAAAACTGCAAACGTTCGTGAATAGATGTCTGCGAAACATCTTGCGGATTTTCTGGCCTAACCGTATCTCCAATGATGAACTTCATGCGAGGACAAATCAGAAACCCATCGACTCTATAATACGAAAACATAAGTGGCAGTTGATTGGACATACGCTTCGAAAAGGCCACGAGTGCATTGCGAGTCAAGCGATGCAATGGAACCCTCTCACGCAGCGAGGCAGAGGAGTGGGCCGACCCAGAAGTACTTGGCGAAGAACGGTCGAAAAGGAATCAGCACAACTGGAGAAGAGTTCGAGAGAGCTGAGGTACATCTCCAGAAACCGTACACGATGGCGCGTAGGAGTAGTGGAGGCGGGGAACCACACGGACGTAACAGGTCCAATTACCTAAGTAAGTAAGTAGGAGAAAAAGTGTAACACTTCGTTACAGTAATAAGTTATCAATAATTTAGTATATAACTTGGGCCCATTTTTTTTCTTAACTGCATTATTTTTTAAATCTCAAATAATCCCTAACTGACATTTACCAGTGTCGCAGCTTACACACTTAGACCAGAGTTGGTTCATTGTGATATCACATGAATATAAATATTCCCTCCCTACTCGTTGAACCATTAAGTTTCTTATGAAGCAGGAGGGACTATATTGATAAGATAAATGGGTTTCTCAAACAATAACTCTCCAAGATAGAGCCTACGTCTATGGGATAGAGCAGGGCGTTTGTACATAGAAGATGAGGAATTGATGCTACCTCTTCCTCTGAGCTAATATGTAATCTGCGTAAGGATATAAAACACTTCAAACGGTTTGAGGAATTTTACTAGACTTTTCTTAATTTCTAAAGCTCTATGTTTTTTGATAGTGAAATAAAGTCTTCGAAAACGAAAATTATGATGCTGAGCCAAAATGTATATGTTGAATAAGTCATAAAAAAGTTTAGTACTTAGTCATAGTGAAACAAATCCTTGTTTAGATAAAAAGTTAAATAATTAATATAAAAAACTTCGTCTAACTAAAAAGGTCTTAATTTTTTTCCTAAAGCAAGATATCTGCTATACCACTGTTATGAGAGTCGTTGAGTTTCTTAACAAAACCCAAATTACCACTGTGCACTTGGTTATCAGTATCTCAACCTTTTTTCTGCCCTCTTCCATAATCTAGTTGGTATTCCTTGGTGCAAATTGCCTCGAATAGATACTGTACAGATATGAAGTTCCCAAATCGTCGTATATCATTGGTCCTTAGTCACACATGAAGAGCCAGTATAAGTATACGGAAATCGGTATGATTGGTATCAACTGCTGTGTCTTCTTCGACACGTTGATGATGATGATGGTAATTGAAATTCCGGTACCACCACAGTTATCATCATTCACATTACCACCATCCTACATAAAGATAATGCTAACGGAACTCAGACCGGATGATTACACACGACTTGTCCTCTTCTTAGAAGAATAGATTATACTCCTAGGAAATTGTTTCTCCTCACACGAAAATAGTCGTACATTACCTATATTCCATCTCTACTCTCAGTGGGATTGGTAATCCTTGAAAGGATTTCCCGGTATCAATGATTACAGATCAGGAATAATTCATATGTGATATTTTGCTATGGTAATTGTTACGTTCACTGTTTCAATCAAAGGCTTTTCAAGACTTCATGTTCATAGAAATATAGGGGGCTAATTCATGGCTTATAATTTTGTTTGCAGATACTTTTCTTCATTTCTTTTGATAAATCAATATAAGATTGTGAACGTTGAATGGAATAGAAATGGGACTTATCCATGAAGACATCCCAAACGGTACCTAATTAATTTTAATGTAGTTTTTGTGTTGACTAGTATCTTTCTATGATACGCCAAAGTAAAAAGTAAATTTTATATAAAAATAGAAGCAGACATAAGATTCATTTTATTATTTCAACCCCTGATTTTTTTTTTTTGGGAAATGTGCGCAATTTAAAAGCGACATTAAATTCATGTTTTTGAATTAAGAAAAAAACATTCTGCTTCATTAAATCTCCTAGGGCTCAGAAATTCTATGGAAATACCACTGAGGTTTTGTACTCCGTAACATGCAAGAGATCATTTGCAGTACCTATAGGGCTTTTTTTTATACACAGTACACAATTCCCCACAAATTACTCACTTTGCTTGGGATGTATTCGTAAATTCGTATTCTGTGAAAGTGTTTTTTTATTTAAAGGCCGACAGCCTTAAATTGAAATAAAATACAGAAAAATGTTTTTCAATACACATGAAATTGGTTTTATTTGAAGAAAATTTCATGGAGGTAAAATTTTAATATAATTTCGGACATTTGGCCGCAAGAGCTGGTGTGGACTGGACATGGCATTATCTAGAGGTCTTACTATCACACACTCCCTAAATCAGGTTGTACTCGTATTTCGGCCTCATTCTTTTGGTTTAACTGGTGTAGATATGTTCTTTTACATATCCCCAAGGAAAATACATAATTTAATGTTAAGTTAAGTTTTCCAAGGAGTTTATGATTTTTTTTTTAATTTCTGGAAACATATCTTGTAAGAATATTTTATACTTGGGAAGGCTTGTTTAAACGAAGGAACAAAAGGTGGTGCTAAGTGTCACATATGGTAGCCAGTTCCACAATGGACACAGTTTGCACGAAGGACTTCGAAACATATTTCGACCCTGTTAAACTAAGTCTTTGTGGGTTTTCTTAGGTTACAGGTCTATGTCAATAAACCATAAGCCACCACTGCCCTGAAAGCAAGCATAATCAATGTCCTTGGCCAAATTCAAATTATATTTCATGCTCAAGGGCATGCATGAGTCTTTTAAATAAACACAAAATTTTAACCGTATTTCACAAACTGGTTCCTTTCTATAAATTTAAATGTAGGAAAGCTTTAATGGAAGAGCCTTTAAAAGGAAACCTCGATCTTAATGGGACCATCTGGACGCGATATAAATATAATATAGGTACATTCAATATGACAGGTTATTCATTCCCTAATAAATCAAACTCTAGTGTTTGAATAATATTGTGTATTCAAATTTTGAAAAAAAAAAAATGCACGACTGGATCGCATTAACTTGCTTTTATGTAAAAGTACTTTGGAATTTATTATGTATAAATAAATATAAAACATAAATTTAATGAGATACAAATGTGAAAATGCATAAAATTGCCGTCTGATTTGCAGAAAAGTATGTATTTATTAAAAAAAAGTTTAAAAATAGTTTTAATATTAAATTAATTTTTTATATAAGAAATTTTCTTTAAAATTTTTCAAGAGCAAAATTTGTGATGCCAATTTTTAGTATTTAGTAGTATAGATTTCAGGAAATAATTTCAAAAAATAATTTGTACACGTTTTGAAGATATTGATTTTACAAAAAAAAAAAAATGGAATTTTTTTTCAAACCAAACAAATATTTTTTCGAATATTTTTATATACAATATTACTTAAAACTTAAGAGTGCTCCTGCTTAAAAATGTTGGTTAATATCATTAGAGCTGTTGATGAGAAATTCAAAAATCAAAACAACGGATCTATTATGACAAGTACCGTTAATAACATTTTTTCCTAATTTTGTTTTGACCAAAATGTGGTCCATGTCCATAATAGAAGACAAATTTTTTTTATCAAAATCGATACAGCCGTTTTTGAGATAAATATAATTTTGCATTACGGGTGTATGGGGGGTACATTTAGCTTTGGAGCAAAAAAAAAATTCAGTTTTCCCTCTAGGGTATGAAAAAAAAATACCTCCAGTTGCTTATACTATACATCGAGGTACACTGAAAATAAAATCTAGGTATATATGATAAAAATCTAGGTTGATTTGACAAAAATTTTGTCAATATACGTCCAACAAAAAGTTTTGTCAAATTGACAAAAATTATAGAATTTTGTTGAGGTAACAAAAAATATTTTGTTGTATCCACAAAATTATTTTGTTATGCTAACAAATAAATTTGTTGAAATAACAAAAATATTTTGTCAATATGACAAAATTTCGTAGAATTTACAAAATTAATTTGTCATATTAACAATTCTTTTGTTGTATTAACAATTTTTTTGTTAGTGTTATTGTTTTTTTATTATTATCGGATTAACAAAATTTTTTTGTTAAATTAACAAAATTGTTTTGTTAAATTAACAAAATTGTTTTGTTAAATTAACAAAATTGTTTTGTTAAATTAACAAAATTGTTTTGTTACATTAACAAAATATTTTGTTAAATTAACAAAAATTTCTTGTTATATTTTGTTAAATTAACAAAATATTTTGTCAATTCAACAAAATATTTTGTCAATTTTACAAATTTCTTTTGTTGAATCCACAAAAAAACGAAATTAATTTTGTCAAAATAGTTTTTTTTTGGGATTTAAGTCCACAAAAATTGGCGTTTCCTCCCTACGATCTCACATGCAACCATCTGTGAGGGCGTATGGACAATACGCAATTTTTGTTAAGTTCAGTTAATCTTACATCGATTTTTTAACAAAAACCAAGTGTGAACTATACCATACACAAAAGAAAAACCCTGTACAAACTTTTTAAAAGCTTTTTAAGAAAAAATTTTGGTACGCCAATTTAAAGTTTTTATTATTGTTCGAATAAAAATTAAATTTACGAAAAGAAATATTGACCCGTTTCGGAGATATCGAATTTTCAAAAAAAGAAAAAAAATTTTTTTTTTTCAAAAATTCAAAAAACATTTATTTTAAAGTTTTGAAATGCAATGTGTTTTAGACTTTTTAGAAGCTTTTCTATAAAAATTTTCATTAAGATCCGTCATGTGGATAATGAGAAATTCAAAATTCGAAAAAATGGTTCCATGGTAGTACAAGCTGTAATATCTTAATTTCAAAATTTTTTTTACTAAACTAAAGTTCGTAAAAATTAATTGAAAGAAAAAAATTGTATCAAAATTCTAGGTGCTGTTTTCGAGAATTTGTATGGTAGGTACCTTTATTTTTATGTAAAACAAAATTTCTTTTCTCACATCTTGTAGACTGTATTGAGAAACTTTTATTTATGAAGTTTAAAAAAATCTAGCATGGGGTTTTCGAAATATTGAGTTTAAAAAAAAAAAATTGAAGTTTTTTTTAAAAATCCAAATATTTTTTTTTCGAAATTTCAGTACACAATTCTATTTATGTTTTTGAGGAGCTTTAGCAAAAAAAATGATCAAAATCGGTTGCACCGTTTTTGAGAAAATCAAAAACCAAAAAAATGGTTCCATGGGGGGTACCTTCAATAACCATTTTTCGGAAATTTTTTTTTCAACCGATGCCTAGCTTTAATTAAATGAAATTTTTTAGCATTTTTATTTTTAAAATCTGTCGAACAGTTTTTGAGAAAAAAAAATGCTTATAAAATTTCGAAAAAATTCGTATGGTAGGTACCGTTATTTTTGATCTTAAAAAAAAAAGAAAAAAACGTGTGGGGGGAAAAAATTAAAAATGATATCCACCAAGTTTAAAGAAAATCGGCCGAGCCGTTTAGCCTGTAGTCGAACAGACAGTTAGACAGACAGAAAGACAGTTAGAATTGCGAGACCCACTTTTTTAGTCTTCGCTATCATCGTAATGTCAACTTTGATCGAAATCTCGAGTTCGATTTTTTTACGAATGCATAAAAAATGCTAAAAAATTAAAAAAAAAAGGTTTTCAAAAATCATATTTTTCTCGAAAACAACGCCTAGAATTTTGATAATTTTTTTTTTCTTTCAATTAATTTTTACCATCTTTAATTTAATAAAAAAAAATTTGAAATTAAGATATTACATCTTGTACCTACAATAGAACCATTTTTTCGAATTTTGAATTTCTCATTATCCACATATCGGATTAAAATGAAATTTTTTGTAGAGATGCTTCTAAAAAGTCTTAAAACTATTGCATTTCAAAACTTTAAAAAAATATTTTTTGAATTTTTGAAAAAAAAAAAAATATTTTTTTTTGTAAAATTCGATATTTCAAAAACGTCTCAATATTTTTTTTGGAAATTTAATTTTCATTCGTACAGTAGTAAAAACTTAAAGTTGGCATACTAAATTTGTTTCTAAAAAATCTATTAAAAATTGTGTATAAAGCTTTTTTTTTAAAAACCACTACAAGAACTTATAATTTTTGTTCTTGCATAAATTCATATTTGCATAGCATTCTGTTCTTGTCTCCTACTACTAAAAGAATTTAAAAAATTAATTTTATCCTTATGAACAGCTTTCTCTAATAACATTCATTTTTAAAACTCCTAGTCTATTACATAGGAGCAAGTTCGTGCGACCCAGTCGTGCATTTTATTTTAAATTGCAAGTCTCCTAAGAACAAGCTCGTGTGTTTTAATTTTTGTTATTAAAAGTTTTTGTTGTGCTAGTATTTGTGTTTAAATTTTCAAAACCATTTTTTTCTTTGGATTTTTAAAATAAATCAGTTTTTTTTAAAGAAAGTTCTTTAAATATTTTGTTTTTCATTAAAACCGATTGCCCAACAAAATTCAGAGCTAATTTGTGTTTACATAAATCATCCCTATCTCCCATTCGACCCAGATCATTATCTAAATTGTGAAGAAATTTATCACTCATTCTTTTTTTGTAATTCACTGGAGCATTAATGTTAACTAACTTAGCCAGTCATTATAATTTTAAACCCTTGCTAAAAGCAATTTTCCCTTTGACTGAGCCAAATCGAGTAATAAATCACATGAAACAAAAGGACGAATTCCAATGATAATAATTTCTTTTTCAACACCATCGAAATGCAGATAAGATTTCTTTTGTCGAAATAAATAGGCTGCCATTGGGTTCCTAAAAGAAGATACATTGAAATCTCAAGAGATTGGTGGAGTAAACCCAAATCCGTCTGACATATTGGGTTAGCAATATTAATAGTCGTGAATAATTTTCAAATAAAACTTCCTTGCCGAAAAGCGGGTTTCCCCTTATTTCTGTGGCGCCTGCCGCGATGAATAACGACCCAATTTGCATACTAATTAGATAATGATATTCTCCTGTAAAATCACTGATGAAATAAAAGATACTCCACTGCTTTAATTATATTGCCGCGATGTGAAGAAGATTTATTTAGCAGCAGCTGCTATGGGCGGAAATCATACAAAATATCAAGCCCTTATAATAACCCTCCGTGACGAAAATTTAAATAGTCGCACGCTTGTTCTGTTCTGCGATTGAGTTATGTAATTTCTAACCTCTTCCGCAAGTACACGAGTATCGTTTGACTTCAATAACTTTTATTCAAAATAGGTTCAGATAAGGGCAACTTATGGAGTTCATCAAAACTTCCTTTAATCGGTTTAACGAGTATACTCGTAATGGCAATTCTACGAAAGGACACCCGAAATAGGATTTACCACGTAGGTCTATTTAAATATAATATACGGTCTGGAGCCTTAGGCTCAACGAAGACACAAACGAGAACTAACTTTGAGCTTTGTATACAATTACCATCAACGAAAAAATTGAGTTCATGTCGTGCCCTTCAGCAAGCACGTATGACCCAGTCGTGTACCTTATAATCTCTGGCTGGGCAAATAAAAGTTTTCCATTCAAAAGTCTTCTTTCAGGAGTCTAGATTCCATCCATGACATACAATATTGTGGGAATTTAAATTTATGAAGAGCGATAACAAAAATATGGAAGCCTCCGCCTCGGCACAGCTGGGAACAGGATAATAAGCCGCATGTTTCGTGATGGGGTATGAGTAACTTTTTATCATCCTTATCTTCTGCTCGCTCGCTCGGATATCGATCGATTTAACTTTGAATAAGTTCGAGGTCGTAAATTATTTATTGAAATTTCAAAGGCTATCAGAGATAGATCCACTTCATTCGTTTTGAAGCTTAAAGCCTTTTATACGCTTCTCGTTTTGTTAGATAGGTTCACGTATACGCAAAAATATCATTCGAAATGCAGAAAACTCTATATCCCACAAGGATTGCAGGGGACGATAATGACATTAAAAGGATAAAATGTTTGTGGTTGGAATTTGTAATAAAATTTTGGCAATTTCTGCATGGGTCCTTGCAATGGAAATGTATCTAGCCAATGTCATCTAATGCATTTATGTTGTTGGTTATGGTAAATTTTGAAAATCTCTAAATGAAAATTTCTTCGTTTAAAAACCAATTATTTTGGAAATACACATGTGCCAAGTAATAAGTCTTTGTGGGTTGTAGGTATTTTGATATAAATATTTTATATTTGCAAGAGCGAGGAGAAATTCATTTCAAATGAGAAATACCTTTCTGCAAACATAAACAATGATAAAATAATCTTCCCAGAGATTCAGTAAAATAATTCTTCTATAATACTTTACGCAATATGAAATTCAAGCAGAATTTTAGTAACTATGCGTAGAAAGAATAAATAATAATTGCACTAGAAATTGAAAAATATATACATTATTCATTTGAGAGAGCTTTCAATTAAAAATGTTTTCAAAAATCTCAAGTTTTCTATTACATACATATGTGCTTGAATACTTAAGTCAAATCGAAGTAAGCCCTCAGTATGTGTAAATTAAAACCCTTATAACGAAGAGAGCGACAATGTTCTGTGTTGCAGCATAAGAACGATTTATATAGATGGCCTAAAATGGCCAACCAAGGTAAAATGGCCCCCTTGATAGAAATTGTAGAATCGAACAGAATTAGAAGGTTTTGGTAACACAATTCTTTAGTTTATCTGGCATCACTGACATAAACGAAATATTAGCAGCTTCAAGCTATTGTTTGAAATTTTACAGGTCAAACTGTCTCTAGCCATCTACAAAAGTAGAACCAATAAAATGTTGGAAAAAGTTTGTTGACAAAAAATATAAAAAACATTCAATTATGGAGAAAACAGTAAATGCATGTACATATGTAAGTATTAAGTATTTCTTATTCATGCTTATTTTGACATTCTCATGAATAGTCTATTCGTTAGAATGATTCTATTCCTTCGAATGAACTTTCTTAATTTTGAGATTCGAACGAATAACATTCATTTGCGAAAGATAGCATAAAATGAACTTCAAAAGAGATTCATTTTCATTATCAGCTGTTTGAAATTTACTATCAGCCTTACTGTGAGTTTCGCCCGGAAAACATTTCCCCCGAAAAATTTTTGTTCCCCCGAAATTTTAAAAGCTATTATGAGTTTCGCCCGAATAAAACTTTCACTTCGAATCAGGAGTGACAGTTCGAAAAATAGGCACGTTCAGGAAAATGAGGTCCGCAATAAATTCTCACTCCACTGTGATGGAAACGGAGAATGAAATGCAACCTCCAAATTCTCTGTTAACTAAAATAGTAATATAATTGATTTTTGGGCATCAGTTATTTGTCGAATTTACTTGCAATAGAGATAAAATTGTGGCTACACTATTAGTGCCACTCATAGTGGCTCCCAATTTTTAATTGGATTATCTGAAACGAATAATTTGCACACCTATTAGTAAACAGCGGACTTATCGCGTTCGACAAATGAACAGACTTTCTTGTGAGATATAAAATTAAATTGTTATTTTATAATAAAGAAAATATAATTATCATAAATATAGCATAGCATAGCCCTGGATATCTTGTGTGGGGAAGAACAAATGTTTGAGTTTGAGGAGCGAGCACTTCGAAGGAATTTGACGGATTACTCATTCTGAACTAAGAAAAAGCAACACAACAAAACAACACAATACAATATTCTCTCTTTTCAGTTTTATCTAAATAACTTAATTTAGTTTAATATTTTCGTTGTCTTATAAACAATGTATTAATTTAATCAATAATGGACCTCTCGCCTTCAAAATCTATTGATAAAATTCAACAAATTAATCCAAACAACAGTCGACCAGCTGGATATCGAACTTTTACCTGTTATAATACAACATTATTCGTTGTGTGGAAAAGGATCTCAAGAGTCAACTCCAACTGAAACAGCAGTTGATTAGAAAATATGAGAATATATAATTTTAGAAAATGGTTCTCCAAATCCTCTTTCGATATTTGGCCAACAATGAGCAGCTCATTCAGAAAATGTCCGAAAGCTATCCAATGAGAAGGGCTGCCCAGCTGGTTGTTGCAATGATGTACATACAAGACGAAGAGCATAGCCGATCGGCGTGGTTTGACTAATATGACCCCGGAGAAATTTAAGGAATTTGTTAGGGCTTTCAATAACAATCTGAAGCAAGAGATCGAAGACGTAAAGGAAGAGCTTAAAAGGAAAAAGTGATATGTTAGGAAGCCCAGAATAGCGAAACCCCCATGCTTGATTTTTTTTAAACTTGACAAATAAAAGTTAAGTAATAAAATCTACAAGATGTGAGAATAAAATTTAATTTAACCTAAAAACAACGGTACCCACCATACAAAAGTTAAACAACGGTTTTCGAAAATAGTATTTTTCTCGAAAATGGAACCTAGAATTTCGATAAAAAGTTTTCCTTTCGATTAATTTTTCAATCTACATATAATTTTATTAAAAAAATGTAAATTAAGATATTAGATACTGACTGTACTTACCATAGAAACATTTTTTTCGAATTTTGAATTTCTTATTTTCGGCTAAACGGATTTTAATGAAATTTTTGTATAGGGAAACTTCTAAAAAGTTTAAAAAAAATTGCATTTCAAGACTTTAAAAAATATATGTTTTTTGAAATTTTTGAAAGACAGAATCAATTTTTTTTTTTGGAAAATTCGATATTTTTCTACCATAAGGTAGGATATTATAAACAAAAAATAAATGATCTTAGAAAACGATTTTTTGACGTTCGTACTGTGGTAACCATTAAGTTGGATAAAAGAAGATTTTTTTTTGTTAAACCTTTAATATATGATGTCATACTTTCAAACACTTTTTTTTTTCAAAATATTGAGTTGTCGAAAAAAATTTGCATTTTTTTTAAATCCATCCTATTTTTTTTTTACTTACGATATATAAGTACTACGAGTATAAGGTAAGTTCTGCATTTGGAAAAAAAATCGAACTCGAGGTTTTGATCAAAGTTGACATTATACGATGACATCGAAGACGAAAAAAGTGGGTCTGGCAACTCCGTCTGTCTATCTGTACACTGAAAATAAATTCCTAGGTAATATTGACAAAAACGTTTTGTTGACCTTTAACAAAACAATTTTATCGTTTTGATAAAATTTTTGTCAATACGAAAGAATGATTTTGTTGATTTCACAAAATTTTTATAATCCAGCCTGATTTTTTGTCAGTTTAACAAAATATGCACTACAAATAATATTGTCAGTTTAACAAACCAAGTTTTGTTAATATAACAAAATAAAACAGAGATTTTTTTCACATTGACAAACTTTTTTGTGATGTTAACAAAATGTTTGTTTTATCTACAAAAAATCTGTTTTGTAAATGTTTGTCAATATCACAAAGTTTTTGTTAATTTGTTTTTGTCAATTTAACAAAAAACGAAAACATTTTTGTTAAAATGACAAATATTTTGTTTTGGGGTTGAATTATTTTGTAATATTGATAAAATAATATTATCAGATAGATAAAACTATTTTGTAAGGAAACCAAAAAATTTCTTTTGTGTATGGTATAGTTCACACTTGGTTTTTGTTAAAAAATCGATGTAAGATTAACTGAACTTAACAAAAATTGCGTATTGTCCATACGCCCTCACAGATGGTTGCATGTGAGATCGTAGGGAGGAAACGCCAATTTTTGTGGACTTAAATCCCAAAAAAAAACTATTTTGACAAAATTAATTTCGTTTTTTTGTGGATTCAACAAAAGAAATTTGTAAAATTGACAAAATATTTTGTTGAATTGACAAAATATTTTGTTAATTTAACAAAATATAACAAGAAATTTTTGTTAATTTAACAAAAAATATTTTGTTGTATCCACAAAATTATTTTGTTATGCTAACAAATAAATTTGTTGAAATAACAAAAATATTTTGTCAATATGACAAAATTTCGTAGAATTTACAAAATTAATTTGTCATATTAACAATTCTTTTGTTGTATTAACAATTTTTTTGTTAGTGTTATTGTTTTTTTATTATTATCGGATTAACAAAATTTTTTTGTTAAATTAACAAAATTGTTTTGTTAAATTAACAAAATTGTTTTGTTAAATTAACAAAATTGTTTTGTTAAATTAACAAAATTGTTTTGTTACATTAACAAAATATTTTGTTAAATTAACAAAAATTTCTTGTTATATTTTGTTAAATTAACAAAATATTTTGTCAATTCAACAAAATATTTTGTCAATTTTACAAATTTCTTTTGTTGAATCCACAAAAAAACGAAATTAATTTTGTCAAAATAGTTTTTTTTTGGGATTTAAGTCCACAAAAATTGGCGTTTCCTCCCTACGATCTCACATGCAACCATCTGTGAGGGCGTATGGACAATACGCAATTTTTGTTAAGTTCAGTTAATCTTACATCGATTTTTTAACAAAAACCAAGTGTGAACTATACCATACACAAAAGAAATTTTTTGGTTTCCTTACAAAATAGTTTTATCTATCTGATAATATTATTTTATCAATATTACAAAATAATTCAACCCCAAAACAAAATATTTGTCATTTTAACAAAAATGTTTTCGTTTTTTGTTAAATTGACAAAAACAAATTAACAAAAACTTTGTGATATTGACAAACATTTACAAAACAGATTTTTTGTAGATAAAACAAACATTTTGTTAACATCACAAAAAAGTTTGTCAATGTGAAAAAAATCTCTGTTTTATTTTGTTATATTAACAAAACTTGGTTTGTTAAACTGACAATATTATTTGTAGTGCATATTTTGTTAAACTGACAAAAAATCAGGCTGGATTATAAAAATTTTGTGAAATCAACAAAATCATTCTTTCGTATTGACAAAAATTTTATCAAAACGATAAAATTGTTTTGTTAAAGGTCAACAAAACGTTTTTGTCAATATTACCTAGGAATTTATTTTCAGTGTACAGATAGACAGACGGAGTTGCCAGACCCACTTTTTTCGTCTTCGATGTCATCGTATAATGTCAACTTTGATCAAAACCTCGAGTTCGATTTTTTTTCCAAATGCAGAACTTACCTTATACTCGTAGTACTTATATATCGTAAGTAAAAAAAAAATAGGATGGATTTAAAAAAAATGCAAATTTTTTTCGACAACTCAATATTTTGAAAAAAAAAAGTGTTTGAAAGTATGACATCATATATTAAAGGTTTAACAAAAAAAAATCTTCTTTTATCCAACTTAATGGTTACCACAGTACGAACGTCAAAAAATCGTTTTCTAAGATCATTTATTTTTTGTTTATAATATCCTACCTTATGGTAGAAAAATATCGAATTTTCCAAAAAAAAAAATTGATTCTGTCTTTCAAAAATTTCAAAAAACATATATTTTTTAAAGTCTTGAAATGCAATTTTTTTTAAACTTTTTAGAAGTTTCCCTATACAAAAATTTCATTAAAATCCGTTTAGCCGAAAATAAGAAATTCAAAATTCGAAAAAAATGTTTCTATGGTAAGTACAGTCAGTATCTAATATCTTAATTTACATTTTTTTAATAAAATTATATGTAGATTGAAAAATTAATCGAAAGGAAAACTTTTTATCGAAATTCTAGGTTCCATTTTCGAGAAAAATACTATTTTCGAAAACCGTTGTTTAACTTTTGTATGGTGGGTACCGTTGTTTTTAGGTTAAATTAAATTTTATTCTCACATCTTGTAGATTTTATTACTTAACTTTTATTTGTCAAGTTTAAAAAAAATCAAGCATGGGGGTTTCGCTATTCTGGGCTTCCTAACATATCACTTTTTCCTTTTAAGCTCTTCCTTTACGTCTTCGATCTCTTGCTTCAGATTGTTATTGAAAGCCCTAACAAATTCCTTAAATTTCTCCGGGGTCATATTAGTCAAACCACGCCGATCGGCTATGCTCTTCGTCTTGTATGTACATCATTGCAATAACCAGCTGGGCAGCCCTTCTCATTGGATAGCTTTCGGACATTTTCTGAATGAGCTGCTCATTGTTGGCCAAATATCGAAAGAGGATTTGGAGAACCATTTTCTAAAATTATATATTCTCATATTTTCTAATCAACTGCTGTTTCAGTTGGAGTTGACTCTTGAGATCCTTTTCCACACAACGAATAATGTTGTATTATAACAGGTAAAAGTTCGATATCCAGCTGGTCGACTGTTGTTTGGATTAATTTGTTGAATTTTATCAATAGATTTTGAAGGCGAGAGGTCCATTATTGATTAAATTAATACATTGTTTATAAGACAACGAAAATATTAAACTAAATTAAGTTATTTAGATAAAACTGAAAAGAGAGAATATTGTATTGTGTTGTTTTGTTGTGTTGCTTTTTCTTAGTTCAGAATGAGTAATCCGTCAAATTCCTTCGAAGTGCTCGCTCCTCAAACTCAAACATTTGTTCTTCCCCACACAAGATATCCAGGGCTATGCTATGCTATATTTATGATAATTATATTTTCTTTATTATAAAATAACAATTTAATTTTATATCTCACAAGAAAGTCTGTTCATTTGTCGAACGCGATAAGTCCGCTGTTTACTAATAGGTGTGCAAATTATTCGTTTCAGATAATCCAATTAAAAATTGGGAGCCACTATGAGTGGCACTAATAGTGTAGCCACAATTTTATCTCTATTGCAAGTAAATTCGACAAATAACTGATGCCCAAAAATCAATTATATTACTATTTTAGTTAACAGAGAATTTGGAGGTTGCATTTCATTCTCCGTTTCCATCACAGTGGAGTGAGAATTTATTGCGGACCTCATTTTCCTGAACGTGCCTATTTTTCGAACTGTCACTCCTGATTCGAAGTGAAAGTTTTATTCGGGCGAAACTCATAATAGCTTTTAAAATTTCGGGGGAACAAAAATTTTTCGGGGGAAATGTTTTCCGGGCGAAACTCACAGTAAGGCTGATAGTAAATTTCAAACAGCTGATAATGAAAATGAATCTCTTTTGAAGTTCATTTTATGCTATCTTTCGCAAATGAATGTTATTCGTTCGAATCTCAAAATTAAGAAAGTTCATTCGAAGGAATAGAATCATTCTAACGAATAGACTATTCATGAGAATGTCAAAATAAGCATGAATAAGAAATACTTAATACTTACATATGTACATGCATTTACTGTTTTCTCCATAATTGAATGTTTTTTATATTTTTTGTCAACAAACTTTTTCCAACATTTTATTGGTTCTACTTTTGTAGATGGCTAGAGACAGTTTGACCTGTAAAATTTCAAACAATAGCTTGAAGCTGCTAATATTTCGTTTATGTCAGTGATGCCAGATAAACTAAAGAATTGTGTTACCAAAACCTTCTAATTCTGTTCGATTCTACAATTTCTATCAAGGGGGCCATTTTACCTTGGTTGGCCATTTTAGGCCATCTATATAAATCGTTCTTATGCTGCAACACAGAACATTGTCGCTCTCTTCGTTATAAGGGTTTTAATTTACACATACTGAGGGCTTACTTCGATTTGACTTAAGTATTCAAGCACATATGTATGTAATAGAAAACTTGAGATTTTTGAAAACATTTTTAATTGAAAGCTCTCTCAAATGAATAATGTATATATTTTTCAATTTCTAGTGCAATTATTATTTATTCTTTCTACGCATAGTTACTAAAATTCTGCTTGAATTTCATATTGCGTAAAGTATTATAGAAGAATTATTTTACTGAATCTCTGGGAAGATTATTTTATCATTGTTTATGTTTGCAGAAAGGTATTTCTCATTTGAAATGAATTTCTCCTCGCTCTTGCAAATATAAAATATTTATATCAAAATACCTACAACCCACAAAGACTTATTACTTGGCACATGTGTATTTCCAAAATAATTGGTTTTTAAACGAAGAAATTTTCATTTAGAGATTTTCAAAATTTACCATAACCAACAACATAAATGCATTAGATGACATTGGCTAGATACATTTCCATTGCAAGGACCCATGCAGAAATTGCCAAAATTTTATTACAAATTCCAACCACAAACATTTTATCCTTTTAATGTCATTATCGTCCCCTGCAATCCTTGTGGGATATAGAGTTTTCTGCATTTCGAATGATATTTTTGCGTATACGTGAACCTATCTAACAAAACGAGAAGCGTATAAAAGGCTTTAAGCTTCAAAACGAATGAAGTGGATCTATCTCTGATAGCCTTTGAAATTTCAATAAATAATTTACGACCTCGAACTTATTCAAAGTTAAATCGATCGATATCCGAGCGAGCGAGCAGAAGATAAGGATGATAAAAAGTTACTCATACCCCATCACGAAACATGCGGCTTATTATCCTGTTCCCAGCTGTGCCGAGGCGGAGGCTTCCATATTTTTGTTATCGCTCTTCATAAATTTAAATTCCCACAATATTGTATGTCATGGATGGAATCTAGACTCCTGAAAGAAGACTTTTGAATGGAAAACTTTTATTTGCCCAGCCAGAGATTATAAGGTACACGACTGGGTCATACGTGCTTGCTGAAGGGCACGACATGAACTCAATTTTTTCGTTGATGGTAATTGTATACAAAGCTCAAAGTTAGTTCTCGTTTGTGTCTTCGTTGAGCCTAAGGCTCCAGACCGTATATTATATTTAAATAGACCTACGTGGTAAATCCTATTTCGGGTGTCCTTTCGTAGAATTGCCATTACGAGTATACTCGTTAAACCGATTAAAGGAAGTTTTGATGAACTCCATAAGTTGCCCTTATCTGAACCTATTTTGAATAAAAGTTATTGAAGTCAAACGATACTCGTGTACTTGCGGAAGAGGTTAGAAATTACATAACTCAATCGCAGAACAGAACAAGCGTGCGACTATTTAAATTTTCGTCACGGAGGGTTATTATAAGGGCTTGATATTTTGTATGATTTCCGCCCATAGCAGCTGCTGCTAAATAAATCTTCTTCACATCGCGGCAATATAATTAAAGCAGTGGAGTATCTTTTATTTCATCAGTGATTTTACAGGAGAATATCATTATCTAATTAGTATGCAAATTGGGTCGTTATTCATCGCGGCAGGCGCCACAGAAATAAGGGGAAACCCGCTTTTCGGCAAGGAAGTTTTATTTGAAAATTATTCACGACTATTAATATTGCTAACCCAATATGTCAGACGGATTTGGGTTTACTCCACCAATCTCTTGAGATTTCAATGTATCTTCTTTTAGGAACCCAATGGCAGCCTATTTATTTCGACAAAAGAAATCTTATCTGCATTTCGATGGTGTTGAAAAAGAAATTATTATCATTGGAATTCGTCCTTTTGTTTCATGTGATTTATTACTCGATTTGGCTCAGTCAAAGGGAAAATTGCTTTTAGCAAGGGTTTAAAATTATAATGACTGGCTAAGTTAGTTAACATTAATGCTCCAGTGAATTACAAAAAAAGAATGAGTGATAAATTTCTTCACAATTTAGATAATGATCTGGGTCGAATGGGAGATAGGGATGATTTATGTAAACACAAATTAGCTCTGAATTTTGTTGGGCAATCGGTTTTAATGAAAAACAAAATATTTAAAGAACTTTCTTTAAAAAAAACTGATTTATTTTAAAAATCCAAAGAAAAAAATGGTTTTGAAAATTTAAACACAAATACTAGCACAACAAAAACTTTTAATAACAAAAATTAAAACACACGAGCTTGTTCTTAGGAGACTTGCAATTTAAAATAAAATGCACGACTGGGTCGCACGAACTTGCTCCTATGTAATAGACTAGGAGTTTTAAAAATGAATGTTATTAGAGAAAGCTGTTCATAAGGATAAAATTAATTTTTTAAATTCTTTTAGTAGTAGGAGACAAGAACAGAATGCTATGCAAATATGAATTTATGCAAGAACAAAAATTATAAGTTCTTGTAGTGGTTTTTAAAAAAAAAGCTTTATACACAATTTTTAATAGATTTTTTAGAAACAAATTTAGTATGCCAACTTTAAGTTTTTACTACTGTACGAATGAAAATTAAATTTCCAAAAAAAATATTGAGACGTTTTTGAAATATCGAATTTTACAAAAAAAAATATTTTTTTTTTTTTCAAAAATTCAAAAAATATTTTTTTAAAGTTTTGAAATGCAATAGTTTTAAGACTTTTTAGAAGCATCTCTACAAAAAATTTCATTTTAATCCGATATGTGGATAATGAGAAATTCAAAATTCGAAAAAATGGTTCTATTGTAGGTACAAGATGTAATATCTTAATTTCAAATTTTTTTTTATTAAATTAAAGATGGTAAAAATTAATTGAAAGAAAAAAAAAATTATCAAAATTCTAGGCGTTGTTTTCGAGAAAAATATGATTTTTGAAAACCTTTTTTTTTTAATTTTTTAGCATTTTTTATGCATTCGTAAAAAAATCGAACTCGAGATTTCGATCAAAGTTGACATTACGATGATAGCGAAGACTAAAAAAGTGGGTCTCGCAATTCTAACTGTCTTTCTGTCTGTCTAACTGTCTGTTCGACTACAGGCTAAACGGCTCGGCCGATTTTCTTTAAACTTGGTGGATATCATTTTTAATTTTTTCCCCCCACACGTTTTTTTCTTTTTTTTTTTAAGATCAAAAATAACGGTACCTACCATACGAATTTTTTCGAAATTTTATAAGCATTTTTTTTTCTCAAAAACTGTTCGACAGATTTTAAAAATAAAAATGCTAAAAAATTTCATTTAATTAAAGCTAGGCATCGGTTGAAAAAAAAATTTCCGAAAAATGGTTATTGAAGGTACCCCCCATGGAACCATTTTTTTGGTTTTTGATTTTCTCAAAAACGGTGCAACCGATTTTGATCATTTTTTTTGCTAAAGCTCCTCAAAAACATAAATAGAATTGTGTACTGAAATTTCGAAAAAAAAATATTTGGATTTTTAAAAAAAACTTCAATTTTTTTTTTTTAAACTCAATATTTCGAAAACCCCATGCTAGATTTTTTTAAACTTCATAAATAAAAGTTTCTCAATACAGTCTACAAGATGTGAGAAAAGAAATTTTGTTTTACATAAAAATAAAGGTACCTACCATACAAATTCTCGAAAACAGCACCTAGAATTTTGATACAATTTTTTTCTTTCAATTAATTTTTACGAACTTTAGTTTAGTAAAAAAAATTTTGAAATTAAGATATTACAGCTTGTACTACCATGGAACCATTTTTTCGAATTTTGAATTTCTCATTATCCACATGACGGATCTTAATGAAAATTTTTATAGAAAAGCTTCTAAAAAGTCTAAAACACATTGCATTTCAAAACTTTAAAATAAATGTTTTTTGAATTTTTGAAAAAAAAAAATTTTTTTTCTTTTTTTGAAAATTCGATATCTCCGAAACGGGTCAATATTTCTTTTCGTAAATTTAATTTTTATTCGAACAATAATAAAAACTTTAAATTGGCGTACCAAAATTTTTTCTTAAAAAGCTTTTAAAAAGTTTGTACAGGGTTTTCCAATAAGAGGTGTTATTTTGATATTCAAAGAAAAATGGCATTTTTGGAGATAAATGATCGGATGTTTATTTCATTATAAAGAGGAAGGTATGCCGTTAATAATGGAACACAACATCAGCCAAATGGCCGTGTGTGTGTCTTTGCTGATTGGGTCCTTGAAATGCATGAAAATGATCCGGAATTTCATCGAAAAATCATCTTGACTGATGAGGCCCATTTCCACCTCGGAGGCTACGTCAACAAGCAAAACTGTCGCATCTGGGGCTCGGAAAACCCAAGAGTTATTGTTGAAAAGCCTCTCCATCCTCAACGCGTGACTGTTTGGTGCGGTTTATGGTCCCGCGGGGTCATCGGACCTTACTTTTTCGAAAATGAGGCTGGAGCAACAGTTACGGTCAATGGATTGCGCTATTGAGAGATGATTAATGATTTTTTATGGCCTGAATTGGATGGTATTGATCTGGACAACGTTTACTTTCAACAAGACGGCGCTACGTGCCACACAAGCAATGAAACCATCGATCTTTTACGGGAAAAGTTTCCGGACCGTGTTATCTCTCGAAGAGGTGATCACAATTGGCCACCGAGATCTTGTGATTTAACACCTTGCGACTTCTTCCTTTGGGGCCACGTGAAAGATAAGGTCTACGCCAACAGCCCAGCGTCGATTCAAGACCTCAAAGATGAAATTCGTGAGGCTATCGAGGACATAGGGCAGCCACTTTGCGATTTGGTTATGGAAAATTTCATGAAAAGGATATGGTCCTGTAAGCGTGGTCTTGGCGGCCATTTGGCTGATGTTGTGTTCTATTATTAACGGCATACCTTCCTCTTTATAATGAAATAAACATCCGATCATTTATCTCCAAAAATACCATTTTTCTTTGAATATAAAAATAACACCTCTTATTGGAAAACCCTTTATATAAAAGCTTTTTTTTTAAGAAACCACTACAACCACTTATAATTTTTGTTCTTGCGTAAATTCATAGTTGAATAGCATTCTGTTTTTGTCTCTTACTATGGTACTAAAAGAATTTAAAAATTAATTTAATCCTTTTTTTCTAATAACATTCGTTTTTAAAATTCCTAGTCGATTACATAAGAGCAAGTTCGTGCGACCCAGTCGTGCATTTTATTCTTAAGCATTTCAGATTGATTTTATTGTATTACTATTAATTTTATAAGAAAACAAAAATTGTATCTATTTTAAAAAAGTTATTAACAACGCTAAATTGGCTTATAAACGGTATGCTCTTAGTTGTTATATTTAGCCTCCTTTTTTTCATATTAAAAATTATATATCGACGGTTAACTATGAATATCTCCTAACATAATTTTTTGTGAAATTCACTTTTTGATGCAGTTTCGTTAATAATTTCCATCTGCTTTGCTGAATTTTTAAAATTTAAACTATTTCACATCATAGATATTCAAAACTGATAATTATGTATAAAATTTTATTATTATGCGTTTCAATTTTGAGACTATAATCAGTTTTTTGTGTCCCCTTAAAAGTTTACAAAATGCGACATAGGAGGTATTCATAGTTAACCGTCGATATATTTTATTTATTATAATAATATCCCCCCTTTCTAAAAATGACAAATACATATGTCTTTGGCAGCTAAGCGTAAAAAAATAAACCCATGGATCTAACATTACTTTCTTACAATTTATTGTCATGTTTATGGTCTTCTATATTGCCCTCAATACACCTATAGGCAATTTATTATCTCACATTCCATATATCTTCATATTTGTTTTTTTTTCCTATTCACCGCTATAAACTGATGAAATACCTGACCTAGTTTTATTTCGGCAATTCACACGGAACAATAAATTGTTTCGACAACAACAACCATATAACCGTAACCGTAACCCTATATTACCCACAAAGAAATAGCCACATAACTTCCACACTCACCTTCATTGATAGTCATAGTTGATGTCCTCTATCTGTCAATATATAAACAAAATCCACCACAACTTACCAACCATAAACAATTCCCAGAGTTCCAAATAAATTTGCCCCTATCTAACCTTTAAATAAAGAATCGACTAAAACCTCATACCTCAGAGGTTTATCAAATTCTAAGCACCCCCAGTCAGTGAACTAGTGTCAGCAAATGAATTTCCATCCTTTAGAGGAGACGAGTTTTGGGTTTCGTATACCCACAGAGCTCATTTGTTTTGCCATCAGGAAATCGTACTTCACCTAACGTTTTCATTAATTTGGTGATAAGCTCTCGAAAGTCATTCCAGTAATTGTATTCTGTTGGTCCGGTCATGAGAAAACGGCCTTGAGTGCTGCCAAAGTGTTTTAATCAAAACTGGGATTAACTATCACAGATATTGACACCTTTTGGTAACCCAAATGCTTACTTGGAAGCTTTTTTGGCACTCAATTAATTTGGTAGGGTAGGTTACGAATCAGGGATGTCGAGTGGCAAAAAGGTACTTAACTGTCATACAAGCAGAGGTTAAAAAGTTTGAAGAATTCTGCATTTACGAGAAAGCAATGAAATGATGATGAAACAGTTGAAATTTGTTAAAAAGCTCGAAATATCAGGAAAATTTTTTAAGCCCACATAATGTAACTAAGAACTTTTCTATACACTGAACCAAATTTGGTAGTCATATTGAAAAAAAGTAGGTAGAATTGAAGAAAGGGAGATCAATATACGGTCAATGAAACCTATCCGTTGTTTTGAAGAAAATTTTGTTATTTTCAAGAAATATTGTCATTTTGAAGAAATGCATAACATTTTTCGTTGTGGTCATAAATCCACAAACTTTTGTGAAATTGATTAAATTTCATCCTTCTTTAAAAAGAAAAACTTCTAATACAAATTTGTCTTTTCGAATAATTTCTTCATCAAAACTTAACAAATTGTTTTCGTTGATATGACAAAATTTCATTCGTTTGAAAAAAACTCTAAATCATTCATCATTTGAAGAAACCTTAATCATTTTGAATATTCAGTCTTCAATATGAAGAAAAATACTATGAAAAATTGTTGATTTGAATAATTGATTCTTCAAAAACTAACAAAATATTTTCATCAATATCACCTACAAAAACCAAGAGCAAGCTAGAGTCTTTCACAGAAAGTATTTTGTGGAATTCTCGAGTCTCCCAACTTTCCGAGGTGCCTGGGCTATAAAAAACCTTATCGGAGCTGTTGAAAACTGTATCTGGTATGTTAAAAATAGTAAAGAGAAATTTGAGATCAATTTATAAATGCGCCTTTTGCATACGACCAGTCATAAAGCCTTTGATCTAAAAACAGTCTCTTTACTCAGAGTTTAGTCTTGCATAAGGCTTGGTTAAATAAAATGCTCATATGTAATAGACAATGAATTTTGAATGTTATTAGAGAAAACTGTTCAAAAGGATAAAATTTAGTTTTTAAAATCATTTAGCAGATAAAAATATAAATATATGAATCTAGACAAGAATAAAAATTATAAGTCGTTGTAGTGGTTCCTTAAAAAATAAGCTTTTATACACAAAATTTTTAAAACATTTTTAAGAAAAAAATCTAGTACGCCAACTTAAAGTTTTTATTATTGTACGAATAAAAATAAAATTTCAAAAAAAAAATTGAGTATTTTTTGAGATATCGAATTTACCGGAACCGTTTCCGAGAAAAATACGATCTTCAAAAACCATTTTTTAGCATTCGTATGGGGGGTACCGTTTTTTTTTCTCACATCCTGTAACTTATATTAAGAAACTCTTTTTAATGAAATTTTTTGAAATATTGAGTTTTGAAAAAAAAAATTGAAATTGTATTTTAATATCCAAACATTTTTTTTTTGAAAATTTGAATGCTCAAAAGTATTCAACCTGCTGGGGAGCCTTAGCATAAAAAAATGATCAAAATCGGTTGTACCGTTTTTAAATGTACATTAAGCTATACCGCTCTTTCCGATTTCATCATTCTACAGCAATTGGAAGTGCTCCATATAAATTAAACGTTTTCTCAGAAAATGGATGGATACCACGCCCCCTGAATGGAAAACCTCAATTTTTATTTTTAGTTCTTTATATGCAATTTGAGTCCTACCAAATTTCATTGTTCTACTGGAATCGGAAGTGTGCCATATAATTTACATAAGTTCCGAGGAAGTGGGCGGATACCACACCCCTGTGCAAAATAACAAGATTCTACGATGCCGGGAAGTGCTTCATAATTTCGATGATCTGTCACTCAGTCAGTCAGTTAGGGTTTTTGTGATTTTTGAGGCCTTCTATCTCAGGAACCGCTTATGCTAAAAAAATTGAAGTTTGGTGAGGCGCCTTTTCCTGACTAGCTTAGCAAATATTCGGTATTTTAAGTTTCTGACTTCATTAGTATTGAAGATAGGAAGGCGTTAAATATCACCTGAGTTTGTTCCTGTAAAACGGTTGTAGTGCCAGAACTTGGCTGGGCACTACCGTGTCCTTTGATTTTATCTTATCGAGGTCTTAGAAGATTTGTCGATTCCTGGCAAGGACCAGAGTACACACTTGAACAATTTTTTTTTGCAGCGGCTGAGAATCAAACCGAAGACAATCTGTATGACTGTCCAACGCACTTTGGCCAACTATTATGCCAAGGGCCCAAGGGGTACTACCGTATTGTCTATGGTATCCTCATGGAAATATGGCATAATGAAGCCGCCGCCACCCGGCTCGAATGGCGCAACATACTATTATCTACGTGTAGCAATCGAGGGTTTTCAGTGACCCAATAGTGGACATTCTATTCTATTAACAAATCCTGCCAAGTAAAAATGTGCTTCGTCGTTCAAAATGATTGTTCGCTGAAAATGGCAGTCATCCATAGCGAGCTATAAAAATCTAGCGCTCCTATCGCGTTTAACGTTAACGGTCATTTCCATGCTCCATAATAAATTGTTACGACGACTGTCAAATGCCAACTGACAAATTTCCTTCACACGAAAATTGAAATCATTTAAAATAATTCGAACTCATCGCAACAGCCAACAAATAGATAACCTTTTTGGAACATTCCCAAGCCGACAGCCCTGGTGTAAAACCAACAAAAGGACAAGTGCCTCACTCCACTCCACACTGATGTGGTTTGGTTCCGGGTTGAAGTGTGTTCGTCAGATGGAGCTATTGTAATCAAAATTAATTAGGTTCTGATACTCGTACTGCGTAAGTACGAGTATACGTTTGTACAATTTATGAGCGGATTAGAGTTCACGGTAATTATTAATTACATCAGCGCAACAATAACACACATCAGCAGGGGTGCCATCTGAAGGACGAACGAACAGGAGCAGGTTGAACTCGATGTACTATTGGTTGCGATGTGAAGGGAATTTATATATTTATTTCCAATAAAAAAAACGTTACGAGTCATTTAGATATATAGCTAGGTATCTGTTGTGAGCATGGAAAATATGGGTTTTTGTGTGTTTCGTTGAACCAAAAGTGTGGGTTTGATATAGGTACATAAATAAGCCGATTGTGTTTGTTTATGCGAAAACGAGTTGTTTATTTCTATACAAGTTTTATCCGAAAAAAAATATATTGAAATCACATAATTTTTAGCTCGTGTCAATTTTACACTTTGATGACGAATTTTTTACTCGTGTGTCAATTAAAATGGATTTATTGTATTACTTTTTGATGGTTAACAAAAACAAAAGATGAATGGATTATAAATTTTATTTTTTGCTTGTTAAATTTTGCAATTTATTTGTATATGCTTCTAAATTGGTTTTGGGCTGTCTTTGTAAGGTTTATAATTGATCAATAGTTTGTATTGTTTTCAAGGTTTTAAGCAAATTTTCCATTACTATATGTAAAAAAATTTGTGTTCGTTGTGTCTTGATTCTGTGTATCTGTTCGTCCAGTTGTACGTATACCCTAAAGATAGATGGATTAGTTTTAAAGTAGGAATAGCGAACTGAAGTGATTTTCTTGAGCTAGAAGAAATAATCCCATGAAAACAAACCAATATTTCATCAAAATCGGCTAAGCAGTTAAGAATACTTCTTCTCTACTACTACGAGCTGCGAACACACACACTGGAATTGTATAAATAAACTTGCGAAGTTAAACTCGCTGAAAATCTACTGAACCAATTTAATTTTGGTGGGAGCAATACCCCCATTAGTTAGGCTTAGTATAATTCTTAATCTAACTTAAATATAGCTCTTAAATTTACGATTGGAGTGAATTGAAGGATAATTAAGATGAGTGAACTGAGGTTTAATTCGAAATACTCGTAGTTAATGTTACAATTAATCCTCCGAAGCATGCGAGTAATAGGTTCGTTGGAGCCATAAGAGTTACGCTGAATAGGCGGATAGAAGAGACGAGGATTTCTTAGATTACGGGAATTTGTGTTAACAGAGATGGAATTGTAGAGAGTTGTGCAATCAACAGACCCTGAAATAAGTCGATGAATAAAGAAAATGTTGCTTATTGCCTTTCGTTCTTCTAGGGTATTCATGTTAATTAATAGAAGTCGGTCTCGATACGCAGGTAGAATAACCTTTTTATTCCAAAACAGATCACGAAGTGCGAAACGTAGGAAACGGAATGGTCTTGAGCCTGGATATATGAATTTGTTGATAACGAACCGTAGGTAGTTGATAGGCGTATTAAAAAAGGGGGCGAACAAATAGTCAAGTATAGGAGTCATAGAATTCTTTGGACCATCGTTTCACAAAGTCTAGTGTAGAGTTTGCTTTAAGTAAAATATAATTGCAATATGTGTTGGAAAATTGAGCTCTCTATCGCATAAAACACCAAGGTTCCGAATTGACTCAGCGGTGGATATGGGTTTGATAATGGAAAAGGTATTGAAGGGGAGGAGATTGGAGGCGTTTTTGTAAAAGAGCGATTGAATGACATTTGGAAATATTTAGCTGTAAGCAAATTTTCAGGTACCGGACAGAGAAACTGTTGAGATCATATAGAGTGGAATCAAGTGTGGAAGAAATGGTCTTGAAAATTTGATATTGTCAGCGTAGAAATATGGGAATATTCGGTAACCATTTCATTATTGTTAATAGTAAGAATAAAAAGGAGAGGTCCTAAGTGGCTGCCTTGTGGGACTTTGGAGGTAGCTAAGAAATCATCAGAGAAGGTTGATCTGAATCGAAATTTGTAGTAATGGGCTTACAGGTAAAAAGAAATCCATTTTAAGACGATAGGTCCAACTCCAACGGTGGACAGTTGGAATAGAGTAAGCGTATGAGAGATTTTGTCAAAGGCATTACTGAAATCGATTGAGACAACTTCGGCTTCCTTTTCGTCCTCTAAGACTGAAAGGTTAAAGGATACGAATGTAACGAGGTTAGTCGTTATGAATCTACATCTACCTTTGATAAAGCCGTGTTATCTAGAGGAAATAAGAGGCTCACAATGAAAAGTTAAAATTTAGTAAAAAATGCTTTCAAAGATTTTGGGAATATGTGAAAGCTTAGTATTTGGTCGATAGTTTCTAGCTTCAAACTTTTGTCCATTTTTATGTATTAGGGATTTCAAATAAAGTCTTTCATAACTCAGGAAAAAATATTTCGGGGATGCCATGTGGCCCGGGAATATACTCATCATTGAGTTGATTCAGCTTATTTTCGATCAAAAATGGGTCAATGTAATGAAGTAGAAATGGACCAATAGAGAAAGTGGGTAAAAAATTGAAATAAATACTATCAGTTATAAACGAATCGTTGGTGAAAGATTGTTAAAAACTAGCAAAAAAGATTGTTGTGCTTCGTTTTAAGTTTGGTATTCGAAAGAGAAAGAGGGAGGGTAACCATCGGATTTTCGTTTAAAATTCTACAAATTAGAAGAAAAATGTAGGATCTATCAGAAAATTTTTTTGGGTTTGGAGTAAAAAGTGTTGATAGAGATTGTTTTATAGTTCGGTAAGTGAAGATAAGTTCCAAGATAATTATGACAGTCAGTTGGAGACCGACCGAGGACGAAGGAAAATTGACCAAAACTTATTCCTTTTTTTATGCATTGATCGTTGTTTGTGATTGTAGTAAGGTGGGGAATAAGACAAAGCTTTACGTTGAGAAAAGGGTACATGAAGAGAAATAGAATCATTGAATCATTCACAGTTAGATTGTAAAAATTAAAGGAAACTCTAAGAAAATTTAGCTTTTGAAAATCATAAGATGATAAATTTGTGATTAATGTAAAAAAGTACGTAATACTTGATGGGTAAAAACAACAGACAAGCGAGAAGCAATTTGAAAATGCGACTGATTTTAAAGAACTAGCGTAAACTCTCTATAAGTTTGCTCTAGAGGGCTGACCTTTTGAAAGTAAGCTTAGTTAGATTTTATTTATGTTTATCAATTACTTGCTTAAAATTTAAAAACTGTCTCAGGGTTAATACTCCTAGTTTTGTCACATTCAATACCAAAAAGTCAGAAGTTTGACGTCACTGAAAATGTTTCCCAATATATTATATGGGCTGAGTTCGGCTGGGTTCGTAATTGCAAAACTGCTGCAGTCCTGCAAAAATTGCGTTCATAATTGTAAACAAACAGCAACATCTCTGCATGAGCATGGCAACATTTGTGTTCGTAAAAGTAAACTTACAGTCAACATGCGGTCAATTTGGCATGTGTTTTTTTATGTTGCTGAATTTGCAGGAAAATGGCAGAGGATCAAATGTGAGTAATTTTTTTTTTAATTAATTTATAATCGTACAAATATTGATTTTTACATCTTTGATAAGAAATTAAGAACTATCCACCCACAGGATTGTCTTTTTCTATGTTTGCTATTTTGGCAATTATGAACTCATTTTTAACAAAGTATATGTTGACTGCACACATGCTGTTGTAATTGTATTCATAAATGTATTCGAAGCATGTTTTATGCAGGGCAGGAGCAACAAACATTGCACTTACGAACTCAGCCATGTTCTCTAGTAGGTTTGAGGTCAACGTTAGTTTTAATTAAAGCTGGTTGATGAGCCAACTCAGATTCCCGACCTTGCAGGTCGATCGGCCAACGGTCTAGACTTGTTCCTTACATCTAACCCTGATAAATACACCATAAGTGTCTTATCACCTCTAGGCAAATCAGACCATTGTGTCATATCTGCGAATTTCTCGTATCAACAAACCCAGTTAAAGAAAAAACCCTGTGCGAACCGTTTGGCTGTACGAGAAATCAAACTGGGATGGTCTCAACAATTTCTGGGGGAAATTTTACTGGTCACTATGCTTTCTCGATAGTGATGTAGATTCCAGTGCAGATATGGTCTCAAATCTGATTCTTTACGGTTTCAATGACACTCCTCTTGTAAGCTCGATAGACAAAGCCAATTAGCTTGCAGCACAGTTTGCCGTTAATTCGACGCTACCAGAGAGTGCTTTTCTCCTCCTGTACTTGAGAGCGTGAATGATTTCATGGGAAAAATCTACTTTCGCACTCGTGCAGTTGCTAGAGTACTAAAAGATCTTGACATTCACAAATCCGTTGGCCCGGATAGTATCCCTGCTATTGTTCTAAAGAGGTGTTCTTCGACGCTGGCAAAACCACTGCCTAAGCTTTTCTATCTACTCCTGCTCTACAGATCTCTTCCCGAATGGATGGAAAACAGCATTTGTCCAGCCTGTCCCTAAAAAAGGCGAATCCTCCTCCGCCTCTAACTATCGTCCAATTGCAATTACGTCCCTTCTTCCCAAGGTCATGGAAACGCTGATCAATTTTCAGCTTAAGAAATATCTTGAAGAACGAAAGCTTCTTAATGACCGGAAGTATGGCTTTATAGGTTCACTGGTGATCTGATGATATTTCTTTACATCGTTTTGGAGAAAGTAAGATTGTTACGAGTACACTTGATATTTCAAAATATTTGATAAAGTTTGGCATCAAGCTGTTTTATCGAAAATGCGTACATTTGGTATCGATGCATCTCTCTTCGTTGGATTAGAAATTACCTTTCGGAACGTTCATTACAAGTAGTTTTGGACGGTTTCAAATCTGATATCCACAAAATAAATGCTGGCGCGCCACAGGGCTCCGGTTTGTCTCCGACACTCTTCGTTATGTTCATAAATGATCGTTTGTCTGAAACTTCTAATCCACTTAATTGTTTTGCTGACGATAGTATCCTGAGCTTTTCGTATTCGTTTTTAGATTCACACGCTTGTCCTTCGGATGTAGACTTCCAATAGCAGCGTATGATAAGCTCATTAAATTCTGATCTTGACAGCATTGTCCAATGGGAAATCAAAAACCATGTTGAATTTAATGCTTCTAAAACTCAATGCTGTTTACTGTCGCTAAATCCTAACCCTCTGACACCTCTTGACCTATATGACACATATGACCTCAATGACACATAATGACACATCAGACCACCGGATGAGACCTAGAATCCCCAACTGTATGCCCAGTCGAGAATTCACAGCCCACCCGCAACCAACCAAGATCAATCAAAAGGTTCTCTTTGGCCGTGTATACCAAAGAGAACCATACCAATTTAACTCAATTAAACTCATCAAGCATTTTTTTTCAGGTAGGACTTTCAGACCCCTAGTCATCGCAGCAACCAGAGACCCTACGGTCCTACCATACATTACCAACCAAGATCAAATACTACGAGATGAATTAGGTTTCCGGCTAGGCATATCACCGGAATCCTAACCATCTCATATCGTCTCCGATCCCGACTGTCCCTTTCTCCCTGTTGGGTTTTCTTAGTTACCTAAATCAACCTGCTGAGTAGCACAGCAGGAGAATAGGCGTAAGCCCCCCCACCACGACAAGGTGAAACCCGTCGAGGGGGAAAATTGCGACTTAGGTATGTAACTTCGTTACATCATGGATGAATACGTTAAAATCGCAGACAAAGCTGGTGAAATGGCAGAAAAACTAAGATTATATAGCAGCCGAAGCTGGTAAAATCGTGTTAGGTATAATTGCATAAATTTGCGGACGAGACTGGCAAAATCGCAGCTCAAGCCGTTAAAATTGCAGGTTGGAGTTTACTACTTACGAGGTCATCTTTTCCTATGATCCACATGCCAATGCTGTCTGTATCTGAGTTGTTTGTCATTAAAGGTACAGAATGTACAGAAAATACGTAAAAGTTAGAAATTTCAAACCGCGTAGTCTGGAGGGTGATAGAATTGTATTACTTCATTTCAAAGGTCAACTAATCCGGTCTATCATGTATTCACAAAATTGCCCTTCTCAATGATTATGCAGTAATTTAACTTTTTTTTGAAAATACGAGTACGTAACTCCAACAATTATATAAGATTAAAATTATAATATAACATTCCGTTAAAACATAGTTGAGATGATTTAAGATTGTTGCAAAAATAAACTTGAAAATTTTCAAACCATTTTTCATAAAATAAATTCTCTTTCCATTTTATATCTGCTTTTTATAATAAAAAATTCTCAACAAAATCAGAAACCGATGATAATAACTGAAAAAAAAGCTTCTCCTCTGGATAAAATAACGATGGAAAAATTTCACTCGTAAAATCTGAATATTATTATATTATGTTCTCCTACTCGTATATCTCAGCTATACTTGATATATATTTTTTATTATTTTTCAGTAACAAGCATTGGATCCTTATTATTTTCTGTTGTTCCTCCTCTGAAATGGTGCATTTTAATTTTGTTTCCTTCAATAATAAAATACCTGAAAAGCATTTTTATACTTTTTTGCAAGATATTATACAAACAAAATCTATAAAAGAGCATCATCTTTGAAGTAATTCTCTTGGAAATAAGACCCAATTATGGCTGAAAATTTATGAAGTAACTTTTCGTAGTGATGTAGGAATACTTTTTTTTTTTTTGGAAAATATTTATACGAGTAAATATTCGTAGAAACATTTATTAAAATACTGTTTTTTTCTGAAGAGGGAAATCTAAGTTCCAGAAGCAATAAGAACACATGGTAGAGAGTTTAGATTTCAAGTCTTTATTTTACGAACAAAATATGATTTCTAGAAGGTTTTCCATTAAGCGCTTTCTGCCCTTAAATTTGAATAAAACAAACTGTTAGTTGGATAACATTAAAATCTTGTTTTTATTTGCAAGGCCCATATGCGCAATTGTAAGTGGAATACAACACAATTCAAACGTCTGCGTCTGCCGGGACATTGTACGGTAGCGCGCCTTCAAAACGTCCAATTTTCCATAACTTTGACGCATAAATCTGGCTGACGACGTCGTCGTTGCTGCCAGAACAAAATTCTAACCCATTCGTCTCCGTTCTTAAATATCATTTCATAAGTGGAACGTGCGAAACGTTTCTCGAAATATTGTGCTATCCAAAAGAGTTTTAGAAAACATAAACACATAGTGGCGTATTCGTTTCACTTAAATTTACTGATGATCTAAAATGTACAATTGACAATACTAAAGTACTCGTATCATTTTAGGATTGCTAGACTTTTATAGGACCTTTGATATGATTAACCATAGTATTCTTGAAAAATAATGGAAAGACAGTTCGGATTTTCGGTATCAGCTTCCAAGCTAATACTTTCTTACCTTTCTGGTAGAAGACTAGCAGTAGCGAGTGTTTTTGGGTCTTTGGAACATTTTCTGGAGTTCTTTAGGGGTCAGTTCTTGGGCCGTTGCTTTTTCAGCGTGCATAAATGACCTCCTTCCGGCGAAAGTTCAAAACTCATCTATAGATTTTCGGACACATAATGCACAGATTCGTCTTAGTTGGGCATGATTGAGAATGATCCTTAGCAGGTGAACAATAATCTTCATAGGATCTTGCGTTAGTTAAAGCTAAGTGACTTGAGATTAAACTCAACTTAATCGAAATGTTTGGTTATATGGGCTTATCCGTGCAAATTTTAACTTTTGCCATGCGTCGAAATATATAGACATTATTATTAAATATTCAGGTTTTGGAACTTATAATATTATATATATCATTGAGTTTTAACTATTCAATTTATAAAATGAACCATCGAGATAGTGCGAAAGTGTTTGAAATCGAAAAAATCATCGAATATTGAGACTTTTGGCTGCGTGCGTGGATAATTAACGTTTTGTATTATTGCAAAAATAATGTTTAACATAAGATTACTTAGTACAATTTTTGTTTTTTCAGATAAATGAAGGTCAAAATTAATTGAAATCATTCATTTTGAGTGCGTGCCTTCCTTATAAATAATCCTATATGATATAAATTTTAGAAAAAACTGCCATGCGTGATTTTTCGTAAATCTTTAATTGTCACAAATGTTCGTGTCTATTTTTTTAACATTGATCATGGGGCATTTTTTTATGGTCTGCATCATTATTTAAGCTATCTAGAGTAAAAAAAACTTTGGCTTCAATGCGTGCTTCATTATGTACAAATTTTATGAAGTTAACAAAACGAACGTAAAAAACGTAACTGTTTCAAAAAAGGCACATTTTTTACTGGCACACCAAAGCATTGTTTGATTTTACCCTCACAATGAGCGTAATTTAAACTGTAGAATTTATAAAAAAAAATGGTAAAAGTGTTAAACAAATAAGTTTGAAAACCGAAGCTGTGAAGATTAAAAATAAAAACCAAATCAATTAACTCGGTGCTTAAAATAAATTATTTTAAATTCATTTTTCTATACGTTATACCTTTATACTCTTCAACAAACAATACATATGAGTTATTTTGAAGTTTTTTATTTATTCGTGGTCTATAATTGAAGAAAAACTTAAATTTACATGCGTGCCTTAATTTTTTTTTTTGTTTTTTTTCAAACTCAAGAAGTTAAAATTTACAGGGATAAGCCCATATACAAAGAAAAACTTGATCTTAGTTATTTTCCTTGTATATGTACATACTAACTCCTAGCAAATTATAAAAAATTCTTTCCAAGCCATTCTTTCCAATCTCATGTAAAAAATCGTCAATCATAGTCAATATCTTGAACAGCGAAAGGTTCTCAACGACCATCAGTACGGCATTCACTAATGGCTTTTCTCTCCGAAAAGTTGAATCAAACCTTTCATTGCTTGGGAGAAAGCTAATTTTTGCGCTTGATATTTTAAAAGCATTTGATAAAGCTTGGCATCAAGCTCTCTTATGGCAAATGCATGTTTTTAGTATCAACGGATTATTTCTTCGCCGGATTAGTAATTACCTTTCTGACAGTTCAATACAACTTTTTGGGAAGGTTTCAGTCTAAAATTCATAAAATGGTGTGCCTCAAGGCTTCGTATTGTCCCCAACACTATTTCTTGTTTTTATAAAAATTTCTCTTGTCTTGCTTCACTGATGACAGCAGCTTTAGTTTTGTATGCTTCTGTCTTGTTTCACCTCCCTCCTAATAGAATGTCGAGCTACAACGGCGGAATATGTTAAGTTCATTAATTTCAGATTTGAACAGCATTTTTCTGTAAAGGGTGGGCCAAACACAAGTTTTTTTTTTTTATGTAATAAGATGAATAAAATTAAATTTTTTTCCATGTATTATGGATTTATTAGTAAGCCTTCATTTGGACATTGTAAGCGATTAATCCAAGATCTTTATATAGAGTTCTCCTCAGGATAGCGCGTAAAATTTTGAGTTGTTGAGATCGATGGCGAGTTGATATTCGTATATTGAGTCTCACACTCTCGGCTTCAGCAGCGACATTCTTGTCTGTGAGCACCGTGCGATGACGGGGACCATGAGTGTTGTCCACTAACATACCACTGTCACGAACTTTTTGTACAAACGCGGTTCTTCATTTCGTCCAAACCTTCTTTTCAAAAAACGCACTATTTAGGCTACAAGGCACTCATTTTGGAAATAAGTTTTCAATATTTCCCAACGTTGTTCAACCGTAAAGCAACTCATTTCGTTCCGTGGAGGTATGATACTGACTTTCTGTCAAGATTTCGAATGGTAAACAGCTGTTAGTGTCAAAATAACCTATGATTTAAAAAAAAAACTCCTAGATGGCGCACCCTGTACATTGGGGATTATTTATCGTGTGGAATTAAATGTTTCCCAAACTCAAAGCTGTTTTCATTCGTTAAACCATAATATACCGCCTTTACCACTAAACATTATATGAATGGAACTTGCATCGAGGAAACTGAAAAGCTTTCGATTCTTGGTGTATGTGTGTTACTGAAGTGCTTTTATGAAACAACCTCATATCAGATATTGTTAAAAATGTTGCGAAATGTCTAGGTTTTCTCAGAAGAGGTAAGCACTTTTTTCCCCTTCTGATCTATCAACTATTTATACACCATACAACACCCAAAACTTGAGTTTAAATCTCATATTTGGTGAGGCGCATCCAAATCATCAAAGCAACTTACTACTGAATAGAATCCAGAATAGAGTTTTGAGAGTGATGGACGAACAGATCGATTAAGGAAACATTATTTTTTGTTGAAACACCTTCGAAATGTCTCTTGCTTATCTCTGTTTTATCGTTACTTCTTCAAACTTTGTTTTCTTGAAATAGTCAGTTACATTCCTCCTCTTAAACAATTTTTGTGTAATACCCACTTTGCTAAGAATGCTCATCAGTATAACCTCAAGCTTAACTTCGGAAGTACGGAGATTCTTTTTATAGCCGTACTACACTAATGTGGAATTCCTTACCGAACTCTGTTTTTTCTTCCCATTTCAATATCCATTTAAGACAAATGTAAATCTTTATCTGTTACCCAATTCTCCCTTTATTTCCTGTGTTACTGTGTTAAAACATTTTAAGGGTTGTAATAACCCATTGAATGCGCGTCATATATAGGAAACAATTATCGAGCGCATAGAAATCGTTGGATGGAATTTGACAGTTTATGGCTTAACAAATATAAGACGAATCCTAAATATTCTTTAAAACCTTTGGTCTTTTCCAGAGTAATAAATAAAACTTTATTTTTTTTGCAATTCTTATCATCATCATCATCGACAACCGGGTTCCGGTCCTGGCCTCTTTCAACAAGTCTCTCCACCTATCCCGGTCTCTAGCCGACGCCATCCAGTTGCGCACCCCAAGGCTTCGGGCGTCCTGGTCCTTCCTCACATATGGGGCCAACAATTCTCCTTAAGACTTTTCTCTCGAACGCAGCTAAGAGGTCGGAGTGCCTTTTGCTAAGCACCCAAGTCTCGGATCCATATGTGAGTACTGGCAGGACCATGGTCCTGTACAGCAGCAGTTTTGAAGTTATGGTGAGATTTCTGGATTTGAAGAGCTTTGACAGACTGTAGTAGGCTCTATTGGATTTGAGAAGCCGCCCGCGTATTTCTTCTTCTATATTGTTATCGGCTGCTACTATTGACCCAAGGTATTTAAAGGATTGCACCACTTCAAATTCGTGCTCCGCTACCTTGATTGTTTGACCAACTGTTCCTCTCGCATTCGACGCCACCATGTACTTTGTTTTACCTTCACTAATGTGCAGCCCCAGATTTTGTGCCGCCTGCTCGATTTGGATGAAGGAATCGTGTACAGCTTGTTCGGATCTTCCGATGATGTCAATGTCGTCTGCGTAAGCTAGTAACTGGCTGGACCTGTTGACGATGGTCCCTCTTATTGCCGTGCCAGAGTCACGGATTGCTTTCTCCAACGCCAGATTGAAGAGGAGGCAGGCCAAACCGTCCCCTTGTCGGCAGGGTTGCGAATTTTTGAATTAAAAAATCCTTAAGTCATAAGTCTATAGATGACTTGTGAATTAAAAAAATTTAATTCATAAGATATTTGGTGACTTATGAATTAAAAAAAAAATAATTCACAACCCCCAAAGTGACTTATGAATTAAAAAAATTTAAATCCTAAGCTACTAAGTGACTTATGAATTAAAAAAATTTAATTCACCACCTACCAAGTGACTTCTGAATTTAAAAAAAATCAAGTCATCCGGTAGTAAGTGACTTATGAATTAAAAAAAATTTAAGTCATCAGCAGCAAAGTGACTTATGAATTAAAAAAAATTTAATTCACCACCTACTAAGTGACTTGTGAATTAAAAAAAATCAAGTCATCAGGGAGTAAGTGACTTATGAATTAAAAAAAATTTAATTCACAAGTCAGTTGGTGACTTGTGAATTAAAAAAAATTTAATTCATAAGTTAGTTGGTAGATTGGAAATTTTTAAGCTTGTTTTGACTACATAATTATTTAATTATTAACGAAAGCTTTCAAATCTAGTTTTTAAATCATAAGATTATCACGCTAGCTTATAAATTATCCATTTCATAATTTTTCTAATCAGCATTTATCCATTAACTTATGAATTAAATTTTTTTTATTTCATAAGTCACTAAGTTGGTTTTGAATTAAATTTTTTTAATTCATAAGTCACTTACTTGCTGATGATTTGAATTTTTTTAATTCATAAGTCACTTACTTGCTCATGACTTGAATTTTTTTAATTCCTAAGTCATTTAGTAGCTTGGGAATTAAAATTTTTTAATTCATAAGTCACTTACTTGCCCATGACTTAAATTTTTTTGATTCATAAGTCACTTAGTAGGTTCTGAATTAATTTTTTTTAATTCATAAGTCACTAAGAAGCTTATGATTTAATTTTTTTTAATTCACAAGTCACAAACTGACTTGTGAATTAATTTTTTTTTAATTCATAAGTCAGTTCGTAGCTGCTGAATTATAGGCGGTACTCAACAACGTGATACCTCTATAATTGCTGCACGTTGTGACATCTCCCTTTTTATGTATGGGGCATATTATGCCTTTTCGCCAGTCTTCTGGCATTTCTTCTTGCTCCCATACGTGCACTATAATTATCATGAATTGCTTGACGTAAGGCTGGCCCGCCGTGATGAGATAATTCGGCTGGTATGCCATCGGCTCCCGGGGATTTGTTCTGTTTAAGCCGGCCTATAGCCTTCTCAACCTCTTCTATGCTTGGTGGCGGCAACATAGGGTATTCTTCTTGAAGTAGTGGAGCCTCCACTTCTGCAGTGAGCTGACCATTTAGCAATTCATTAAAGTACACTTCCCATCGCTCCAGTATGCTTTCAGGATCGGTGATCAGATTTCCCTCTCCGTCCTTGCAGTATGTGCAGCGTGGTGTGTACTGCGTCATGTTTCGGACGGATTGGTAGAACTTCCGCGCCTGGTGCGGACCTCGCTCTCGGCTGTTTTCTATTTCACAGATTAGGTTCTTCTCCCAGGCTGATTTCTTTTGTCTGTGAAGCCGTTTTTCTGTTCTTCTGAGCTCTTTATATTCCTCTTCGCGTGGCCGCGTTCTATGAGATTGTTGCATTGCTCGGTACGCAACATTCTTACGTTCAGTCGCTAGCTTGCATTCATCATCAAACCAGTCGTTCCGATTTTTACGACTGCTGCCTAAGATGGAGTTGGCAGTACTAATGACAATATTCTTAAGGCGTGTCCACTTCTCATTTACGCCCAGCATACTGGCTCCAGGACTTACTCTCCCTAAATCAAGTGATTCTAGGGCGAGTCCTAACGCATTACCAAAAGTGTTACTGGTGTTTTCATTGCGCAGGGCAGCCGTGTTGATTCGAACCTGATCGGCGGATGCAATGCGTCTTCGCAAGGCAATCCGCCCTCGGAAAACCATACCAACAAGATAGTGATCCGAGTCGATATTGGCACCTCGGTACGTCCGTACCGACATCAAGTTCGAGTAGTGGCGACGGTCTATCAACACGTGGTCTATTTGGTTACGAGTGACTCCATCAGGTGATACCCAGGTGGCTTTGTAGATATCTTTACGCGGGAACCAGGTACTCGCAACGACCATGTTTTTCGATGCTGCCAATTCTAAGACTCGAAGTCCATTGTCATTAGTGTTCTCATGCAAACTATGGGTGCCTGCGTAATGCCTGAATACCGGCTCCCGACCTATTTTTGCGTTCAAATCCCCAAGGATGATTTTAACATCATACCTTGGACAGGCATTGAGGGCCCTCTCGACTTCTTCGTAGTAAGTCTCTTTTTCTTCGTCTGAGGACTCCTCCGTAGGTCCGTGAACGTTAATGAGGCTGATGTTCGTAAATTTGCCTCGCACGCGAAGGGTGCATAGCCTTCCGCTTATAGCGTTAAAGCCGATGATAGTAGACTTCATTTTTTCGCTGACTAGGAAGCCTACCCCGAGCACATGGTGTTTTGTATGACAGCTGTAGTATATGTCATATTCTTTCTTCTGTAAAACACCATTCCGTGTCCATCTGATTTCTTGAAGAGCTGTTATGTCAGCTTTATACTTTGACAGGGCATCGGCTAGCTGCTGAGCAGCTCGAGCTCTATAGAGCGATCGTACGTTCCATAAGAAAATTCGTAAATCGTTTTTCCTTTTTCTTTGCGTGGGTTGTCGTCGTGAGATCAGTCCGTTTCCGAGGCTTGTTGTCGGTCTCGTAATTCTTTTAGTTTTACGGGACAGGGAATTAACCTGTCGCCAACCTGAGGAACCAGCCTGATCATATTAGCCAAACCTTTTTTAAAAGGCTTGTTTCTAGCGGCCGCCGCGGAGAGGCTATGATCACACTTCCATCAGTCCCGAATAGTTACGGCACGTGCATGTTTTCGTATGCTACATGTTGTTCCCCCTATTCGTCTGATGGCTGACCACATATGGTTTTTAATTCATCGAAATTGTAGCATTCCTTCGATGGAACTTGGTGACTCGAATCAATGAGAAGCAACGAGAACGAAGTTTCCTACTATTGTACTGGAATATGCAATACGACGCTCTGATTTCGTTTATTTTTAACGAGCTCTGATTGGCTTAAAGCTGAAGATAAGTCAAAAAAAAGTATGAGTGTGAAATCTTAAAAGTATCTTGAGTCAAAAAAATAAAAATTACAAAAAAATGTCCAAAAAAGTTTAAAAAAAAATCATGTGATACATCACGAATATGCAATTTGTAACTCCCTAGTTTAGCCAGAAATCACTTTTGAAAATGTCAACTTTGGGGGGTCTACGAAGCTCCGTTTAGCCGCAAATCGCGTTTAAAGATAAAAATTTGTTTTTCGTTACATGCGATACGTAGATTGAAAGGTGGCACTCCCTAGATCATGAATATGCAATTTTTAATTCTCTAAGATGCTTGGCTTAGCCAAAAATCACATTAAAAAAAGGTATCAACTTTGAATAGGTCTACGGCATTTAGTTTGCCAAAAAATCGACTTTAGAGATATAAAAATTTCATATAATATATGATGTCAATAATTGGTGTGCTTGCAGTTTATGTTATATAAACAAACAGTACTTTGGGTGGTCCGCTCCGCGGGACTTAAGGATTTTAGCTCCCTTTTTCAGGGACACACCCACGCGACTCCGCCGCGCCGCTCCGCTTAGAGTATGTTAAGTCGCCTGGCAGGCGCCAATGTAAACAGTTTTTTGATTAAAAGTACCTTGGGTGGCAAATTTTTATAAAAAAAATATTCTTGAAAAAAAATGTCCAAAAAAATGTACATATATGAAAAATCAAAATTTCTTCAAACAAAAAATTATTGAAAAAAAATTCTAAAAAAAAAATTGGTTGAAAAAAAGTTTGTTAAAAAAATATTTTTTGCAAAATGTCCAAAAATATTTTTGGTCAAAATATTTTGGTCAAATGTCCAAAAATAATTGGCCAAGCCATTGAAATTTGAAAATCATCTTATCTCTATGGAGGAGGTCTTACCTCCTCGGAGTTCTAACAAGAACAGATTTTTTCCCGAACCAACAGT
Organism: Chrysotoxum bicinctum; assembly: GCA_911387755.1. Taxonomy (NCBI): domain Eukaryota; kingdom Metazoa; phylum Arthropoda; class Insecta; order Diptera; family Syrphidae; genus Chrysotoxum; species Chrysotoxum bicinctum. The sequence continues at coordinate 12,900,197 of OU426990.1, forward strand.
TCCATTGTTTAAAAATAAATCAAAATAAAATATTTTATTAATAGTACTAAAATAGCATTGAAAATCCCGCCAAAATCCAAAAATAAATAAATATCTCTCGGCGGGATTTTTATTTTTATTTTCAGCGGGATTTCGCGATTCGGGATTTTGTGCGGCGGGATTTCGTTACTCTCCCCTTTATTTTAACGACCACACACACTGACCAACACCAAAACTAAAAATAAAGAGAACTGTCAAATTGGATTCATGAATCTGATTTCGACGTGTAATAGCGCTTGCTACAGTGGACGAAATAATATCAAAGAAGAATTCGAAGAAGGCGCATGCATTTAGATTCATCGTGTAATAGCAGACATAGTGCCCATCACTAATTGAGACTGAGAAAGATACAATGAATAATTCGAGATAAAACAAAATGTCGTTAGTTTGGAAATCGTATACGATGCTGCGTTCAAAGAAAGTGATAATTCAGAAAACTTGAAATGGTCGCGTTCACGAACAAATAATTTTCATGATGGTTATTTCACTGGCCACCTTCACAACAAAAAAATTAGGGGTTCTACCTCTTGCAAAGATTTGTTGACGTTGCAGAGCGTTTCTCACTTCATCATCGTTTCTACTTGACAGAAAATCGAAGGGCCCTTCCATTCCTTCTGACATATACACTTGAATGGTTTAGACGTAGAAGTTCTCTATATAGTTGCTCTAGTACCTAAGCTTAACTCCGTTCGGTTTGTTTGGGCATATTTGTAAATTTATCCATGATTATTCCTAAGAAGTTTTTTTTCTTTTTGTATTTGAAGATCAAACTGAGGACTTAAAAATATATTTTTTCAAGAAGTATACAAATAAATCGGATCAATATTCCGAAAATAAAAATATCCCTTCACAAATCAATGGTAAGCTTCAAATATTTTTTTATTCAAAGCTTCTAAAAAAATTTGTGAAACCTTACCCGGTATAAATATATTTTATTTTTGTATTAGAATTTGTATTGATTTGAAAATAGCTAAACCAATTACAAAAAAATCGAAATATTTGTTAAACCTCAAGGCAACCTTATGCGAAAGAAACTCAAGGTATACTATATATACTTAATTTTATTTTTTTTTTGAAATCGCAAATTATTGTTTGCAATCAATTCCGTTTGAATACCCTTGGATCTTTTGTTTACTCAGCATCAAATATGAAATTGTGAGGCAATTTTCTGAATATATATATTTTAAATATATTTGTAAAGGATGAAAAGAGGATGGATTATAAAGGTCTTTTCTCTTTTTTTTCCACCTTCATTTAATCATTCATCAAAATATGGTGAAGCGTTTTATCGACACCTTTTGTACAAACAACAGAATTTTGGGCAGACAAACCTCGTTTAAATTTTCTTTGTTTAATAAAAACGTTAGGATCTGAAATCGCACTGGATGAATGCCTCACAAAAAGAGGGTAAGCACAATATAATAAAAGTATTTTAAGCTTGAATAATTCAATTTAGTATTTTAAAATATTTATTTTTAATCTTTTATAAACAGCCTATCGAGACTGTTAATGGTACAATGGAGTAAGATGAAAAATGTGTCATCGTCTTTACTGTCTCGAATGATCTCAATTTTTCTGGTACCTTACGTTCGATAAAATGGCAATATTAAAAAAAAAAATATTACCTTATTAAGAAACACTTTTACTTGTTCTTCTCGTATAAGAGAAACAATGATTTTGTTTTATCGAGGTTTTAATCAAACTCAATATTTCGAAGCTTCTTCGTGGTTTTCGTCATACGGTCTATACGGTCTATTGGTGTGAGCATCTATGGGTCGCCTGTATATCACTAGAGCTGGATTTTTATGATGGTTTTGATTTTTTCAAATTTTCTCGAATACACCTAACTCGCTTTGCTTTCATGTTCAAGACCACAGCATGTATATGATTGACACTTAACAATATCAACCTTGTGCTCAACGAACAAAGAGCTAAGCCATTAGCTTTTTGTCAACCTGGTGGTATCCGTGGTATTTTATGACTGCAGAGCTCTAAAACGTGACACAATTTTTAAACTTAATCTGGTTGATGAGGTACTCGTAACTTTGTCAGATGCATTTAAATTTTTAGAAAATAAGTCTATCACTATATTATGGATGTTGGGCTCATATAATAAGACCTTTACGATTCATGCACAATTAGTCAATCAATAATTCTAATGAATTCATTAATGTATGTATGTACATACATACATTGCTCTAATAAAACTTGTCAAAATGGAATAGCTGATCTCAGCGTCTATGACAAAAAGGACGAGGAGGTTATCTAATCCATCATAAGTCGTTGTGACTTTGGCATTCTTCGTAAAACAGGCAAACGGAAGCAGAGCATACGTAAATAAATTTTAGCGTTCATGGAGATTAGGTGTAGAATCTCCACCAACGCTGAATAATCGATTTTATGTGTTTGACAAATAATAATAAAATCGTAATTTAAGATCGACATGAAATTAGTTGTAATATTCCTGTTGTCGCAGCAACCAACTGGGCGAAAAATGCGGACTTGAGGAGAAAGCCTTAACATATGGGATGTAAGAAAATGTGGCCGAACAAAGTGAGTCATTCTGTGGGCTCCCGGATATTACGTCAGAAGAAATTACCCCAGGATTTATTTCTGGAAAAATGCCAGAAAATGTTATTTGCTCAAAACTGGAAAAAGGGCCAGAAATGTTTTAAATTGAGCCAGCTAGGTATGGATAAAGAGACAGAAAGGAAAATGGAAATTTGGTCAGAAAATCAATTATTCTGGTCTAATTTCCAAATTAAATTTTCGAAAAAGACCAGAAAATGTTTTTTATTTTCAAAGAAGACACTTTGAATGTGATGAAGTAAAAAGGAACAAATAACAGTCACCCAAGGTGGCGCTCTACTACACACGACGCGCGGGGGCCGACGTTCCGGGTTTTCTTGGGCAACAGTACCTTGCGTTTTTATGATTTTAACTCCCTTTTTGGGGCTCAAACGCACTCACGCAGCTCAGTTTCTCCGCTTAGAGTATGTTTAGTCGCCAGACAGGCACCTGTAGTAACAGTTTTCTTGTGCAACAGTACCTAACTGTTTGTTGTTTTCTTCAATTAATGTAAAACACAGTTTTCTGGCTTTTTTTAAAAAAAAAAAAAGGAAAAAACGCCAGAAATTTGATTTCTACTGTTTTTTTCAATCTTTATGATCTGGCTTTTTTTCCATTTCTTAAAATGGAAAAACGGCAGAATTTTTTTTGGAAAAAATGCCTGAAATTCTGGAAAGATTGCCAAAAAATTCTGAGCTTTTTTCGTAGGAAAAAAGACCAGAATTTGTATGAAACATTTTCTGGCGTTTTTTCCAACAAAAAAATTCTGGCTTAATTTCCGGGAGCCATTCTGTGAAGAATATCACTATTTTTATGTATTAGAAGACCTTTTATAAAATCTACTAGACTGCAACTGCCAACTGGTTATTCAACTGGTCAGCTATGTATCTTTAGCTTAAAATAAAGATATATAACAAAATACGCTCTTTCCCTAATAAAAGGCAAACTGCGCATTAGAGATTCTTTCTTTAGACGTACTACACGAATGTGGACTGCTTTACCCGACTCAATATTTACCGTTTATTGTGAAATTCAGATATTAGAAACCAACGTACATCAGTATCTCCTTTTGAATCTTTTCCAACTTTCCTAAATGTTCGCACTGTGCTCAAGTCCCTTTAGAGCGCCCAAAATTATGAAAAAAAAAAGCTAATGCCTGCGGATCCGTAACCGAGTATAAATTAGACCAGGCCAACTTATTCATCGACGTAAATTGCACGAAAAGACACACCATCAAGTAACTGTTTGAAGGGCAATGGTGGACATTAGCGGTTAAAAGACTGTTTAATTCTACAGTTTTAAGATTTTGGGTAGATGAAAAACGTGGTTTTCACAATCTGGGCCTCTATGCATATTCGAATACATTCTAAAGTGCTGGATTATTTCTTTAAAACTTGATATTCGTATCGTAGCTTGCGTCTTATGTTTATTTCACTGGGCCTTACCAACAATCAAATTAAGCGACGACTTTAATATTTGAGTGAAATGGACCATTATGTAAAGAGCTCTAGAAAGTTAGCCATACATGTTATGAACTTAATATTTATGTGAACTCTAAATTATGAACCATTTTTCGTACGGAACTTAAAAAATAAAATGTAGCATATATGGTTAATTATATAGAGACCATTAAATAATGCTTCATTTCGCTCAAATATTAAAGTCGTCTCTAAATTTGATTGTTGGTACCGCCCACTGTCAACTTTCAAAACTTTAAGTATCAAAAAAGTATCGTGTTATTTTTCTTAATAATGTCTAGAGAATATTTTAAGAATTATTCTTCTTTTACTCAAATATGAATTTTAAAAACCGTTTAAAATCATATATCTCTTGAAAATGGTCAATAAATTAGTATGATCTGTCAATCAATAAGGCTAGTGTGTTCTTTAGATTTTGAAAGCAAGTCAGCAATTTAAATTATAAGAAAAATTTACAAATTTTTATTTTTGTATTTTCTTAGAAACAAAATTTAAGAACTCGATATTTAAAAAATTTAAAAACATTTGAATTTGAAATTTGTGAAGAGTTTTTTTAAATTGAATTGTAAAGTAGGTTAGGCTAGGTTGACGTGGCTGTCAGTAGGACAGCTGACACATTTAGACCATGTGATACCACATTGAATCTTGGAGACTTTCTCCCTAATTGTTAAACTAATTGGAGATCCTTATAAGGCGTGCGGGATTGCCTATATCTATGTTTGCCAGATCACTTAGATCAACGTCTTTTGGGATAAAGCAGAACATGTACAGATAAGGTGAAGTATCGATTTCTGCGCTTCATACAGCTTCTGCAGAAATCGTTAGAATAAATTTCAAGCCACAGTCCGTGCTTGCCTATCAAATAGTATCCTATTAAAACACAGGTGATATTGTACCATCTAAGGTTTGTTCTTTTTATAACATCTTGCTTTATAGTAAGCTTACGCATAGCTAAATTAAGCATGCGGCATGGCACTAAGCAGAGGTGAATTTTAAACTGCAGAGCCATTTCCATCAGAGCAGATTGGCACTTAAGTTCTGTTATTGAGCTGATAGAAACGAAATCGAAAATTTAATGCCTGCTTGGCTGTTCGAGAAGATTCGAATATCCTTCCTTCAAGCCAAGACAGAATTTCTTTAATCGGCAAAAGTTCCACCTGGAACACTAAACAGTGACCCAGTCATTAGTTTTTGATCCATCGGTGTAAAAATGTATAATGGTAGCAAGAACTTTTAATTGTAGTACCATAATTGTTTAAAAAACAAAAAATGAGAGTTAATTCTAAAGAAACCATTCAAACTATTTGAATATGATCATAGGGGCATGTATGTGCGACCCTTTTGGCCAATGAACATTTGCTTAGATAAATATGTATTTGTAAGATCAAGTTTTTTCAGAATAAATAGTGAACAAATATTTTGTATGTATCGTAATCTCTTTTAAATATTCTTACCTTATTGTTTTGGCTCTACAAATTAGTTCTCAAAAGAGTTAACTCCCTTCAACATTGTGAGGAACTTACTCTCAGTTCTTGTAAGAAACTAAATCCCAACCGTAAAATTAATTACATAAGTTCCAAATAAAAAATTGCCAAATGGGCTTTATTTACATTTTCATGGTAAAATAAGAATTGATTTGGAAATAAAGCCTAATTTCAATATTAATACTATCTACCTGATTTGCTTCGCGGGTTTAAAGAATTTTATCGTCCACCTTGGCCTCTGTCCTTCTCGCTTAACTCTATGCTCAGCTTAGGATAAGTTAAGCTATCATGCAAGCAAATATGTATGTCAACAGCTTTTTTAGGCAACAATACCAATAAAATCTCTTGACATTGGCTCTTGCCTGACGGCTGAATAAAGCCGCTCTCAGCTCAAGGCAACGCATAACCTCTAATTTTAAATGTTGGAACTTAATTCCCAATTATGTGAGACATGCAAAGAGCGATTTGGGTTTTATACCCCACTTAACTGGGATGTAAGTACCAAGTATACAAATTAGGGATTATATATGGATAGTTATATCCCTGTGCCTATAAAGGCCTGCGTGAGTGGACAGCAACTCGAAGAAAAAATAATATGTTGAATCCGCAAAACGACCCACCTTAGGTACTGGTATCCAAAACGCCTAGCAAGCGACTTTTACCTAGTTGTTTGGCAAAACTAGCTTTGGTCCTGATGGTGTGCCATCTTGTATGTTAAAAATATGTATGTCCTATTTATCCTATCCTCTTTTTGTATTATTCAATGAATCCTCTTAGGTGCTCAATCTTTCCATTATTTTGGAAAAGTGCTTTTATAATTACAATTCATAAAAAAGGGTCTAAGAATGAAATCACGAATTACCGACCCATCGCCAAACTTTCTGTTATTCCCAAACTGTTCGAGTCCATTGTATGTAATATTATATCCTTTAACTGTAAGTCAATAATTTGTGACAATCAACCCGGTTTCGTCCAAAATAAGTCAACTATTATAAACCTACTTCATTTTACTTCTTTTTGTCTTGACCCCTTTGAAAATCGGAAACAAATAGATTTTGTGTTCACAGATTTTAGTAAAGCTTTCGAGAAATTGTGTCAAAAGACTTTAGTCCATAAACTTAGGGCCTTAGGATTTAATGACAAATTATTGATGTGGATCTCGTCATATTTAAAGAATAGAGGTTATAGTGTTACTTTTAGAAATGAGCTCTCTGATCAATTTTACGTTAACTCTGGTGTTCCACAAGGTAGCCATTTAGGACCTCTATTATTTATCTTATATAAAAACGATATAACTTCCGTGATGAAAAACTCTTCTATTCTGATATAATATGCTGCTCACAGCTTAAGAAGATCTTGAGGACTTAGGGAATGCAATGTAAAACAATGTGTGCAATGTAAGACAATGTGTTTCGCAAAAAAACAATTATAGATTATAATTATATATTAGATTCTTCTTCTCTTTGTAAGCTATCTGTTTTCTCTGATTTAGGTGTTATTTTTGACAGTAAATTAATGTTCACTGACCATTATAACTGTATAGTTAAAAAAGCTAATAAAATTCTCGGTTTTATTAAACGATTTTCTCACGATTTCCGTGATCCCTACGCACGTCTCAAGCTTCTTTACATATCTTAGCGGGGTCATATCTTATGATTTTAGTGGCCAATTCACATCACCTCCTCAAATAGTTCATGCAGAATTTCAAATCAATATATCCGCTGTGTGGCATGTATACGCCATCCTGTTAGAAATACATGTTGCCATATGGTTAATTTTGGCCCATAACACATTGGCTATATTCGTACTGTAGCGCTTGGCATTCACAGCAACCACCTCTCCAACGTCGTTTTCGAAAAAGCACGGACTGCCAGCCCAAAAATCACATCAACCGGTAATTGGTAACTCATGTGAGTTGCTATCGTCGAATATCCGGCAATTTTGCTTGTTAGGCATTCATTGTTTTTCGGTCAAATTCAGGATCTTCTTTCAAACGGTCTGTCAGTGAACATACATATAGCTTTGTCCATGATCATGAACTTTGAGCTTCTGGATCAGTTGGCTCTTGTTAGGATGTAAGCCCCAGTCCCAATGAAAAAAATGCCAAATTGAAGTCTGCGAAAGACCAAGTTTTTCTGTACTGCGAGGAATCGATTGCCTCCAGTATACTGCCATCATGTCTTCCAAAAAATGAACGCAACGCACCCGACGTTTCCGCAAACGAACAATCATTTTTATGATAAAGCTTTATCGTTTGGACGTACTTTTTGAATAGTGTAACTTGAAATGGTGTTTTTGTAATTAAATAATAAACAACAGATTAGTAGTACCCCTTGGCATAATAGTTAGTGCATTGGCCTATCATGTAATGTTGCAAAAAAGTTTTTCAGTTGTGTACTGCCTCTTGCGAGGAATTGACAAATCCTCTTAGAGTATACCTTGTCATTAAGATTGAAGCTCCTCTCTATTCCTGGCAATATGCACACAGAAATTGTCGAGAGTTGTGAGTCCCTAAGCTTAGGCTCCCTACGAGCCGTGGTGGCCTCCTATTTTTTTTATTTTACACAACAGACATGACAGATGTTACCAAAATAAAGGGCTGCCACAGGCCCCCAATATCTACCTGCGGCAATAAGACTACAAAACGTTTGAAAAATAATTTAATATAAATTTTTTCCCAAATATTGAGTCTTGGAACTTTTTTTTCAACACTCTGTCTTTAATATTTATTTAAATAACTTGATAAAATATGCAATCACATAAAAGCAGTGATTTCTGATTTAAAAAAGGAACTTCATATTTCAGAATATTAACTTCGTTTTAAATAGACTAGACCACAGCCCTCACAAGCAGTCTTATTCTCATCTTGGACCAACAATAACAAAAAGACGATGAACCTTTGAGCTCATGTTTGTACACTCAAGCAATTTTTATTATTTAAAAAAAAAAATACTGAAACTTTGTTGAGTTTAAAAATTTGCATACATATTTGCCTTAACAGAGGAATGACGATTCAATTTCGTACTTGTACTTCTTGAGGATTATCAGACCAATTTGTGTTCTCTGGTTATGTAATATTATGTATGCAAAGCTTTTTAAAATCCTCACAAAAAATATTTGTGCTCCTAAAAAACGACAATCCTTGACATTGATAGGTTTTATAAAGTGCTTTACTTTATTCAAAAGAACTCAGCCTTTCAATTCAAGCCGGCAATCATTCGAATCGAAAAGAAAAAAAAAATAAACAAAAGCAAACTCATTGAAAACCAAGAAAAATAGCATCGTAAATTTCCATTTTTAAAGCTTTGCCATCGGACACCTCCTCAATTCTACACCACACCACACCAAAAACCAATGACACCCTATATCTCGGACAATACAACTTATCCAACGGCAACAGGAGGACACTTTTACACTCCCTCTACACCCTGCTAACCATTAATTGCATTTTAAGTTCGGTTCGAGTAGTTTACAGAAAACAAAGAGAGTATCCTGGTGCTGGTGTTGTTGGTAGTTCTGTATGTGACAGTCAGGAGGAGTCACGTTAAAATAAGAAAAGATTCAACCATGATGCATAAGTCCTTGAAACAGACACATAGACAGCTGAAAAGCTGCATTTAATCGATCCTTTATCTTCAATTAAATGGAAATTATGTGGTTGTACGATGGATTTTTGTTCCTCGTCACTGTGTGACCATAACATCCCGGATTACGGTGATGGGTGAAACGAAGCTTCGCATAGAGCTGATGCATAATATAATTCCCGCACCCATAACCTATTATTATCAAGGATGTATCTAACCAACAGCCAACGGTGGAAAAGGAGCTACATAGAAAATTTGAGGTTAGGAATATACACGTGTCAGGGATGTTGTGTATAAGCTCAGGTGCTACCAACAAGGCAGTGCTTTCGACATCCTTTTATGCATATACGCAAAAAAGGTCATCAAAACCAAATTCCTATTAGCATTCTATAGAAAAACCCTAACGTGCGCAAAAATGCATCTTCCTATACAAACCTAACCAGAGCCCTCCAACATCCTTAAAAAGGGCACTAGCGAGGACTTACTTCGAAATAACAACAAAGTGTACACTGTATATCCTCCGAGCTATGTGACATGTCGTCGACAAAGTTGGGACAACTTCACAGAGGAAAGTAAATGTGCCATGTAAACCTGTGGAAAAGGGTTATCTAAAAACCATAGAAGACGAATATTTTTTTTCCTCCCCGGTATCGGGTTGATGGTGGCGATGTACGAATGATGAAAGATTATTAAAAGAGTGATGGTGATGACGGAAAAAGTGGATATGATAAAACGCGATTTTAAAATGAATTCAATGTCAGAGGAGCAAAGTCAAAGTGCGAAGATGCAAAAAACGTGATCTACACTTAGCACATTGATGCACAGGAACATGGATTGAATTTCTAATGAATGCTTTTTACTTGCATGTGTGCGTAGGTATGGATTCAGTTGAAGGATGATACTTTTCCAAGGGAAAATGCAGATGAATAAGGAATGATTTCAATGGCACTCGGGCGTATACGTAACTTTTGGTTTAATCATTTCTGTTTGCTTAGGTGAGCTCATTTTTAATAATTGAAAGTTTGCAGAAAATTTTATGGTTTTTAGCTCAGAGTTGAGATATTTTTGTGATCACATTTTCAAATTTTCTCGCCTAGTATCTTTGCAAACTATCACAATTCATCTTTTGGAATTATGATATTTCGTTTTTTTTTTTTTAAATATTTTCATGGAACCGAAAGAAGCATATTCCTAGACTACCAGAGGTAGTATAGGATTTTCGTTCAATTAAGAATTTCTTTTATTTTTTATGACTGTAACGAAGTTACATTTGCAAGATATTTTAATTAACAAAAGTAGTCACGTTCGGCAGACGTAGCTCCCAAATGGGAGGAACTGCAGATACTGAATTGGGAATCGGATAATCCTTATTGACGCATTGTTTTTTCTGTACTGTCTATGTCCAAGGTTTGCCTCTTACTCCCAAGCCAACGATAGTAAAGATGACCCTCGTACTGTGTATATCTGGGTACTTAAATGTAGGTAAATATGTCTCTATAAGTTCGAAGAAATATAATAAACTTGTTGCGGACCAGATCGTAGAAACAAGACCTAGCGACATTCAGGATGCATTTTATGTTCCAGGTCGATGTTTTTCTTTTCAATAACTTCCTAATGAAACACAGTCTTATAACTTATATTTTATTGATAGACTACATAGCTTTTAACATTATGTATGGAAAAGATGTCGGACAAGTGAGCGCCTCTGGGCGAGGCACAAATACGAGCTCTCTTAATCACATTTTGCATTAAAATTTCACAGACTTCTGTTGTAATTTAAGCAATTTCATTTTAAATGATGTGCTTAAGCATCGATGCTATGAATGGTTTCTTGATGTACAGCTTTTTCTCGAAGAACCCCCATAAGAAGAGGTCGGGAGGTATCAAATCAGAGGATCGAGGGGGCCATTCGATATCACCACTTTTTGACAATATCAACACCAACAAAAGTCACAACTCCCAAACTGCAAGAGCTCGTGAGCTTGCTACTAGCAGAAATGGGGGCGGCTGTAAGTGTCATGCCACCCCGGCTACCGTTGTAGCACCATATCCTTTTCGTGAAATTTTCATAAGGATAAAATTATTTTTTTAAATTCTTTTAGTAGTAAGAGACAAAAACAGAATGCCATGGAAATATGAATTTATGCAAGAACAAAAATTATAAGTCTTTGTAGTGGTTTCTTAAAAAAAAGCTTTTATATACAAACCTTTTTAAAGATTTTTAGGAATAAATTTTGGTACGGCAATTTAAAGTTTTTATTATTTTTCGAATAAAAATTAAATTTACAAAAATAAAATGCACGACTGGATCGCACGAACTTGCTCTTATGTAAAAGTACTTTGGAATTTAAGATACATTTTATAAATATAAAACATGGATTTAATGAGATAATAATGTTCAACTGCATAAAATTGTCGTCTGGTTTCCGGAAAAGTATGAATTTATGCAAATAAACCTTAAAAAATCGTTTTATTATTAAATAAATATTTTATATGCGAAATTTTTCAAGAAAAAAAATGTGGGATGCGGATTTTAAGTATTTAATAATATTGGTTTTAGGAAATAATTTCAAAAAATAATCGTTCATAGGTTTTGAAGATATTGATTTAAATTTTTTTTTTTTTTAAACCCAATAAATATTTTTTCGAATATTTTTATATAAAAAATTATTTTAAACTTAAGGGGACTCCTGCTAAAAATTTTGGGATAAAATCCTTAGAGCCGTTAATGAGAAAGTCGAAAATTAAAAAAACGGGTCTATGGCAGGTACCCCTAATAACATTTTGCCCGAAAATTTTTTTTGACCAGAATGTAGTCCATGTCCATAATATCACACTTAATTTTTTTTATCAAAATCGTTGGAGCCGTTTTCAAGATAAATAAGATTTTGCATTACGGGTGTATGGGGGGTACCCTTAGTTTTGGAGCTAAGAAAAAAATTTCAATTTCTCCTCTAGGGAATCACCGAAAACCCTTAACTACCGAGATTAAAAGAAATAGGTCTAGGGGTTAACGCTGTAGTGAGGGGTACAGACATACAGACACACTGAAACATGTTTTTTGTGTACTAAATTTTCCTTAAATTTTTTATAAAAAAAATTGATATGCAAATTGTTATTATTTAATAAAATACATTTTTAAACGTAATTTAAAAATTTAATCGTGTATCGGTTTTCAAGATATTGAATTTTCAAAAAAAAAATTGTATTATTTTTTTAAAAATCCAAAAACTATTTTTTCGAAAAAATTTTTAGTTTATATTTTTGTAAATGCAAAGCAGCTCCTGCATAAAAATTTTGGTTAAAATCGTTGGAGCCATTGGTGTGAAATTCGAAAATCAAAAAAACCGTTCTATGACAGGTACCCCTAATAACATTTTCCCCCAAAATTTTTTTCATCAAAATATAGTCCATGTCCATAATATCACAGTTAATTTTTTTTATCAAAATCGTTAAAGCCGTTTTCAGGATAAATAAGATTTTGCATTACGGGTGTATGGGGGGTACCCTTAGTTTTGGAGCTAAAAAAAAAATTTTAATTTTTCCTCTAGGGAATCACCGAAAACTCTTAACTACCAAGTTTGAAGAAAATACCTCAGGTAGTTTAGGCTGTAGTTCGAGGTACAGACATACATACATACAGACAGACAGACATACAGACAGACAGACGGAATTGTCGGACCCACTTTTTTCGTCTTCGCTATCATCGTAATGTCAACTTTGATCAAAATCTCGAGTTCAATTTTTTTTCCAAATGCAGAACTTGCCCTATAGTACCTATATCGTAAGTAAAAATATTGATACGTTTCTGAGGTATCGAATTTTCAAAAAAAAAAATAGATTTTTTTTTTTCAAAATTTAAAAAAAATATTTATTTTAAAGTTTTGAAATGCAACGTGTTTAAGAATTTTAGAAGCTTCTCTATACAAAATTTTATTAAGATCCGTTATGTGGATAATGAAAAAATCAAAATTCAAAAAAATGGTTCTATGGTAGGTAATCTGTAAGCTGTAATATCTTAATTTCAAAAATTTTTTTTTTTTAAACTAAAGATCATAAAAATTAGTTGAAAGAAAAAAAATTTATCAAAATTCTAGTTGTCGTTTTTGAGAAAAATACGATTTTTAAAAACCATTTTTGTTTTTATTTTTAACATTTGTATGGTGGGTACCTTTGTTTTTAGGTAAAATCATTTTTTTCTTCCCACATCTTGTAGATTATATTAAGAAACTTTCATTTATCAAGTTTAAAAAAAATCTAGCCTGAGGTTTTCGAAATATTAAGTTTTGAAAAAAAAAATTGAATTTTTTTTTTAAATCCAAAAAAAAGTTTTTTGAAAATTTGAATACACAATTCTATTTAAGTTTTTGGGGAGCTCTAGCAGAAAAAAATTATCAAAATCGTTTTTGAGAAAATGAAAAAGAAAAAAAAAATGGTTCCATGTGGGGTACCCTCAATAACCATTTTTCGGAAAATTTTTTCAACCATTACCTAGATTTAACGAAATGAATTTTTTTTGGGATCATGACGTTATCTCGAATGACAAAAATCTCGAATGCAAAAAATCTCGAAAAAACAAATTTTTAATCTAGAATGCAAAAACTCGAATGCACAAAAATCTCGAATGAACAAAAATCTCGAAAGACAATATCTCGAAAAAAATCTCGAAAAAAAATATAAATTCGAGATTTTTTTTTTACCTATTTAAAGAGTTCACACTTAAATTAAACGCATAACATATTTAGTATATTCAACAATTTATTCCTTTTTTGGGAAAATAAACAATAAAAAATATTTAAAATATTTAACAAAAAAAAATCATTAGGTATCATAATAAAATTATAAAAAATATCAAAAACAAAGAAAAAGTTATAAATTCATAAACATACCTATAAAAGCATATGTAGGACTCCTAAGGTACACCAAATAACTCCTCTCTTCTTTTTCGTCGAGTACTTTTAAAATTTGTTTTTTTTTTAAATACTCCCGTCTTACCTTAGTTTCCTGGTCCATCTGAATTTTTCAACCAGACAACTAATTTGAACTGACTCATTAGCCAAAATTTCAAATAATTTGTAAAGACCAATGTGCGGCCTTCCAACTAAAACCTTAAGCCTCCTATGCCAGGACTCTACTCTGTTTTGAGTTCTGGGTAACTCTGTCATGGGTAGTTTACTAGTCAGTCTCAGTCGTGGTTTTGTTAAACAGTTATTAATAATCTAGAATTAATATATTAATTTTTGAGACAATGGTTACAATTCGCGCGAATTGTAACCATTGTCTCAAAAATTAATATATTAATTCTAGATTTTTGCATTCGAGACTTTTTTTTTTCGAGATTTTTGTGTTTCGAGATTATGCATTCTAGTTTTTTTTTTCGAGATTTTTTCAATTCTAGATTTTTGTTTTCGAGATTTTTGCTTTCTGGATTATTGCTTTCGAGATATCGTGGTAGACCCATTTTTTTTTATGTTCTTAAAATACAAAAAAAAAACGTGTGGGGGAGGGGGGGGGGGGTAATTAGACAGACAGAATTGCGAGACCCAATTTTTTAGTCTTCGGAACCATCGTAATGTCAACTTTGATCAAAATCTCGAGTTCGATTTTTTTACGAATGCAAGGTGTTAAATCACAAGATCTTGGTGGGCAATAATTGTGATTACCTCTTCGAGAAATAACACGCTCAGGAAACTTTTCTTGGAAAATTGCGATGGTTTCGTTGCTTATGTGGTACGTAGCGCCGGCCGTCTTGTACGTCGTCCACATCAATATCTTCCAATTCCGGTTATAAACAAGGAAAAACCATTAATCATAGCTCGGTAGCGCAATCAATACACAATTCACCGTAACAGTTGCACCAGCCTCATTTTCGAATAATTAAGGTCCAACCACACCGCCATCGCTAGCCCAAAAACCGCACCAAACAGTGACACGTTGAGGATGGATTTTCCAAACCCCAAATGTGAAAATTCTGCTGATTAACGTAGCCTCCGAGGTGGAAATGGACCTCATCACTGAAGATGATTTTTCGATGAAATTTCGGATCATTTTGACATATTTTAAGGGCCCAATCAGTGAAGATACGACTAAGTTTTTATGCAAAATACGGTGTAATGTCGTTTTTGGAATACCTTATTTTAAAGATCGACGAGAAATCGACAAATCTAGGTTTTCCTCAACACTTCGGGCTTCAGACAGCATCAATATTCTCAGTTGCTCTTGAGCGACGCACACTATTCTCGACATCAGTAAATTATCCTAACAGCTCATATTTGTACACCAGTTTCACTATTGCGCTTTAAGAAGGTGCTTCAAGACGATCCAAAAGTGCTCTAATTTTGCGTAGTGTGAGTGCAAGATTTTTACCATTTTCGTAGTAAATTTTAACAGTTGCAATGCGTTGTTGAAGGATGTATAGTTCGCTATTTTAGTAGTGGCGTCGTTTTTACTTGTCAAATGTCAGAAGATGACAGCTTCAAAAGCGACAGCTGCTCAAAATTTATTTTGTGGTGTGTAAATATATAAAGATGATGGTTTTCCGGCTCGCGAACTCACAACTTAAAATTACCTAAACTACTTTCAAAAACTGTTCTTGCGATTTATTTATCGTCGTCGCAAAAGCCAGACGGACGGGTAATGGAAGACGTTTAAAATCAAATGGTAAATCCGTTGAAATCATCAGTATTCGCCCTTGATGATTTTGGCTTTGATGAGGTTATTCATTAGCGTTTTTACAGCCAGTCTCGTTCTATTGCACAGTCGAGGTTGATTAATCCCGGGTAGAAAATTATCTAGGAAACACTATCGAATAGCGTGGCCCTAGCTAGATTGGCCATTATATAGTAAATCCTATGCTGGGCCTAGACAGATGCAAGCCTGGCGGATCTTGACTAATTTATGCTTATCCTGGCTTTATATTGAACATGGCTAGAACTGCCTATTTATTGGCTTTTCCAGGAGTATCTTAGACTGGGCCTAGATATTTTTAACTTGATGTAGCCTAGATATGAAACTTTTTCTTGGCGATATCTTGGCTATAGATAGTATCGCCTCTTTATTGGCATTGTAACAAATAAACTACAAGGGACCTGGATAGTTTTTACTTGGTGTAGCCTGGATAAGGAATTGTATCTGGGCGTTATATTGGCCTTAGCTAGTGTCGCCTCTTTATAGGCGTTCTCAGATTTTACTTATACTGGGGCTAGATAGTTTTTACTTGATGTATCCTAGATGTGCCTATACATATGTCTCTATAAAAAGCTATCCATTATCCTTCTAAA
The DNA here is from genome assembly GCA_911387755.1 of Chrysotoxum bicinctum. NCBI lineage: Eukaryota > Metazoa > Arthropoda > Insecta > Diptera > Syrphidae > Chrysotoxum > Chrysotoxum bicinctum. The sequence continues at coordinate 12,916,630 of OU426990.1, forward strand.
AACATAACTTTTTTGTTTTGGTCCTAAATCGGTAATTTTCAGATTCTTGAATACGTATTTAAGTCTTCTTAAACAGTATAATTAAAAGAGAATTATTTGAGTAGCACTTTGAGACAAGATATTGTATGTATCACATTGGCGCAATAGGTAGAGCACAAGCACGGCAAGTGAGAGGACTCGGGTTCGAATCTCAATGGAGGTAAATTAAAAAAAAAAAAAAAAAATTCTTTCATTCCAGCAAAAAATCACATAATGAGTCGAATATAGAGAGGCAAAGAAAAAATGAAAATAATCAACAATAATAAAAAATAAAAATTTTTATTTTTAGAAAAAAATTCTAATAATTTTTTTAAGAATTGTCGTAGCTCTTGTGCTACTTGTGAAGACCCATCTAGGGCCCATATCGATACCTTAATGCACACATGTTCTGCTCGTATGTCCATTTTTGCTGTTTTTGGCAAACTCAAGTTAAAGTTTTGATACGTGCATAACTCTACTAATGGAGCTCATTTAGCATTGATATTTAAATATGTTATGGCCTGATACCTTTTTAAAATTATAATGACCAAAAATATATAATTCTTCAACAGTTTTCCATTTTATTCATGATAAAATAAAATATGTAAGGACATAGCACTTTTATGCTTGATATCAGTTATCAAAATAGGACATAGAACACAATTTAGTTCTTAAATTATTATGCTGAAGACATTACTTTTTTACCAAAACGTGTTATAGTTTTAATAAATAAAAATAATTTAATTTAATTTAATAATTTTTATATGTATTTACTTTTAGGAGTAATTTTATCCCAATTTTTATCAGAAGGGTTAATATCTAAAAATTGAAATTCTTCCTCAACATTGTTAGGTTTCTTTTGACGATGCAACAAGTATTTCACCTCTTTTGATTTGGCTTTATAAAACCTATATTCGTCGAAAGCTTGGGTATAATTTCCATGTTTAGGCAGGTGCACCAATAACCCACAATCCAATAAAAGCTTGGAAATTAAAGGTAGTAGAAGTATAACAGAAACATTTGTATCGCTCGAGCACAGGCGCATTGTTTCCTGTCTTTCACTATTTTACCATTACTTTTAAAAACATTGTGCTAGTGAAAAAGCTTATTTTGCTTCCTCCCCCCAAAAAATTTAACCGTAATACTCGGGCTTCCAGGGAATGTCCATCAGTTTGTACTTGGGCCCAAATTCGAACGTATTGTTAAATTGAGCACTAAGCGAATGTGGAAGGCTTTACCCGGTCCAATATTTCCTTCCCATTGCAATATTCAGACATTCAAGACCAATGTGTATGTGCATCGGTATCTCCTTTTAAATCCTCTTCAACTTTCCTAAACGCTCATACTGTTCTCAAACATAATAAAGGTACTCGTAGTCAAAATCCCCCTAGTACATGCATAATTTATTCTTTCTCCAGTTGCTGACTTGTTCTTATTCGTCACTTTAATGTTATTTAAAGATCAAGCACCAATAAATTAATTGTACGTTAGATGACTAACAGTGTATTGAAATGGTCTTTTCCTGCTCATTTCGATTAACAATTTGTACTCCATAGGGGAGTTCAACTGTTTTGACTTCCGAGCTCTTTCTATTATTGAAGAGAAAAAGAGAGAATGTCTCTGAAGTAGACGTGTTTTTGATTCGCTCCGTATATTTATTAATAAAAATCCGTATATCTTCAATACTCCAGTAAAAATATATTGTTTTTCTTTATTTTCTTGCTCTTGTGTTAATTTGATACAATCTTATTTAAAACTTATCCTCAAAGTGTAACAAAAAGCGAGACTTTCAATTTCATCCTTTTCTGCTTTTATAACTCTTTGTGCATCATGACTAACATCTTAACCACCAACACTAATACAGCCACCACTACCACTATTTCATCCGCCACTGCTGCCAATACAATTGTTGTCACTTTGACCGCTGCATCCACTGTCATTACCACTGCTTCCACTGTTTCTGGTGCTGTCAACTCCTCACTTTCATGTAGCTCTGCCGCGCTGAACACTAGGTCTAAGATTCGAACAAAAAATGAAGCTATCAAAACTCAAACTCCAGACCGACCTTTGAAATTGCCATTATCAACATCCAAAAAGATAAAATCAAATGCTCCTGCAATCATCGATAAAAGTGCAACTAACGTTGATAAAAATGTAAATAAACATCTTCGCGAGCTTGAAACTGATCTACTAGCAAATCTGTCCAAATCATTTAAAGAGCTTGAAGCAAAAATAAATAAACACGTCAGTGATGCTATTTCAACTTTGAATGACCGTTTGATTCAGTGCGAGAGAGAAATAACTGAGCTTAAAATTGAAAACAAAAACATAAAAAAACAATTGGATGACAATCAGCGACTGCATCGTTTAAGTGATGTGATTGTTTGTGGTTTGCCTAAGAACGTGAGCGCAATTAAATTGGCAAAAAAACTTGCAGCCAAACTTAATCATACACTCGGCCCTTATTTTGATGCTTTTCATCTAAACACAAGAAACGCCAATAATGATAACCCGCTTCTTATTCGGCTTTCATCATCAGCAGAAAAAAAATCATTACTTTCTGCATTCAAGTCCATGAAAAGTTTATCAGCCTCTCAACTGTTCAATGATTGTGAGCTCCCTAACACCACACACTCCGCCTCACCTGACCGACGTATATACATAAACGAGAGCTTAACACCACTTAATAGTTCTCTTTTTCGACATGCAATTCAGCTTCGGAAAGAGGGAATTTTGTTTTCAGTGAGAACGAAGAATGGGTTCGTTTATGTTAAGAAGAGCAGTGATGACATCGAAATAAAGATTGACTCTAGTACTTTTTCTACTCCTGCCACTACTTTTATATAAATGATACCGGAGCAGATCGATGATATTTTATTTTATTGTAGGTACTTAATTTGATCTCAATTATTTTTACTTTATTAATTTATTTCTTTGAATTTACATTTTCTTTTGCAAATTTCTATTGTAATTCTTCTTGCTGTTTCTGCCTTAATTCGCTATAACCTATAAGTATTTGCTTTTTGTTCTGATTATTGTCTTTGTCATGTCTTTAGGATCTATTCATGTTTTAAAAATACTTTCAAATGTGCGTGGGGGTTTCAAGGTTTGCTGTTTGAATGCGCGTAGCTTAAACTTAAATAAGTTAGATTTTGTTAGGTATATCTTTGATTCCTCAGGGGTCGATGTTGTATGCTTAACTGAGACTTGGATTAAGCCTGACACTCCGAATAATATCTACGAACTCAACAACTACAAACTTGTTTGTAATGATAAATAGAATCACTGTTACTATTGGAGGAGGAGTCGCAGTTTATGTTAATATTGGTCATAGTTGCAAAATCATTGCCAAATCGAAAGACGTCGGCATTGAATTTCTGATATTAGAAATAACTGATGGTAATGTTAAAACCCTACTGGGAGTTGCTTACAACCCTAATAGGAGCTTTTCTCCGGAACCACTATTCTCAGCCCTCCGGGAAATATGTGGAAGTTATGAAAATATCATTCTTTGTGGTGATTTTAATTCCGACCTTTTTCTCAATGATACCAGAGCCAAACAACTGATGGATGAAATTGCAGCTACTGGCCTTGCTGTGGCTAACTCTCATGCAACTCGTTTCGGTCCTAACTCCTCTCCTACTACTCTACTCTACTTGACTTAATGATTGTATCTGACTTATCCAATGTTCTTCTAGTAGACCAAATATCCCTTGAAGGTATATCTGATCATGATTTGATCTTTTGTACGTATAACATTGACTTCTCACGGACCACTTGTTCATCTACATTTCAATTTCGTGATTTTACATCCATTGACCATAATGCCTTACTATCCGACACCTTTACTTTTCCTTGGAATCTATGTTACAGTATGTATGATGTCAACGATAAAATAAATTTTGTTCAGTACTTACTACTAGAATTGTACGAAAAACATGTTCCATTGAAGACAGTTCTAGTTCGCAATAAAAATTGTCCATGGTTCACCTCAGAAGTGCTTAATTCAATTAAGAACCGACGTAAATTATATTCGAAATGGAAGAGTAACCCTACCCCCGTAAACTGGGAGGTTTTCTGTCGTGCTAGAAACCTTTCAACTTTCGTTACTCGAAGAGCTAAAAAAAGATATTTTATGTCAAAATTAAGTACAAGCCAGAATTCTCGTAAGCTTTGGAGTGGTTTACGTTCTATTGGAGTTGGTAGAAAGGAGATTGTGGATAATTTTCCTGATCCAAATGACCTGAACAATGCTTTTACATCGGATAACTTACAGATTCCAAATTTTGAACCCATTAATAACATTATATATAGAGGAAATGAATTTGATTTTGAAGTCATCTCTGATTATGAAATACTAATGAGTATTAATTCGCTCAAGTCAAATTCGGTTGGTGAAGATGGAGTTCCCATTAAGTTTATAAAAATGATACTACCTCAAATCATCTCAACTCTTACCCATATAATCAATTTTTGTATTACTTCTTCATCGTTTCCCGATTGCTGGAAGCTTGCGAAAGTAATACCAGTGCCTAAAAAACCTCATCCATCATCTTGTGCTGATTTAAGGCCTATAAGCATCCTTCCCTGCCTTTCAAAGGTCTTTGAGAAGATTCTGGCAAATCAAATATCTAACCACGTCAATCTACATAGTTTGTTTTCTTCTGTTCAGTCAGGGTTTCGCCCAAATCATAGCTGTTCTACAGCAATGGTGAAGGTACTCGACGATATCAGAATTCAGTATGATCGAGATAAATTGTCTATATTGTGTTTGCTGGATTTCTCAAAGGCGTTTGACAGGGTTAATCACGAAATCTTGTGTAAGAAGCTGAGTTTTTACTTTGGTTTTAGTGGAAGATCGGTCCGTTTGATTAAAAACTACCTACAACAACGTAGTCAAAGAGTTAAAGTCGGTGATATTTTTTCTGAATCAAAGTATTTGTTTGCAGGTGTTCCGCAGGGTTCAATTTTGGGCCCTTTGTTGTTCTGCATGTTCATCAACGACCTCCCCCAAATGTGCCTCAATGTCATGGTGCATCTTTATGCAGACGATGTCCAAATTTATCTCTCTCGACCATTTAATTTGTTTGAGGATCTAATTTGTAGACTTAATGAAGATCTTTTAAGGATCTACAATTGGACCTTATGCAATGGTTTAACTCTTAATCCTTCTAAATCACAGATAATTGCAATATCTAAAAAGAAATTTGATGTTACTACCCTTCCACCTGTCTTTATATCGTGTTTCCAACTTGCTTTTTCAGATACTGTCACGAATCTTGGCTTCAAAATTAATCGGACCCTTTCTCCTAATGATCACATTAATCTCTCTGTCGGCCGAATCTATGGCGGTCTCCGAAAATTAAACCTCTTTTCAAACGTAACTCCTATAGATACTAAGTTGAGACTTGTTAAAACTTTACTACTGCCTATCATTGATTATGCTGCAGTAGTATACTGTAAACCTGATTCGCACTCAATGCAAAAACTATTAGTTGCCTTTAATGATATGGTTCGGTATGTTTATGGCTTGCGTAGGTTTAACCATGTTTCTCAATATCATCAACATGTCCTAGGTCGCTCGTTCATACACTTCCTTTATTCTAGATGTTGCATGTTTATGAATAAAATAATTCAAAGAAAAGCACCGTTATATCTATCTGATAAGCTTCGCTTCGCGCAGTCTACCCGAACCTTGAATCTCACAACACACTCATCAAATTATTTAAATTCTTCGAGACTCTTTTTTGTATATGGCATTAGACTTTGGAACTCCCTACCTGTAACTGTAAGACAAATAATAGGAACAAATCAATTTAAAAAAGCACTGCTTTTATTTCTGAATGTTCAATAGTAGTGAACAAAACAGCAAATTGAAATTCAAAAATTGTAATTCAAAATTAAATTCAAATTAAAAAAAAAATGAAATCAAAAGTAAATTAAAATTCTTATACCTGTCTTCAATATCTCTTAATTATTATCATTAAATTTTTTTTTGTTTTTGCTTGTATTATTATATTATTTTTACTATTTTTGTAATTATTAGCTCTTTATTTTAATTTTTTTTTTATCACTCATTTGTAACATCAATCTATCCAATCTAACTTGTATTAGCTTTAAGTACTATAAAAGACTATGTCTTATTGTGCACCTTTATAAATAAATTGAATTGAATTGAAATTGCATGAATATGAATTCTGTCCGCTTAGAGATAACTATGTTTACTTTCCATAAATTTTAAATCAAGATTTTGCATATTACTACCTACGCTATTCACAGCATAAAACATTGTAGCGAGGACATTTTGATTTCGGTTCTGTCCGCCACAAGTATCAGCATACAAATAGGTGCTCATTATACAATTTAAAGTTAAATTTTAAGAAATGAATTCTTTTACTAAAGAAGTTTGGAGCTCAAAAAAAGGATTCAATCGATTACTGTCATACATCGCCTTTTCCGATTCCAAAAATAAAGTTCACAAAAGTGCTATGTCCAGACGTAGCCCATAATACGAAACATATAATGCGGACATAGCACAAAATGTTGGACAAAGAACAATAATTGTGCTTTTCGATAACTCAATAGGGGACATAGAACATTCGTCTTTCTTGCAAATTTAAGCAATTTTAGAGTTTATTTGGACATAGAACTTGAGTGAATATGAAAGTACTGCTTCTCACCTTTCCATTGGTACCAATATCTCAAAACAGCAAAAAATGGACATAGCACATGTGTGCATTAAGGTATCGATATAGGAACATCTAGCAAGGCCCATTATATACAGAGCATTAACAAATTAGCGAGGGACAAGCTAGATACTGCTCGGTAGGGCCATGACTGAAACTAAGAAAAACTAGCTGGAGCCTTGGCAGTATCGAGTGGAAAATTCTACCCAGGATGTTACGCATAATAGTCCAAACTGATTCTACTTTTAATTGTAAATTGTGAGGTGGTGATCCAGGCAAATCCAGGGAATCTAATAACTTTGAGGAAGTTGACTACGTCATCCTGGTTTGTAACTGTTTCAAATGATTTGTAATAAAACAACTCTCCGGGAAGAAAATTCTGAATGGATCGACATCTTTGTTTTTGGTCGCGAATATTCCTCGTTCCCTCAGACAATTATGGTTCCTGAACTGTTGTTCTATGTCCGTAAAAACACACTGAATTAGTTCCTTTTTTGAGTGGACGAAGTGACAAAAAACCGTTAGTAGTTAATCCGGTCGAGGTGTCAACTGCGACCTCCCCATTTCCAATATCAAATAACTGCTTCGAAAACATAATCGCAGTTTGATCTTGTTGCAAAACCACTCGCATGTTAGTTGTAAATTGGAGTGTCTATACATGCGTTTCGTTCATCAGCAACAGTTGATCCGGGAATAATTTGAAGAGTCTGACAACAGAATCATGGCTCCACCAAAAATGTTTTGGTTATCACGATGACGTTCTGTCCTCAAATGATCTCTTGTAGGCCATCGTACAATTATACCAAACGATCAATTTGCATATCTGTAGAATCTTCGCCATTGCGCTGTTTTTGACGTTGTTGCAAACTGGTGCTTCGTTAATTTGCATATTTAGTGGAAATTTCAAGGCACCTTCTACCTTCTAATAATGTTGCAGGTATTCCAGATGAAGCCAATGCTAGGGCTACTTCATTTAGCGATCTGATCTTTGCCAACAGCAATGAAATAAGAACATTTTTCCAGTCCCCCCGGGAGTATCAAGGAAGTAAATTTTACCAGATCCACTGTGCACATCTTCCATCAAAGTATCGTACGCAATTCTTTGTTCTACATTCAATTGCGGAACTGTTTCAGCCAATACTTCAGTATCGTATTGTTGGTCTCTTTGCAGCTCGTGGTTAAATGAATCGCGCATAAGACGATTGGGTGCTGTCATGCCAAAAAACCACAATACTTTATTTACCAAACTCAAATCTTCTATCATTGTCAATGTCTTATTGTAAATTTCTGCAGGAATTTGAAGTGCAAAGACATCAAGTGTTTCACAGCTAGGAACAATTTTTGTATTGGAAAATTAAATTGCCGTTTTTAGTATTTTCCGTTACTTATTACTTATGTTTCTCACCGTTTAAACCTTCCCTGAACTTCCGCAAATATTTCAAAATCAAAATTAGCAAAATCGGTTCAACCGTTCTCGAGTTTTAGCGAAACAAACGAACAGCAATTGATTTTTGTATAGATTTAAACTTGGCGTTCAAAAATTTTTCTGAAAAATGTTTTAAATCACATGGCATCCTGTTTTTAGCTCCAACTTCTGAGGGACTTGTTTAAGTCATTTAAAAAATTAACTTGGTAGTAATAGTGGGTGGAGGAATAAATGTGCATGCTTGGGGGTCAGTGCTGAGGTGATAGTAAATTCTAACCACGCTTGTAAATTTTGAAGATCCAAGCTGATTTTTCAAGTGATCGCCTCTTACTTCAGTAGGATTAACTTCTGAAGAATATTTTCTTCCTTATGCAATTGTTGAGTGTGCCAGTGTATTTGTAGTAACAAAAGAATCAAATCATTAATGAGAAAAATGTCGAAAATTTGGTGGAGGACTGTTCAATCAAAGCAAAGAAATATAACTCTAAGAGTGTGTTTATCAATAAATAATCACTCCACCTTTTTTACCTGTTCACAAATATTAACTTGAAAGGGATTACTTCTCATATTATCTGAATACAAAAGTGGTTATTTGTTTTGGTACAGCCTCCAATTAACCTCAAACACCATTATTAAGACCTTTTCTTTCCTTCCTTTCAATTTTCGGCCTTCTTCCAATTGAAGTGGTTGAAACCACAGAAGCTTGTTTAATCTTTTTGGTTTAATTGAAATTGTTGCCCTTGTTTGCCCGGGCTTAAGCTCAAAGTACTAATTACGAATTCCTAATTGCTGAATATTAAGGTTTTTTGTGTTTTAATTGACTTATGGGTCAATGGTTTTGGCGAAAAAGTAATATATAAAAAAAAAACACAACAATTAGAAACATGTGGAAAGATAAAAGAAGATCTTAAACGGTACACAAATTAACAAATTCCAGGATAAATTCTTCTTTAATGGTCTCAAAGATGTATTTTTAATTAGATGAAAACAGCCAACATTCAAATTATAAAGATAAGCCAATAAAGTCTATTTGGAAAATTTTGTTTAATCAAAGCAGCTCTTAAAGCTATTTACCTTGCAATTTAATGAACACCAGTCAAGCCAATTTAATATTGATATTTAATTCCAAAATTCTTTGAATAATAAAAACATATACTTAATTACAAAACCAATGTGTGTGCTTTGTTTCGCATCCTGTATTACCGCTAAGAATTCAAACCCACACAAGGCTTCCTCTGGTCTACCACAGCTTCCTAATGGGAATCCTTTAATTACGAAATTCCTCTAATGAGCTATGCCACATCAACGGAACTCCTCTTTATGTACAAGACACTCATACTTTCGCACCACCCATCAACCTTTAGAACTTGTGAAACTTTAAAATAAACACCAACCAGTTTGCATAATCTTTTCAAAATGTGAATATTTACTCCAGCTCCGAAGCGAATAAATAATCCTCAAACCATCAAAAGCGCTAATTGAGCTTAAAAGATCCATCACACAAATAAAATCAAGTAGTTAGGTATGCGCCTTAAGCAAAAGAATAAATCTTGGCCTTTTTTTAGGGAAAAAATAATGAACAAATCGCAACTAATTAAAAATTCAATTCAGTCAAAGGACCATGACAACGAGCCTTTTAATAATTTATGTCAAAAAAAAAAAAAGTGGAATGTTATAGTAAAACCTTTGAAGAAAAACACATTTCTCTGCCTCTGTAAAAATAAGGATATACAAAACATTTAATGAGCTACTTTAAAAGACATCGAGCATTTTTTCTTAAATTTTATTTTCTTGCTGTGTGTTCTCTTCTTTATAAATACAATCAAGGATCTGAAGGACGAGAAATAAAAAATCATCTTAAAATTCTATTTTAAAAGTCATTAGCTTCCAGAAAGAAAAAAAACAATAAAGCAAACACAGAGCTCAAGGGTGAAGAAAAAATGAACACAAAAGACACGACACTAAAACGGGACGAGATGAGATGAGAGTAGGACAAACTCGCAGGCATAAACGTAAAAAAGTTAAATGTAATTGAAACATTATGTGTCCTAGTTCTGGTCTTGCTATTACCAATGCGGAACTGCCCTTTTTATTTTCATTACTGAAAAAAGGTTCTTTTCGACGAAATGAGAAAAACAAATAGCCCACAAGGACGAATGGCGGAAAACCCATTTTGCTTTGATGCGAATAATGAAAAAAGAAAATATGTCGAGCAAAATAAATACAAAACACGAGTTGCATTTCCAATACCTGAGGATAAAAAGATGAAAAAAATGAATAAAATAAATTAAACAATTCACATTGTGGAGAAGAATGCTTGCTCACTGAATCTGGATGATGTGGAATAGGTTTGTAATTTCAGTCAACCCATTATCAATATTAGCATTGTGCAATGGCCACCCAGGGTTTCCTTCCGCCAGCACGGTAGTGTCTTATGACTCGATAAATAAAGCTCCGTGCCCTTCACAAGGAGTACATATTTGAGATGTCACGTGTGTGTTCTGAGAAGCTACACATTTTATTTTCTGCAAAGCAAATAATGCACTTTCATTCTTGGAAGGGAAAAAGTGTGATAGACAAGAAGGTTTATTAGCTCTATAGTGTGTGTGAGTGTAAGTTATACAAGAGTTGCTACAAATGTCCCATGTATTACAGAAAAATAAGCTCGTACATTGTTGTTCACTTCTGATGTGTTTTACCAATTAATTTTAAATATCCTTTTCAGTACTTTCTTAATTCATTACTGCAGTAACTTGTGAACTTAAAATTACGTAAGAGGACTGCATTTGCAAACAATTAATCAAACCAAAATTACATAAACGAATAATGCACGAGACCGAGCACAGTGGGGCCAAACTGGTCATTCTATGATATTAATTCCACTGGCTAACATGGTTTTTGGGTGCTGAAACTTGTCAAAATATATTCAAATCCGAAGACGAAATTTGCCAGGGTCTTAAGAGCTATGTAGCGACGCGGTACACTATTAAAAATGATTCATATTAATGATAAAAAATCTCGTTCTATTTTGCCATAGCAATTTTATATCTGTCAGATTCATCGAAGTAATTGCTGTCACTTATGTCTTTGACACATCAGTTTCAAGTTCTCTAAAAAACGGCGTATGACCGATTATAAAGATTACACATGCAACACAATTGTCTCTTAAAAATATATTGAAAAGTTTTTTCCAAGTGCTTTCAACTCTTCAAACAATCTTAAAGAGGTCAGTAAGACCCAAAAGGACTATTCTATTGAACAAAGAGTTATAAGTAAAGTGTTTGAAAGATCTCATTACGATTTTATTTTTACTTGTGATATGGTACAATAGGACACGTTCTGCATTTTGAAAAAAAATAGAACTTGGGATTTTGATCCAAGTTGACAATACGATGATAGAGAACACGAAAAAACTGGATCCGTGTGTCTGTTTGTCTCTCTGTATTTCTGTATGTCTGTACCTCTACCTATGAACATCCTAAAATACTGAAGGTATTTTCTTCAAACTTGGTACTAAAGGGTCTTCGATGCTTCCCTAGTGGAGAAATTGAATTTTTTTTAATAGCTCCAAGACTAACGGTACCTGTCAAACAGCCGTTATGCAAAATATTATTTATCTTGAAAACAGCTTTAAAAATTTTGATAACAAAAATTAAGTGTGATACTATGGACATGGACTACAATTTTCCGAAAAAAAAATTAGGGGAAAATTTTATAAATTTTCTTATTTCCATCTTTCTCATTAACGGCTCTTACGATTTTAACCAAAATTTTAACACAGTAGCTGCTTCAAATTAGAAGATATTGTTTTCAAAAAATTAAAAAGAAAAAAAAGCTTTTGAATTTTAAAAATATAATCCAAATTTTTATTGAAAAATCAATATCTTGAAAACGGGCTCACGATCGAATTTTTAAATTGCGTCCTAAAACGTATGTTCTTAAATACTAACAATTTGCATATCAAATTTTTTATACAAATTTTAAGGAAATTTACTATACAGTTTCAGTACGTTTGCACATCTCTCTACAGCTTAAACTGTTGCAGCTATTTTCTTCAAATTCGGTACTTAAGGTTCCTCGTTTTTTTTTTTATTTTCGATTTTCTCATTAATGGCTCTAACGAATTTTACCAAACTTTTTGTACACGAGCTTCTTAAATTTAAAACAATTGTATACATAAAAATATTTAAAAAAATATTTGTATATATGTATATTTAAAAAATATTTTTTCTTTTTATACTTTTTTATATTTAAAAAAATATTTTTTGGAAAAAAAATCTAAATCTTCAAAATATGTGAAAAATTATTTATTGAAAAAATTCCCTAAAATCTATGTTACTTTATACTTAAAATTGGCATCCCAATTTTTTTTTCTTGAAAAATTTTAAAGAAATTTGTTATAAAAAAATTAACTTATAATATAACGATTTTTAAACTTTGTTTGCATAAATTCATATTTTTCTAAAAATGAGACGGCAATTTTATGCGTTTTAAAATTTGTATCTCATTAAATCCAGGTTTTATATTTATTTTTAAGCAATTTTTAAATTCCAAGGTACTTTTACATAAGAGGAAGTACGTGCAATCCAGCCGTGTTTTTTATTTTGATTGATCTATGAAGATGCTTTCAAGTGGTTTTCAAAATATTTTTTTTTTATTTTTAATTGATTTATCTTTCGGATCTGAATAATTTTGAAATGTAAAAAAACTCAGCAGATAAACAAGATAAACAACTTACGTCTTTAGATTTTTATATAAAATAAAAACTTTTAAGAGAACTATTTTTATGTATCTACATACATATATGGTGTTGCTAAGATCGCCTTAATACTGCAAAATACTAAGCAACATATTTATTTAATTGAAAAGTGATTGTGGATTTTTATTGCATTTTTTTCAAAATTTGAATGTTAGTTAACCGGTTTTAAACTTACTGAGAAAATATAGAAAAAGACCTTCTCTATTTAAATAAGTCATATAATATTCCAATCTTTATTTTTCATTCCACAAGATGTCAATTGAAAAATTAAAAAAATGTCATAACTTTATATTTTATTGTTGCTATGGAATTGGCGATATATGTGAGAGTGAAATTTAGGACTTAATAATCTAAATAAACAAAATTATAGTTGTTTTCTTTTTTATGTATCAAACCCGTGCTTTCTAGTAACAATTCAAAGTCAAAATGGTGTATCTATTACATAGGGTAAACTGCCCAATTGTTGGCACCCCCCAATGATTGGCACTTACAGTTTAAATTACTCGTATTAATAACATTTAAAAGTTTTCTAATAAAATCTTTTTAAAAATATTAGCCTTAGTCTATTTCTGATGATTTGGCATCATTTCTTTTGGCATCTGAAGTTAGTAGCAATTAAAAAAACGCTGTTAAAAATTTAGAATCAAGTTTGCGCCAAATTTAATGTGAAACTTGTGAAAACCGTAAGGAAAGTGGTGACATTGTAGTGTGATTTAATAATAAATTTAAGAGGAAAACCATTATCAAGTGCAGTTATTATAAAAAAATTAACTATAACAAAGAGGTTAGTTTTTTTTATTTTAATATTTTATTAAAAATAATATAGTTTTTATAAGGGGTGTCAACTATAGGAATGTAAATCCATTAAATTTCCATTTATTGGCACATGCCAATCATTGGATGAGGTGCCAATCACTGGCTTGATTGGCACTATACCAATCTTTGGATGCCATGCCAATCATTGGCTATTGGCACTGTGCCAATCATTGGTAAATGAAAAAGTTATAGATTTTCATAATTTTGTATCAATTTTCCTTAGGTTGATAATACACTTTTTTATCAATCAATAAAAATCTTATCTAATCTCGACCTTAATTTAAACATAATGTAACTTAAAAGACTTAAATATAATTATAAAAATAAATTACCTTTTATTTATAAAATTATATAATTGATTTATATTATTTGTTTATTTTGTTTTTATTGGTTTTAATAAACTTTAAAAATTAAACAAAATCAATGTGCCAATCATTGGTTTGTTCAGTGCCAATGATTGGCAAATGGTGCCAATCATTGGTAAAAGGACATTGTTTTACTTTTTATTAATTATTTATTAATTTTAACAAAAAATAATGTATTTAATGTTTTTCACTAAACAAAAATATAATTAAAAATAAAAAAAACTGTCGTTTCTTAATTCCCATAAGTTATATAAGCCGAATATGTGGTGAGTAACCTTAAGGTGCCAATGATTGGTCGGTTTACCCTATATCAAAGCACAAAATATTGAAATTAACTGTCAACCGATTAAAAAATCACTGAAATTTCAATTTTTTTTAACATTATCCAGAATAAGAAAAATACCCAATAACAATTTGACAAGATTACGTTCTACTTTCAAATTTTAAGCATTTCTTTCATATTCTGACTAAAGTTTTCCATTTAAATTTTAGCACAAATTTTATAAAGAAGACGACAAATCGCTTTCTATATTGGTTTTGTAATTTTGTTCATATTTTAAAGTTATGGCTGTCACTTCTGACAAATTCCTTTTTTTACAACATATTTAACAAAACATACCTCTCTCGCTTACTCACAACCATAGAAACTGGCACTCTTCGTAAAGTAAACGAACAGACCTAGAAAGAAAATCTGATCCCATTGTTAGGGAAACAAATTGTTTTAATCCAGATCTGTCAAAACACCTATTTTGACACTTTTAGCCTTTCAATGGATAAAAAATTGATTTTTTTTGCGGTTATCTGGTATCTGCATTTCTGCCTAAATCCTAAAACACTTGGCACGTAAAAAATCAAATTTCAGATACAAATCTGAAATTTACATAAATAAAAGCTTATAAAATTTATTATTTTTTTTTTAATTCAATAAAACAAAAACTTCACTGTATATAAAATAGAAATAAATTTTATTAAAATAATAAAACATAAAACATAAAATTCTATTTTAAATATACGTTTAACAATGTCGCACTTTACCAAAATAAACGTATTTTATATAAATACACTACCATTTGTTAAGAAGTCTTAAAGTTGTGACCAATTTAGCCTATAGATTCTGAGTTTTCTTAATGACTTCATGATAAGATATAGAAAAGTGAAAATTAGAGTGAACAAAGTGTAAACAAAGAATAAAAGAAAGATGTAACCGTAAAAATTCATAACAGTGAGTTCTTGATGGCTATATGAACCATATATTTTGGCAAGATGTTGAATCCTGATAAACACCAGATGTCCTGACTACGTACTGGTCAAACTGATCAGCGATTTCGTTTAAATCTCTTGTAACCGCCTGAATTCTTTTTTAATTTCCAAACAACTTATTTTTTTTTTTTTTAATTTACAATTTTTGTTTACAAATAACACGAAAATACCAAACGCACAATACAATGTTAAGCTTTAATAAGGGCGTTTTAGTAAAAACGTTCACAGAATATTTTCAAGATGTAGTCAAAAGATTTAATTGAAAAACTCTTTGAGCACTTTAAACCTACTTCTTTTAAAAACGTTTTGAGGAGGGTATAGAGTCAATGTCATGAATATCTTTAAGATGTTTAACATTGGTGTTATTAATTAATAATATTACAAAAAGAACACTTTTAAATAGCAAATTAGGATGTCAAAAGGTAAAATGGCATTAAGAAGATTGGTTAGTTCAATACTCTGTTAAGAGCTGATAAATTTATTTGAAGTGAGAGGTCATGTATATTGCTGGCAGGGTTTGCCGAAATGTCTCTTTTTAGATATAACTACATTTGTTACGTCTAGTCTGCTGCGTAGGTTATGTATAGTTAATGTAACAAATTGTAGCAGACGTAGTTTCAAATGGTCTGTCAGTCAGGTTGTCAGCTGTCACTTCGCTGTCAGCTGTGCATTTGAAGTTTAAATTTTGAAATAAAACGTTAAGTTATTCATTTTTAATAAGCGAAGTGAAAATGGCTGTTCGAAATCTACATATTATGTATTACTCCAATTTAAATAGAAAATGAGCATATTGGTACTCTCTGTGCTTCTTAAAAATACAACAGTTCCAAGGTTTAAGGCCCAAAGCAGGTTCTTTTATGGTCATGGACATCACTAATACTAGTAAATAAGATATGTAGTTTATTAGAATAACTGCGAGTAGTTAATGATATAGAAAGTGTAGTGTAGTAAATTCGGCCAACCCTGGTTGCTAGGCTTCGACTTGACTTCTCTTAATGACGGCGGCAATAAAGTTGAGCTAAACCAAACCTATTTCAACTCATCGCAGACGCGAAACGTATACAACGGGTTGAATCTTAGTTCAATCTCACTTTATGATTTCTTTTTTAAATAATCTAATGAATTAATGCATGCATTCTGCTCATCTGTGGAACAAAACCTTAAACCATTGATACTATATTATGTGCCTCGGACTTTTTTAAGACATGACAAAATGTTCCGAGAATTTCATATTCATATTTCTATTATATATGATGATGAGTTTGATGAAATAAAAGTACGTTTCCTTTCTTGCTCTCAACACTGTTCCTGATGAACAGAACTAAAGAAAACACAAACAAACGAAACCGTTTTCCATTCATATAATCGTCGTTTTTCTTTTCAAATTTCCGTTGGTTCCGACTGTCGTCTTTTTCTTTGATGTTTGTTCTCCATCCACAATTGAATTGCGCCAGCATCAGAACGAACCAACTCAAAAACCGTTTTCACGAAATGTCAAAAAAAAAAAATCAAGAACAACTTCCCCGCTCCCTTATGTAGTTATGTCCTGTACATCGAATCTTTGTTTGTTCTAGGGAACATAAAAAGAAATATTATAAAAATGAAGACATGTCCTTGTGGCACTTTTCGTGCCCTTTGGCAATACAACCAGGATCGGATTAAAAATTTGAACTCGTCCCCCTAAAGGGTCCAACACAAAACTAACTATAATTCAATAAAACTTTATAACCAAGCAAATGGCTGCTCTGCTGGTGTTTGGATGTATCCGTGCGATAAATGAGCTCAAACGATGGAAACCCGTTCAATTTGTCTGTTTGTTACTTTATGGAGTGAACGTATAGAGGAAGAAGCACGATTGCTTGAAGGGTGCATGTTTGTGAAAGTTAAGTTGGGCTGAAAGGATAACCGATATCATGGGACGCGGACGGGCGGACGGTGGCAAGCAATGATGAAGATGATGATGGATCTTTTTGGAAGTTTTAGGAGAATAAGGAATTCTTCGTTAAAGTGGTATTTAAGTGTTTATCATGTCGATGATGTTTGAATGAATTTTACAGTCATTCTTTTTTCTTATTTGAATAAGTTTAAGCTGAAAAATTTGGTTATTTGAAAAGTTTTGTTGAGTTGGGATTTTAGTTATTCTTGTTGGTGTAATATTGAGGGCATACCAAAAAGTTTATTGAATTGTGTAACTAAAGAGATCCGCAAAGTGTGAAAAGGGAAAATAAAATGGATTTTCAATATTTGTAATTTTAAATGAAATTCTGTTAAGTTTTTAGAATTTATTTAGACCTGGTAACGAAGTTGTATTTCTTTATCAGGTAGGTAGTACCTAGTAGATAGTTTTTGTTTCCCGGGCCTCTTTTCCCATCCACCCAATTTCACTGAGTAATGACAACAGCTTCGATTACATGTCGTACCGGAATTTATTCGAGTCATGGGATTAGGAAAATAAAATAAAAAAACAATTTTGGGTACTTTGTTATGTTAATTCTAATACAACCAAATAACCAATCATTTTGGACAACTTGCGTTTTATCAAGAGATGGGGTCTGTCTTATACATTGTCTCTGGGTGGTAAACGAAGAGGTTTACGAGAATATGTGATCGCCTTTCACCAAATAGAAAAATTGTTTAAATCCTTCTGCAAGGTATCATTAGGTGGTGAAATTACTCTAAACGTTTTCATGACATCCGCATATGTAGATAGTTCCGAAAATTCAATCACAGTTTCGAGAACATTGATTGCCAGAATGAAAATAATTGATCACAGATGACTGCGTTGTGGCATGACAGATTTGCAAGTAAAAGAATAAAAATGACATTGAAGATCCAAACAAGACCCGATGTTTATTCGATCTATTGAATGAAACCATTCACGTACACCACGGAACTGAACTCATATTGTTCTAATTTTGAAAAAGTTTTGATTTATGTTAAAGTTAAATGAAGAACTGGATCACACAAACTTGCTCTTATAGGAAAGACTGAAAAAATTAAAAATGAATGTTACTAGATAAAAATGTTCATAATTGTATGGATTTTTAAAATGATTAAAAATCCTCCTTTAGTGATTTCAGCTAAAACCAGGAGACCATTTTATTTCTCAAGCAAATATTAGTTTATGCAAGAAAGGGTTTTTAAAAGAATATTTTTAAAACATTTTTAAGAATGAGTTTTAAAACCCCAATTAATTCATTTCATAATTTAATTTAATAATATAATTTCATAACTGTAGGAACAAAAATTTAATTTTAAAAAAATACTGCTCCGTTTTTCTTATAAAATTCAAAAAAATATTTTTCTTTTAAGTTAAGTGTTTTTCAAACTATTAAGAATCTTCTCTTTAAAAAATTTCAAATCTGTTTGCGGATAATTGGAATTTTCAAAAAAGTTTTTATTTTAGGTACAATCAGTAAATATCCTAATTTCAAAAACTTTTTATTGAATTAAAAAAATAAATATTAAACGAAAGAAAAAAAAATTATCAAAATTCTAGTTCCTTTTTTCGAGAAAAATACGATTTTCGAAAGCCATTTTTTAACATTTGTATGGTTACTGTTATTTTGAGATAAAATACAATTTTTGTATCACATCTTGAAAATAGTATTAAAAAACTATCAAGTTTAAAAAAAATCGAGCATAGCGTTTTCGAAATATTGAGTTTTGAAAAGAAATCTTTGAAATTTTTTTTCGAAAATCCGAAAAAAATTTGTTTTCATAATCTGATTTGTTTTTCAAAAACTGTGTCATAAATTTTTTTTGAAAACATTTAAACTCAATACTTCGAAAACCATATGCTCGATTTTTTGAAACTTCATAATTAACAGTTGTTTGTTGTATGTACTTTATTCTTAAATATAGAATATTGATACTAAAATATTACCGCCAATACCTGCCATATAACCATCTTAACTTGCGACATATAGGTAGGTACTATAAGGCAGTCCAGATTTCGATCAAAGTTGACATTACGATGATAGCGAAGACTAATAAAGTGTGTCTCGCAATTCTATCTGTCTGTCTTTCTGTCTTTTCGACTACAGCCTAAACGACTCGGCCGATTTTCTTTAAACTTGGAAGATATCATTTTTAACTTTTCCCCCACACGTTTTTTTTTCTTTTTTTTTAAGACCAAAAATAACGGTAACTGCCATACGATTTTTTTTCGAAATTTAATAAATATTTTCTTCTCTCAAAAACTGTTCCACAGATTAGAAAAATAAAAAAAACAAAATAAATTTATTTAGTTAAAGCTAGGTAATGGTAAAACCGATTTTGATAATTTTTTTTGCTAAGGTTCCCCAAAAATTTAAATAGTAACTACTGTGTATTTAAATTTTCAAAAATAATTTTTTTGGATTTTTAAAAAAAGTTAAATTTTTTTTTTCAAAACTCAGTATATTTCGAAAACTCCATGCTTGATATTTTTTAAGCTTGATAAATAAAATTTTCTCAATATAATCTACAAGATGTGAGAAAAAAAATTATTTTACCTAAAACTAAAGGTACCCACCATACAAATGTTAAAAAATGGTTTTCAAAAATCGTATTTTTATCGAAAACGGCGCCCAGAATTTTGATAAATTTTTTTTCTTTCAATTAATTTTTATGATCTTTAATTTAATAAAAAAAATTGAAATAAAGATATTACAGCTTGTACCGACCATAGAACCATTTTTTATAATTTTGAGTTTATCAATAAATAAACGTCTAAATAAATAAAATTTTTAGTTAATTCTTTAAAATCTATAAGAAGTTAATAGATATAGTGAATAAGTGAGTAAGCTAAAACATTATATCATTCGTTATACTGCACTGTATATTGAAAACGGTTCAACCGTTTGGTGTTTAAGTTTTTTCTTAAATGCGTTTTACTGAGTACTAAAAATTGGCATACCAATTTGGTTTTAAAGAATTTGAAGAAATTTCATATACAAATAAATAATTTATTAATAAAACTTCTTAAACTATTTTTAAAGTTTTGCTTAAGAACCATTTGTTTTTATTTTTGCACTCCAACCATTTGAGTAGTTGCTATGTAATTTAAGCAATAAGGTCCTTGTATGCGTTTGAACATATTTCTTTAATTATTGTTTTATACATACATACAACTTAATGCACAATTTTTTAATTCCAAAGTACTTATATATAAATACCATAGTTGTGATCCTTTCCTGTATTTATTAAGAAGAGGCCTTGATGATTATTTTATAAAATTAAAACAAAATTCTACTTGACATTTTCAGTAGATATAGTCAACTATTTTTTTTTTTATTTTTCCTTTATCCAAAATTTATTGTGAAAATTAAATACTTTTGGCAGTTGTTGTAGCCGGGTGTTATTTTTTTTTCTAAATTTTTTGAAATAAACAAAAGCTGAAATTCCCAGCGTTCATTTGAAATTCTTTACAAAATGAATCCCAAACCGTAAGGCTTATCAGTGTTACTACTTCTGAGAATTTCCTGAACCTTTTTTTTTGGGGGGGAAAATAAAAACCAATATCCTTCCAAAGGATACTTTAATTCTACCCCATATACTGTCACTAAACGATTTAACGATTTAAATTCACCCTCAGGAAGACATTAAATTAAATATAACCAATTCATGTGAAATATTGCAATCGGTCTGCTTCATTGATTTCCACATCAACAAGGGTTATCCCCTTAAGCCTTATCCTTTATTATTATGTGTAAATGCATTCAAGGCTGTGAGAAATTTGCTAAGGAATTTTAAATAGTAAATTCCAATTGGGATTCAAAAAGTAAGTAAAATATCCTTCTCGAAAAATATTTGTCAATTTTTTTCTCTTTGGAATATGAATTTCTGAGAAAAATTTATTATCATTTTATTTGATATTTGATATTATCTTTTTTATTTGCTCCCTAGAGATAGTATTGGTTTCGTGTTCAAAAACAACAAATTTTATATTATGGTCAAAAAGTTGAACAAACGAAGAGTCTATTAATACTTGTGTCCGTCTGTCCACTTCACACCGACTTCCAGCCTAAGCTGTTGGGCCAGTTTACCTTAAATGCGTTACAGAAGATTGAATGAAATTGTACACGACAAATATTGTTGTCATACAAATTTTTAAATTTATTTTATAGTTTAAATAAATTAAGACATTTCATGAAAATGATTTTTTTTATTTTTAAATGAAACTTTAGAAAATTAAATTTTTTAAAAAAGTTAAATAATTATTTTTTTCTTAAAGATTTTGGTATGCAATTTTATTTAAATTTATTTTATTTATTTGTTAGAAATTTCTGTATAAAAAATTTTATTAAATCGATTCGATATTGAAAAAAGTTATAAAATCAAATGGTTTAAATTTCGGGCTATCAGAAGTATTATCAGTAAATGTTGCTTTGGTTTGAAAAGTCTATATTTCGAAAACTCCATGTTTTCTTAGAAACTTAGAACTTATATTTGGTAACACTTTCTAAAAGACTTACTAACTTTCCATTCCTTCCATGTAAATGTCAAATAACCGATGATGAAAATCATAATATTGGTTTCGAAAACGGCTTTATGAATTTCAGTAATTTTTTTCAAAACTTGACTGACCAGACACGGCATAAGTAAACGATGGGTTGGGTACGGTATCCCGCTTTTTATAATCCCGGTTTTTTAAAATCCCGCTTTTTAAAATCCCGTCTCTTATAATCC
Source organism: Chrysotoxum bicinctum (assembly GCA_911387755.1). Taxonomy (NCBI): domain Eukaryota; kingdom Metazoa; phylum Arthropoda; class Insecta; order Diptera; family Syrphidae; genus Chrysotoxum; species Chrysotoxum bicinctum. The sequence goes on from OU426990.1 coordinate 12,938,632, forward strand.
CGGTTTTTGTAATCCTGTTTCTTATTACGACGTATAAACAGTGAGATCTGGAAAACAACCAACATAAAATCAATAAGTTTTAGCTACGTATTTTAAAAAAGGGGATAAGCGGTATAAGATGGGATTTTAGAAAGCGGAATATTAATAGAATGGGATTTTGAATAAACGGGATTTTAAAAAGCGGTATTTTAAAATAACGGTATTGTTGTGAACAGAGCTTTATACTACTACAGCGCCATCTGTTGAAAAATTGCATATCTAATTTATGGAAGAAACAAAAAGCTCTTTTCCAATGTCAAATGTATTTCCCCTTATTCCAACCATCTAGAACATTCCAAGATGAGAACCTTCGAGAACAACTAACTTGAGTATATAAGGGAGTGCTCGCGGTGAGCACGGGACAGTTGATTTTGGATTATGAAAGTGTGCAAAAGTTTTGCTTATTAGATTGTGTAACAAGTGTGATTTAAATTTGAATAAAGTTATTTGAGTTGATTATAAATTGAGATTTACTGCTTTGAATTGGAAAGTGTAAATAAAGAAGAGATACTAAAAAGAGTAATAAGTTTTATTTAAAGAACATATGAAAAATATTACAGTATTATAGAGGACGGTATTTTAAAACTTTTTTTTGGTGATTTTTAAAAAATTGGATTATAAAAAGCGGGATTCCGTAACGCTCCCGTAAACGACTATTATATTTATGCTTTATGACATGCTCAATGGTAGAAATATAAAATGGCAATGTAACTTCGATATTAAAAATGTTCTTCAGCAAGGGGTTGTTAACTCGCCGATTTTATTCAGAATTTGCTCCAGCCATCTTATGGGTAGTCTAATTCAGGCAATTGCGTATTATGCTCACGAACAGCTCCAAAAGTTGAGGTCATCAGAATTCTTTTGCAGCGTGACTTCGATGAGATGCAGCTATAATTCGATGACGGGAAGTTGAAAATCAAATTTCAGAAGTCTGAATTCAGTTTTCGACGCCATTACATGGCGATATGGTAGAGTAGAGCCATAATGGACATCCACTGGCGAATGTAAAAGTGTAGTAAAGTAACTGGGCATCTGTTTGGATCAGTATTTGTATTTCGACAGTTATATAAATGCTGCTCTAACAAGGGCTAGTATAGCGTTTGCCCTGGCGAAATAACTGCGTTACAGCAGTTGGCTGGATAGTACTTGCACATGACCCTTATCCGGCCGACGCGACGATTGCCTTAGGGTGCCACGCAAACAGGAATGATAAAGAATTGCAAGTCACGAGCTGTTGCACTACCAAATTTGTTTATTTTGGAATTGCATGTTGAAAAAAATATTTTTAAAAAAAATTTCTGCAATAATTTAAATCTGTTTTTTTTTTACAAATTCATATTCAAAAATCTAAAAAATAAATAAAATGCTTTGGAACAACTATTTCCAACAACAACTACTTATGTTAACAATTATTCTAAGACTAAGAGCTAGAACGTGCGATTGAGTTGTGCATTTATTCCTTTATCCTTTATGCCTCATCTGCACATGTATGTGTTGCAGGATGTCCGACTGAAATTTTTTAATTAAAAAAAAAATCTTTCCTCATAAAATGCAACAAGGTAGATATAACCAAACGTTCATGATATTCAAAGGACCTTCCAACAACCAAATATGAATCAGTTGTACTTGTTTTTTTACATCGTACAAAATTTAATTTTAAATTCCTTATATTATTTGTTCTTGCATTGGTCCCAAGTCCATAAAGGAATGTTTGATTTGGTTTTTTTTTTTTGTTCGTAACTGGAAGAAAAAGTAGTCAAAAGCAAATATTTGTTTTCACTTTTTTCCATTTCGAAAATAACGAGAGCAGAATAGTATTGACAAGAGAGAAAAGATAAGCGGGCAGTTCTTGGCATTCGGCCAGAAACTAAAAAGTCCAAGATGCGAAACTGAGTCAATTTTGTTTGCATGAGTTAAATATAAGGGCAGAAGACAATTTCTTAATAGCTTTTTTCGTTTTTCTTGCGAAATCACGTGGGAGCTGATAAGTGGCAAGTTGTATAGTATACAACATAAATAAGTTGTAAAGACTTTTCAAGGGTTGAATTTGCAACAGCAAAAGGCTCTTTAAGGGCAGATTTATATATCAGATACACTTAGAATTATGAAGGAAAATAAAAAAATAAAAAAAAGTTTTTTTTTAACTTTTATTAATTTAATAGCTTTTCTTTAAACAAAAAAATATGAACTACGGTCCAAACCTACGGTTAGAGGCTATATCAAGGAAAAATTGGACACAGCCAGTAACAAAATGTATGAGAATAATAAACAAAAAATAAAATAAACTGCTACGGCACAACCGGTTTTGAACGCGTGGACAAACTAAGAATTGTACAAAAATGCTGAATTCAGAACTGATATTAGCTAATTATAAGTAAGTGGAATATTTATTGGAAACAAATGGGATTATAGCTTTCAATTTCGTTTTTAAAAAGTTCGCTTGACAGATTAACAACACCTTACAATAAATCGTTCTTAAGTCAAATCGTAACAATAATATTTCAACAATTTTTTAACATATACCAAGGATAGTTAAATACTGTCACCCATATTAATAAAAATGGTTTAGTGGAGGTTTATCGTTAAGTCCTAGACTAAGTGGGAAATTTCATTAATAAAACAAATTTTCTGCTATGTGACATTTACTAACTATGATTAAGCTAAACCACCGACGTAGGTCAAATTGTCAAACTTGGTTTGTTTTATCAAAAAAATTAAACCAAATTGTGCGAAGTGCGTGTCTTCACGATTTATCAATTCAATTTGCTTTGAAAGCCAAGCAGTTTAAAAAAATGACAAATCGAAAAGATTTAAGGTCATAAGTGGATTATGATTAAAAAATTATGATTAAAAAAAACAGGTAGGAGAAAGCGGTCATTAATATGTGAATGTGAAGTAAATTAACACAGCTTAATAAAAATTATATAAATATAAATCCAAACATGTTCTTAATTTTGATTCCTTATCTTTTTACCCTCCGTACATAGGCAGCTTTTGTGACGTCAATTTAAAAATAAGGGATATAGTTTGTCAATTGTCAATGCGGTGAAAGCACGCAAGATTCCCGTATATATAAAAGACCGACAAGACTTCTGGACTCTTCTCAAAGTGTTCACTTGGGAAAAAAATGACAGTTCTGATTCTGAAAAGAAGAGAAATTTGCTTCTGGATTTGAAATCAGAATCAGTGATGCCATATCGTGGGTTTTATCCCTTTTTGTGGGTTTTTTTGGTCTAAAAAAAGCAAAAAGCGATAAAGGTTTTTTTTGAAGCTGCGTAGAAAAAAAAAAGGGTTTTTTGATAATGAGAATTTTCGTTTTTCGTTTGCTAAAAAAGAAATTCTAAATTAGAAATCACTTCCACTTTTCCTTCATCTAAAGGTAGTGTTAGGATGTTGTTCAATTTTTTTCCGCTGCCCCTATTCACCTATTCACTTTCCCCATATTTTCACCTCAGTGAGATTACCATAGAATACAACTATATTCTACAATGTTCTCTGTCTCTGTGATAATGTACATATCTTTGTTGTTTGTTATTTGTTTTTAATTTGTAAATTACGGAACGACAACGAAGTACACTTCAAAATTTAATTTATTTGGATGGTTCTGCCTTAAACATTTTAAAACAGCCAATTGCCGATATTTTGAATCAAATTGCCATTAAAACTTCAAACGTCGTTGAAGAATTCAGAAGCATTTCTGTCATTCTAAGTGATGAGAAAAAAGCTTTACTGAGGAAACTTTCGATCGACGAAATGTGGTCGAGATCTGCCACATGAAGAATTTCAACGACGAACTAATTTTACCAAGCTTAAATGATGTGGTCAAAACGGCCTTAAGTTTTCCGCACTCGAATGCAGAAGCAAAGAGAATTTTCTCTATTGTAACAGATATGAAATCAAAAAAAAAGAAATCGCCTCGGAAAAGATATGATAAATTCAATTTGTTTATTAAGATCATGCTTCCAGGCCAAAAAAATATTTACTGCTATACAATTTTGAAATTAAGGAGAAGTACTTAGCCGTACATAATTCAAAAATGTACACATAAAATATGTAAATGGAATAATGTTAATATAGGTAGTTATAAGTTTTTATAACTGCAGATATGAGTTTGTTATAAGTTAAATGTGAAAATAAGCTTTTTTTTGTGTTTTTTTTATAAGTTAAGTGTGAAATAAGTATTTTTTTGTTTTGTTTTTTATAAGACTGAATATGTGATTTTTTGTTTTTTATTGTTAATTTTATTTTATTTCTAAGTTTGTTGAAGACTGAATAATAAATAAGTATGTTTTTTATTAAAAACTTGTTTTTTTTTTTAATTTTAAAATGGATTATAATGAAAAAAACAATAAATTTTTGATTTTACACTTCGTGGGATATTTGTGGGTTTTTTTCTTGTAATACCGTGGGATAAAAGGGTTTTTTCTATTCATTCTGGGATTTTACGCTTTAAAAGTCTGGCATCACTGATCAGAATCCAAACCAGAAGCACCCACACATTCATATATCTAAACGTCAAAATCCACAGCTGTGATTTTTTGTATCCTAATTGTGCGAAAAGTATCTTTCAACCTTTGAGTATATACGGGTGTCCCACAGTCACCGCCCCAAATGAAAACCATGGATTCCTGAGGTCATTTTAAGTCGAAAAACTTAAGAGGTCATTTTCTCGTTTTCGTCCCGTTTTCGAGTTATAACGGTTTTTACTATTTTTCCATTAACTGGCTTTATCTTTGCCAAACTGCATCCGATTCGTGAGATTTTTTTTATAACCAATCAAGAATTTATTACAGTTTTAGTTTGTCCAAAGACTTTTTTTTCTGCAGACAACCGTTTCTCCGCAATTTTGCAACAAACCCAATTTTTTCGTTTTTTAAGTAGTTTTTTCACTTTGATATCAATTCATTCAAAAGAACACGTTAATGAGTATTAATTTTTTTCACTTATTATTAAAGCCCAGTTCATTTTCTAAAATTAAATATTTTGTTTCCTTAAAAAGAATACTAAATGTAATTAACAAAAAATAAACAAACTGAGTGAATTTAAAAAAAAATAATTTTTAAATACAAAATTAACTTTTTCTGAGCTATTGTGGTTAAGAAAAGAACAAATAGATAAAGTTAATTAGTAAGACCGTTAACTAATGTAAACAGTAAAGATTTGCATTATGATTGGAAGGTTGTACTAAATGTCTTTCTCGCGTGAACTAGTGTCCGCGTCGTGTTCTTTCACTTGATTCTCCATTTTGGATTTGTTATTCAAGTTGTAGTTTTTTCTCAATTATTTGCGAACAATGGATTACACTAATCAAGAATATCTGGAAATGTTATTAATATACGCTGAAATGGGACAACTTTATCTATTTGTCCTTTTCTTAACCAAAAAAGCTCAGAAAAAGTTAATTTTGTATTTAAAAATTTTTTTTTTTAAATTCACTCAGTTTGTTTATTTGTTGTTAATTACATTTAGTACTCTTTTTAAGGAAAAAAAAATATTTTTTTTTAAGAAAATGAACTGGGCTTTAATAATTCGCGAAAAAAATTAATACTCATTAACGTGTTTTTTTGAAAAAAATGATATCAAAGTGAAAAAAAACAACTTAAAAAACGAAAAAAATTGGGTTTAATGCAAAATTGCGGAGAAACGGTTGCCCGCAGAAAAAAAAGTTCTGAGACAAACTAAAACTGTAATAAATTCTTGATTGGTTATAAAAAAAATCTTACGAATCGGACGCAGTTTGGCAAAGATAAAGCCAGTTAAAGGAAAAGAGAGCAAAAATCATAAAAACCGTTATAACTCGAAAACGGGACGAAAACGAGAAAATGACCTCTTAAGTTTTTCGACTTAAAATGACCTCAGGAATCTATGGTTTTCGTTTGGGGCGGTGACTGTGGGACACCCTGTATAATATGGAGGGCTCGTTTCTATTCCAAATGCGTGACTATCATAGGGGGCGCTACTCAAATTTGTGTAAGACAAAGATATTTGACAGCGGCAACCAAAAAAAAGTTTTTGGCAGGATTGATTGCCTTGCGGGAAGATACTAAGTTAGAACGAAAGAATGGCATACAAATTAACAAACAAAAAAACATTTTATTATTCAATATTTTTGTTTCATTAAACAATCAAATAAACACTTAAACTTTTTCAAGCTAAATATTTCTACAAATTTATTTTTTTAAATCCAACTAAAACTCATTCGAATTCGAATTTGGACTAGTTTTTCGGTTCGAATTGTGCCAGTTTTTCAATTTTTACCTCATTACAAAGGTGGCACAAACCACTTGCAGGGAATTGATCGCTGATGTCAGAAAAATCATTCTGCTGTTCATATCTCTTGGTCGAGGCTAAATTACTGCAGTCCAGCTGTTGGTAAATCCATTGTATTGGTCACATTGTGGGGAAGCTATTCGCCTCCAAGTAGGGAACTTTAATATTTTGATTACAAAACCAGCAATTAACAGTCACTTTAAAGTTTGATCTTATTTTTACGTATAATTTGTAAAGAATTAAAACAGTCACAAAGCTTATTGATATACGGTTTTTTTTCGTTTTTTTTGCAAACAAGATTGAAAATTTACCGAGTGCTTCATATCACATGCGACCGAGAACGATGTGCGAGGAGAAGGTAAACACAATCTGACAGCATACAGCTGTATCCTTAATTTACAGAAAGTGAGACAGCGACCCCTATCACAACTGCAAGTACATACTACAATGCATTAGGGATAGGAACGAGCCCTCCATATTATAGATACTCAAAGCTTTCATCAAACATAATTCTTGATTTTCATTATTCTCCATATTTAATGTTTCACATATACAATCACAAAAAACTTCAGAATCAAAAAAAGTATTCAGTTGGAATTCCGGATCGGAGAGAGATTCCGGATTGCCAAATAAAAACGACATAAAACACAAGCAAATGGCAATCAATTTAGGCAGACAAAGAATATAAAAAAGAGATAGCTTACTTGTTGTAGTAGATTTTCTTAAGAGATTTTTGATAAATGTCACTCAACTATTCCTCGAACATTTCGTTTTTATTAATGTAAATATTTAAGCTATGGCTTTACTCTTATTCCACGGTTTAGCAAAACCATGGAATATAGGTGGAATAAGCGTTTTTTATTAATACGGCTGTGTAAGAGTAAGAACGCACCATAGCATTTGCAAGGAAAAATAGCCACCAGAGTAAGAACCAATTTGATATATGGAAAGGAGTTGACATGTGAAGTTGAAATTCATTTTTAATCTGTATAAAAGCGGTGTAAATATTATTTGCACAGGAATTTGACATAATACATATAGTTTGAAAAACAAAACGCAGCCTACATTTTGATAGATATAGGGAATTTGATTGCAAATTCATCTGAAAAAAGTAATGGTATCTGCATTTGATTTCTAGAAAAAAAGGAATGGCAAATACAGAATTCATATTTGTTAGATAGAAAGCAAGGAGCGAAATGCAGAAGAACTTCATTTCTGCATTATAGGAAATTTGAGAAATGCAGAAGTTAAGTCAAGTTCATCTTTAAGATGCTTCGTCTGCATTTTGTAAATTTGCGACACTTTCACATTTTTTCTATAATTTTTTTTGACGGGCACATAATATGAAAAAAAAACATTAAATCGAAATGGAAGAGAACGAAGGTAAGTTCAGTTTTCCTAACGTCGTCTTCCATTTTAAGAACAATTTAACAAATTTCACACAGATTACAAATTAACTTTGAAGGAAAATGATTAACAAGTCAACAAGTTATAACAGTTTATAGGAAGTAAAAAAGAAATACCACCTACCTGTGTATTTTATCCCACTTTCGGTTTCGACATATATCTACCTCTCTTTACTTTTCTGCATTTTGAAGATGCAGAAACACGTAAATCCACTTTAAGATCGCATTTGTTTGAGGTCTTTTGATCCACCATCATTGACTAGTCTCTGATATAATTTGACAGTTATTGACTTGTCACTTGCCATATAAGAAACGATCTATAATGTAAGGTGTATTACAGGGCTAACATGTATCTGAACTTCCATTTCTAAGAAAGAAAGGGATACAAAAATTAAAATGTCCCATTTATTAAAATTTAAGAGAAGACCAAATTAAGATATCTTCTTTTTTTATAATTCACACGCGCTCAAGGGTATGTTAAGAGACTCTTATAATGTTAAACACAACTGCAGAAGTGCAGATGCCTTTATACGAAAAATAAACACGAAACTGTTATATTAACCATGTTATGTAAAAACTGTATTTTGAGATTTATAGAGTATATTTTACTCATAACCGGTTTATTAAGAAAATATAAAAAAAACATATACGGGCATCAGTTATTCTTTGCTGACGATGGAGCCATCATAAGTGAAGACCCGATATCCCTACAACGAGCCCTTGACGTATGGGTGGATGTTATAGAAGGAAGTGGGTACCGCATAAGCGCGAAAAAGACAGAATACCTATGCTGCCCATTTTCTGATCCACACAGGCCTATTCCAGACATTTATTTGAATGGAGTAGTGCTTCCCAAGTGTGAAAAGTTTAAATATCTGGGGTCTATGATAAATAACGAAGCTACTTGTGATGACGATATCAATCATCGCGTAAGCGTAGGGTGGATGAAGTGGCGGGAAAATTCTGCTATCTTCTGTGACCGAAAAATGCCCCCTTAGCTGAAAGGAAAGCTCTACACTTCAGTTGCGTCCAGCACTCACATACGGTTCACAATGTTGGACAATGTACAAAAAGTATGAGAGTAAGCTAACGGCAGCTGAGATGAAGATGCTTCGTATGACAGCAGGAGTTACAAAGCTTGATCGAATTAGAAGTACGAAGATCCGAGGAAGCCTTCATGTTAAGAATACCATTTCCCAAAAAATTGAACACGACCGACTCAGTTGGTATTGCCATGTTCAAAGGAGAGATCCTGAGAACCCCGTCAAAAAGGCAATATCATACAACGTTCCAATTCGAAATAAAAAGAAAGGTAGGCCTAAACACTCCTGGTACAAACAAATGCAAAAACACCAGCATTCAGTTGGCCTCAGAAATGGAACAATACAAAACCGGGAGGCTTGCCGCCGATTTCTGAGGTCAACCCGGCGAACCCCACAGGCGGATCACTAGTGTGAAGCAGATACGTGGGAGAGTTATGATCCCCTCGACATCGAGATCATAACAGCGCCGAAGAAAAGGAAGAAGAAGAAGAAGATAAAAAAACATATACGGATATTTATATGCATTAATAGGTCTTTTACTAGAAGCTGTTCTTTGAAAGAATTTGACAATACTGGAATTCGTATGTGTTTACATATTTTTTCAACAACTTTTGATTTCCAATTTGGATGAAGTAAATTACATACATATGTAACTATTTTTCTTTTCAATTGCACATAAAGAAAATTATCTCAAAAAACGTCAAATACTAATGCTGATAAAAATAATTTATCCATAATATTCACCCTTCAGGGAATGAATAGAATATGAGTTTACTCGTGTGCGCAAGCTCAGACGTACTGTTAGGTTCAGAGATTATTTCATTAGCCGTACTACACGACCGTGGAATGCTCTATAGGGGTCCATATTTCATTTGCTTTACTGTATTCAGAAATTAATTCAAAATAAATATATCTATATCTCCTTTTAAATCCTCTCTTATTTCCTTAAGGTACTAGGTACGGTCTAGAAATCGCAAAAAACGCACGATTTTTGGGATTTTTTTTCTCAGAAACCTTATTAGGTAATAGCATAATTTTTTTTTTAAATATTGAATACATGTGTCAAGAGTACAAACAAAAATTTGTTTGTCGAATTTTGGCCGAATTATAGAGGGCGTCAACGTCGACTCATCAAAAAACACATTTTCCCATGGCGGACAGTTAATCTCCGGATCTACTGAACCGATTTTCAAAAAATTCGGTCAAAATTCTCAAATTAAAAAAAAAAAAAATTTGTTGTACTCTTGACGCATGGGTTCATTATTTAAAAAAAAAATTATGTTATTACCTAATAAGGTTTCTGAGAAAAAAATTCCCAAAAACCGTGCGTTTTTTGGCGTTCTAGACCGTACGAATCGATTTTTTTAAAGAATGAGCTTAAGTATTTGTATGAAGACAATATGCTGGCTTTGACGGAATAGCTTCATTTTTTTTTAAATATTCTTATGCCTTGAGACTGTGAAAAATTTTTAATCTTTGACTTTTTGAAAGAAAGAAAACATTTTATATACTTACTATTTGTATATGCTGATCAAGAAATGAGGTCACTAACCAGCGTCCCATTTGCAAAATAACTGCAATTTCTAAACTTTTTAAAAAGTTTTTTACAAAAAGTTATTTTTTCACCTAAAAGAAGAAATATCTCCATCACAGCATGGTTTTTTCAATTGGAGATCCACAACTACCAATCTAAGTGCTTACGAGTAAAGTAATTATGACTTAGGTGTGCTTAAGCAGAAATTTTAATATGACGTTGTGTGCACTGATTTTTTAAAAGCTCATTCATTGTTAATCGCCAAACTGAAAAATTAAGTACTTCACTATTATTTCATAGAAGGGCTTATATTGCATCCTTTAGGCCGGATTTAATAGATACGTCTCAATTCAAATATATTCTTTTGGATCCCATGTAAATTACTTCTGGAGTTCCACAAGAAAGGCATTCAGGACCACTCCTGTTTTTAATGGAGCAAACCCCCTCTCAATATTCGTTAAACTCAAGTTGTCAATTAATTTCCATCCAAACTTTGGAATCGCAGCGAAAATATTTTGATGTAATGTTTGTGAAGGATGTTACTAATTGCCCTAATTTTCTTTCATTAATGAATTTCCTTGCTCCTTGCCATGGACTACAATTTCGTCTCTTTTATAATGTCACTTTCTATAGAGTTAATTATGATAATAATGAACCCATAGCACGTTGTTTAAAACAGGCAAGCTCAGTATCCAGTTTAAGCAGAGATTGTCTTAATTCTGGTGGATAAGGTTAGGGACACGTGTTGATTGTATTGCATTTAAGACAGTTAAGCTCCATTTATCATAATTTATCAATCCAATGGTAGTCTTTTGAATAAAGAATGAATTTGGTATTCTAGTTTCACCCAGAAGGTAAATCCGACTCTGGTAACTTTTGTATTTAGATTGCTGAAGATAAGTCGTATAAAGAGCAAATGGAATTATATTTACTTCCGTGATTCGTTAATGGCAGGGATATTATTTCAGAAGACATTCCATAGTTCTTGAGTTTAATCGAGAGTAAATGAAATCGAGACAACTCAAAAGGATTATGAGGTCAAGAGATTTAATAAGATTTATGACAGAATTCGTTGAATTAAGTGGATAGTTTGTGAAAATTAAATTATATATATTAATAATTATATTATGTGACCAATTATTTTCAATTCTATTATTTATTAGTTAAGTAGGCTTTTTTGGTCTGTTTGTAATTTAATCCAAATAAAACAAGTTTATTTCATCTTTTCCTTGTTTTATTTGCATTAAATTACAAACAGACCAAAAAAGCCTACCTTACTAATAAATAATAAATTATGTATAATTTAAAGTTGATGAGCTCTTGGAGCCAATTTTTTGATGTAGTCTTTACGATTCAACATGAAAGTGATTAGCTTTTAAATAGAAAATCTTTATGGCTGGATCCTTTGGACCTACATCATCTTTTTTTTTTTAATAACATTAATGGATTATCTTTTAAAGGGATTTTCTTTTCTTAGTTCTTATGGGTACTTAAAGATAAAATAAAAACACAGAGTTATTGAGACATATACAGAAATGCTATAGAGTCAAGATTTCGAACCTTTAGAAATTAAAAATTAAAATACACGACTGGATCGCACGAACTTTGTGTAATGTTTAAAAGATTTAAAAAAAATTTAAATTTTTAAAACGTTCCTTATTTTTTTATTAGATATTATTAGATACAAATATTCTGAGGCGTGAAATCCATTTTCCAAATGGCTTAAGGCTAAAGCAACTCCTTTAGTAGTTGACCCAAAAAATAATGACTGTGATTTCCTTAAGTAATCACAATTTATTCAAAATAAAACTTAAAAATTTTTTAAATTTAATTTCTTACGTATACAATTTTTAAGAAAAATGTTAATTTTGGAACATCAGTTTTAAGATCCTGGCAGCATGAACTAGAGAGAGAGAGTCGAGGCTATGACAGCGTGGCATGCTAGTAAATGCACATCATAGCTAGTCAGATGAGTCGGATATTTATTGCCGCAGTGCTGGTTGGTTAAGTACGAGTAGTTCTGCAGACGTTCGAGTAGCGACTTAATAGGAAGACTCGCAGCTACCGGTGGAGGTTGAACATCCGCTTTTGAGGCTTAAGTCGGTCTTGGCAGGATTGGGGGTTGGAATAGGTGTGGTGGCTTGAGAGTTCGTAGAGGCTGGAAAGGATTCAGAATTGCTGACAAAGGAAAAAGCAAAATGTTTTACTCGAGCTCTGAGTTCTTCTCCAGAGAGCAATTCCCCATGGCCTTAAACTACCCTTTGCCTAGTTTTCGAGGATATTGGACATTAGAAGAACGAATGACACTTAACCATGCAGTTCCAGCAAGTGTAGTTGCGCGTATCGTTTTCTTTCCTAGCGTGAAATGCTTCTTTCTCGAGTAGAGCGTCTTTCATCTAATTTTCCTCAACAACTAGCTCAGCAATAACACTTCTTCGTGGAGTCGATGCAGGTGTAATTCGTGCCCTTTGTGGTACCGTTTTGCAGCCAAGAAGTTTCTTCTCAATCTTACGGCAAACATATACCATTTCGTCCAGGCAATTGGTGTGCAAAGTGATGAGGAGCATTTCCATCTGCCGTTGAACATAGTTCTTTAAACCATCGATGATTTGAGCAATCAGCTGAGTAATCCTTAACCTACCATTCAGTTTTTGAATTGCATCCTTCATGACATCTCTGAATCCGTTTCTAGGCTCCTAAACTACTCAATGAAAGAATTGTAAAATACCATAAAGCTATGTAACGTTTGGGTTTGCCTTTAAATATACCCAAAACCATGCCTCTACAGATCCAGCAATAAAGTGATGAAAGTTGATTACAACTGGTTTTTAGTCTTTCTTGTCGGAAGAGGAAGTCGTCGGCCGATATCTGCCGATCATCAAACTTAATTCACACTTATGGAAGTTTTGCTATCTATAACCACAAGGACATGGCACTGACTGAGTGTGGTTGATCTATGAATACCTCGTCAAAAAGGGTGTCATTGTAGCCAAAAAAGATTTCCACACTCCAAAACATCCTGAATTGGAAACTATTCCCAACTTGTATGTCATCAAGACTATGCAATCCCTGCATTCCCGAGGTTTGGTGAAGGAACAATTCGCATGGAGGCATTACTACTGGAATTTGACCAACCAACGAAGGTATTGAGTACCTTAGGACCTACTTGCACTTGCCCCCAGAGATTCTCTCAGCAACTTTGAAACGCCAAGCTAGGTCCGAAACTGCTCGTCCACGACCAACAGTTTCTGGTCCTCGTGGTGATTCCAAAAAGACTGGTGAAGATCGTTCTACATACAGACGGGCCCCAGGCGGTGCTGACAAAAAGGGTGATGTCGGAGCTGGAGCCGGAGATGTTGAATTCCGTGGTGGATTCGGTCGTGGTTCTCGTCCACAATAGGTTTTTATGTTAAATCAATAAACAAACGTTTGTACTAAAAAAAAAAAAAATTTAATTTAAGTCCAAAAGGCTTAAAGAGCATACAAAATTAGGACTATTAAAAAAAATCGACTTTTGTTTTTGAAAAAATATTTTTAAGGCAGTTTTTTTACCAATTTAGAAATCACATTACTGGCTTTTGAATATTATTACTCTGTTAATTCTGAATGTACGTAGTAAAAATAAGTTCGTTCGACTCATTGTGTGTTAGTCGGGCTACCTGCTATACACTTCTTACACTCTCTCCTTAACTTAATCTTAAACACAAAATACATGTCTATTTATATATTCCTCTGCTTTCTTTCTTTCTATTTACAGAAAACAATGTCACCAGGAACTTTTTGGGTATCTTTAACGTGACGATAATAAGTTGCAACAATGCCCACATCAAAATCTACCACCGCTAGAAGCGGTCCATCAATAATTTTAATTACACTTTTCCTTCTGGCTTCGATTTCAGCGTCTATCGGAGAACGAAAGTCCCTATCTACACATCCCACAACAGTTTCTATAGTGCATTCATCATCTTACTATCTTGACGAATATCCTTCTAGTATTTTCATTCCGAACAACATTGACTCCCTGCAGAATCTCTGGAATAGTACAATAGGCTCCGGTCCAAATGGAACATCTTTAAACTCGTCGTTGTTTGATGACGAAGGTATGTGCCCGTACAGTCAGAATGCCATTGGGACTTTTATCACTATGGTTTTGTATGCGGCCGTCTGTATAGTTGGACTTTTCGGCAACACTCTGGTCATCTATGTGGTGTTGCGTTTCTCCAAAATGCAAACGGTCACCAATATCTACATTTTGAATCTCGCAATTGCCGATGAATGTTTCCTGATCGGAATACCATTTCTCCTCTTCACCATGCAAATCGGAAGCTGGAAGTTCGGCGAGTACGTGTGCAAGGCTTACATGGTTAGCACTTCAATCACCCAGTTTACGTCGTCGATCTTCCTGCTGATCATGTCAGCTGATCGTTACATTGCTGTGTGTCATCCCATCTCATCGCCACGCTATCGGACTCCCATGGTCTCGAAGATCGTTTCTGGAGTCGCTTGGATGGCATCCGCAGTCCTCATGCTTCCCGTGATCCTCTTCGCAAACACCGTCGTCCTTCACGAGGATCACTTGTCGTGCAACATAAAATGGCCCGAGAGTCACAATACACAATCGGGTACCACATTTATACTGTACACACTGATTCTAGGTTTTGCTACACCGTTATCTTTTATCTTGTGCTTCTACTACATGGTCATACGGAAACTCCATACCGTCGGACCAAAGAACAAGTCCAAAGAAAAGAAACGGTCGCATCGCAAAGTCACTAAACTCGTCCTGACAGTGATTACAGTATATGTCCTATGTTGGCTACCCTATTGGATATCTCAGGTGGCCTTGATAAATTCTAAGCCCGACGCGTGTAGGTCGCGATTGGAAATAACGGTATTCCTCTTAGTTGGCTGCCTAGGCTACTCGAATTCGGCCATGAATCCGATACTGTATGCGTTTTTGAGTGACAACTTTAAGAAGAGCTTCATGAAGGCCTGTTCCTGTGCCGCTCGCAACGACATCAATGCCCAATTACAGTTGGAAAATAGTTTCTTCCCAAAATTCGGAAAGAGTAAGCAGAAGGAGCGATTACTTAGCTCGAAAGCTAAAGCCAAAGCGGCACGGAATAATAATATGACAACAACGGTGACTACGGCAACCATTGTTGGCGATTCGGGAACGATTGCCTATACCGATGACGGTGGCAGTTGCGGTGGCAAAGGACGATTGAGCGCAACGATTTTGAGCAACAGTGGAAATTCATCGACAACAAACACAGCAAACGGGGAACAAACACTGTCCACGACCATTAATAGTACAAGTGGAAAGCCACCAGTCTTACACACTGATTTGTAAACTGAGCTAGTTCTTATTTATAAAAAGGGTAATTTAAAAAAATAAGCGAACGCTAAGTTCAAGTCGTACACATATTTGGGTTTTGTATACAATTTATATATTTATTTGATCGTTGTAGTTTATTTTTGTTTTAAATTAAGATACGAATGCTTAAAGCTAAAAATATATTAATGTGAAGTAAATTTACAAAGTAAAATAATTTTTTACATTGATATTTTAAATATAAAATTATAATTAATTATTTTTAAAATAATAAACAAGGGACAACGTAAGAAATAAAAATTAAAAAAAAACAAACGTTATGAGTACACAAATTAAATGTAGATAGATATGTAGTTCCGTAAGAAATTTTAAATTAATTATAATGGAGTGGAAACTTAAATGTATTTTAAAAAATAAACTGTTTGCAAAATGTCCAATGTTGTATAAAATATAAAATTAATAAATCTTTAAATAAATTTTAAATTTAATAAAGATTTAAAAGAAAAACACAATAAAAAATAATATGATTCCAAATCATGATGTGAATAGGTTTTTTTTTATATTTTGGTATAGTTTTAAAACATTGATGTCTGGAGTTCTTGACTTTTAAGAACAGAAACAACAAAAAAAACTGAGTAAGTATATCATTACCTACCCAAAAAGAGCTGGTGTCCATTTTGAGGCCAAAAGCGTTCACAAATGAGAAAAGTATCAAAATAAAGCTTACATACAAGTAGTACATTAAAATTGTAAGGTTTTATGAAAATCGGATCGGGAGATTTTGAAATTAATTGTGTGATGTTCGAATTAGGGATTAATCTTTTGATGATTTCTTAATATTAATTTAAATATATATTAATTTATATTAATACAAATTTATATTAATATAAATTTATATTAATATAAATTTATATTAATATAAATACAGTAAGACCCGCTTAAGAGAAACGACAAAATGTCACAGTCTTTCTTTAACTTAAGCGGGTTTTTAACTTAAACGTACCCCGCTTAAGTGAAAAATAATTTCACTTAAGCGAGGTTCGGATAAATGGAAAAAAAAATTCACTTAAAAGGATTTAAAAATTCCATTAAGCGGAGATTTAATGCTAGAAACAATATTGTTTTTATCTTTTGGACTTGCCTTGAAAGAAGTTAAATAAAACAACGATTAAATAACACGAAAATAATTTATTAAAAACGAAAACTATCAAATTTTTGTTCTGTTCGATTCAATTTTTTTTTTCACTTAAGAGAGTTTTTTTCAATGAAAAATATTAAAAATTAACTGAAAATATGTTTCAGTTATCCGAGTTTTTCGCTTAAGCGAGTTTCACTTAAGCGGAGTGTTTTAAGGGAAATCGGTCGGAAAATACTTGGGGATGAAAAAAGTGTTTCAGGTAAGCGTGTTCTTCTCTTAAGCGGGTTTTACTGTATATGTAGGTAATATGAAAATTGTATAGAATTTTCCATCCGTTAGGTCGGGAAGGATTATTGTCTAAAAAATTGACTTAAAAGAGAAAAAAACAATATACTATTGAAAAACAATAATAACACTTAGTACATTGCTAAAAATAACTTTTTGTAAGGCCAGAATTTTTTTCTTTTATTTTATTTAAAAAGAAAAGTTGTTTTAGCGAACAGTTTTAAAAATGAATGTTTAAACTCAAAATTAGTCAAAAACAGAAAACCGCATTCTCAAATACCTTGTACTTTTTCATAAAATTTAAAATAACCAAAACCAACTTTTTTTAAGAAAAAATTTTCTATTTCAAAATATGTAGACTCCCCTCGGATAAGATTTTTTCTTGTCAAGACTTAACCTACACGATCAAGTTATTGGTCACACCTCATGCAAATAACCCTGTATAAGAAGCGCATGACACGTAAACAAAACCATTAACCTTTCACTTGCAGAATTTTTCTTGTGACTTATACGCATTTAATTGGAGGTTATGGTTTCTTAAAAATAAAATGCACGACTGTGTCGCACGAACTTGCTCCTATGTAATAGACTAGGAATTTTAAAATGAACGTTATTAGAGAAAACTATTCATAAGGATAAAAGTTATTTCTTAAACATTAAACTCTGTTAGTAGTAAGAGATAAAAACAGAATGCTATGCAAATACGAATTTATGATAGAGCAAAAATTATAAATCGTTGTAGTGGTTTCTTAAAAAAATACCTAAGCTTTTTTATACAAAAAATTAAAAACATTCTTAAGAAAAAATTTTGGTAAGCCAATTTAAAGTTTTCATTATTGTTTGAATAAAAATTAAATTTCCAAAAAAAATATAGAGCCGTTTTTGAGATATTAAATTTTCCAAAAAAAAATAGATTTTTTGTTTTCAATATTCAAAAATATATTTTTCTTAAAGTTTTGAAATGCAATGTTTTTTAATTTTTTTAGAAACATCTCAACAAAATATTTTATTAAAATCCGTTATGCCGGTAGTGAGAAATTCAAAATTCGAAAAAATCGTTCTATGGTAGGTAGAGTCAGTAATATCTTGTTTTCAATTTTTTTTATTAAATTATAGATCGTAAGAATTAATCGAAAGAAAAAAAATCTTAGGAAAATTCTTGGAACCGTTTTTGAGAAAAATACGATTTTCGAAAAATATTTTGTAACATTTGTATGGAGGATACCATTATTTTTAGGTAAAATATTTTTTTTTCTCATATCTTGTAAATTATATTAAGAAACTTTTATTTATCAAAGTTTAAAAAAATCGAGCATGGAGTTTTCGCAATATTGAGTTTAAAAAAAATTGATTTTTTTTTAAATCAAAAAAAAATTTTCGAAATTTGAATACATAATAATATTGAAACTGCTAGGGAGCACTAACATACAAAAAAATGATCAAAATCGGTCGTACCGTTTTTGAGAAAATCAAAAACAAAATAACCATTTGTTGGAAAATTTTTTTTCAACCATTACCTTAAACTTTAACTAAATGAATTTTTTTTTAAATCTGTGATAGTTTTTGAGAAAAAAAAAATATTTATAAAATTTTGAAAAAAAAAATTCGTATGGCAGGTACCGTTATTTTGGTCTTAAAAAAAAAAAGAAAATAACCTGTGGGAGTAAAAAATTTAAAACCATATCGAATAAAATCAGCCCAGACGTTTAGAATGTAGGCGAACAGACAGACAGACAGAATTGTAAGACCCATCTTCGCTATCATCGTAATGTCAACTCTGATCAAAATCTCGAGTTTTTTTTTTTACGAACGCATGACTTGCCTTATAGTACCTATAAGTCGCAAGTAAAAAATTGAACTTGAGGTTCTGATCAGACTTGACATTACGATGATAGGGAAGACGAAAAAAGTTGGTCTTCAAGTTCTGTCTGTCTGTTGGATTATAGCCTAAATGGCTACTTGGTAAATAGCATTTAAAAAATTGCCCTCCACACGGTTTTTTTTAAATATCAAAAATAACGGTACCTGGCATACACTCATTTTTCGAAATTTTGTAAAATATTTTTTTTCAAAAACTGTTTCACAGATTTTTTTTAATTCAAAAGTTTTTATTTAGTTAAACCTATCTAATGGTTTAACAAATAAATTAAAAAATATCGTTATTATTGTCCTCATACAACCTTTTTTTGCAATATTCTCAAAAACTATACAACTGATTTTGATCATTTTTCTAATGCTAAGGCTTTCTAAAGTTTGAATAGTATTGTGTATTGAAAGTAAAATATTTTTTTCTTAAAATTTTTAAGAAAATTAAAAAAAAAAACACCTTTTTTTTGAAAACTCAAATTTTTGAAAACAGGGTTTTAATTCTGTCAACAAGAAGTGAGATTTTTTTTTATTTAATCTTAAAATAAATAGTGTATGGTTGGCATATTAATGTTAAAAAATGTAACTTTAAAGTTTATTGCGGTTTTATAGCCGCGTTGTTTATAACTTTAAAAATGTCATGTGTTAAAAAATGGTTTTCGAAAATTGTATTTTTTCTCGAAAATAACACCCACAATTTTGATATGAATTATGATCCATTTTTGATAAAATAAGTTTCGAAATTAAGAACCTACAATATTGGGACAACGAATGTTAAAGAATTTTTTTTGTACAGAAGTTTCTTAGAAGTTTAAAATTTATTCCATAGTATCAAAGCTTAAATTTTTTTTTGGATTTTTGAAAAATAATTTTTTTTTTTGAAAATTATATGTCTCAAAAAAAGAGTAAATACTTTTTTTTTTTTGAGATTTAAATTTAATTTATTCAAAAATAAAAACATAAAGTTGGCGTTCAAAATTGTTTTGTTAAAAATATTTTAACCATTTTATATATATTGTATATTAATTCATCAAGGATATTATGGGACATAACAAAATCGTTCTACAGCTTTATTTTTAATGAAACCGTTCTACAGTCTTAAATGTTGACATCATTTTTCGTGAATTTAAGAAAAGTCCTACTTTTGGCTTACTTCGACCCATGTTAACAATAAATGCTCTGTTAATACGAAAGGTAGGAATTGTGTTGAGGACTTAATTTTAAGAAGATATGCAAGCCTTTATAATTACATATAAATACATTTGGTGATGCAACATCTCGAAGAGAACCAGGATCTAGAGACTTATAACATTCCTCAGTGCGTGTTGCCAATTTTCTGCAGATTCCGAACGGTTAATGTGCAGCACTTTTCATTACAAGAGATACTCTTAGAAGATTTATCAATTTTTTATGACAGTCAAAACAAAACAAGCCTTTAAATAAAGTTGATATCTTGCTGGGTCTTCAGATATCCAATTTCTAAGTCTGTTTATTTTTTTTTACCCACGCCCACGCTAAGTTCTAACTTTGAGGAGAATTTTTTTTTGAAAATGCGTAACATACATAATATTTTGCTATTGTATTTAAAGAAAAGTATAAAAATGAAATAATTTAAATAATTGTATATGTATTCAAAAAGGTACACCTCCTCCATGGTTTCATATGCATTTTTAAGATTAAATTTCGGTACGCAAACTTAAAGTTTTTATTATTGTAAGAATAAAAATTAAATTTCGAAAAAATTCAAATAAGTTTTGTAATGCAATGTTTTTCAAACTTTTTAGAAGCTTCTCTATAAATTATTTCACTAAAATCCGTTAAGCTGATAATGAGAAATTCAAAATACGAAAAAATGGTTCTGTGGTAGCTACAGTCAGTAATGTCTTAATTTCAAAATATTTACTTAAGACTTATAGGTACTATAAGGTAAGTTATGACTTTTGTAAAAAAAATCGAACTCGAGATTTTGATCAAAGTTGACATTATGAAAAAAGTGGGTTTCGCAATTCTGTCTGTCTGTCTATCTCTTCGACTAAAGCTTAAACTTAAAGGCCGACTTTCGTTAAACTTAGTAGATTTCCCCCACACATTTTTGTCTTTTTTTTTTTTAGATCAAAAATAACGGTACCTACCTATGATTAACGGTACCTACCTACGACTTTTTTTTAATTTTATAAACAAATATTTTTCCCAAACACTGTTCCACAATTTTCTTAAACAAAATATAAAAAATTCATTTAGTTAAATCTCGTTAATAATTGGAAACAAAAAATCCGAAAAATGGAAGGTACCCCTTCTGGATTTTTTTTTTGTTTTTGATTTTCTTAAAAGCGGTACAACTGATTTTGATATTTTTTTTTTAAGCTAAAGCTCTCTAAACATTTAGACAGTACTGTAGATTCAAATTTAAAAAAAAAAAATCTAATTTTCCAAATTATTCAAATTAGATAATTTCGAAAAATAATTGTAACTTCAAACCAGTCGTACATTTGATTTGATGTTGCTAAGAAGGACCATCTGTCGACCTTGAACTTTGGTTGATATTAATGTAAAATTGGGACAAAATTATTTATATTAGATGGCAGAAGACTCATAGCTTTAAAGCCTTTATTAAAATTGTTTATAGTATTATTTTCTAAGCCATCATTAAAGACAAAATAAAAACAATATCTACCAGATATTGTTCAGTGATTGATGAAGCACATTATTATACTCCTGGCCATGGTCATCTATCATGCAGAAAACGTGCCAATGATATTTAATTGCTACCAAACGAACTCAAAAAAACAAGAAACACTCATAACATGTGCGAGTACAGCATCCCGCCGTTCTCATCCTAACCAGAATAATACGCTTCCATAGACTCTTGCGTCTTTTTGAGTGGACGCATACAAAATATATTGCTGTAAAATTTCCAATTAATTAAAAAAGTGTTAACAATAATTACTTAATAACAAAGACAATAATTACTAGTGTAGCTCGGCCAATTCTAAGTCGGCAAATGTTTTATATTAGTTTAAGTACAAATAAATGTAAAAAAATGTAAATGTAAAATGGACTAAATCTCAATAAAGAATACATACAAAAAAAAAAATACGCTTCCATAGAATTGGATCTTTTAGCAACATCTTGCTCATGGCCAATATGAATGTTTGTTCAAGGTCTTACATGGCCAATTGTAAACTGTGATATCCTGTGGCAACTCTACCTATGGGCTGACGTTAATTTGGTAGCTCCTGTGTTGTTTGAAATTTCCTCCACGGTATAAGCTACTCGTAGCTTCCTTTATTTGGTGATTTTGAAAAGGTATTTGAAGTATAGCTCTGGGAAAATTAATTAAGTTGGCAATATGACTTCAGTTCTTCGAAACACTGCCTTTCTTCGATTAAGGTTGTTTTCTATTATAACATCACCAAAGTGATTAGGAGGTACAGATTAAATCTTGCTGAAAGAGATTTGTAACCCACTTACATATCGAGATTCGGGCATAGGTTGCGCTCTGTAACCATGCGTTTATAGGATCGAATTTGATTCTACAAAGGCTCTTTCGAAATTGAATAAATCCTTCGTCCTGGAAAATTGCCTGTTCATGATTGAAGCATTCGAATCAGTGGATGCATACTGACGCAATACGAGTACTTGAAGAACATATCCATCATAGGACTTTATATGATCCAAACATTGCTTAACCAAATTCTGGTAGGTCCTTATAAGAACTGTTCATTTTCTATTGAAATACCTACGTAAGTTCTTGCATAATGGCTTTGTTCAGGCGCATAGAAATGTTAGCACATATAATTAGGGTAGGATAAGTAGATGCAAATATCTGTATACAATTGTGGTTTTTCTGGATCTATTACGACCAAAACCGGGGATATGGGGAACGGACTGTAATTTCAGGAAAACATAAAAATAAATACATATGGTGAAGGGTATTTTTTAGAGGAATGAGAAACTGAATTATGTTTCGTATGTCAGTGCGTTGAAAAAGGTGTTTCCACATTTTTCTAACCTATTTCATATTTGACAAGATAACGCGGGTAGTGAAATATATACAAATTGTATAAGTTTCATTACTTCAGTGGCCCAGATACTCTAATGGCCTGAATATTTTTGAAAATGTTTGGGTTTGGATAGCATAGATCTATGAGTCAGAAAAACAACATAATACCATAGGACGAGCTCATTGATGCCATCAGAAAAGTAGGAAGTGACATAATCTTGGATAATTTAGCCAAATTATTTGATTATTTGAGACTTAATTAAGTTACTCCTAACCAAGGTGGAAGTTGTCATTATTAAAAATTTACATAGATACATATGCATGTACCAGTAAAGCCCAATTCAACAACAAAATATTGTGTGAATTAGCGATGTATGTATGTGGGATATTACTCTTACCGCACAATAGTTTTACTATGCAAAAAAAAAAAAACAAATAGAGTTTCTGTCTAGGGTTTCTTTAAGTTTTTATTTATTTGTTTGACTACAAATTAATTCAAAATTACGAGGAGCAACGACGACCGATTTATATGAAGTTTTACAAAGGACTGGTTGGTTTGGTTAAATGATTAAGTGAAACTAGTTTTTAATTGAAGGGACGCAGTCTCTCATTCCCCTGTCTTTCGTTCGTTCGTTCGTTCGTATGTGTAGTGTCAGTGCTGTTTGTCTGGTACGCATAGTCAGTGCTGTTCGTTGAGTTTGTTTCTCCATCCGACATGTATATCTTGTTTATTTTCATCTTAAGTAATGTTAATAACTTATAAACATTCAAAATCTGTATAATAGTATTATATAAAAGTTGTTGTTTGTTGAAGCTGTTTCAATCAGGAATTATTCGATTTTTTTGATCCGATCATTGAAAAGTATTGATGATCGAAATCAATCATTTAAATCGATCTCAATCTCAATCATTTAAATGATTCTCGATTCTGGATTCTAGATTTTCTTTTTTAATCTTAATCATTTTAATCAGTCTCGATTTTCGATATTGTTACAATTTTAATTCGCGAATTAGAAATTATATTTTTAATGAAAAAGGTCAAAGAAAATGACCCGAAAGAACCACGACGCGACCGAACAACAACTACTAAGATGAAACTGAAAGAAACCGATGACGAACTGTCAAACTATCGACAGACAAGTTCAGCGAAAAAAAATTGCAACTGATAGCAACAATGTATGCTACCACCACGACTAGGCTCAGCAAGGGGGTGGGTTCGCGAATTATTTTTATGTTGATGATTTATTAATGCAATAAAAAAAATGAAATGATTTATTTTCAATCAACGCAGAGGCGTAGCTGAAAAATGAAAAGGGCGCCAGTGATTTTTTTTGAAGATAACCCAAGATCTTTTAAACAATTAGAACACAGTTAAAAATGAAATTAACAATATGGACCGTTAACACTCGGTCCCGAAAGCACAAAAACGGTGTTAAGAAACGGGTCGCGCGTTCCGCAATATCGGAATTGTTCGATAGCAAAAACCAAACGGGATATAAAAGAAAAACCAATTTTTAAAACGAATTTATACTCAAAGAAAATTTTTAAATTACACCTTTAGTACCACTATACTTATCTTCGTTACCACCAAATTCTTTTCTATTTGTTCAGCTTCAACTCTTCTACAGCAAATTCTTTCCACTCAAGTTTTCCTGCGTTTCTTCAACTTAATCCTTCTTCAATTTCTCTTTCTTCTTATTTTAAAATAAAACTCCACGTTCCTTTTTCCTTTATTTCAAAATAAAATTCCTTTTCTCTGCGTTTTAAAATTAATTTCCTTTTTCTTTTCGTTCTCAAAAAAATTGCTTGTTAATTTTGTTCTTAAACGTCTATCTTGATTTAATCTCCGTAAAGAAGTGTCCTTCCAGGCTTTCACCTTGCCTGGAAGACCTCTTCTCTTTTTAAAACCCAGTGCTTTCCGCCAATCAGTGACGTGGGCTTCGATCGCGTCATTTATCAGCAACACTCAGCACATTGGCGAGAGTGCGCCAACGCAGTTGGAACCCATCAGCCTTCTCGTACTCGCACTTTACACCCAGCTTTATGCACAGTCATCATCATTGAATTCGCCGACCTCCGGATTGACTTTCCAGTGGCGGGCAATTCAATGGGTGCATTCAGCCACCTAACATCCCCATACAAGTTTTTAAACAAAATTTTTTTTGAAAACCAAAAGAAAAGGAACTTAATTTTTCTAACATAAAACTCGTAAAGAAACACTGGAAAACCTGTGCAAAGAAAGTTGCTATAATTTATAAACTACATTTAGAGGAAGTTGGTGGTAATTTTCTACATCGCGAATTTACTTGATTCGTTGGGTTTTTGCGCAGATTTGGGGAATTATAGGGACTAGCCGTTAACGTTCCATCTTTTACATACATGAAAATATGTTTTAGGTTGGGCACGCAGCCATTCTCACCAGGAGTAACTTCAACAATTGGGAACAAAACTTCGCCAATGTTACTTTTTGTGCATATTTAACACAGACCGCCCGTCTGTTTCTGTGACCAACTGTCACTAGCAATGGCGATTTGAACAGACCACCCGTCTGTCGTCCATTAAGTTTCAAAATTGAACACGCTGATATTTTGTTTCTTCAAGTTACTGAGCGAGTGAACCGATGGCTGATGGACCATGGCTGCCCTTCTCTCTCTCAGTAAGTTGAAAGAAACACCTGCTTGAAGAAAGTTATTAAGAGAAAGGAATAAGGATAGGGGACCGAAAGAATGATTCTTGTTACGGAAAATTTTACCGTAACAATATCAGTTAACTCGATTAACCATGATTTACTCGATTCCATTTGTTCTGATTCAATCAGTGTGGATTATGAATGCCAAACGGACGGTGGAATGGAATTTCTGGGTTGAACTCGACAAGAAAGTCGACATCGTAGCTATCTTTTGATGAAATTTGACAGTTTATGACTTGACAAATTGAGGACAAATTCAGTTATGAAGAACAAAGAGTTTTTTGTACAAAATGTCAGCCGAAAGCGATAAGACTGCTCTTTTCCGGAGAAGCAAGTAAAGTATTTTTTTCTTGAATTTTTTGACACTTTTTAATCCATGTACAAAATAGTCAGCATTCGATGTTATTTGGCAATTTATGGCTTGCAATAATGGAGTATTTTGTGAGAACTATCAAAGCCACGAGTCAATCTTATCATCAAAATCGAAATTAAAATCGAATAGGAACAGTATTGAATCATTTCAGTGAAATGAAAATGATCAAATGGTAAATTATTTGTGTTGTTTTTGAGAAAATCTAAAACAAAAAAAATAGTTCCATGAAATTTTTTAATTTCTGAAACAGTTTTTGAGAAAAAAAAAAACATTTTATAAAATTTTAAAAATGAATTGTATGGAATATACCGCTATTTGATTGATGTGCTTGAAATTTAAGATGAACTATATGTCACCTAGTTTCTCACTCTTTATCAAATGAACTTTTTTTTAGTTTATTGCATCTTTTAGCACTTTTAAGACGAGATTCCAGAATTATCACGAACACTGTACACACAAAAAATTGCTTAATATGTCATTAAAAATGATTTAAAATAAAACTGTATTAATAAATGACGAATAGCAGCAAGATAGCATTTATACATCCTTATTTTGTATGTTTTGCTAATGAAAATGTAATAGTCTTTAATTCATTCAATTCGGGGTTAGAGGAACGGAAAACTTTTTTAGAACATACATACATTTATGCATAAAATGTTAACGATTACCATTTCATAGATCAATGCAGATGTTTAATATATAAAAAGAATAAGGTCTGGAATATCAAAATATTTAAGAAAAGTTATCAAGTATCGATGTGGCAGCTAAGATTGGTTTTTCAGATTAAGAGTTTTTTCATAAACAAATCTGTAATTTTGCCAAATTATGTCCAAAACCTAGTAAATATAACTCTGATTTAGACTGAATAATTTTCGTTGGCATTTTCGAGTTTTGAGAAAAAAATTACAATTCCTCACAATACATCTATTTCCGTATTAACAAAAATTGCCATACGTATAAAATTCCCGTGGAATGTTTAAGTTTTCCGCGACTTCAGAGCTCGCAAATCAACTAGACCAAACCATTTCTTTTCATAGCTTTGTGTACCTCTCCTTATATCGAAAGAACTTTTAAGGGAAAATATTCTAAACTTATGCAGTTGATTGACAGGTATCGTTTTTTTTTTTTTCATTTGCCTATTTCACTATTTCAAGCATACCAAATAATTCATAAGTTGATAAGATATCTCAATTAGGCACCTATCCATATCAAACATCTGTCACCCTTATCAAAGTTTTTAAGCTCTGAGCATACTTTCTATTTCAAGAAGTATGCAAATATGAACTTTTGGAAGTCGAAAACCTTGCGAAAATAAAATCCATTGGATAAATACTTTAAAAATTTAGAGCCCCCACTTCGAATATGGTATTTTATGAATAAATTATTGAAGTGGATATAAATTAAGGGTACATCATTAACATTTTATTTCCGGCTGTTAAATGAATTATGTATATGTATATGAGGGGAATTGTGTGCTTTGTAAAAATGTATGACTGAGCCAGGTGTTCTTGTTGTTCAACCATTAATAATTGGTAAAAGGTATTGAGGCATTATAAGTAGATTTTAAGTATTTATGTTAATTAAAGGCAGAACATTCTTTCAAATAATAGCGTAGAAGAATATTTTTTGGAAATTGGATAATAATTGGGCTTAGGAATCATAAGTAGAGCGATTTAAAATTATTCAAAAAAAAATTCAAGTTACCTAAACTCCAAAAATGCGTTTCATCCAGGTACGTCAGAAGTTCTACCAGTTTGGTGTTAACGTACATTTGTTTTCTATGTGTCTCGATTTAAACAGATTTTCCTAGAAGAATAAGAAGAACACTATATTTTTGCTTTATTTTGTATAACAGTCGATAAACATCGGACAATTTTTGATTCAATTTTAAAGCATTTTTAGAGTTTTTTTCAGATTCAAAATAGCTTTTTTATTGAACACGAAAATTGGCGTTTCTCAAATGCACCCATGAGTTGACTGTGAGGGCCTTGTATCATAAAAACCTTCATAACGAAACAATTCCCGGCCAATGGAAAATCTTCAAGCGTTAATGATTAAAAATTTGAATCTTGGTTGGATATAGTTCACAATGAATTTTTGTCAAAAACTTAATATAATGAACTGAATTTAACAAAAATTCCGCAGAGGCAAGGTCCTCACAGTCAACTGATGAGTCCATGTGAGATCGCCGGAACGAAACGCCAATTTTTGTGGATTAAAGGACGAAAAAAGCTATTTTGAATCGAAAATCATTTTGTTTTGGAATTATGCTGGACGGAACGTCAGACGTCCAAGGACAAGAATTCAATGCACGATACACACAAAGAAGACTATAAATCATGGAGAGAGAGGGGGGAATGGTCCGATTCATACCATCAGTGACACCATGACGAATTTTGTGAATAAGACCGTATATTCTAAGATTTCAAGTTTCCTTTGACAGAGGATGAAAAGCCCCTTTGGTGGTGTTTCCAACAAGACAACAATCCAAAACACTCTTCAAAGTTGGTAAGTGATTGGCTTTCAATAGACCGGTGTCAATGTAATGCTGTAGCCCAGCTAATCACCAGATCTAAACTCAATAGAGAATCTTTAGGGGGATATAAAAAAAGAATTGAAAACAAAATTGCAGAAATAAGACCGAAATATGTGAAAAAGTTGAAAATAGTTATGGTATGACATTTCCATAGAGACCTGTCACAAGATTATCTCGTCTGTGCCCAATACAATTCAAAAAGTCATTTAAAATAACGGTGGACAAAGTGGTTATTAATGGTTAAAGAAAATTTTCAACATTTTGTTTAATGCTACCCTACTTTTTCTCATTCAATGCTGCCACTTCTTTTTATACCCATTTTAATGACCGTTTGGATAACATATTTTTATTTAACACATTAGTTCAATATCAGCATGTTAAGTTTATGTAACTTTTTTGTTTATATTTATGTTTAATTATGTATAAAAATTATGCATTTTCATATCATAAGAAGGGTACCTATTACCATGCCCATATGTGTACCTATGTATATGTTTGTATGCATATCACAAATAAAAATTTACTTTTATATGTGTTCTTCATAAAATCATTTTGTATAGGTACTTTAGTATGTCAATTTTAATTTTTAGTTACTTTGCAAAAAAAAAATCAATTTAAAATAAAATGCACGACTGGGTCGCACGAACTTGCTCCTATGTATAGACTAGGAATTTTAAAAACGAATGTTATTAGAGAAAACTGTTCATAAGGATAAAATGAATTTTTTTAATAAGAGAGATAAAAACAGAATGCTATGCAAATATGAATTTATGCAGGAACAAAAATTATAAGTCTTTGTAGTGGTTCCTTAAAAAAATAAGCTTTTATGTACAAAATTTGTAAAACATTTTTAAGAAAAAAATTTTGGTACGCCAACCTTAAGTTTTTATTATTGTACGAATAAAAGTCTAATTTCCAAAAAAAATACGAAGCCGTTCTTGAGATATCGAATTTTTCAAAAAAAAAATTACTTTTTTTTCTAAAAATTGAAAAAATATTTTTTCTTAAGTTTTTAAATGCAATGTTTTTTAAACTTTTTAGGAGCTTTTTTATAAAAAATTTCATTAAAATCCGTTAAGTCGATAATGAGAAATTCAAAATTCGAAAAAATCGTTCTATGGTAGGTACAGTCAGTAATATCTAGATTAAAATTTTTTTTTATTAAATTATAAATTGTAAAGATTAATCAAAAGAAAAAAAATTTTAGCAAAATTCTCGGAACCGTTTTCGAGAAAAATGCGATTTTCGAAAACCATTTTTTAAAATTTGTATGGAAGGTACCGTTAGTTTTAAATAAAACAAAATTTTTTTTCTCAAATCCTGTAGATTATATTAAGAAAATTTTATTTGCCTAGTTTGAAAAAAAATCGAGCAAGGGGTTTTCGAAATATTGAGATTCCAAAAAAAAATTTTGAATTTTTTTTTAAAAATCCAAAAAATTAAAAATTGAAAATTTGAATATGTAATAATATTCAAACTTTGGAAGAGCTTTGGCATAAAAAAAATTATTAAAATCGGCTGTACCGTTTTCGAGAAAATCAAAAACAAAAAAAATGGACCCAGGGGGGCTACCGAAAATAACAATTTTTTGTAAAATTTTGTTCAACCATTAGCTAGTTTTTACCAAATGAAATTTTTGGAATTTTTTTTAAAAAATTCTGTGGGACAGTTTTTGAGAAAAAAAATATTTATAAAATTTCGAAAAAAAAATCGTATGGTAGGTACCGTTATTTTTGGTCTTAAAAAAAAATAGAAAAAAACGTCCGGGGGTTAAAAAATTAAAACCCATATCTACCAAGTTTGAAGAAAATCGGCCGAGCCGTTTAGGCTGTAGTCGAACCGACAGACAGACAGACAGACAGACAGACAGACAGACAGACAGAATTGCGTGACCCACTTTTTTGGTCTTCGCTATCATCGTAATGTCAACTTTGATCAAAATCTCGAGTTCGATTTTTTTTACGAATGCATAACTTGCCTTATAGTACCTATAAGTCGCAAGTAAAAATCATCCAACCTTTTTTGAAATATCTATTTAAGAAAAAATAATTTTAAGAGTGTAATGTTTTTTTTTTTTAAAACTTTAAAATTTATATAAAACAAAACAAAATTTTGTATTTAATACTCATAAAACTAAATTTATGGCATTATGGCATCAAACGCTCCAAGCCGTGAATTTTGCTGAGTCTAGTAGTATTTCGAATATAGTATGTGGATTTTCAACGTTTTAAATATAGAAATTCTTTTTACTGACTAAGCCAAACCATTTAACCAAAAGTGTTCTTCATTACCGAACAAAATTTTCGAAATAAATAATTTTTTTATCAATAGAAATCGAAGATTTTGTAAATGCTGCTTTAACGTAAGTATATTCATGATGAACTGCCAAACCAAACTAACCATAATGCAACTGAGAACTGTCAAATCGAATGTCACAGAAGAAAGTATTGCCAATTTAAAGTTCTGCCTTCTCAGTATATTTAGCGGAATTTTCAAAAGCTTAGCGATAAAATATTATTTTTGTCACTAGATAATTCTAGTTACTTTTCTAGTGACTTTTTGCAAAAACATATTTTTTGTAAATATTACGCACCTGGTGATGTTACTACATCCCTGGAATTTGAGTTTGGCACTTATGAAATGGTATTCGATTTACTCTTTTTTTTTTACCACGACCACTGAACTGAATTTGAAACTGCACCACAACAAATAAGACCGAAACGAGTTTGATCGCGAGTACATGTTTTAGAAACTAGACTACCTAGTCATTTTGTTATATGATTTATTTTGTGTAAGATTTTTAAACTGTAATTTGTTTGTTTGGTTTTGTAAGTTGAGAATTAAAATATCAGCGAAAACTTTGAATTCAATAATGCTCAGTAGAAATCAATTAAATTACAAAACAAAAGTTGTCATGATTAGAAAATCCCTAAAAATGTTCTTTTAAAAAAGAATTTCAATAATGCTCTAGAGTCTAGATATTGAAGTCAATGAAATTCATGAAGATGCAAGGGATATAAATATTTGTGATTGATTGTTTTAAAATACGTATTTGAAGTTATTATTAAATCTTCTTTACTTTTTATTTAAAAAATGATAAGTAGTTATATTTTTGAGACATAATTTATTTTTGTTTGTTTTTCAGATTTTGTATGTTATAGAAGTTTTTTTTTACCACACAAAATAAATTTTTTTTGTTAAAATTGAATGTGATTTTTTTTTTTGATATTTGTACTGAAAATTTTTTCTAGTGACTTTTTTCAAAATTTTAGCATATATAGCGGATTTTTAAGGTCGATCTAGCGACTCTTTTTTTTTCTGGTTGCGGCAACACTGATCGTGTGGCTAAAAAGGGAAGGATAATTGAGTAATTCAGCTTTTAGCCATAAAAGAGTGCAGTCACTGCTTAGCTAGAGGTCATGCAAATTCCTATCACTACTTTTAAGTGTTAAGTATAAAACATAAAATAAAATAATTATAAGTCATTGGATTTGTTTCTTAAAAAAATATGCTTTTATATGCAAAATATTTGAAACACTTTTTAGAAAATGTTTCGGTACAGCAGCTTTAAGTCTTTATTACTGTACGATGAAAAACTAAATTTCAAATAATAATATTGACTCTATTTTGAGTAATCGAATTTTCAAAAAAAAAAATATTTTTTTTAAGTTTTGGAATGCAATGCTTATAGCAGCAACTCTATACAAAATTTCTTCAAAATTCATTATGCCGATAATGAGAAATTCGAAATTCGAAAAAATTACTCTATGATAAGTACAGTGAATAATATATTAATAATATTTGAACTATAGATCGTACAAATTAATTGAGAGAAAAAACAATGATATAAATGTTTTCAAGAAAAATACAATTTTCGAAAACAATTTTTTAACATTTGTATGGTGCTTACCGATATTTTTAGATAAAATAAGCTTTCTTTCTCAAATCTTATAGATTATAATAAAAAAACTTTTCATTGTTAAGTTGAAGAAAAATTGGACATAAGCCCTATGTTACGAAATATAAAGTTCTGAAAAAATAAAATTGAAATTTTTTTAAGAGCCCAAACATTTATTTTTTTTTTTTGAAAATTTTAATACACAATAATATTTAAACTTTAAAAAAAAAGAAAAAACGTGTTGGGGGTAATTAAAAAATGATATCTACCAAGCTTAAAGAAAATCGGACGAGTCTGCAATCGAACAGACAGACAAACTTACGAGACCCACTTTTTTCATCTTCGGTATCATCGTAATGTCAACTTTGATCAAAATCTCTAGTTAGATTTTTTTTTACGAATGCTTAACTTGCCTTCGCAAGTTAAAATTGTAGAAATAGACATTTATTTTTTGAAGCTTCTGCTGCTAGAAAAAAAATATTTTTTTTTGTTTTCTGATAATATCGAAATTAATAACCGTCCTTTAGAAAACTTGTTTCAACATTTAGGTAGCCTGAAGTGTTTAATATATGTAAGTATTTTATAGCTTAGGAATTTTCGGAAAGTTTTTATGAAATTTTTATTTTTGGCGAGAATTATTGAAATTGCAAGAATTTTGGAATGCAATTTCGTATTAGAGATTTTGGTTTGCGGTCAATCTAACCGTTTATTTAACTTAATTTACTTCGCCTTACCAACAGCTTTTATTTGCAGTTTTAATATGATGATGTTGATATCTTGTGGTTGCCATGTTGTTTTGGTGAAGACTTTCAAATCTTTCACTCACTGAGGCCAAATCACTGTGACTAACACGTTCGAATAAAAGAACATCATTTTTATAACGAGTGCTAGTTAGTGCAATCAATATACACCCGTACTCAAAAGTACATTAACAGATTGGGCGTGAACTTCCACTCTGTTCGTGCATAAGACCTAGGCCTTTCGCAGATTTGAACTTGGTGAATTTTCCATCTGGATTTAGTTCTACTTCCCGAATCCGTATAGTATCTAATTGACAAAGGACCTCAACGTTTATGACGATATGGACGTGGACGACACGTTTTTTCCAAGAGAACAATTCTACATGCAATATAGCAAACAGCATAACTGACATTCTGCATGAACAATTTGAGAGGTTATTGCAGCGGCGGAGGTGAAATTGCAATTACTTTTTCTTGTCGTACTTTCTCAAGCTGCAGGACTATGCGAATAAGCTGCCATCGATCGACACCTTCAAACGCAAAGTAACTCAGGGCAACGCTTAAATTCAACCGAATATATAATATGTATGTCGCAGAGTCATTGAAAATTGGACCTCTCGGATCCGTGCCATCGTGCAAGGCTGTATAGGGCATTTGGATGGTGCCATATTCCATTCATAATGGCAATCATAGGAATCTTTAATAAAAAAGAAATGAATGTGTGTGAGTGAACATTTTTATATCATTTCAAAAACGAACTGCATTTGTTAGAAACTCCTACACATATTCGTTATACGAGCATGAAGAAGTCGGAAATATTGACAAAAATTGATTTTCGTATTACGACATCGAACTAATATCGGGTTTTTCAATAAGAGCGCTACAAAGTTTTTTTAAATAAAACCAAAACGGTTTTGCATATCAATAAAATTCTTTATTCCTGTGAAAGTACGTTCGATGCCATTATGAATGGAACTGGATTTTTTTTTTTTGCATGGCCACCACGGGCACGCTTGCAGAAGTCCAGACGCTGAACCCAATTTTCGACGGTTTTTAAGCATAAATCGGCCGATACTGCTGCAATTTCACGTTCGATATTCATACGAAGTTCATCAATCGTCGCTGGCTTGTTGGCATAGACCATAGACTTGACGTAGCCCCACAGG
The DNA here is from genome assembly GCA_911387755.1 of Chrysotoxum bicinctum. NCBI lineage: Eukaryota > Metazoa > Arthropoda > Insecta > Diptera > Syrphidae > Chrysotoxum > Chrysotoxum bicinctum. Next base: position 12,972,953 of record OU426990.1, read on the forward strand.
AAATAGTCTAACGGCGTCAAATCGCACGACCGAGGCGCCCAAGCGACTGGACCATTTCGACCAACACGTTCTCCAAACTTGGTTTCTAATAAATTGATTATGACATTCGCTGTGTGGCCTGTGGCGCCGTTCTGTTGGAACCACATGTCCTCCAAATCCATATCATCCAATTGGGGCCAAAAATATTCGGTTATCATTGAACGGTAGCGATCCCCATTCACAGTCTTGATCATCACGGAAGAAGTACGGCCCAATGACGCCGCCCGGCCCATAAACCACAGCAAACCGTAATTTTTTCGGGATGAAATGATGACTCATGGAGTACGTGGGGATTGCTGCCTGACCAATACCGCATATTTTGTTTATTGACGAAGATATCAGCCAGAAATGAGCCTCATCGCTGAAGATGATTTTTCGATGAAAATACGAATCATTTTCAAGTTGTTGCTCAGCCCAATACGACGCTTCTAGTGGTCAAGCGGCTTCAGTTCTTGCGTCAATTTAATCTTGTTAGGATGTAGGCCAAGATCTTTTCGCAAAATTCGCCACAACGACGTCACAGAGATGCCCAACGCCCAACGCTTGAGAACGACGTGTGAGAGACACATTTGGGCTTTCTGCAACTGAAGCCTCAGCGGCAGCAATATTCTCGACACTACGGGCACTTCTTTGTCTCACTTGCACGGGAACATTTTGTACTGTGCCTATGGATTCAAATTTTTCCACTAGACGCTCAATTGTTGATCTGCTAGGACGATTATGACGACCATAAATTGGACGTAGCGCTCTTAACGTTGAGGCCACTGACTCCGAATTTCGGTAGTAAATTTTAATAATTTCGACTCGTTGTTGGCCCGTATATCTTTCCATCATGAAATGGCAAACCTTACTGAAGAGAAATGTCAAAAGAGCGGCAAGAAATATGGCGTCGTTTGCTGTCCCTGTCGCTCTACTTTTGTAACGTCCCTGTTGAAAAACCCTTTACATGGGCAGAAGTTTCAAATAAATAAAATATTTACATGTGTATGTACATAAGTACACAGTTTTACTTTTTTTTTTCTTCGTGTGTTCTTAAAACGATTTAAAAACATCTTTTCATATAAATGTACGTATTTAAAAAATTAAATCATTATTCAACTGATTTCCTTAGTAATCACTAATTGACTTTTTCAGTTTAAGTGTTAGTGCTTTTAGTTTATATGTTTAACCTTAATTATTTGCAAATGATGGCGGTTAAACATTTTAAGCATTAACTCAACTAGCCAATATCTTTTAAAGGTGCGTGTCCATTTGAGAGCAAAAACACTGAGAGTAGCTATCAGACCACTCTTGAGAGTAAACTCTCAAGTGGACACAGCCTTGAGAGAAGCTAGCGGAGAGTTGACTTTTCACTCTCGAAATACGAATTTTTTGAGAGTTACTCGCAAGTGGACACACTTTTTTATTACTATCGGAGATGAGCTCGCAGAATTCCAACATAGTTCGTATTTTGCGATTAGCTGTCCGAGAGTTGACATGTAAAAACATTGAACAGAAGGGGACAAACGAACTTATGAAAATGAAATCAAGAGAAAGCTTCATAATTTGCGAAACCAGGTAAAGAAAATAATTTTTGTCAATCATATTGAATCTATTATGTACATTGAATTAATAATCATGAAAATATTAACGGATGTCACAAGAATTAAAAAAAAAAAAAAATAAAAATCGAAAAGTGGAGCCGGAACTGATGAAGTATAGCACTAGGTGGCCATATTTTCGGGGTTTGCAGGTTTTTTTCATTTTTAATGGCTGCTTCAACTAAGTCAAATCTGGTACGTATTTGATTTCTTAATTATTTTCTGTGATGTGCCTGTACTGCCAAGGAACTTCACCTTATGGGCTCATAAAGTAATTTTTGAATTCATCCCTGAAATCCTTTTGAGAAGTATTATAGTTGTGCCTTCTTCCATTTTGAAGATTGGAAAATGAGTTTTCGAAATTGTTGTCTAAACGCCAGATTCCATTCAGTACATCGTGAGTTTCTATTTGTTCGGGCAAAATTATAGTTTTGCAAAAATATATCAAGTGGACACGGTTATGAAAGTACTCTCAGAAAATCATCTCAAAAAACTTAACTAGTGAACTCGCGATAGTAAAATCTCAAAAAAATTACTCTCAAATGGACAGGCACCCGAGAGCAACTCTCGAGAGTTTACTAGCGAAAGAACTCTCAAATGGACACGCACCTTAACTTTTACAGTTCTTAGTTATCGCGTTGCTTCTGGCAAAAAGCTACTGCTTTACAAAAGTCACCGTTTTCAAGTTTCCCTCTCGCCGTGATGTCAAGTTGGTTTAAAATTTTTGGTTTGATTTTTGTTAATGAATCCATAAACGTTGCTCTTTAATCATTGGAAACGTTTATCAGAAGTTACAAGAAAGTAATCAATCGCATTCATAAAAATTAATCTTTTTGATTAACCGCTGATGTCAGAAGACACTTAAATTATTGTATATCCCGCGATTTATTTGATTTTGTCTTATCTTGGGATTTTACTGTCTGAAGTATAAGAAAGAACACATAAATAAATCTTTTATTAGAAGCAAGGATATCAAAATAAAAAAGATACGCTTTTATAGCAAGTGATTTTGTGGTTGATATATTTCTTTTTTACCTTTAATTAATTTGCTATTGGACTTTCGGAGAAGTTTCTTCCTTTTTGGTCAAAATGAAAGTGCTCGTTATTGATTCAAGTCAAGTGGTGCTTTGTTGATTTGGAGGAAGCACATTGTTGTGGAATTTTTGGCGGAACTGGCAAATAAATAAGAAGATGAATATTGAATCTTGAGGCAATAGAAATGAATTAATTAAATACCAAAAGTTTTTTAAATTTTATTGAAATTGCGAATGTACAAAAGGGAATGTAATTAATTATTTAGGTAATTGATTGGTAGATCTAGATTTCAAATTCCTTATGGGTTGAAGATACTCGTAAATAATGGGAAGGGACGAAAACGAGTTGACATTATACATTTTACTAGAAGACCCGGTGAACTTAGTATCACATACATATATTTTTAAACAATATATAGTCAATACCTAATACCAAATTTGTATCTACATTAAATGAAACATAGTTATACACTTAATCAATTTAAGGCTTTCTGATGTACTATATTTTTTGTCTTTTTTTGCGGTGCGTAAATATATAAAGATGATGTTTTTCAACGACTGTCCTTGCGATTTATTTATGGGTATCGCAAAGGCCAGACGAACGGGACATTAAAGACGTTTAAAATCGAATGGCAAATCCGTTGGAATCATTGGTATACGCAGAATCAAGACATCCTCTCCTTTGTACTTTCCCTTGATGATCTTGGCCTCGATGACGTTATTATTAGCTTTTTCACAGCCAGTCCCTTTCTTTTGCACAGTCGAGGTTGATTAATGGTACGCAGCTGATCCTACTTTTAATTGTATAAATTGTGAGGTGGTAGTCAAGGCACATCCAGGGAATTTAAAAACTCTGTGGGATAGTTGACTACGTCATCATGGTTTGTAACTGTGTCAACTGCTTTATAAGGAAACAACACTCCGGGAAGAAAATTCTGAATGGTTGCATTGAGATCATCGAAATCTTTGTTTTTGGCCGAGAATATTGCTCTCGTTCACTCAGCCAATTATAGTTTCTGAATTGTTCTTCTAAATATGTCCTCAAAAACACGCCGAATAAGCTCCTCTTTTGAGTCGACTAAGTGACAAAAAGCCGTGAGTAGTGTATTAATCCGGTCGAGGTGACCTTACCATTTCCAATAAATAACTGCTTCAAAAAAAAGTATCGCAGTTTGATCTTATTGCAAAAACACTCGCAAGTTAGTTGTTAATTGGAGTGTCTTTACATGCGACAACAGAATCATAGCTCCACCAAAAATGTTTTGGTTGTCACGAAGATCTTTTAACGTTCTGTCCAGTGTCTCCAGTGACCTCTTGTGGGCCATTCATCCCAAACGATCTGATCTTTGCCAACAGCAATGTAATTAGGAACGTTTTTTCAGTCCCCCGGGAGCATCAAAGAAGTAAATTCCAACAGATTCACTGTTCACAGCTTCCATCATAGTATCGTAAGCAATTCTTTGTCGTTCATTCAATTGCGGAACATTTGAACGAACTGTTTCGGCAAATACTTCAGTATCGTATTGTTGTTCTCTTTGCAACTCGTGGTTAAAGGCATTGTGCATGTGCATAGGATGATTGGGTGCTATCATTCCCAAACATGACAATATTTTATTTACCATCAATTAACATATATCTTTTATCATAATCAATGCCTCATTGTAAATATCTGCAGTGATTTCTAGTGTAAAGACATCAAATGTTTCACAGCTAGGAACATTTTGTACTGTAAAATTAAATTGTCGTTTTTAGTATTTTCCGATACTTATTGTTTAAGTTTCTCACCGTTTAAACCTTTCCTGATATTCCACAAATATTTCAAGACCAAAATTAGCAAAATCGATCCAGCCATTCTCGAATTTTAGCGAGACAAACGAACAGCAATTGATTTTTATATATATAGATGTATATGTAATATATATGTATATGTATATGTATTATATAATATTTTAGATATAAATATATACGTAAGTCTGAAATTACCTACCATAAAGCAGCAATCCTTGATAAGCAGTATTGATATTACTATTCTTAGAAAAACCAACACTCATTGAGTTTATAGAATAACTAACCCATAAGTTAGAACCCTAAACAAAATATAAATGAAATATTACAAAATAATAATGACCACATCCATGATAAGGGAAAACTGAACCATATTTCCAATTTGAGAAGTCTTCTGGTCCGCCACCGTCTATTTTTTAGGAGCAGATTATGTTAATGCTGTAGCTATTTATCTTAAATTCAGTTTTTGCCTATACCAACTCAGCATTAAGTAACAAATTACTGTTAGAAAGGAATGTCTGAGTGGTATTTTGTGTAAGTTGATCATAGAAAGTTTCAATAAAGGCGTTTAAAACAAGCTGTGCCCGTGAGGTCTAAGAAAAATCTTTATTTATTATATCTTATTTATAGAATACCACAATACCATATACTCGCCTCGGCTGCTTACGGTGGAACGGATCCGAGTTGTCCAATTTTCAGTGACTTTTCCGCATAGATCCCGCTGAAATTGAGCGATGGTCTGTGTTATGTTCACCTTAAGGGCAATGCTCGATTGTGGTTTATTCGCATATAGACCTGCAACTTCAGGAAACCTTACAAGAAAAATTCTATTGCGGTCAAATCACAAGACCTTGGTGACAAATGCATGCCATTTGCGAGAGATATCGTTACCTTGAAATTTTTCATCGATAATATCAATCAAGGTGTCCGCTGTGTAGCACGTGGCGCGGTACAGTGGGACCTCTCTATATACATGGTGATGATTAAAATGTCACTTTGCTAAATTAAAGCAACCAACGGGATAAGAGAGATTGCTCCCATAAATTTAAATGTAAATCTGATATAGAGAGTGTGATTTTTGTTATTTATGTCTATTAGTTAAGATTAGACAGCCGATCAAAGTTGATATTTTTTTAGGGTGCTTAAATCGCTTATTTAAAAATTGTTGAAAAAATCTTACTCTAGTTTCATCCGTAAAATCAGAATAAAAAGCCTAGAAAAAGTTTTAAAAAAATGTCACACCTATAAGAAGGTATATGTAGATAGCGTTTAAAGTTTGAAAACTGAAGAAAAAAAATAATTTGTATTAAAAAAAAATGGACATGAAAATAAGGAGTTTTTCCTCTTACGTTTTATTCCATATCTTCTATTGGGACAAAAGTCAAGCAGGTCTGAAAGTTGGGTAATCTTAAGGAATGTCGCACCAATAAAATCTCAAAAAAAGGGCTTGAGTTTTGTTTTTTTGTAAAAAAATTTCTGTTTTCTTATATATTTACTTGAAAAAAAATCGATAAATATTATTCAATTTCTGATTTTTATTATAAAATCGTTTTTAAATTTTTTCGATAGTTTTTATTTTTTTAAACTAGGCATCTGAAATTTGGAAGTCTAGTTCAGCTTTTCAACACAATCTCACAATTGCTTTTTTTAAATTATGTAATGGATTAAGTAGGATTTAAAATTTACAGTGAACTGTAGTTTAAATTAAAAGAACAATAAAGAAATTGTCAGAGTAACCCAAAAAATCAATCAAAAATGCTGTTATAAATAATATATATTCCGTCGAAAATTTATGCCTTTTAAATTTGTCATTGAGTTTTCTATTACACCATGATATTCAAGGAAAAGTTTTCTAAATTTGTGCTACTTATAAGTATTATGCTTTATATTTTATTCACAATTTTGAGCCTTGAAAACGCAGTCAGATTATAAATTGACATATACCTTAGAAATAACCCGTAATTTAACTTGCCCTTTAAATTTTTGAAAACTATTTCTCATTTTGCATTTTGCAACTTGTTTTTAGATTCTAAAGACCAAAATTTTTAATACTCAAGAAAAAAACTGGCCGCAATTTATTCCACAAGCAAACAAAAAAATATTTACCAAAAGTTCTTAGATGTTGATTTCTACATACACAATATAAAAGTTTGCGCAGCCCAAGTCACATCACCCATTTAAAATTAGTTTTAAAACACTAGAAATGTCAGATTATTACAAAATTGAAAAAACCCTTTTTCTTCTGAAAAATATTGGCTCAATCAAAATGTTTCGTTCAAAATATATGCCTACTTCATTCACTGGATATCCTGCACTTGATGTTGCCAATAGTATTGAGCAGACAAAAAGAAAGCGCACTGCAGAGTTTTTAAGTACTGTTCCAACACCTGAACCTGTTTATGCAGCTCAAATAAGCTTACGATAAACAAGAAGCTGATTCGGTCAAATAAGCAATATCATCCCAAGAATTTTTAAACAAATTACAAAGTTGTAAAATGATGGTGCAAGCTAAATTGTCTCCAGATCCGTAGTTATACAAAAAATATATTTCCTCCTTATAAAGATGTTCAGAAAAAGAAACAAAACTGCTACCCACAGAACGTACAAGTCACAGGAATCGATGCCCAAGTTCCTATCTCTTGGACCATACAACTAAACAACTATATAATAATTCATCAATCAAACGTTTTCGGTTCCCCGACCTCTGAAGATGATGGCATTTTCGTTTAAAGTATCATTCATAGTATTCCTTTATAACTATTAACACCGAACTATTCTCATAGTCGTAAAACATTGCTAAGCTCTATTCATAATCCTAGATATGAATTGTCAATTGACAACACTAGTTTTATCAAAAGCGAAACATTAATATTTCCAAGGTTTCGTTGTCTTCAATACAAATTTGAATCTACGAAATAATTTTCTCCAAAAGTACAAGAAGTCCTGTTCTAATGCTTTATTTCATATGGAAATATTTTTTTTCAGTGAACTTGGAGCGGTTTTTTAAGAAACTTATATTCATTCCAAGGAATATTTATTGAATTCTGAAGGGGGCCAGACAAACTACTTTTAAGTACTTTTAAATATCTCATTACAACTTTTGACTACGTTATAAAAATTATCCCAAAATTTAAATGTCAAAAGTATCAACAGTAATTTTCTTTTCATTTTTCGCTTGTAACATCTGAAAAGCGTGAATATATCCTTTTAGAGTATCTCAAAAATGTAAAGTGCTGGATTTTTTTAGCTTTGAATTCAATTCCAGGACACTCAAATTCTTCGAAAAAGTTATTTTTTTTTAACATACTGTACGACAAGTCAAAATGTACGACAAGTTTCGACTAACTATTACTTTCGGTATGAAAACGCAAACAACTATCATAGCAACATTTTTATATTGTAAAATAATTAATATCATAAAATGGCCGCCCCGACGCACGACGCCGCGCTATCCTGCTGGTTGGTGTCGTCTCATATATGGCAAATTTGCTAGTAAACAAAGCCAAAGCCTCGTCTCAATAAATGATTTTTGGCCAACCGTGGGGCCTTCTATCAACCGGCTATCAAACGTTGAAGACTGGACTTTGAAGGGCCACCACGTTTTCCCTAACGAGCACTCTTCCTGATAGTAAAAATTTATCGTTTGTAAGTGCTTTTTAACTGTGTAATTTGCAATGGCGATTGGCATGGTGAGATGTCACCAAAACAATAGTCATTTTTGTATGTGACAGCGCAGCCATTTTTAATGAAATTTGATACTCCTTTATATGACAGAAAGGAATCATGGTCTACTTATACATCATTAAGTACGAACTGTCACCAGAAAGCACTAATGGTGATTTCGATTTGTCAGCGAATGCAAGTTCTTTTCAGAAAAGAATAGAAAATGCATTCGGATTAGATTCTAGAATTCAAGGGGAATTTGAAACAAATCTGCAACAGATAGTTAAATGTCTTCCCAATCTTTAAAGATAACCCTTCTGACTTTTTCTTATTTTAAAAATTACTTCTCAATTCCCACAATGTTCTGTGCTTTTAAGTGTTAATTTTAAATTGGAATTTAAGCCTCGACAACCTAGACATGTTAACCATCGCTCACTAATTACATGCAGTTCATTTAAACCACTCGCATATAATATATGGAATGTCTCATTTCCATTAAAAGCTGTGGCACATGTCACTCATTTCTCCATAATGATAAAGAATTCTCGCTCGACGTATGTTCATTTCATTAAATTTTCCAGCTGACAAACAGTGCGTTTGGCGTTTTAATATGTGAATTTAATTATAATCCCCAAGGCTTCACAACAATTCAAGTGGGAACATATACGTACATACGTAGTCCGCATCCTCGTAACCACAATTATTCATTTGCAGGAGTGAATTTTTCTCATCATCAACGACGCGGTGTATCTCAATCCGCAACGTAACTTCACCAACTTTCAGAGTTTCAGTGCAACGAAGATGACTCAATTAGACTTGAAGGCTTGCTCAGATTGAAAAGTCTTGTGTGTCATTGCTTTGACTTGTGACAACTTACTGAGGCAAATATTTAATTTATTTTTCCCGGAAGTGACAGTTGATGAGATGGCAGAGACACAAACGACGAATTAGCACAAAATGAGCAAACAATACGAACTTCGTCAAGCACGACTTATTACCGTTAAATTCGTTTTGGAATTCATGAGTGTTTGACCTTTTTGGAGGGGTGCATACCCAAGGAGTTCAACACACTTTGAATATGTACTGTGACAGACAAACGTGATGCACCACATACGTATGGATAATATGTGGTGAACGGTTTAGCGTTGGCCGACGACGTGAACTATTTTTAGTTCAGTGAGGATGGCATTCAGAGAATAGGAGACTGAATAAGAATATTGCGAAAGCTGATGCGTGGCACGTGTACGTGTTGCATGCGGTGGCTTTTTAATTAAATGCATGTAGAGCGCACAGAGTGCAAATTGAATTTTTGAAGAGGATTTTTTTACATTTTGAGCGCACTCAAGGGATTAAGACTTCTATTCTTTTCTATTCAAGAGACTCATGTGAGTTATTAGAGGACCTTTCCAGTATGTGTATTGTTCTAGAGCTTTGAACGAATGTGGGCCTTATAGATTACAGCCAGGTCAGAAGGGTTAAACAATTTCATACAACGTCGAAGGAAACCTCAGCACTAACAGTGGTTTTGGCAACGTCCAATATGTGGTTATCAACACGAATTATTGGTCTGTGATGTACATACCGAAAACTTAGAGTTTTTCTGTTTCCTCAATGGATGTTGGCATGGGTGTCGCTTGCGCTTTAACGACAGGGACAGTATTGAGTTTTTGACGCATTAAATTCGACGTGTTTATGGTTCCCTATTTAAAAATTCTATCGAGATCATACACTGCCGTTCTAGATTTACATCCAAAGAACAAGGATCTTCTTCTTCTTCTTCCTTTTCTTCGGCGCTGTTATGATCTCGATGTCGAGGGGATCATAACTCTCCCACGTATCTGCTTCACACTAGTGATCCGCCTGTGGGGTTCGCCGGGTTGACCTCAGAAATCGGCGGCAAGCCTCCCGGTTTTGTATTGTTCCATTTCTGAGGCCAACTGAATACTGGTGTTTTTGCATTTGTTTGTACCAGGAGTGTTTAGGCCTACCTTTCTTTTTAATTCGAATTGGAACGTTGTATGATATTGCCTTTTTGACGGGGTTCTCAGGATCTCTCCTTTGAACATGGCAATACCAACTGAGTCGGTCGTGTTCAATTTTTTGGGAAATGGTATTCCTAACATGAAGGCTTCCTCGGATCTTCGTACTTCTAATTCGATCAAGCTTTGTAACTCCTGCTGTCATACGAAGCATCTTCATCTCAGCTGCCGTTAGCTTACTCTCATACTTCTTGTACATTGTCCAACATTGTGAACCGTATGTGAGTGCTGGACGCACAACTGAAGTGTAGAGCTTTCCTTTCAGCTTAGGGGGCATTTTTCGGTCACAGAAGATTTTTTTTTTTTTTTTTTTATAATCTACCCGCGCTCAAGGGATTATGATTACCCTTTAAAATGTTTCAACACAGCGCGGGCGTGAAGTTAATGAAGAGAAAGAAGGATAGGAAAGATGTGTGGCACGATGTTCTGAGACTGTTGGTGGTTGTCTCAGATATTTTTATCTCCAGGGATGGCGGCTGAGCTAAAGCGGAGAAATGCCGTGTCTTATTTCTATGTCGCTTATAATTCACATTATTTTATTCGTGTTCATCCTTGTTGGGCATACTAGTTTAACTCAATTACATGTTGTTAGTGTTATGCCTGAACAACATGTAATGAGTAAACCAGCAACCCATTGATGACAATTTTTAGAAGGTTTTTAATGGAATTAAAGCGACATAGACGACGGCAGGGATCGAACCTGTCATCATGAGGTTGACAGGCGAGCACACATCCATCGCGCCACGGCCACCCCAGAATTTTCCCGCCACTTCATCCACCCTACGCTTACGCGATGATTGATATCGTCATCACAAGTAGCTTCGTTATTTATCATAGACCCCAGATATTTAAACTTTTTACACTTGGGAAGCACTACTCCATTCAAATAAATGTCTGGAGTAGGCCTGTGTGGATCAGAAAATGGGCAGCATAGGTATTCTGTCTTTTTCGCGCTTATGCGGTACCCACTTCCTTCTAGAACATCCACCCATACGTCAAGTACTCGTTGTAGGGATATCGGGTCTTCACTTATGATGGCTCCATCGTCAGCAAAGAATAACTGATGTACTTTTGGATCCGTCACTTTGCCTTCAAGCAGGTAATCAAGAACTGTAATAAAGAGCAGGGGACTCAAGACACTTCCCTGGTGTACACCTACTGTGATTTCGAATTCTTCGGTGACTCCAGCTGCGCATCTTACTTTAGTAACTGCTCCATCATACATGTCCATAATTATCCGCACATAGGTTTCTGGAACTCCTCGTTGCCTGAGGGCCACCCATATTAGATCTCGTGGTTGCCGATCGAATGCTTTTTCAAAATCAACCAATACGACATGCAAATCCTCCAAAGAATCCCGATGCTTTTCCATAATTATTCTTATACTCTGGATTGCATCCGTGGTTGACTTACCACCGACAAACCCGCACTGGTCATCAGATAGCCTAATTATTTTTCGCAGTCGGCTACCCAAGACTCGCTCAACGATCTTCATGGTGTGTGACATCAGCTTAATCGAACGGTAATTATCACAGCTTCGAGTATCACCCTTTCCTTTATAAATTGGAAGAAGGTAACTTTCCCTCCATTGATTAGGCATGCGATCACCTCGTATAAGTTTGGAGACAAGAATCATGAGCCATCTAAACCCGTCTGGGCCAACAGCTTTTCCCTTTTTGGAGTATTTTATCGCCTCACTAACTTCTTCGACTGTGACGTCGGATACTTCGCTTAAGTTAGGTGAAGCTATTGGAAAGTATAGCCTTGGAAATTGTTCGTTTAGAAGTCCGTCACAATACTGTCGCCACCTGTGAAGAATTTCGTTGTCTTCCACAAGTAGTTGGCCTTGAGCATTGTTAATGAACTTTGGCGAACAAATCTCCTGGGCATTTCTTCTTCTTTGAGCGGCTATTTTGAAGATAGTTGCGCCCTTATTCGTGCAAAGAACAAGGATGTGCACCTGGAAACGCATATAAAAAGCTGAGATCACTGTCATCAGCAAATCAGCAAAAAGATTCAGAGAAAAGATCACTGATTAATATGAAAAAAGAGTCGGAGACAAAACGGAGCCCTGTGGCACACTAGCTTATTTGAAGGGAGAATAAGATTCGCCTTTTTTAGATATAGACTGGACAAATGCTGTTTTCCATCATACGCTACATTTTAAAAGGAACAGAAATTGAACTATGTCAACCAGACAACAAAACAACGACATGGGTCATATTGCAAACATAAATAATACTGACCCATGGAGTGCAAGTATGTCAATTACAACATATGGTGCATTCGTTGTTAAAATAAACAAACTATGTCAAGGCAAGTGAAATAAAGTAGAATGCGTGGTTGGCTTGAAAGAAGTGATGATCTAGATTAAAGGTAACGAAGGAAATAATGAGTAGAGTTTGATTCACTCTTATTTTAAACCTAAACCGAAGAAGTTGTTTTCTTGTGTTCTCGTGGAACACAACAATATTGTGATTAAAGCTAATAAGTAACATCATTATGGACATATACGGCGAGGAAATATTGCGGGAAGAACAGGAGCCCTAAGCTATTACTAGGCTAGCTGAATTGCTTGTGATCAGAATCTTCTTCCTAAGCCCCCGAATGTTGTGTAATACCCTCAACATAACAAAAAACCAAAACAATAATCTTTGTTGATATTAGGTTTGGACCCCAAATACAAAAACAATACAATTTGTTATTTGTGTTATACCTAATTAGAAAATGTATTGATCCGCTCCAAAACAAATAAGAGCAATTTATGTTCCTGGTTCCTGTGTTTCAATCAGATTCACATAATGCATGGCATGATTCAAGCAATGCTTGATACAACAAAACCAAAGCAGCTGTAGGTAGTGGGAGAAGCAGAAACAAGAAAATTTACCGCTCACTGTGTTAGTCAATTTATACACTCTCACTGACTTTTTGAACTTTTTTACTTGCGACTTATAGGTACTATAAGGCAAGTTATGCAAGTTATTCGTAAAAAATAGAACTCGAGATTTTGATCAAAGTTTACATTAAGATGATAGCGAAGAAGAAGTGGGTCTCGCAATTCTGTCTAACTGTCTGTCGGATCGACTACAGCCTAAACGGCTTGGCCGATTTTCTTAAAACTTGGTCGATAATATTTTTAATTTTTTCCCCCTCACCTTTTTTTCTTTTTTTTTAAGACCAAAAATAACGGTACCTGCCATATAAATTTTTTTCGAAATTTAATAAATATTTTGTTTTTCAAAAACTGTTTGTCAGATTTAAAAAATAAAAAAAAAAATTAATTTAATTAAAGCCAAGTAATGGTTTAAAAAAATTTCCCGAAAAATAGTTATTGAGGGTACCTCCCATGGAACCATTTTTTTTTGTTTTTGATTTTCTCAAAAACGGTACCACCGATTTTGATCATTTGTTTTGCTAAGGCTCCCCAAAAACATAAATAGAATTGTGTATTCAAATTTTCAAAAAAAAATTTTTTGGATTTTCAAAAAAAACTTCAAATTGTTTTTTTTTTCCAAAACTCAATATTTCGAAAAATTCATGCTAGAGTTTTTTTTTAAAGTTGATAAATAAAAGTTTCATAATATAATCTAAAACCTAAAAATAAAGGTACCCATCATACAAATGTTAAAAAATTTGGTTTTCAAAAATCGTATTTTTCTCGAAACCGGCGCCTAGAATTTTGATGAAAAAATTTTTTTCTTTCATTTAATTTTTATGATATTTAATTTAATAAAAAAAATTGAAATTAAGATCTTACAGCTTGTACCTACCATAGAGCCATTTTTTTTGAATTTCTCATTATCCACATAACAGATCGTAATGAAAATTTTTATAGAGAAGCTTCTAAAAAGTCTAAAACACATTGCATTTCAAAACTTTAAAATAAATATTTTTTGTATTTTTGAAAAAAAAAAAGTCTATTTTTTCTTTTTTTTGAAAATTCGATATCTCAGAAAGGGCTAAATTTTTATGTTTGTAAATTTAACTTTTATTCGAACAATAATAAAAACTTTAAATTGACGTACCAAATTTTTTTCTTAAAAATCTTCTAAAAAGTTTGTATATAAAAGCTTTTTTTTAAGAAACCACTACAACGACTTATAATTTTTGTTATTGCATAAATTCATATTTGCATAGCATTCTGTTTTTGTCTCTTACTACTAAACTACTCGTAATTTGAAAAAATTATGATAATTTTATCCTTATGAACAATTTTCTCTAATAACATTTGTTTCTAAAATTCCTAGTCTATTACATAGGAGCAAGTTCGTGGGACCCAGTCGTGCATTTTATTTCCGCTCACGACGGGCCATTTTGTCTGCTCCTGAACTACTTATTTGATCGCTTTGAGGTGCAGATTGGATTTACTCTTCGATGAAAAGGAATAATAATAAATTCCACAAGATACAATAATGACACACTAAACGCAGACACAACAAATCTGACTGGTGACAATTGTATTGATGAACACATCCGATAAAAAAATTATTGCTCAATCGACATAACTTCTCTGAATTCTAACCACTTGAATCGGTTTGCTTTCGAATAAACGGAATTTGATTGCCGCTATTGATTATTACATAATGTGGACATTGTTTTATAAAGTGGTTATTTCCTTTAAATCAGTTAACACCAATTTTATGACGGGGGTTATGCCCTTGTTAATATTTGAAATAGATAAAATATTAAAAAAATTGAAAATAGTCCAACAAAAATGTATGTAACATAACCTCGCAAACTTTCCAGGAGACAAAAAACTGCTTTAGATTTTTTTTTAATCTGAAATACATTTAAGTATCATCCTATAGTTAAATTTGGACCTACGAGGATTTAAAGCAACTGACAATTTGCTTCCTTCGTTATTATATTTTAGATATTTCCTGAATGTGTAAGACTTCTTGAGTTTGGAGTTACATATATTTTTAAAGTTACTTGAAATAGTCAAAAATGAGAACGTGCTAGCCCAGAGGGCCCCCAGTAAGCAAGAAGTTGCTTTAAATATATTTGACGTTATCTTAGATCATCAGAACTACGAGTATTTGGTCTATTATAATATTGAATCAAAAAAATTAATAAATATAACAAATTCACGTACTCAAAAGTTATGAGATGATAATTGTAATTGTAATATTGTAGTTGCCTGTACTTACCGGGTCTCTATGTAGCCAATAGTATGGACAAGAAATAAATATACAGTAAATATCTTCTTCGCCATAAAGGGTCAAAGAAAATGCAAGAATTAAATGTGTAAATGTGTGATTTTTCTAAGAGATTCGATCAACTCAGTCATATCATTATTCAAACCAAAAGCTCTTGATTTTCCACCGTTTTTCTATCATGGAAAAAACTATACCCTGGAAATAAATCCTACTAGGTAAAATTCTAAAATTTTCTTTTAAGCCGATTCCCTGCCCAATTAGGTGTGCGTCAGGGAAGTCATGTGGGTCCTTTTCTATTCGTTGTTTGCTATAAATGATATTGTGTCAGTTATACGTTCTAACAAGATTCAAACAAAATTGTCTTTCTGTTATCACCTGCAAAATGTCAAATAATTACTTTTTCAAGAAAGCTTTTGATTATTCTATTACGCAGCACAAACTCTGTCACATCTTGAGCTTCAACGACTTGGATGTTTACTTGAGCTCTAATTCAGAATTAATAAGTATGGACTCCCTTTTTTGAACTAAATAAAATTCGAATTGAACCAGAACAACATAAATTCATTCTTTTCACCATATGGACATCAGATCCAGCTCTCCTGGTCCGAACATCACCTCAAAAACATTTTGATAATAATTTTATATTTCTTCACCAACTCTAGATTTGTTAGCTTGTATTGTCATAAATTACCGTGGGGGATCTCACAATCTGCGAAGATTTTAACTTTAACATGCAGATCTATAAAGTTAATGTACACTTTTATGACAATTCATAGTGTTCTTTAGAACAATGGTTCAAAAGACAAAATACATGAATGAACGGTAAAGATTCTTAAAATGTAGTCCAAATTGCGCAAAACTATTGCAGCTTTAATAATATTATCTATTAATACAGAGAAAATTAGTGTGTTCACTATATCACCAACTATTCACTTTTTAGAGTACTCTACACCAAGTGTTGTGTTTTCTCTAACGTGGAGTTAACTCTACCGAAAATTATTATATCGTGCGTCTGCTGTATTTATCAAGATTAAATAGTTCAATTCTTCTAAATTAATATTGTTATATCAAAAACACTCCCCCCAAATCTTGGCTATAACACAAAAATCTGCCATAATACACACAATCTGTCAGATTGCATTGTTTAACACACTTTTGAGAACATGCTTGGTATAAGAAACTTCTAAAAATAAAAGTTTTCAGCCTTAGCCTTTTCATTGTTTGAAAAATGTTTTTATGTTTCATGTCAATCAAGCCAAATGGTTGTCTTTTTAAATCTACATTAAGTGGTCAAAAATAGAAATATCGGCCTTTCAAATGGTCGAATGAAGTATTTTATGATTCTAGCAGTATATTTGATTTCAGATATTTTCTGTGATAATACACACAGAAAATGTAATTTTACAAGATTGATAAATAAGACTAGCACTAGGGTCTTTTCAGCAAGATAATCACAAGATGGCGTCATGCTAGAACAATGTAATACCAGGAAGACGAAGATAATATAAGTTGCATGCAGTGTTGCCATTTATATGTGATATAAAGTGATACTATTGCTACTTCTTGTTACCCATAGTAAATGGGTACTATTTTTTTTATATTTTAATAAAAAATAAACAAAATATAAATTTTCAAAATATTTAACCCCAAAGTCAGTTCAATAGACGAAGGCAAATCAATGATTTGTAGCAATAAATTATTAACTATGTCGAAATGTATTTTGTAAGTATTCCAACCCAGCTCAGGAAAATCGAAAAAAGTATAAGCAAGTGAGAAACTATTACAACGCTGTTATAAATAAAATGCACGACTGGGTCGCACGAACTTGCTCCTATGTAATCGACTGGGAATTTTAAAAACGAATGTTATTAGAGAAAACTGTTCATAAGGATAAAATTAATTTTTAAATTATTTTAGTAGTAACAGAATGCTATGCAAATATGAATTTATGCAAGAACAACAATTATAAGTCCTTGTAGTGGTTTCTTTAAAAGAAGCTTTTATATACAAACTTTTTAAAAGCTTTTTAAGAAAAAATTTTGGTACGCTAATTTAAAGTTTTTATTATTGTTCGAATAAAAATTAATATTACGAAAAGAAATATTGACCCGTTTCGGAGATATCTAATCTTCAAAAAAAAGAAAAAAAAATTGATTTTTTTTCAAAAATTCAAAAAATATTTATTTTAAAGTTTTGAAATGCAATGTGTTTTAGACTTTTTAGAAGCTTCACTATAAAAATTTTCATTAAGATCCGTTATGTGGATAATGAGAAATTCAAAATTCGAAAAAATGGTTCTATGGTAGGTACAAGCTGTAATATCTTAATTTCAATTTTTTTTTATTAAATTAAAGATCGTAAAAATTAATTGAAAGAAAAAAAAAATTATCAAAATTCTCGGAACTGTTTTCGAGCAAAATACGATTTTTGAAAACCATTTTTTTTAATTTTTTAGCATTTGTATGGTAGGTACCTTTATTTTTAGGTAAAATAAATTTTTTTTTCTGACATCTTGTAGATTATATTGGGAAACTTTTATTTATCAAGATTAAAAAAAATCTAGCGAGGGGTTTTTGAAATATTGAGTTTTGAAAAAAAAATTTTGAAATTTTTTTTTAAAACTCCAAAAAAAATTTGTTTGAAAATTTGAGTACACAATTCTATTCAAGTTTTTGGGGAGCCCTAGCAAAAAAAAAATTATCAAAATCGGTTATACCGTTTTTGAGAAAATCAAAAACAAAAAAAATTATTCCATGGGGGGTACCCTCAATAACCATTTTTCTGAAAATTTTTTTCAACAAATACCTAGGTTTAATTAAATGAAATTTTTTGTGTTTTTATTTTTAAAATATGTCGAACAGTTTTTGAGAAAATTAAATGTTTATAAAATTTCGAAAAAAATTCGTATGGCAGGTACCGTTATTTTTGGTGTTAAAAAATCAAATCAAAAAACATCCGGGGGGAAAAATTAAAACCCATATTTACCAAGTTTGAAGAAAATCGACCGAGCCGTTTAGCTGCAATCGAATGGACAGACAGACAGACAGACAGAATTGCGAGACCCACTTTTTTAGTTTTCGCTATCATCGTAATGTCAACTTTGATCAAAATCTCGAGTTCGATTTTTTTTACGAATGCATAACTTGTCTTATAGTACCTACGAGTATAAGTCGCAAGTAAAAAGAACCAAATTCTTACACGACCAGAAATTAAGGCAAAGAATCCTGAAACGTCCCAAATGCACTAGAAATTTCTGATCATTTGTCAAGAACGTAAAAAATTCAACTTCATCTTCGGATCCAACGCTCATCTACAATGACAACCCGATTTTGCTGAGCTCTACGTTGCTTGATAGCAACATTGGCCCTTCTGTATTTGAGAACGTAAATCATTTAATGGGACAGGTATATTTCTGAACTCATACAGTTGCAAGAGCCCTTCGTGATCTTGATATAAAAAATCCGCAGTGCTGATGGTATACCCCCTATTCTTCTGAAGAGCTATTCTTCATCGCTGGCAAAATTATTGCGTAAGCTTTTCCATTGCTTCCTAGAAGATAGAACACAGCATTTGTTCAGCCTGTTCCATAAAAAAGTGACCCTTATCCTATCGACCAATCGCACTTACGTCCCTTCTTTTCAAGGTCAAGGAATCGCTGATAAATCATCAGCTCAAGAAATATCTTAAAGATCGAAAGCTTTTTAATGACCGGCAATACGGCATTCGCAGCAATCTTTCCACTGGTGATCTGATGGCATATCTCACTGAAGAGTGGAACAGATCTTTACATTGTTTTGGAGAAAGTAAGATTATTGCGCTTGATTTTTCTAAGACATTTGATAGAGTTTGGCACCAGGCTCTATTATGCGTGCTTTTGGAATCAATGAAACCTTATTCCTTGGATTAGAAATTACCTAATAGATCGTTCAATATATGTTGTATTGGACGGTTTCAAGTCCGATCTTTACAAAATAGATGCTGCCATTCCCCAGGGCTCCGTTTTGTCTCCGAGTCTCTTTCTCATTTTTATAAATGATCTCTTATCTGAAAATTCTAATCCACTTCATTGTTTTGCCAAGGACTCTTCTCTCAGCTTCTCATAATCATTCTCAAATTTACGTCCATCTCCTTCGGAAGTGGAATTGCAACGGTATCGTGTGATAAGCTCATTAAACTTTAATCTTTACAGCATTGTTAAATAAGGTATAAAAAAAACCGCTTCAAAACCTCAATGATGTCTATTGTCGTTGAAGCAAAATGTTCCCCTTATGCCATTGTCCTTGAATGGCACTTGCATCGCAGAAACCGAAAATCTCTCAGTACTCAGTATGTGTGTCAACGACGATCTACGTTCAAATGCTCACATTCTCAAGACCACTAAAAAAGTAAAAATGCTGCTAAATGCTTGGGATTTCTATGTCGATGTAAGACATTTTTCACTCCCTCTGATCTGGCTACCATTTATAAGGCTTATACGTCCAAAACTCGAGTAGATTTTGGTGGCGTTTTTCAGTCGAAGTCTCTTCAAATCTGTTGTTTATTTTGTTACTTATGCCAAACCACCATGGCAAGCTTCCCGATATAACAGCACGTCCTAATGATAAATCTTTATCATCAAAAGAACAAGAACTCTTCCTGTCGCAGACTTTTACGTCGGTACTTGGGCCTACATCCGTATAAGATCTAACTTAACTAGTATCTCAAAGTTCATGACCATAGAGAATTCTGTTTGTCCGCTGACTACGATTCAGAACGTTTAGAAGATGAGCCCAATATTTAGCGACACGTATACGTGTCACACAACGGACTATATAGACATTCGACTTTAACGATTTAAGGGTAAGGTTATATCTCGCAGGGGTGACATGAATTGGATACCAATGTCATGCGATTTGATCCCTCTTTCTTTTTTCTGAAGTTATCTGAAGTAACAGGTTTATACAAGTAATCCACAATCGGGCGATGGCCTTAAGTTGACCATAACACAGGCCATCGCTCAAATTCAATCGGATCGATGCGAAAGAGTCATTAATAGTTGGACCGTAATAGTTGGACCGTAAAAAGCAAAGAATAGCATTCGAACGATGTCATATTTCATACATAAAATCATAATCTACTATCTGCAGAATCTACTAATCTACAGAATCTACTGCCAGTGTTGCTACTGTATATAACCCAAACAATGTTGCCACTGTCAAATTCGATTATGGTACTAATGCTACTTATAGTAGTGTGGTAAAAGATTCTAAAGCTTTTGCTGCTGCTGATCTGGTTGGTGTTGGAGGAGTTACTGTTGATGGAGTTCCTGTTGTTGCGAATGTTGCCGTTATTCCTGGCGTTGCTGATGACGCTGGTTTTGTTCCTGATGATATAAACCTTGATGGAAATGCTGCCAAAATCACGGATGAAAAACCCGATCAAATTAAACAATCCTTCTTTTTGTAAATATTACCACGAAACAGATGCGAAACTGAGATAATTTAAAGGAAAACCATATGAACTGTTTCCATAGAAATAACCGAAATGTTATTCCCGGCTAAGACGCTAGTGCTGGATTTTGATGACTTACAGAGTTTCATAATATTTCCCATTTTAATAAACCTAATTTCCTTATCGTCTAAATAGCTTTACTAGATACCTCATTACATATTTTCGACATAAGAAACTGACAGGAGTAAATGACGTTTAATTTGCTTCACTTAACAGTTTTCTCACAGAAAAGTTTTTTTGAATGACAATTTTCTCGCATGACAGTTTTCTCGTATAGTAGTTTTCTATTATGATCGCGTGAAAGTTTTATCATGATGAATGTTTTCTTTTAAATCGACATCCTCTTGTAACAAAATAAGGAAATATCGATATATGTACTAAGTCAAAAAATTTCAAGATTAATATTGGGTATGAAGAACAAGTCTGCTGACTTAAGCAGTTCGAGTACAATAAAAGTGAATATGTGCATATTATTTCATTAAAAATATACAGAATCCCGCATTCTCCAAATACTATGAATCTGTTTACTTGAGAATGCAAAATAAATCCCCTCTTTCGTAACACAATGAAATTTAAATGTATTTCCTTCGTAGCAAGACAGTTGACTGCCATATTTCCCGAGAAAGCCAGACATAATTCTGCTAGATTGGATGGGTTAGAAGGTAGACAACATGGGATATCGTTGGACCTAGTAGGTGCTTTTATTAAGCAACTTTCCTCTTAAGTTCTGAATATATCATATATCATGAATAAAGAATAGCAAATTGCGTTTCACAGAGTCCAGGTATCAACATCGCATGGATTTTACAGGGTGGACCAAAAGTCTATGAAAAATATTAATAAATTTTTTATTGATGTCAAATAACTTTTTTTGACCTTTAGTCCACAAAAATTGGCGTTTCGTCCGGGCGATCTGACTTGGACTCATCAGTTGACTGTGAGGATCTTGATTAAAACTAAGAGTAAAATTCTAATAATTCACCAATTTTTGTTGACTAAAGGCCAGAAAAAAGCTATTTCGAATCAATAATAATTCAACAAGTCCAATAATAGTGCTAAGTCTTCTAGTTCGTACGTGGAGTAAGAAATCTTCTAACAGCATCCACCATTCGTGCTGTGGTGGCCAAATTTGAGCAACATGGGAACGCTGGGGATGTGAATCGTACGACAGGCGGTTTTGGAGGATCGGTTGAAAACATCCAGGTCGTTAGAGAAAGTGTGGCAAACCGATCTTGAAACATCGACAAGACGAGACTCAAAAAAGTTGAGGCATGCCGCGAATCACGATTCATCCGATTTTGAGGAAAGATCTGCACCTATACCCTTATAGGATCTTGTTGGTCCGAAAACTAGAAAAAACGTCTGCAGAATTGTCTGACGAGAATGACAAAACATTTTCGGGAAATTTAATGATGACTGACGAGGCACATTTTAATCTGAGCGAGTTTGTCAACAAGTAAAATTGCAGGTTTTTGGGCACATAGAATTCCATATGCGTCCCTTACTCTCACTTCATGTTACTGTTTGGTGTGCAATAATCGTCCCAAAGATTTATGGGGCATATTTCTTTTAAAATGATGCGAGTGCGATGCCAGCGTTACGGTCAATGGCTGCTTTTACAGAACAATGCTTCGGGACTTCCTTTTTCCACTTGTTCAAGCAGACAACAATGTTTAGTTGATTTTACCACATCAAGATGGAGCTAACGCTCCAAACCACTTGCGAGAAAATGAACTTGTTGCGCGAAAAATACCTAAATCGCACTGTCTCAAAAAAAACGTTGAATCTAAATGGCCGCCGTAATCGCCTGATCTGTCGGCTCCGGACTTTTACTTAAAGGAAGAGGTCAACATTAAAAAACCACGATCTGTGCAGGAGCTGAATCTGAATATTCGCACAGAAATCGCTCAAATTACCCCGGCAAGACTTCGTCAAGTTTGGAAAGTTACATCAAAAGAACCCATATGTGCATGCGTTCTAATGGTGGCCAATTAACCGAAATAATTTTCCATACAAAATGTAAAAACTTTCCTTGAAATAAACTTATATTTTTGTTATTTATTTCATTAGTTCTTATCTTTTCGTTCAAAAGTTATTCCAGATAAACGTGGGGACACCCTGTTTGATAGAGTCAACTACAATCCTGCAAGAGAAAACAAACTTTCTTAAAGTAAGTTGGATTTTTAAGGATTTTAGGAGCTGAGTGAGTATTTTTGAATGGAAAATTTTCAATATCTGGGAGAACTACAAAATGTTTATTTTTTTTTTGTTCTTCAGCTGTTTTATTTGAAATTGAAGAAATAAAAAATTAAGGTACTGTCCATTTGTTTTTACAGAATTCAAGGATCAATTTCCAAAAGAAGTGCTATGCTGCAGAATAAAGCCTACCAATATTATCATTTTCAAGAATGTTTATGCAATTTCAATTCCAACATAAAATCGAATTACCTGCTAATTGGAAGAAGTATAAAAAAATAATTATTCTTCTGTTTTAAAATTGTGTTCAAAATATTTCACGTCAGCGCATTTAAGATGAAATATTTTTCCGAAAATTCGACAAAGATGTTTAACAAAAGGTTGCATCAGTATTTTATCCACAGAGTTCAAGGAAGTTTGAAGTCGAAAACTCATACATCTTACTTTTTATGGGTAATCCTAAAGATTGAAAAAAAAATATGCAGTATGTTTATAAATAAAAAAATATAAGCCGCTATTCAGTGCTTTTAAACAAAGAGAAAAATGTTGTACTTTTATAAAAATTCAAGGTCGTTTATATATCAGACATCATCGTTAACTTTTTTCACGTTAGGAAAAAAATGTACTTTTATCTTTTGATATTCTAAGAAAAATGAAAAAAAAAAAAAAAAACTAAATAGGTATTCACAAAAGTCTTTTCTGATGCTACAGCACATCTGCAAAAATTACTTGAAAGACCTTTGTTTCTAGTCTCCTTAATATCTCTTACATCTTCCATCCCAGGTTCTAAGAAATCCTGATGTTTTAGTTAAATATGTGTGACCTATTATAAAAGAAAAAGAACTTTTCAACAGCAAACAAGATCAAGGTTATTTCCATTTTTCGCACTCTGCCTTCTTGAATTTTAACAAAAAAAAAAAATATATCAACTCGTAAATATAACGATAATAGATACGCGAAACCTCCTACTTGTGCGACACTTATTTCAGAGACTACAAAGTACACTCTAAGTCATTTGACTGAGCTCACTTTTAACTTTTTAATAATCTTTCCCACTATTGAGGAGCCTAACAAATGTCTTTCTGTTTGATATAGATAAAATCGAAACCGATACCTCGAATTTGAGGAATTCGATTGAACATATCAATCTTACGCGCACCGATAATGACATGCTCATTATTTAAAAATTATTACCTAATGGATAATGTTTATAGAAATTAATAAAATGTTCTTGGAGAAATGTATAGATAAATTTATTTTCTAAAATTCCTCAATGCAAAGTTTTCACCACGCCCACGTTTTGAAATTTTTAACATGTAAAATTGAATTTCTGCTATAAGTCTTGATTTGGATAAGATGCAAAATAAGGGCCAAATAAAAGAGCGTATGGTTTAGATGGCGACAAGCAGAGGGCTTATTTTTCCTGGAGGTTCAAACATCCGAATCTTTTCCATTTGAAATGGGGCAACGTTGAACCACACTGGGCACCTATAGGCCATCATCGCAGGATGATGGCCATCTAGCAAATCATCCTTCACCATGCTATCAAGCTGGCTGCTGTAAAACAACTGTTTCATCAGGGCTTCTCTAGTCCTGGTCAGAGCAGCATTTATGTGTCTGTCGAAATACAAATACTGATCCAACCAGATGCCAAGGTACTTTACTACACTTTTATTCGCCAGTGGGTGTATCTAGATGGAACAGAATAGTTTCAGATTTTTAACTGATTTGTGCTGTATTCTATTAGATCGTCAGCATCAGCTATTGCCTGAGTAAGACTACCTATCAGGTCGCTGGTGTAAATGCTGAATAAAATCGGCAAGTTGACCGCTCCTCGCTGAAGACCATTTTTAATACCGATCATTGTGGTAGAAGTTACATTGCCACTTTTGACAACAAACTTTCTACCATTGAGCATGCCGTAGAGCATATAATAACAGTTTACTTATGCTGAGTCTGATCAGCTTTAGACAGACACCTTCTAACCATACGATGTCGAAAGCCTTCTCCATTGGATATCAGAGACTAGTTTAGATGTGACATGAATTGTATTATGTCCTGCCTTAAAACCAAACTAAGTATTCGGCATGATATTGTTGTCCTCCGACTATTTGGACAGAGCTCTATTAATAACTTTTTCGAATGCCTTACTTTAACGATACTCGGAAAAAGACTTATCGACCGGAGATTCACCGGATTGGAATTTTCATTTTTCGTTTTCGGGAGAGGAAGTATCACAGCTGTCTTCCATCATACTGGATAATGTGCGTTATTCAATGCATTCTTAATATTCCTTCCTCCGAAGCGAAGGAAGCTGTCGTAGTACATCGATGGATGTACCATCGACTCCTGCCGACTTCTTTTTCTTTAATGAGTCGATCGTCTTTGGGTTTTACGTGGATACCTGCCTGTTACGGCTCTACCCCACGGGTAGCTTACAACCATCAGAGTCAGATTTAGTCCTGACCATTAACCCCGACATAGCAAGCTATCTCGGTCGCAAAGTTGTGATATGTTGCAGCATATGCATACCTCTTGCTTTGGAGGCGATGTCTATCTAACACCTCTTGAATTCAAGAAAGGAATCTTGAAAACCGTGTGTTTCCGCATTTGGAGTAAACCAAGGCACCATGATGCTCCAACTAGGGGGCCTACCTCATAAATAGGGTTCAAACCGAGAGTAAAACTCAACCTCCGACTCAAATGGGCACTATCTCCCATGGAACCAGAATATAGCTTCCGGTGGAGCTTCGCAACTTCGTCATTTCATGGAGCTTCCTAGGCGAATGGAACCCGGACATAGTCCAAGTTCTTACTCAGCTTCGGAATTTCCAGATCTGAGCCCGTCACTTCCAGATGGGCTCCTGCAAAACCCTGGGCCTGTTAACCCTTAGGATACACACCAAGAAGTCGGCCGGGGTAGAAACTAACGATTCAATGTGCATCCTAGGCTTTTGCTCACCTTACGGCAAACTAGGAAAGACGCTCCTGTCTTTAGTTTACCTCGGACAGGTATGCCACCACAATCATAATCTTGGACTTTCACTTGCTGCCATGGTCCGATGTGTGGTTCAGTAGCAATACACTTCCAACAGTCAATCCCTTCAGAGCCCGAACACGAGCAACCAAAGACTTCACAATTTCACAATTTCACCCTAGACCTCCCTAGTAGACCCTTTAAAACCTGGAGTATACCTTAAAAATCTCCAGCCACGTATGTAGCCGGAGATTTTACCAACACGCACCCGTCTTGACCCTACTACTTCCTTGGGTTTTCTTAGTTGTCTAAATCTCTTAGCTGAAGGAGCAGCCCCCACCACGACAAGGTGAAACCCGTCGGAGGGGGGGGGGGTAATGAGTCGAAGATGATCTGGAGCTCCACCATCGAAACTATCAGGGAATTGGGCCCATTTCGGTCGGCAATGTGGTCGTTTGCGATTCACCGATCGCCATTGAGTAATTTTATCTCGAAGGTAGAAATTGTGAAGTAGGGCTCTGTTTTCCAGGTCATGATTAGGGCGAATGCTATCAAATACTTTGTACACTTGCTGAAAAGCAGCCCCCACTGTTTCCAGTCTCTCTTGCGGATCTTCGACCATAAAGAGGTCATCGTCAAAGACGCTCTACTCATTATATCAAGGGGTACTACACAGTATTTTATTTAAAAGATGATTTTGTAAATGTCAATCAAATGAAGCATCATCAATTGTCAAACGCTTATTTCATCTTTCAAGTATCGTGCTTAATTCATGTATGACTCTTTGAAACTTCCAAGAGCTCTAAGACACCTCAACTTTCGCAATTGGTAAATTCTATATTAAGACCGTGAGCTTTGGGTAAAGGCACGCTCATGAAATCCCCATCTATCCCAGTAAATCTATAGGTTAAGCGAGCTTATCAAAAAAGTGCACTCCAGTAATAACTTGGTCATGAAGCAAGACTCTTTGTGGTCTCCATTTCTACCTACCTACACACCATGACCCTTCCAGATTTCTAAAAGATCTGTTTGCTTTGTTTTTTGCGCGAAATTTCATTCTTAAATTTGTGTTCAGAAGCAGTTTATTGATAAATAGCTTTAGCACGATACTAGTTAGAAAATGTTTAAAATGAAGAAACAATTTTGTAAAAAGTTAATAAATTTTTAAATAGTATCATTCTTATACCCCCAACACCAGACTGTTTGAATTTTTGGGCCCAAAAGTTAAGATTGTTTGTTTAATTAAAAAAAGAAATATTTTTCGACTTCATGTTAGTGATGCAGACTGTACTTCAAGGAGTTCGCTTCCTGCTCGCGCATCTCATGTCTCTCTTCCTTAACACATTTCTTTCTTTTCGTTTTTTTTTTTTTAATGGGTGTAGGTGGATTGTGATTTACAACTTGCAATCATATTTACTTTGTAATATCCCAGATGATTGAATTGAAAATATACAAAGGAATCAAAGTCAACGATGATGTAGCTATAATTTTATTTGCTTCCAGTTTCTCGCAGCAATTGTAGTGTAAACACATCATAAACATTGTATAGCCGATGGATCCCTTTCGTACGCAATTTCTGGCTTTCGAGAATAAATATAAAAAGTCTGGAATTGATTTTATTATGTTTAAAATGCGAAATAAAAAATTAATATTATTTGTTTGTGCAAGGTGTCGATTTACTCCTCCATCAGCCCAACCACGAAATCCCCATGTGGGCTATGGGGGTGCTTAAAATTCATAATTAAATGTAAGTTTTTATAACCACACGCTAAGGTGATTCTATTTTGGTGGCACACCTAAATATTCCACCTATAAAACTGTGAGAAATGACCTCGTTAATATGGGCATGGAAATCATCTTAATGTGAATAAAATAGTAGAAAATAGCCGTGTAGATGATATTTTCAGAAAACCAGAGAACGACTGTTTTTATGGCTAAGATACTTAGAAAGTCCATAACATGCGGTACTTAATATGAGACCAAGACCACTAGCTTTACGGCCGGCAATTGGAATAGGAATAATTTTGATGAGATTTTTTGCATTGAAAGCAGTCTCGTGTTTTTATTTGTTGGTATTGTTTGTTTATGTGTGTGTGGGGGGGGGGGGTGTAATTTTAATTTTTAATTTTTTTCTCTTGCGATGAGGGATGAGAGATAATTTTGTGTGTTAAGAGCTGCTAATAATATTGTTGAAAATTCGATATACAAAAAATTGAGAGATAAAAATTATGCAAATTTTTCTTTTTCAAAGACCAAGGTTCATTAGAAACCACAGTTCAAGGCATGAATGTTAATAATAGTTGCCAGCTTCAGAAAATGATATTTATTGGAAATATGTAAATATAATCAATCCTTTAAGTTAGGTTAGGTTGACATGGCTATCAGAAGAAGAGCTGGCGCACTGATGAGACAATGAGTTGGTCCATTGTGACTACATTCAATCTTGGAGACTTTGTCTCTAATTGTTAAACCAATTGGAGCTCCTTTTGAGGCGAGCCAGATTGTCTATATCTTTATTTGCCAGATCTTTAAAATCATTGTAGCAGAAATCTCCAGGATGGAGTCTACGTCTTTGGGAAAAATCAGGACATGTGTACAGAGAATTTTCTATTTAAATTCTTCCTTTTTGAGAGGATTATGTAAATACATAATATGTACTTTTATTTATGACAAATAATGTTCAAATGCATACTTGCTCTTATGTAAAGATGAATTTCATGGTTATGAATATTTTTATTTTGTATAAAACAACTCTGTAAGTAGTTGGAGTTAAAAATGTTTTTTTTTTTTGTTTTTTATTAAAATAAGCTTTTATACATACACAATTTTTAAATAATTTTTAATAACAAATTTTGGAACGCCAACTTAAACTGTACGAATGCATGTTAAATTTCTAAAAGAAAATTTTGAACTGTTTTCAAATATCAAATTTTCAAAAAAAATGGATTTTTTTTTTAATAATTTTTTTTAGGTTTTTTTACTTCGTCAAGGGCCTGTTTTATTCGATTTTTAGTAAACTTTATCTGTTAACTATCCAAAAATTGCATCTTCCCAACGACGGTAATGACACAAAATTGAAAATTAGTTAAAAACTAAAAATCAAATAATTAAACAGAAACAAGAAAACCTTAAAAATAAACTCTACACTATAGTTCAACGCCGCACAGTGGGGCACCTTGTATAGGAGAATGGAAAACACTCTATAAAAACTAAACCATTTAACCGATGTGTTTGAAATTTTCAGACATGATTATCAATAGCAAAATAAATCTCCACCTTTAATTTCCGCCCACTTCCACACCTACTTTTAAAAATACTTAAAATATTTGTTATATTTTGAGTAAGCATTAAATACACTGGTCAACAAAATAAAGCTTTTTTACGTTGCCGGAGAAAAAACATACTTTCTCTTAGGATTTAGGGTTGTGAACTCGAATCCAAGCTCAGAATTTCTCAATTACCCCTAATTTTTTAGATATTCTGTTTGAAAACAAAAATAAAATAGTTTATAAGCATTTTGAGGTTTATAAAATTGTGAAATATTTTTTTTTTTTTACAAAAATTTATAACTGAAAGTACAATTTGTTCTCCTTTAAAATACATTTGAAACCTTCCCGATGTGTATTTTCCTCTCGAAGAAATGCTTAGTTAATTTTTAGACTTCACCTATAACTTCTTACTACATACATATAGACATAGAAAAATGATTACTCTGAATAATAGGTTGTTGTTGCTAGGAAAGAAATATACTTTCCCTGGGACTTTTGGAGGGCTGAATTTGAATCCGAATTTTTAGAATGCTTCCATAAGCTTGAAAGTTATCGGAGACAATAGGTAGGTATCTGTTTTCATACAAAATTATTCTTTTACAAAATACCTTAAAATAATTCGTTTGTAGAGGTAAAAAATAAAGTCAGTTATAGACATTAAAATAAGCATAAAACAATTATTGATTGAATTCGTTTAAATTTATTATAAAATAATAAAGAATAAATTAAAATACAGTTCATTTCAGCTCGTATTTCTCCAATTTCGGACACTGATATTCCAGGCGCGGTCGCCGGCAAAGCTTTGTTTAATTTTTAATTTTTTTTTTTAAACGTTCACAAACTATTTGTTCTATATGTTTTAAAATAGAAGGTTTTTCAACCGTTTTAAGAGCATCTCTCATTAAAATATATTATGCCGATAAAATCGAAAAATGATTCTATTGTAGATACAGTCAGTAATATCTTTATTTAAAGATTTAAATTTAATTTAAATTCTAGTTGTCGTTTTTGAGAAAAATATTATTTTCGAAAACCATTTCTTAACATTTGTACTCTTGAATAGCCGCATTTTAAATAAAATATTTTTTTTTTCTCATATATTTTATACTGAAATATGAAACTTTGAATTGTCAAGTCTTAAAATAATAGAACTTGGAGTTTTTGAAATATTGAATTTTAAAAAAAAATATCTAAAATATTTTATAAAAAAAAATTCTAAAATATTTTTTTAAAAATTCGAACAAAGAAATTGATAAATTTGAATAAACAATAATATCCAAGCCTTTAGGCAATTGCAGCACAAAAAAAAATGATCAGAATCGATTGTACCGTTTCTGCAAAAATCAGATACAAAAAAATGTGTCTGAAATTTTATTTCAAGCACTAACTAGTCTTAACGAAATTAAATTTTCAGATTTTTTTTTAATTTGTGGAACAGTTTATGAGAAAAAAAATATTTTGTAAAATTTCAGTCTGATCAAAATATCGATTTCGTTTTTCTTTAAGAATGCATAGCTTACCATATACAGTACCTAAGTATATCTTGTAAGTAAAAATGTATATGACTTAAGCAACCCCTTTAATAGTTTGAGCTCAAAAATAAAAATAAAATGAACACAAATTCGTTAAAGGCGTTATATTAAAAAACTAATTTTTAATATACCTACGAAATTTCTTTAAGAATTCTGTAAAACTAAATTTAGTATGCCAATTTCTAGTATTTAATTGAACAAATCTTACTTTTTTTCTGCAAAAAAGATTTTTTTTCCAAAAATTGTTATCTACAAATTTTAAATTTTAAGAAGCTCATGTATGAAAACCTTGATCAAAATCGGTAGAGCCGTAAATGCGAAAGTTAAAAATCATAATAAACTATTTAATAACATGATTTTGTAAATTTTTTCGACCAAAATGTAGAATATAAACATATTTTTACTAGCGACTTATAGGTACTATAAGGAAAGTTATGCATTCGAAAAAAAAAATCGAACTCGAGATTTTGATCAAATTTGACATAACGGTGATACCGAAGATGAAAAAAGTGTGTCTCGCAATTCTGTATGTCTGTCTGTCTGTCTGTCTGTTCGCCTGCAGCCTAAACGACTCAGCCGATTTTCTTCAAACTTGGTAGATGTGGTTTTTAATTCCCCCCCCATACGTTTTTTTCTTTTTTTTTAAGACCAAAAATAACGGTACCTGTC
Organism: Chrysotoxum bicinctum; assembly: GCA_911387755.1. Classification (NCBI taxonomy): domain Eukaryota; kingdom Metazoa; phylum Arthropoda; class Insecta; order Diptera; family Syrphidae; genus Chrysotoxum; species Chrysotoxum bicinctum. The sequence goes on from OU426990.1 coordinate 13,004,385, forward strand.
ATACGATTTTTTTCAAAATTTTATAAGTATTTTTTTTCTCAAAAACTGTCCCAAAGTTTTTTTTTTTTAAATTCAAAAATTTTTATTTAGGTAAGGCTAGGTAATGGTTGAAAAAAAATTTACAAAAATAGTTATTTTTCTTAGCCCCCCTAGAACCATTTTTGTTTTTGTTTTTGATTTTCTCGAAAACGGTACAACCGATTTAAATCGTTCTTTTTATGCTAAAGCTCCTTTAAAGTTTGCATATTATTACATATTCAAATTTTCAATTCTTTATTTTTTGGATTTAAAAAAAAAATCAACATTTTTTTTAGAAACTCAATCTTTTGAAATCCCAATGCTCGAATTTGTTGAAACTTGAAAAATAAAAGTTTCTTAATATAATCTACAATATATGAAAAAAAAAATATTTTACCTAAAAATAAAGGTACCCACCATACAAATGTTAAAAAATTGTTTTCCAAAATCGTATTTCTCTCGAAAACGGCACTTAGAATTTTTTTATTATTTTTCTTTCGCTTGATTTTACTGTTAAAATATTCAACGCGATTTTTACATAAACCTAAGCACAACAATTTTAAGTAACTTATCCGGCCGGAACTACAATCCGCAAATTAAAACACTTTAATAAATAATTAAACGAGTTACTTGAACAAAAGAAAACCAAATACAATTAAATAAATAAAACACAAATTTTTGTCTTTAATAATTAGTTTAAAAAAAAATTGTTTATTTTGGAAACCTCTGAGACGGGTTGAAAACCCAAACTTTTTTCAAGTATAATACGAATAATAAAATAATTTAAAGTGGCATACGAAGGATCGTTAAGCCGAAATCAAACGAAATTGGTAGTATACGTAAGCGATAAAACTAGAATAATTCGAAAATAAAATAAAATATCGGGACTGACACTTATCAAAAAACCACAAAGAATCTTCCTTCCTTTTTAACCAACTCCATACTCTACTTTTTTTTCTCGCTGCCTCTTTTCCTCTATCGAATCGATTCTTTTTTTTCGTTTTTTTTTTTCTCCAATTTTTTTCGAATCGATTTTTAACACATGCTGCTTAAATCGCTCTCTCCAAAAAAACAGGCCTAGCTAAAAACCAACCTCCGGCCCGGCTATTGTAATCACTCACACAGTCATATAAAGAGCCAATCGCTTTCATGATCATCAGTGGCGCGATCCCGGCTACCTGAAATGCTACGTGCTTTTCTGGAAAACTTCCGTTCTTGACTCTCAACGAAACTTTACACTCACACACAGGGATTCAGCAAGTTGTTGGATGATTTTCCGAAACTTGGCTAGTTTTAATGGCCATTTTCAGAACCATTCAAAATATAGTTTCTCGAAAAACCTTAAGAGAGTCAAAATTGAACATTCTGATAATCAAAACCAGACATTCTAGTAGTTAGTATAAAAGATCATTCAATCATTCCCATACCAGAATTGAGTCGGAAAAGGAAATTATTTCCTTCTTTAAGTTTTGTATTTACATTTTCAAAAAAAAAAAAAAAAAAAAAAAGTGCACGACTGGATCGCAGGAACTTGCTCTTATCTAAAAGTAATGTTTATCCTCAAGTGGGCTTAAGGTCAATACTCGTATTTTGTTTTGTTTTTTTATGTTGTGACGTTGCGGATGTGGTTACACCTTTCTTCAGACCTATTTATTAATTGAAAAATAATTTAAAACATATATATATGTACATATATATTAAATACATCAAAATTCTAAAAGAGTATACTTACAACTTTAAAAAATACAAATATTTTTTTATTTGTTTGTTCTTTTTGGTTTCCGTGTTTTTTAAAAAAGTTTAAAAGACGTTTTAAATCTGTTTCTTTTTTTGTTTTATATATTTTATCTCTTTTGTTTTTTATTTTTTAATTTGTTTAAAAATTTATTTGATGTTTAATTATCTGAATTTTTAAATTCAAATAATTTATTTTGAAAATAAATTCAAATATTTTTATGTATACATATATGTATAATATATTTAATCGTTGAGTTTTGTTTACGTAGATATGGTTTGATAATTAATAAACTGACCGTAAATATTACTAAGTCTATCACAATCTGAACGTCTATTAATACTATTTTCGGTGTTTCTAATATGTAACATTTCTAGTAACATTCTTTTATTGTAATTCTGTTCTGATTGTAAAATTGTTATATTTTTTTGAAGTCAGGACGATGATTTTCTTCTATGCAATGGAGAGCTAGTGCAGTCTTTTGTGTACTACCACTATTTATATCAGATTTATGACCTGATATACGATTTCGAAGTTTTTGCATTGAGGTTCCTACATAGATTGATGGGCATGATGTTGAGCCATCACCTATACATTTAATCTTGTATACTATATTTGATTTTTCTTCCTTTTCTAATTTATCTTTTAATTTTGAGAAAACTGAATTTCTAAGAGTATTTGTTGATTTAAAGGCTATTCTAGTTTTTTCTTTATCTCTAATTGGTGCTTTCAACAAACGGTTTGAAAAATTTGGAACATATAAAGCACTTTTATATATTCTTTGTGGTTCATTTATATTTTGAGTTGATCGTCTGACACCATTGAAATAGTTGTTAATAAGTGATTTAGTTATTTCTTTTGGAAATGAATTAGAGTACATTGTATCTTTTATTATTCCAATGTTTTTTTGTCGAAATATAATATCACTATTGTCCAGAACTCTATTTATGAAATTTTGTGCTGTATTAATAATTACTAGTTTGGGTTGTTGAGAATTGAAATTTATCAAACGGCCTGAAGATGTTGGTTTTTTGTACCAATCAAAAGTTAGATGTGTATTTTTTCTTATAACTTTAACATCAAGATATGGGAGCATTCCTTGTTTTTCAACTTCAAATGCAAATTTAATTTTAGGATGAAAGGAATTTAATGCTGTTAAAGTTGAATTAAGTTCAGTTGATTTGATGATTAAAAATAAGTCATCTACATATTTCTTAATAACTTTTGGTGTATACGATAGTTTTTTTAAAACGTTATCAAGTAAAGTTTCCATAACTATATCTGCTAAAATTGGGGATAAAGGACTTCCCATAGGTACACCTTGTTTTTGCTGATAAGTTGTTTTATTAAATTGTAAATAATTATTATCAACTATGCAAAAATGTAGAAGTTCTAAAAATTGTTTCTTTTTAATTTGTGTATTTTCTTTGATAATATTCCAACTTATCTAAAAGTACTTTGGAATTCAAGATACATTTCATAAATATAAAACATGCATTTAATGAGATAATAATGTTCAAATACATAAAATTGCCGTTTGATTTCTAGAAAAGTATGAATTTATGCAAACAAACTTTGAAAAATCGTTTTATTATTAAATAAATTTTTTATATAAGAATTTTCTTTAAAATTTTTCAAGAAAAAAAATGTGGGATGCGAATTTAAATATTTAATATTATTGATTTTAGGAAATAATTTCAAAAAATTATCGTTCATAGGTTTTGAAGATATTGATTTTTCAAAAAATAAAAAATGTTTTCAAAAAACCCAGCAAATATTTTTTCGAATATTTTTATATACAATATTATTTTAAACTTAAGGTGACTCCTGCTGAAAATTTTTGGTTAAAAATAAATACTAAGCTACGTTAAATTAAATTTATTCGATAGCTAGGGTGTTGTTTCTTCATTTGGGTCAAATAAGGGGTTTGCCTAACTCACTTATTTCTTCAGCTCATACGATGGCATATCAACATGAGACCGCCCTTCTTCATTATTGCTTAAATAGTGGATTTTAGAACCAACTGTTGTACTCAGTTTTCTAAATCTTTCAAATATCTTGTTTGTTACTTTTTCAGAACACTTTACGAGCAGCTATCTGGTTGATCAAAATCAGGTTTCTATTGAACTCTTAAAGAATTGTTGAGCCGCAACAATTTGTACAATTCGTACTTGTCATAGAAGCACAATTTTGAATTTAGACTTTCTCACACTCGCTACGACGGATTTTAATGTAATTTTGTATATGTAGTTTTTTTTAATTTTTTAAAATTAAATTTCTCAAAAATAGTTTAATATTTTTTTTTTTTTTTGAAATTCAAATTTTATTGGTATAATAATGAAAGCCTAAAGTTGGCATGCTATTTTTTTTTATTTCCTGACGATTTCCAATTGTATTATTTCTGTATCTTTAGATTCCTTACTGAATACACAAGACCGTCATTATTTTCCTTTCGAAACATTAAACAAAAAAACCTATGCAGCTAAAAAGTAAACATTAAATGAAGTGAAATCAGAGAGAATACTCGCATCACCTGTCGCCAATTAAACGCATAATTTTCATCACAAACGCATCAATCAACTTTATTCATCCTTAATTCAACATAACACTTACAAAAGTACCAAGCAGACTTCTCAAAAGGATGTTAATACAATAATATTGTCATTTGTGAACAGAAAACAAAACGGTACCCAGGATCTTTACTCCAATACTTTCCAAAGAATAACAAATTATTCCATAATAATTAATCAAAAGCGTCCTTGTAACTTTACAACCTGCAATCCATAATACGAGGAATATTAAAGGAATAGGGACATGTTTTTTATTAATATTTTTTTTTTTGAATCAACAAACTTTACTTTGTGCGGAAGTCGAAAAATAAAAAAATTCTCTCTTTGTTTTCAACAAAAGAGTGAGCACCTGAAGCCTTCCTAGAACACGTGCTGTATGTATTTTATGCCTCATTGGATTGCTTGTTCAGTTACCGTTTTGTCTCACCTCGGCACGAACAACTTTATTTCAGTATTGTTGATTCTTAAAATTTCAGGACATTTTTGTTGATTGTTTCGGGAAGCGTTTTCGTTCTCGTTTTCTTTATTTTATTTTTGAATTAATTTAAAGGTCAATTATTGGTATCTTGAACAAAATACAAAATTTTGTTTGCTTTCATTAAGTAAAAAAAGCAAATTTTTTGTTCTTGTTCTTTCAGTTGCTTAAAATAGTTCCTTTCTTTTGAGATAAAAAAAAGTGCTACAGTGCAGCTTTGACCAGGGTTTAAACCAACCAGCTTCTTAAGCCAGCTTATAGCCCCTAGCTAGATGTCTCCCACCCGGGGGCACTTCAGTCACGGACTTTCTCTTCTGCACAGTACCTTGGGATTGGATTTTAAGACTTTCTGGGCTGAAGCGTTTTGGTCCATTCGATATATGTACATTCCACAGCAATCTTAGTTGTTGAACTTTGACCAGATCGGTGTGGGTACACATCTAGTAACGTTCGTGGTTATATTATCTCCTCTTCCACTCTCCATTTATGCGGACGGAATCAATCAATCTTTGACAAGGTCCTTGTCTCTGCTTCATATACAGGGACCGGATGATAAATGTCTTAAGTGCTCAAAATATGACTTTTCTACTCAACTGATTTCTTAGTTCAAAGAAGAACTGGTTGGCTTGAGTTGTTGTGTCTTACCCATATGAAATAGTAGATGTTTTTAATAAACATTTCCAGCAGCTATTAATGGGATGGTACAGTATGTAATAGGGCAAGAAGACAATGAGTGAAGAACCAGTTCCACATCAGGTTCAGCTCTAAATAAAATTAAAAACAACAAGACCGCAGATCTGATAGCTTACCTGGAGCTACAGGGCCCTTCATATACGGAGGTGATTTTCGCAGTGTTCATGAAATTATCAACCAAATATGGGTGAAAGGAAGCATGCTCGATAACTGGACTATAAGCTCCGAAAGATGATCCTATGTATTGCAAAGAACTATCAAGATATATTCCTACCTAATGTCACATATAAAATCCTGTCCAAACGTGCTGTGTGAACAACTTATACCGTTCTGTAAGAATTTAGCCAGAAAATCATATAAGGCTTACTGCCTAGCAGACTGATAATAGAGGCATAGACCAAATATCGACATTTTTGCAAATCTTTAAAAGGGCCAACGAATTTCAAGTCGATACCCACCATCAATTCATCGACTTCAAAGATCTATATGACAACATTCAAAGTTAGAAGCTCTATATGGCAATGCACGAACATGAAATTCCAGGAAAAATGATCCAACTGTGGTCCATGACTTTAGAAAATACTCCGTGCAATCTGTAACTAGGGTGGTTGGGTGCTGTAGGAACTGGGGGCTTCGAGCTGTATATTTTCCTACACATCAAGTGCTTACAATACCTTCTCGTTGGTAACCGCCGGATACTGGTCTTGGCTTTATGTCATGACTTGCTAAACTTGTAAGTGCGAGTGTTGACCAAGGAAACAATTGCAACACTAAACCCATGGCCCTACAGATTGGAGGTTAGTGCATCGGGCTAACGACCCGGCCACAGTAAAAAACACCAATTGTTATGAGAGAGACGCGAGAAGCCTCGGATAACGACCCCCCTCAAATGGCAACCAGACCCGGAACGAAAATGGACTACGATTTACGAGTATGCACCTGGAATGTAAGGACACTTTACACACCAGGTGCTACTCAAAAACTTGAATCTGTCCTCTCGCGGTACAAGGCAGACATTACCGCGATCCAGGAGATACGATGGATAGGATCAGGAATAGCGAAAAGAAAAGATTGCGACATTTATTACAGCTGTCATCAAAGAATGCACATGTTAGGATGCGGATTCGTCGTGGGTAATCGGCTCAGATCAAAAGTCATCGATTTTAAGCCGATTAGTGAGCGACTGGCTGCGATCCGCATCAAAGCTACTTTTCAAAACATCAGCCTAATATGTGCACACGCCCCTACCGATGAAGCTGAGGAATCTAACAAGGAGGAGTTTTACGACCTCCTGGACGGAGCCTACGGAGCCTGTCCGGAGTACGATATCAAAGTCGTGCTCGGAGATTTCAATGCTAAAGTCGGGAAGGAAAATATCTTTGGCGGATTAGTTGGAAAGCACAGCCTCCACGAAATGACAACAGATAACGGATTCCGACTAATCGACTTTGCTGCAGCTCGGAATACGGTGATAAGTAGCACTAGGTTCCCCAGGCGAAGGATACACACAGCAACCTGGCGATCTCCAGATGGTCGAACCGCCAACCAAATCGACCACGTGCTAATTGGCGCAAGGCACGCGTCAAACATCTTGGACGTGCGAACTTTCCGAGGTGCAAACGTGGACTCTGACCACTTTTTTGTTGTGACAAAGTTCAGAGCCCGACTGTCCAACGAAAAGAAAATGAGGACCACCCAAAGGAAGAAATTCAATACTGCATGCCTTAGCACACCTGAGAAAGCAAGAGACTATACAGTGAGCAAGCGTCAACAACCAGTGGAGCCACTACCGCGACATCATTAGGGAGGTAGCCGAGTCCACCATAGGCTATCAACCGCCTAGGAAAAAGAACCCGTGGTATGATAATGAATGCGCGGTATTGAAGCAGGAGACGGAAAATGCACGAATGCAAATGCTGCAACGGAAAACAAGAGCAGCAAAAGAGGAGTACCGTGAAAAGAGAAGGAAGGAGAAAAAAACCCTGCGCAGAAAGAAAAGAGCAGCCGCAGCCTCTCAGCTCAGGTATCTCGAGGAGTCTAGCACCGCCACAAACACCCGCCGGTTCTATAAAACAGCCAAACAACTGGCATCAGGTTATAGGACCGGCACGCAAGCTCTTCGAAACAGTGAAGGGAACCTAGTCATCGAAGCACAGGGAATTGTAGACGTGTTTAAACAGCATTTCCAGCAGCTGCTTAATGGGCATTATTTAGACGAAAACACAGGGGAGCTAAGAAGCATAAGACCAGTCAATGAAGATCCAGTCCCACTACCCAGTACTGAAGAGGTTAAGAAAGCCATACGCAAGCTTAAGAATAACAAATCCGCAGGCTCGGATGGCCTACCTGCGGAACTCTTTAAGTATGGAGGAGATGTCCTGATAGGGTTTAGGGTGCATACATCAGCTCATCAACCAAGTGTGGGAGGAGGAAAGCATGCCCGACGACTGGTCAAATAGCTCCATATACCCAATCTATAAAAAAGGCGATCCTATGTCCTGCAAAAACTACAGGGGCATATCCCTGCTTAATGTTGCCTACAAGATCCTATCCACCGTACTATGTGAGCGTCTAAAACCTTTCTGCAACATTATAATCGGCACGTACCAGTGTGGCTTCAGGCCAGGCAGATCAACGATAGACCAAATCTTCACATTGAGGCAAATCCTGGAAAAGACCAACGAATTTCAAGTCGAGACCCACCATCTTTTCATCGACTTTAAAGCCGCATATGATAGCATAAGTCGCCAAGAGCTTTTATTGGCAATGTCGGAACTCGGGATCCCAAAAAAACTGATCCAGCTATGCCGCATGACGTTACAAAATACGCGGTGCAACGTGCAAATGGGTAACAGCTCATCCGAGCTATTCCAAACGTGCACAGAGTTCAGACAAGGAGATGCGCTATCATGTGATTTCTTCAACCTAGTCCTGGAGCAGAGAGTGTGAAAGAGTGGTGTTAACCTGGAAGGCACTATTTTCAACAGGTCTTCCCAACTGCTTGGATATGCGGACGACATCGATATCATCGGCCGCTCCAAGCGTGCTGTGCTAGAAGCGTTCACAGCTATTGATGAACAGGCGAAACGCGTTGGTCTTGAAGTTAATGAGGACAAAACAAAGTATATGCTATCAAGAAACAAAGCCCCATCTTTCCATCGCCTAGGACAAAACGTCACTGTTGGTAGCAGTAATTTCGAGGTAGTCAAGGAGTTCACCTACCTCGGAACGAACATCAATCCCACGAATGACACCTTAGTGGAAATTCGACGAAGAATTAGCCTAGCAAACCGCTGCTAATTCGGTTTGGCCAGACAAATGGGTTCAAAACTCCTTTCTCGAAAGACAAAGTGCACCCTATACAAAACGCTAATTTTACCAGTTCTACTCTACGGCGCCGAGTGCTGGACGATAAGTAAAAAAGGGGAATTGATACTGGGCACTTTTGAGAGAAAAATTCGAAGGCGGATATTTGGTCCTATATGCGAAGAGGGTGAATGGAGGAGAAGATTCAATCGTCAATTATACGAGCTGTACCAAGATGTGGATGTAGTCCAAAAATCCAAAACACGTCGACTACACTGGCTCGGTCACATCGAGCGAATGGACAACAACGCTCCAGCCAAGAAAATCTTCGAATCCCAGCCCCCAGGTTCGAGAAGACGAGGAAGACCGAACCTCCGCTACAGGGACCAGGCGGTTATAGACGCAAGAGCGCTTGGTCCCGACGACTGGAGGGAGCTCGCGAGAGATCGCAACCGATGGAAGACCGCAATAACTCAGGCAGAGACCCTCCATGGATCGGGAGCCGGTTAAGTAAGTAAGTAATGTGTAACTAGTGAATGGCTCTTTTAAAATATTACAAGCCTTGGACAGGGTTTCGGCGAGAAGATGGCTTCTTCAAACTCTTTCTAAAAGATGCGCAACGCAGACGTTATCACGGAAGGCACTATATTCAACGAGTCTTTCCAGCTATTGTGGTATGCAGACGATATCAACATCATCGGCCTTTCCCAATATCACGGCAACTTAAGAACGGGCGAGTCTTGTTGGACTTCAAGTAAATGAGGACAAGACCAGTAACAATGTTATCTAGAAACAATCAAATAATTTGACCACGGATTAGGTCAAAACGTTTCTATTGACAGTAGTAAACTTCGAGGTAGTTTCTTGAACTGGGGAGGTGTTTTTGGGAGAAGATATAACCACGAACTCTGTCAGCTATATCAACATATGGATATAGTCCAGAAACCCAAAACACGTTGACTACATTGAGAAAATGGACAGCAATGCACCTGACAAGAGCGTCTTTGAGTCCCAGCATCAAGGTTTGAGATGACAAAGAGAACTTAAGTTCTGATTTAAGCCCAAGGCCATCGCGAATACCAGATAACTGGAACATCGTGTTCAGGGGGATCACAGAGGATAGAAGCTGCCGTACTTCAGACAGAGACCCTTCATGGATCGGATGTGGTAAAGTACATTTGTAAGTAAGTATGGCGGTCAGCCATCAGACGAATAGGGGGAATAACATGTAGCATACGAAAACATGCACGTGCCGTAACTATTCGGGACTGGTGGAAGTCTGATCATAGCCTCTTCGTGGCGGCCGCTAGAAACAAGCCTTTAAAAAGGTTTGGCTAATATGATCAGGCTGGTTCCTCAGGTTGGCGACAGGTTAATTCCCTGTCCCGTAAAACTTTTGAATTACGAGACCGACAACAAGCCTCGGAAACGGACTGATCACACGACGACAACCAATGCAACGAAAACTGAAAAATGATTTACGAATTTTCTTATGGAACGTACGATCGCTCTATAGAGCTCGAGCTGCTCAGCAGCTAGCCGATGCCCTGTCAAAATATAAAGCTGACATAACAGCTCTTCAAGAAATCAGATGGACAGGGAATGGTGTTCTACAGAAGAAAGAATATGACATATACTATAGCTGTCATACAAAACACCATGTGCTCGGGGTAGGCTTCCTAGTCAGCGAAAAAATGAAGTCTACCATCATCGGCTTTAACGCTATAAGCGAAAGGCTATGCACCCTTCGCGTGCGAGGCAAATTTACGAACATCAGCCTCATTAACGTTCACGGACCTACGGAGGAGTCCTCAGACGAAGAAAAAGAGACTTACTACGAACAAGTCGAGAGGGCCCTCAATGCCTGTCCAAGGTATGATGTTAAAATCATCCTTGGGGATTTGAACGCAAAAATAGGTCGGGAGCCGGTATTCAGGCATTACGCAGGCACCCATAGTTTGCATGAGAACACTAATGACAATGGACTTCGAGTCTTAGAATTGGCAGCATCGAAAAACATGGTCGTTGCGAGTACCAGGTTCCCGCGTAAAGATATCTACAAAGCCACCTGGGTATCACCTGATGGAGTCACTCGTAACCAAATAGACCACGTGTTGATAGACCGTCGCCACTACTCGAACTTGATGACGGTACGAACGTACCGAGGTGCCAATATCGACTCGGATCACTATCTTGTTGGTATGGTTTTCCGAGGGCGGATTGCCTTGCGAAGACGCATTGCATCCGCCGATCAGGTTCGAATCAACACGGCTGCCCTGCGCAATGAAAACACCAGTAACACCTTTGGTAATGCGTTAGGACTCGCCCTAGAATCACTTGATTTAGGGAGAGTAAGTCCTGGAGCCAGTATGCTGGGCGTAAATGAGAAGTGGACACGCCTTAAGAATATTGTCATTAGTACTGCCAACTCCATCTTAGGCAGCAGTCGTAAAAATCGGAACGACTGGTTTGATGATGAATGCAAGCTAGCGACTGAACGTAAGAATGTTGCGTACCGAGCAATGCAACAATCTCATAGAACGCGGGCACGCGAAGAGGAATATAAAGAGCTCAGAAGAATAGAAAAACGGCTACACAGACAAAAAAAATCAGCCTGGGAGAAGAACCTAATCTGTGAAATTGAAAATAGCCGAGAGCGAGGTCCGCACCAGGCGCGGAAGTTCTACCAATCCGTCCGAAACATGACGCAGTACACACCACGCTGCACATACTGCAAGGACGGAGAGGGAAATCTGATCACCGATCCTGAAAGCATACTGGAGCGATGGGAAGTGTACTTTAATGAATTGCTAAATGGTCAGCTCACTGCAGAAGTGGAGGCTCCACTACTTCAAGAAGAATACTCTATGTTGCCGCCACCAAGCATAGAAGAGGTTGAGAAGGCTATAGGCCGGCTTAAACAGAACAAAGCCCCGGGAGCCGATGGCATACCAGCCGAATTATTCCATCACGGCGGGCCAGCCTTACGTCAAGCAATTCATGATATTATAGTACACGTATGGGAGCAGGAAGAAATGCCAGAAGACTGGCGAAAAGGTTTAATATGCCCCATACATAAGAAGGGAGATGTCACAACGTGCAGCAATTATAGAGGTATCACGTTGTTGAGTACCGCCTATAAGATACTCTCCTCTATCCTACAAGACCGGATAACCCCATACGCTAAAACCGTTATCGGACAATATCAGTGTGGTTTCATTCCAGGCAAATCAACAACTGATCAGATATTTACCCTTAGGCAGGCGATGGAAAAATGTCTAGAATTTAACATCCCAACATACCATCTGTTTATAGACTTTAAGGCCGCCTATGATAGCATAGCCAGGGTAGAACTTTACAAAGCCATGAGAGAATTCGGCATCCCAAATAAATTGACACGACTATGTAGGTTGACCATGACCAACGTAACAAGCCAAGTAAAAATAGCCGGATCGCTATCCAGACCAATCAACATCTTTAATGGACTCCGACAAGGGGACGGTTTGGCCTGCCTCCTCTTCAACCTGGCGTTGGAGAAAGCAATCCGTGACTCTGGCACGGCAACAAGAGGGACCATCGTCAACAGGTCCAGCCAGTTACTAGCTTACGCAGACGACATCGACATCATCGGAAGAACCGAACAAGCTGTACACGATTCCTTCATCCAGATCGAGCAGGCGGCACAAAATCTGGGGCTGCACATTAGTGAAGGTAAAACAAAGTACATGGTGGCGTCGAATGCGAGAGGAACAGTTGGTCAAACAATCAAGGTTGCGGAGCACGAATTTGAAGTGGTGCAATCCTTTAAATACCTTGGGTCAATAGTAGCAGCCGATAACAATATAGAAGAAGAAATACGCGGGCGGCTTCTCAAATCCAACAGAGCCTACTATAGTCTGTCAAAGCTCTTCAAATCCAGAAATCTCACCATAACTTCAAAACTACTGCTGTACAGGACCATGGTCCTGCCAGTACTCACATATGGATCCGAGACTTGGGTGCTTAGCAAAAGGCACTCCGACCTCTTAGCTGCGTTCGAGAGAAAAGTCTTAAGGAGAATTGTTGGCCCCGTATGTGAGGAAGGACGATTCCGGAGACGGTACAATCATGAACTGTACGCAATCTACCTTGAAGCAGATATCGTGACAAAAATTAAGCTCGGTAGACTCCGGTGGGCAGGGCACCTAGCTCGCATGAGCGAAGAGGAACCTGCTCGGAAAGTTCTTTGTGGTACATTCTATGGTAGACGACAGCGTGGTAGACCATGCTTGCGCTGGAGAGATGGCGTAGACCAGGACGCCCGAAGCCTTGGGGTGCGCAACTGGATGGCGTCGGCTAGAGACCGGGATAGGTGGAGAGACTTGTTGAAAGAGGCCAGGACCGGAACCCGGTTGTCGAGCCGATGATGATGATGATGATGAAGTTATGTATAAATAGGTCTATGGTAATGTTATGTTCAAGCCGTGTCGCGTCGTCATATGGTGTCTTTTTTGATGACAGCATGAACTCGGTCTTTTCCTCATTGACCTCTTAACCCATCTTCTTTGCTTCCGTATCAATGCCCACTAAAGTGGGATTCATATCACGTTTTGTTCTTGTCAATATTATCGCCCAACCCAACTGATTGGACAGACCTTTGACAAAATATCCCTCTATTGTTGACGAGGCAGTTTTGCATTATTTTTTTTGGAACGACAACGATGAAGTCCCAGGATAGTGAATCGCCTTACGAGTATCTATCATCTTTCTGACACCAAAAGTTTTGGGGGGGACTTTTTTCGAACTTGACGGAAGAGTGTATGTTCTCAATCGTCATCCTGTACGAATGGACAAGTTTGCCAGGGTTACCAATACTAGACATTGCTCTATACAGTTCGTCACTAAAGATGCTATCATACGCAGCTTAGAAATCAACGAAAAGGTGGCAGGTATAGATTTGAAGTTCTAACGTTTCTTCCAAGATCTGTCGAAATATGAATATTTGGTCGATGATATAGACTTTCCTGGTCTAAAGATGCACTGATATCGATCTATCAGGGTATTGACGAACGGCTTCAGGTATTCACATGATTCGACAGAACGGATCTTGTAAGCGATGGTTAGAAGACTGATGCCTCTGTATTTGGCGCAGTTCAGAGGATTTACTTTTTTGATGATCAAGAAAACAACTCTATTTATAGGGGGGGGGGGGGGCAGATGAACTGGTATTCACTTCGAACTTAGTCATCGCCTTCTAATTTAAAGGCTTCGGCAGCAAGACCGTCAGCTCGAAACATTGTTGAACTTATGATTTTATATTACTATCTTAACTTCGTCGAGGTCAGGTGAGTGGAGTCGTTGGGTTGCGTGGCAGCAACAATAGGTAAATGAAAATTTCTTCCATAAAACACGGCATTTAAATGAAATCAGATATGACTCGTTTTTTGAAATTCCAAAAGTCGTGAAGACGAATTAAAAATAGAAGGTTTCAATAATTTGATGAGGATGACATTCCATACCACACATTTTTACAGAAGTAATAATTGTTACTCTTTGGAGGTATTGTGGAAAGCAACTCTAAAAATATTCAGAGCGACATACTAAGCAATCTTCCTATCGTTAAGATCATTTAAAAGCCTTCATTATTTTCAAGTTTTTTCAACTTCTAGCTTGCTTCCTACGGCAGTAGGAACCTTCAACGAACTTCCCCAGCCCTCGAAATGCACTTAATATATGTATATTATTTTTTTAAAAATGATATTTGGAGAGTACGAGTACACTTATCCCCCCTTTTCTCACAAACTTCTAGTAATTCTAAATTCTGACTAAGATCTTTTATCACCTCGACTTATCATCGAAACATGATTGCTCCCAAAGACTATTTGAGCAAGTGCACACAACTTACTCTGAGCAATTTAATATAAGCCGGTGAGTAGGTTCCTTTAAAGTGTTCATTCTAATTTGCTTACTTTGCATACGCATTTCGCGCTTTACCCACTGATGGATTTATTAGTGTTTGGATTGAAAACGTTCTAAATGCGCACCAACGTCGAACAGTGATAAAAGGACGGGAACATTTGTTTTTAGCGTAGCATTTTTTAAAATATCCCAAAAAATTACATAAATAAACAATGAATCTCGAAAAAACAAAGAAGAATATTTAAAATTAGGAATTATGTATTTTCGATGTACTGTATTGGGAATAATTAATGAGAATTAAACTTGGAAAGAAAAGCATAAGAACATTATATTTATTTTCTGCTCGTGGATAAAATAAACAATGGAATATCAAAAAATACAGGTCCGTCAAAATAGAACGGGCATAATGGAAATTCAGAGATCGAATAATATAGGAGTCAGAGGCTAATTAAGTGTTGAAATCTTGGCTGAGCACTTAAATCCCGTCCCACACAAGTTCCATAAGTCTTGTTGGACTTGAAGGAGTTGGAGTAAAAAGTTAAAATATGCCTTTTTGGAGAGGATTTGATGGTATTAATTTTTCATAATCATAATAATTTTTAGGCGATTTGGGCAAGGGATTTAAGTGCTCATCCAAGATTGTAGCACTTAATTAGCCGTTAACTCCTGCATCGTTAGATCTCTGAATTTCCGTTTTGGTGGTCTTGACGGACCAAAAAGAAAAACTACATTTAAATTTGATTAAAAATTAACATGTTTTTGTTCTTGATGTAAGATCATTTTTGAATAAAGGTCGACCTTGTTCATTTGAGGAATTCAAGGGCTTATAAACGGGAGATTATTAAATTTTTCTTGAATAGATACGAGCATACTGCTTTGAGCGGAAAATTTGTGTAGTCCAAAGATAGTGCTAGACGTTATATTCTCACTCTTAAATCAGCCCTTTTAGCGGCGTCACTTAGTCCAATATCTGAAATAGCACACATCTATTAATAGTTTGAGAAAAATATTCAGAATTTCGTATTTCTATTCCATTTCACTCCTGATTTTCAAGGGTATAGTTCAAAAAGTCAAATCTCAGTATATTAATTTTGCTACATATTTTAAACTATACCGAGTTTAGACAGCAATTTGACTTTTAACGAATTTGATAAGCTATCTGTTTCTTTACTAAGAATTGATACTGACTTTGATCACACTGAAATAAATCGATATTACGAAAGATTCAATGTCCAAAATTCTTCTTGAATTCAATATTCTGGCCAGTCACACCCGAAAGACGGTATGTAGAGTTTGGTGAGTAAACTATTTAACTGAAATACAACTCGAATACCTGACATTGAAAGTCATTCCGCAAATACGCTTGATCTGTTTTTCACATCTGATACTGATAAATACACTATTAGTGTATTAGGACCTTAAGACAAGTAGGACCTCTGTATCGTATCAGAAAAACTTTTCATGTTCCTCCAACACCAGTTAAAGAAATAATTCCAAAGAGGACCAATTGGCAATATGAGAAGACCAATTGGGATGGTTTTCCAAACAAATTTATTTGAAACTTGAACTGGTCCCTATGCTTCCATGTTAGTAACGTAGAATCCCGTTTCGATATGTTAACAGATATTATTCTCAATGGATTGAGAACTCTTATCACTAAAAGTCTAAAAGGAGTAAGCACGAAATAGAATTATTTGTACTACTAGGGCTGTTAAGAGATTATGAGGTGAGGAAAGTAACAAGATAAGCCCCAATAGGGAAAACCACTAAAATTACAGCTTGTCTGAAACACCTGTAATGGCCTTATTCGAATACCTAACCAAGTTCTTACATGACCAAAATATAGGTCAAAAATACTAAAATGTCCCATAAGCAGTAAAAATTATGGTATTTTGTAAGAAATATTAAAAACATTTCTAAATCATCGGTTCCAACACGCGCTCATAACAAAACTTTTTTCATCAGCTCGGAAGAAATAGCATATCTGCTTGCAGAACAGTTTGGTGAAAATTCTCTGATGACTCTATTCTATGACTCCTGTACTTGACAACATGTAAATGGTTCTTCTTTCTCACACAATTTAAAAAAAATTATTATTGGATTTACACCTTTGTATAATGGTAAGTGCTTTGCATCGCTATGTTGAGGGTCTTGAACAACTACTGGAGATCAAGTAGCTGCCAGAAAAATAAAATGCACGACTGGGTCGCACGAACTTGCTCCTATGTAAAAGACTATGAATTTAAAAAAAAAAAAAACAATGTTATTAGAGAAGACTGTTCATAAAGATAATATTAATTTTTTTAATTCTTTTAGTAGTAAGAGATAAAAACGGAATGCTATGCAAATATGAATTTATGCAAGAACAAAAATTATAAGTTCTTGTAGTGGTTTCTTTAAAAAAATAAGCTTTTGAATAAAAAATTCTTAAAACATTTTTAAGAACAAAATATGGTACGCCAGCTTTAAGATTTTATTACTGTACGAATGTTAATTAAACTATTAAATTAATTAATAAATTAAAAAGTATTGGGCCGTTTTTGAGATATCGAATTTTCCAAGAAAAAAAAATTACTTTTTTCTTAAAAAAAAAAAAACCTATTTTTGAAGTTTTGAAATGCAATGCTTTTAAACTTTTTGGAAGCATCTCTATAAAAAATGTCATTAAGATCCGTTATGTCGATAATGAGAAATTCAAATTTCGAAAATGGTTCTATGTTAGGTACAAGCCGTATTATCTTAATTTCAAAAAAAAATTTTATTAAATAAAAAATCATAAAAATTCATTGAAAGAAACAAAAATGTTATCAAAAGTCTAGGCGCGCCGTTTTCGAGCAAAATACGATTTTTGAAAACAATTTTTAACATTTGTATGATGGGTACCTTTATTTTTAGGGAAAGTTTGTATGGTGGGTACCTTTATTTTTAGGTAAAGTACAATTTTTTTCTCACATCTTGTAAATCATATTGAGAAACTTTTATTTATCAAGTTTAAAAAAAAATCTAGCATGGAGTTTTTGAAATATTGAGTTTTTGAAAGAAAAATTTTGAAGTTTTTTTAAAAAATCCAAAAAAAAATTTTCGAAAATTTGAAAACACACTTCTATTTAAGTTTTTGGGGAGCTTTAACAAAAAAAAAAGATCAAAATCAGTTTTTGAAAAAATAAAAAAAAAATGTTTTTTTTTTCAACCATTACATAGCTTTAACTAAATAAAATTTTTTTGTATTTTTATTTTTTTAAATCTGTCGTACAGTTTTTGGGGAAAAAAAATATTTATAAGATTTCGAAAAAAAAAATCGTATGGCAGGTACTGTTGTTTTTGGTCTTAAAAAAAAAGAAAAAAAACGTGTGGGGGAAAAAATTAAAAATGATATCTACCAAGTTTAAAGAAAATCGGCTTAGTCGTTAAGGCTGTAGTTTAACAGACAGACAGACAGAATTGCGAGACACACTTTTTTGGTCTTCGCTATCATCGTAATGTGAACTTTGATCAAAATCTAGAGTTCGATTTTTTTTCCGAATGCATAACCTGCTTTATAGTACCTATATGTACTAATATGCATCGGTTTCTCCTTTTAAACCCTTCCTTGTTTTCCTAAAGCTCGTACTGTGATAATCATTTTAAGAGTAGTAATAACCCCTTGAGAGCGCGTTAATTATAAAAAAAAATTAAAGTGCTGGTCATTAGCCGTTTGGAGTCGAAAAAAATTGAAGGTCCCCTTCAATGCTGATAAAATTCTCACAGGAATGATTGAGAGTTGTAAGTCACTAGGCTTAGACTGCCTACGCCAGTAATGACCTCTTTTTTATTTTTTTTAAATATGTTCCTTTTTTGAAAATTATATTTTACAAAAAACGGGTTAGTGGTTTTCTTTTTTAATTTTATTTTCAATTACACAATTATAAAAATTTTTAAATTGATGGTTTTTCTTATAACCTGTCTTACAATTACTATTTACAAAAACTTATTTTTTTTTAAACCGCTATAAGGATCTAAATCGTTTCTTCTTGCATAAAATTTTTTCAGAGTTCGCAAGAAGTCTATTTTAGCTCTATTGTAACTTATTTGTATAATTAAATTAAATTTTAATTTAATCTGAAGAAAAAATAACCAAGCGACCAACTTGCACTTGTTTTTTTTATATAAAAACCAAAAACGCTGATATTTATTTGAATTCTTTTTTGAATACCAAAACTACAGCAGAGATGAAAATTCCATAAAAAGTTATTTTTGTAACAGAAATGTGTATTTTTATGTCAACATGTTAGTATAGAAGTTCTTACAGCTCACATTCAAAGGGTAATTTTCTAAGATTCATACATAAGCAATCATACCTTCTTAAGTCACATAAACAACCATTATCTTTTAAATAGGCATATTCGCACACATTTCGGATATGTAAGTACACAGGGCGTATACTTAACTTTTTCCAATACAAAATAATAGAATGGAAATTCTACGAATTAATTCTGATTAACAATCATGAATACAATTTTGTTATTAATATGGAATTTAGATAGGCAAATAAAAGTTAATGACATCATATGTTAAGTATTTCGTGTTTAAACTGTGATTATAATAATAATACTCGTTGACTGTGACGTTCACGTTGAATGTGTACATATTTTATAGAAGATTCAGAAAAACAGTTTACATTTGCATAAGGATCCCTATAAAAATTAATGAGTCCTTGGGGATTTGGCAATATCTATTTCTCATTTGAGCAAAGTAGACTTAAAGACTTATCGTGTTTAAGCAGTTGGGCAACGTAATTTTACACAAATTTTTTTATTACTTAAATAGTTTTTATAAACTCTTATTGCAATCCACTTTAACATCTGATTTTGAAGTAAAATCAAAAATATATTTAATCCTATAAAAATCATCCCACTTCAACTGTGAATCTTCTTGACAACATTCGTACATTTTGTCCGAGTGTTCCCAAACTTTCATTTATGTTTGTGTAGATACCAAAGCCTTTAAATTATATTTTATAAGTAGATATTATGTTCATTATGGATTCAACTTTAATGCAAGAAAGTTAATTAATTGAGAAAAAAAATATATAATTCGTTCCGTAAATTGCTAAAAAATAAAATCTTGAAAATATCCACTACTTTGTTAAATTTCCAGTTTGGTTTTGTTTTAGAACACATTGAAAATAGCTGTTACAAACCAAAAACATTTTTAGACATGACATTCAGCTTTATCCTTCAGAAAAATTAGACCTGTCATTTATTTTACTTTACCAAAATACATCCAGTGACTTGAATATATAAAAAGTGTAACTTCTAATAACAGAATACGTCAAAATTAATATTTAACTACATTGTTATACAATGGTTAAGGGTAACTTCATAAAGTCTTTTCGGTTTTGAATAAAACAGTTTGGCAAAATAATCAAAGGTTATGTCACTCCATACATTTTTGATGGCATCAATGAGTTGATCCTTGGTATTATATTATTTTCCAGACTCTCATAAATCTTGCATGTCATCCAACCCCAGACATTTTCAATAATATCAGGGGAGTAGCAGAATCCCTAAAGTAATGAAACACTCAAACACGTTTATCCACCCTTTTATTATCGGAGCGGTATGGAGCGTTATCGTATGGGAATGTCTTCAGAAATGTTAGAAAAATGTGGAAAGGCAAATTTTTTCTTCGGTAGCCGGAGACGTTAATAAAAAAAATTTTAATAACTGCGCGCGGTGTGATTATTTCCTAGTTTTTGTAAAATTTTTTAGAAACTTTATTTCTACAATACCAACTAGAAGTTGAATACTTTGGTATAGTCTCTCCTGAGTTGAAAAAATCAATTGGTTTTTGCAAAAACCTATTGGTTAAGGTGCTTATCTAATGATGATGTTTAGTAGAGGGTTTGATTTGTTTAATGATTAAAACTGAATATTATGTCTTAAAAGTGTAAATGGCTTAAAACATGTACATACATACATAGGTATCATCAATTTTTACTTGCGACTTAAAGGTACTATAAGGCAAGTTATGCATTCGTAAAAAAAATCGAACTCGAGATTTTGATCAAAGTTGACATTACGATGATAGCGAAGACTAAAAAAGTGGGTCTTGCAATTCTGTCTGTCTGTCGGTTCGACTACAGCCTAAGCGACTCGACCGATTTTGTTCAAACTTGGTAGATGGGTTTTGATTTTTTCCCCCCACCCGTTTTTTTCTTTTTTTTTTTTAAGACCAAAAATAACGGTACCTGCCATACGAATTTTTTTCGAAATTTTATAAATATTTTTTTTTCTCAAAAACTGTTCGACAGATTTAAGAAATAAAAACACAAAAAAATTTCATTTAGTTAAAGCTAGATAATGGTTGACAAAATTTGTTCGAAAAATGGTTATTGGAACCATTTTTTTGTTTTTGATTTTCCCAAAAACGGTACATCCGATTTTAATATTTTTTTTTTTGCAAAAGCTCTCTAAAAATTTAAATAGAATTGTGTATTCAAATTTTCAAAAAATTTTGTTTTGGATTTAAGAAAAAAAAAACTTAAAAATTTTGTTTTCAAAACTCAGTACTTCGAAAACCCCATGCTAGATTTTTTTTTAACTTGATAAATGAAAGTTCATCAATATAGTCTACAAGATGTGAAAAAAAAATAATTTTACGTAAAAATAAAGGTACCCCCAATACAAATGTTAAAAAATTAAAAAAATGGTTTTCAAAAATCGTATTTTTCTCAAAAACGGCGCCTAGAATTTTGATAAAATTTTTTTTTCTTACAATTAATTTGTATGATCTTTAATTTAATAAAAAAAAATTGAAATTAAGATATTACAGCTTGTACCTACCATAGAACCATTTTTCGAATTTTGAATTTCTTATTATCCACATAACGGATCTTAATGAAATTTTTTTTAGAGAAGCTTTTAAAAAGTCTTAAACACATTGCATTTCAAAACTTTAAAATAAATATTTTTTGAATTTTCGAAAAGAAAAATCTATTTTTTCTTTTTTTGAAAATTAGATATCTCAGAAACGGCTCAACATTTTTGTTTGTAAATTTAATTTTTATTCGAACAATAATAAAAACTTTAAATTGGCGTAAATTTTTTCTTAAAAATCTTTTAAAAATTTAGTAGATATCAACATAAAAGCTTTTATTTTAATAAACCACTAAAACGACTTAAAATGTTTGTTCTTGCATAAATTCATACATATTTGCATAGCATTATGTTTTTGTCTCTTACTACTTAAAGAAGTTAAAAAATTAATTTTATCCTTATGAACAGTTTTCTCTAATAACATTCGTTTTTAAAATTCCTAGTGTATTACATAGGAACAAGTTTGTGCGACCCAGTCCTGCATTTTATTTTTATGAGTCAAATGTCTTAAGCAGATAAAACAAAATTACATGAACCCATTCTTTGAATGATTAAATTTAAAAATAAAATTATATCTTTTTTAAATAATCCAAAATTCGTTTTATGTGATATTATTGAAACTTAAAAGGAGTTTCTACTAAATTTGTTTAATGTAAATCATTTCAGCCGAAGGAGATGAGAATTTCGAAAATTAAAAATATGATTCCTTAGTATGTCTTGTTAATAATAGTTTTTGATTAATTATGTTTCCATAATGTTAGCAGTACCCACCATAATACAGAGAATTTTTGAAGCTTTTCTATTGGAGATTACTATATTTCTAGGCCTTATACTTCTGTAGATGAAGAGATATTTATAAAGACATACACTTTCAGACTTGTAAGACACGTGTTCTTTATCATCATTGAATAAAATCTCGAGCTTGATTATTTTTCCAATGGGATTAGAAGCTCTTGCAAGCTTCCCTAATTTCCATTTAATTCAGTTTTAAAAGACGCCAACAAAGTCGGGTAGCTGAAAGAAGCTAAAGATAAAGATTCCTAAATAATCAGTTAAGAAGTTAAGATAGTTGAGTGGAAGTAGTATTTCATCATGACCAATCCTTCATGGAAAACAAACTGGCAAACGTATAGAGATATACTGGAAAGATAGCTTACAGCCGAATCTCTAGATATCCCCTCCAACACCTCAGATCTAGATAACAAAGTCAAGGATCTGACACTAACCCTGAACAATGCAATGAATATTTCTTGTCCTCTTCTTCAAGTTAGAGGAAAAAAGAAACCTTATTGGTAGAATTCAGGATTAGAACCGCTCAGGAAAAGTTGCAGAAAACTCTTAAATCGAGCTAAATACACAAAAGAATCCTCAGATTGGGACTTATATAAAGAATCCTTAAAGATTTATAAGAAACAATTGAGGACAAGCAAAAGATCTTCATGGAGGAACTTCTGTAATAAAATAGAAGATACTTCTGAAGCATCCAGATTGAGGAAAATCCTCTCAACAAATCCAGTCATGCTAAGCTCTTTGAAAATGTCAAATGGCTCCTGGACAAATTCATGTGAAGAATCACTCAATTTGCTACTTGACACTCACTTCCCAGGTAGCTCGCAAAACATTTGCAACATTGACTCACTAGAGTCGGATAACAAAGGTATAAAGATCCAAGGGTTAATAACAAGGGACAAACTAAAATGGGCAATTGACAGCTTCGATCCATACAAATCGGCAGGACCAGACGGCATAATACCAGCCGAACTGCAAGTTGCTTTAGACATTATCCTACCCACGTTAGAGATAATAATGAACAGTTGTCTAAACCTGGTTCATATTCCCCTTATATGGAGAGAAGTCAAAGTAGTCTTTATACCCAAAGCCGGTAAATGCTCCCACGTTACGCCCAAGGACCTAAGACCTATCAGTCTATCGTCATTTCTTCTCAAGACACTGGAACGATTGATTGACATTCATCTGCGTAGTGCTATAAAACCAACCTTTTTTCTACAGCACAACACGCTTACTGCAAGGGAAAATCAGTAGAAACTGCGCTACATACTTTGGTACGCGCAATCGAATACTCCCTAGATCACAAAGAATACACTCTAGTTGCATTCCTAGATATAGAAGGCGCCTTCAACAATGTCGACAGCGCCGCAATAGCGAAGACACTGCAGAATCTCAATGTGGAAAGCTCACTTGGTAACCTCATAAATTTCATGCTGAAAAGCAGAATTATAAATGCGGAACTAGGTAGCTTTACTACAAGAAGGTCAGTCAGTAGAGGAACCCCACAAGGTGGAGTCCTATCCCCACTTCTATGGAACATGGAAGTTAATGATCTGCTAATAGACCTAGAAGAAGAGGGATTCAAAGTGATTGCATACGCTGACGATATTGCCATTGCCGTATCAGGAAAGCACCCTCAAGTTTTAACAGAACTTATACAAACCGCTCTCAACAAGCTACTAAAATGGACAGATCGATGTGGCTTAGGTGTTAACCCCCACAAGACTGAACTAGTCCTCTTCACAAGGAAATACAAAATTCCTCAACTAGACACTCCATCGATTAAAGGTGTTCCACTCACTTTCTCAGATCAAGCTAAATACATGGGTCTTATTTTAGACAAAAAGTTAAGTTGGAAACCTAATATACAGGAAAGAGTAAGGAAAGCCACGGTAGCTCTCTTTTCTTGTAAAAAAGCCGTAGGGAACAAGTGGGGTTTGTCTCCACAAATTACTCACTAGCTATACACTGCGGTCATCAGACCGATACTTACTTACGGGGTGACCGTATAGTGGACGGCCTTAGATAAAGCTACTAATCGCGATAAACTAAGCAGAGTTCAACGTTCAGCGTGTATGTGCATCAGCGGAGCTTTCCGCTCGACACCTTCCGCTGCACTAGACATACTACTTAACCTGACACCCCTAGATATTTACAGCAAACAAATGGCCGCGAGCACAGCCATACGTCTCAAAGCCATCTCTCAATGGACCAATAACTCTATTGGCCACACCACCATTCTGAATTTATTCGGAACTCTCCCAAGTCACTCTGACTACATTACTCCCTCTTTGGTTTTCGATAAAAACTTTGAAGTCACCATTCCCTCAAGGTCAGCTTGGGAGAAAGGGGCTTTGACAGATAATAAATCAGTAAACTTTTTTACAGATGTATCGAAGACTGAAAACGGAGTGGGTGGTGGAGTGTACTCAGATGGACTAAACCTTAGTCTCTCCTTCCGCCTACCAAACCATTGTAGCGTATTCCAAGCGGAAATTCTGGCGATAAAGGAAGTATTGTCCTGGTTTAAAGAAAACGTGGTATCTAACACGGATATCCGTATCTTCTCAGACACTCAGGCTGCTTGAAATCCCTCGCATCAGTCTCTGTAAACTCCATTACAGCCCAAGACTGTCGATCGTCTCTGATGGAGATGGCCAAACAGTTTAACATTCACCTATTCTGGGTGCCGGGTCACAGGGACATTCCGGGGAATTGCAAAGCCGACGAACTCGCCAGAATTGGAACGGAAATGCCTATCTTACCCGAAAAGGCAAATATAGGTATGCCCATAGCTACAAGTAAACTTATGCTGAAACGAATCGCTCTGGAACAATCAAACACAAGATGGCTTAATACTACCACTTGTATGGCGACCAAGCGGATCTGGCCTAAACTGGATCTGAAACGGTCAAAATGTCTATTATCCCCCAGTAGATCTCAGATCAGCTCCGTCATAGGTGTCATAACTGGACACTGTCTCATAGGTAGACACGCCGCACGTCTCGGTGTGCTATCAAACGATTTTTGCAGGAGTTGCTTGGACGAGGAGGAAGAGGAGACAATCCCACACCTTCTTTGTACATGCCCTGCTCTCTCTTACAGACGCAAACTTCATCTGGGAGAACATTTCTATAATGAACCAAGCGATCTCATAAACAAAGACATGAAAAGTCTCCTTCGCTTCATCAGAAGCTCCAAATGGTTTTAACTAGTAGGAAACCTTTTTGTTCCCTATTAGATCGTGGTATCACAATGGACCTCTAATGGTCTAAGTGTGTCAGACGCTTTAATGACAGCCACTTTAACCTAACCTAACCTAATCCCTCATGGATGGAAACCTTAATAGGTTACTCTTACTAATACTAAAGAGGGGCAGTAGATAGTGTGAATCAAAATCAATTGAAATATACACTGATATATTGCTGTAACAATATGTTTTGGAAATCCCAGACTTCTAGATATTTAATGTCTGTATAAACTAAGTTGAAAAGGGTAGAAAAAAATTATAAAGGCCTTTAAGTTAGATTTTAGAGCCTCTGTGGTGTCAAAGCATGTTTTTTTTTTGAAGCTACTTAAGTCTTTGATGTTAATTGATATATCCCATACAATCGAACCGTACGTAAGAAAAATCGTACCACGTCTGTTGTTGACGTAACAAGATCATCCTCGATTGTATAATGAAATTGCTCACACTAACACCAACACCCCGTCTATGGTCTAAATCACATTGCTGAGGCTTGAACAATTGAGAAGACTAATGACGGCTTGAACGGCTAATGAGCAGCACTTTTCGTGGCAAGAGATACCTACTCTTGGAGGTTTTATTACATCCTCGCAAGTGGCAGTAAGCTAGTACAGCATTACCACATCCTAATAAAAATTGAAGTAGATTGGAGGAAAAAAGTTAAATGGATTGAGAAAAATCGAAGTAGATTTAAAATTTTGTTTACATAAATCTTAATTTAAAAATAATTTTTTTATTTAATTTAATTTGTTTTTATAAAAATAAAACTAAAAACGAAAACTGAAATTCTTGCAGATTTCTTATAAACATATTGAATTTCATTATATTGTATGATAACACTTTTTAAATTATTTAAGCAACAAACATAGAATATTGTTAACTTCATTTTTGGATTAGTATATTTTTATACATGGTTTTATAGAAATTCTTAGTTTTATTTAACAAAAAAACTTAAAACAAAAAATATCTGAAATTGTATTCATATTTTATTATATTAGGTATTTTTTATAAAAAAGGACATTATTATTACTTAAATTCAATATAATTTAACTAACAAATAAAAAGTAATAATAAAAAATTAAATTTATATATTGATGTCATATTGCTATATATTGCTTAGTAATCATTTCTATTTATTATTTTTCTATTTCTTATTATTTCTACGTATTTATTTTCTTATAATAAATAAATATTTTTTGCTATAAAAACATTAAACTTATTTTACTTTAAGTATTTTATTACTCATTTGTATTATGTTGGATGTTAATGTTTTTTATTTTTGTTTTGATTTTCTATGGAAATTCTGGCGTAACATTCTTGGGTTAAACATAGAAAAAAGAAGAAAATTTGGATTTTTGTAAACTTTAATAAGGTTGAAGAAGAGATTCTTAAAATGTAGTATATTTCAATATTTTTGTGATGGTGCGAAGTAGGAAGTACATTAAAAAAAAAATTAAAAAAAGGAGATCTATTTGAAGTAAAGTGGGACCACTTGTCTATTCTATGTCTATCCAGCTTTCTCTTCATGCGTCTACTTTCAACTTTTTGACTGTAACGTTCACGAGCTCGCCAAAAGTGGAACAACGATACCTTTATTGACAAATTTTTTTATTTTTTTTTTTTTTTTTATAATTTACACGCGCTCAAGGGATTATGATTACCCTTTAAATGTTTGAACACAGCGCGGGCGTGAAGTTAAGGAAGAGAAAGAAGGATAGGAAAGATGTGTGGCACGATGTTCTGAGACTGAAGGTTGTTGTCTCAGCTATTTTATCTCCAGGGATGGCGGCTGAACTAAAGCGGAGAATTCCGTGTCTTATTTCTATGACGCTTATGATTCACATTATTTTATTCGTGTTCATCCTTGTTGGGCATACTAGTTTAACTCAATTACATGTTGTTAGTGTTATGCCTGAACAACATGTAATGAGTAAACCAGCAACCCATTGATGACAATTTTAGAAGGTTTTTAATGGAATTAAAACGACATAGACGACCGACGGCAGGGATCGAACCTGTGATCATGAGGTTCACAGGCGAGCACACATCCATCGCACCACGGCAAATGTACTTATTTCCTTAGCTATGTGTAGGCTTATGAAAAAGCAATATGATATACAGGGAACAAACCTATGGTAGAACAAAATCTTCTAACACTGTTCTGACGCTTACAATTTAAAGATCTTTGCAATAAAAAAACATCTAAATTGTCTATAAAATGAATGTTTGATAGATTTAGTTTGATACTTATTTATAGTATTAAAAATTATATGGTAAAAATGCATTCAGTGAAAAAATGCTAATCAATAAACTAGGCCAAATTGAGTTTCACTCACCTACATACTACGAATACATACATATATATACTATGATAATTTGTGTTAAAAAAAAAACGGTTATTCATATCATGGAAAATTGAATATTATTCAAGTCCACAGATTTTTATTTTTTATTGGATTTCATTTTACATTTTCATTTGTGATCGAAGATTCGAAAATTGATTTGAAGATAAAATGTTCAATTCATGGACTGACGTAATGATTAAAGCAAAAATATTCTGCTGCCATTCATATCGCATCCACACGGTGCAATAATTGCTTTTACCATGAAATTAAAATCTGAACGAAATCAAAATGTGTTGCATGCTCTTAGGGAGGCAACAAAAAATAAAATAATATTGTGGACGCTTTTTAACAAGATTAAAAGAATATATTGCATATCGAATGGTTGCTGTTGACAGGATTTCACAGATTTAATCTGAAAGCTATGTCAACAGAAAATAAAATCATGTGACCGACCATCTATCTGGCCATCATCGAAGTTTTTGAGGTTTTGTGGCCTTCTGTGCTAAGGGCTCTTTGTGTCTGTCGATAAATTGACTTCAATGATAGGATTTATTTTTTTTTAAATTATTTAAATAAGAAAACCTTTATAAGCCTGACCATGGGAGTAGGTTTGGAATTTTAATTTTAATTTATTAAAAGCCTTCACGGTTAATATACAAAAAGCATAGGCTAAATAGATTTAAGGTGAGGTATAGCCTTGTTATATCCTTCCATCTTCCACATCAATTACGCATAATATTCTGAGTTTTCGGTCTAATACTTTGTAAGAAATAGCAAACCCACCGGAGAATAGATGGCACAGTGGACGAAAGATGTGGTCAAGCTGAAATTCATGCTTTGCAGGCTCTTAACACACTTATGCCTATCTTTGAACAAATGATTTTATAAATCAATAATATGATGAGGCAATGAGTTGACAAAGACAAATAACTAAATCACTAAATGTAAATTTCTCAGAAAGCCCTCAGTCCATTGGTGACTCTTTGGTTTGATGCAGAAATACGATTATTGTTTATTTGAACCAAGGATTATTCAATAAGGATATCTTATTCTTGACAATAATTTGGTCTACGTGTTTATAATGTATTTATGTGATGTTCTTCAATGATCCAATGAACATATTGCTTGAATATGGATTATAAGGATTTACTGCAAAACATTTTATATTATGAAGCAAAACCTGGAGGTCCTTTAATCAAAACATGGTATTGTTTGGATCAATGGTTTCGTTTGTAGAGCTAATATGATTAACTTATGTATAATGTTACGAAAATGTTTTTTTTTTCTTTTAACCCTTAAGTCAATATATCAAAATACATAAATATATTTTATTTTGATTATCTGGGTACTATAGGGCAAGTTCTGCATTTGGAAAAAATAGAACTCAGTATTTTGATCAAAGTTGACATTACGATGATAGTGAAGACGAATAAATTGGGTCCGAAAATTCCGTCTGTCTGTATGTATGTCTGTAACTCGATCTGTAGCCTTAGACACTAAGACTGTTTTCTTCAAGCTCGGTGCTTAAGGGTCTTCGTTAATTCCATAGAGGGGAAATTGAAATTTTTGTTTTTTGATAAAAAAGTTAGGTGTGATATTATGGACATGGACTACATTTTCTCATTAACGACTCTAACGATTTTAATCAAAAATTTTCAGCAGGAGCCCCCTTAAGTTCAAAATAGTATTACATATACAAATATTCGAAAACATTTTTTTGGGATTTTTGAAAAAAAAAAATATAAGTTTTTTTTTTGAAAAATCGTCAATATCTTTAAATCGTGTGAACGATTATTTTTTGAAATTATTTCCTTAAATCTATACTACTAAATACTTAAAATTGGGATGCCAAATTTTGTTCTTGAAAAATTTTAAAGAAATTTGTTATATAAAAAATTACTCTA
The DNA here is from genome assembly GCA_911387755.1 of Chrysotoxum bicinctum. Taxonomy (NCBI): domain Eukaryota; kingdom Metazoa; phylum Arthropoda; class Insecta; order Diptera; family Syrphidae; genus Chrysotoxum; species Chrysotoxum bicinctum. The sequence goes on from OU426990.1 coordinate 13,034,222, forward strand.
ATATTAACACAATTTTTGAACTTTGCTTGCATAAATTCATACTTTTCTGGAAATCAGGCGGCAATTCATTTTTACCTCATTAAATCCATGTTTTATATTTATAAAATGTATTTTAAATTCCAAAGTACTTTTACATAAGAGCAAGTTTGTGCGATCCAGTCGTGCATTTTATTTTTTAAGTTACTTGAATACACTCAATAGGATTTTGGGTGACAAAAATGGACATTCAATTGACTACAGTGCCGTGCACATGAACTATTCTTTAAAAGCGAAACCAGTTTGGGTTGAGTGATCTCAGAAAGTAGTCAACCCGTTTATTTGAGATAAATTTTATTATTTTCTATATTGTTATATTTATAATAATATGCACAAACATGAACAAGCTCTTTTTTTTCAAGTGTGAAAGAGAATCTAATTCGATATGGTATGTTATACATATAAACTATTAAATTAATATTATTGTAGCAAATATGCTCCGTCCCATTGAGAAATGTTTTCATATGCTAATATTAATATTAAGAAAATATTCGTAGTTATAATTTGCGAAGCAACGCGAGTACGGGTCGGCTAGTGTAATATAATGTGTACATATCTAAACTTTTATATGCAACATTTTTAAGAAAAAATGTTGGTATGCCAACTTTAAGTTTTTATTATTGTAAATAGGGAACCGTTTTTGAGATATCGAATCTAAAAAAGAATTTTTTTTTTTCAAAATTTCAAAAAATATTTTTTTTTTACGCTTCTTTATACAAAATTTCATTAAACTCCGATAATGAGAAATTCAAAATAAAATAAAATGGTTCTTGGGTAGGTACCGTTAGTAATATCTTAATTTTAATCTTTTTTTTTGAAATATAGATCGTAAGAATTAACAATTTAAAGAAAACAAAGCCTTATTAAAATTTTTCTTTACCAAGTTTAAAAAAACGAGTTTAGGGTTTTCGAAATATTGAGTTTTGTTAAATTTTTTTTTTTTTTGAAAATTTTAATAAAAAATAATATTCAGGTTTTTTGGTGAGCTTTAACATAAAAAAAAAACTGATAAAAATCGGTGGTACCCTTTTTGAGAAGATCAAAAACAAAAAAAAAGTTTGAAGAGGTACTATTAATAACTATTTTCCAAAAAAAAATTCAACCTTTACCTACTTAGCTTTAACTAAATAAATTTTTTTTTAAATCTGTCGAGCAGTTTTTGAGGAAAACAAATTTTCTAAAATTTAGAATAAATTTGTATGGGGTACCATTATTTTTGGTCTAAAGAAAAAGAAAAAAAAGTGTGGGGGGAATTAAAAATAATATTTACCAAGCTTAAAGAAAATCGGCCAAGCCGCTTAGGCTGAAGTCGAACAGATAGACATACAGAATTGCGAGACCCCCTTTTTTCGGGCTCTCTATCCTTGTAATATCAACTTTGATCAAAATCTCGAGTTCGATTTTTTTTTAAACTTGATAGTTAAAAGGTTTTTATTTCAATCTACAAGATTAAAAAAAATTTGTATTTTATGTCAAAATAACGATACCCACCATATAAATGTAAAAAAAAATGGTTTTTCAAATCGCATTTTTCTCGAAAAAACCGTCGATTAATTTGTATTATCTATAATTTAGTAAAATATTTTTTTTTTTAAATTAAGATATTACTGATTGTATTTTCCATTTCTCATTATAAGCATAACGGATTTTAATGAAATTTTTAAAAACAAGCTTCCAAATGTTTGAAAAACATTGCATTTCAAAACAATTTTTTAGACTTTGGAAAGAACTGTATATCTGATGCACTCTTATGCACTATTGGTCCCACTAGAACATGCAAGACATTCGCATTTGTAAATAGCTACTAACCTCCTATCTAACTATGCTAATTATTTTTTGTTATCAATCACACCCAAAAATTGCTGTGGGCTCTTAGTCTATTACGTTTTTTTTTTTGTAAAACAGAAATTCAAGTTAATAGAAACAGTCCCCAAGTGTTAAAAGCTTAAAAACACGTAGATATTTTTGTTTAAAGTATTTTGTCAAAAAGACGCTTCTGTTAAAACTTTTAACTGAAGCAAAAAAATGTCATTACAGAATTGTTCTTCATGTAGGAAAGACATTCCAATTTATCGTTAATGTGGTAATCTTTGTGTATTGTTTTATACTATTTAAATCAAAGATTATTTTTCAATCCATTTTTTTCTTATGAACTATGTAATAAAATGAGTTTCAAGAAAAATATTTTTATCAAAATTCGGTCGAAATTTTTATGATTTCTTCTCACAGGCATGGCAATGACAGTTTGGACATCGAAATGACATATTAATAAAATATCATGAATTTGTCAAATATTATATTTTAAATATCATCAACATTTATCATGTCATTTGGAAAAAATACGAACAAAGGAACGTGGACAAAATTCAACAATAAAAAGAAAAAATAAAGATTTTAAAAAAGGAAATCAAATTCTTAAATTCTCATGAATATAAATTTACCAGAAAAACGAAATCAAAAGAAAGAAATAAACTGGAATCACAATACTAATAAAGAAATTCTAAGAAAAGAATAACTTGCTGAAACACAGCTTATTGAAGTTGACAATCCACTTAGATCCTCTATCATGGTGAATATTTCGTTCCAGAGGTTAGTCCCATTTTGGAAGAGATTGTTCATCTAGGTACAAATGTAAACTAAGACGGAAGTTTTTGTTTTTTTCATTTACTTGCTGCAAATGTATTTTATTTTGTTATAAAAAAGATAAGGCCATTTCCTTGGTTTTCCCACATTATAGTAAAAGTGTCAGTTCCCTCATTTACGATAAAAATCGGTATCTCCTTTTAAATTCTCTCCAACTTTCCTCAACGCTCGCACTGTGATGCTTAACCATTTTAAGGGTATTCATAATCCCTTTAGTGCTGACAAAATTAAAAAAAAAGGTTGAATTGAATTTGTTTTTTCCAAACAAAATTTTGGGATTTTTAAAATAATTTCATAAATTTTATTATTAAGATTTCATAAGATTTATTCAATTTAAAGTCCTTGGAAACTGTGAATTTTTAATTAGAATTGATAAGCTGTTGTTAGCACCTCAGACCAAAATCTCTGAAACAAAACCAAATCCCAGTTATCCATCATCGAGACAGTTCAACCTTATCCGAGCTTATGACGAATTTTGTCTTCTTGCAGGAGTTTTTATTCAAGAAAAATAAAATGTTTTCCTCTCGGCAAATGTCCGAATCCAAGGTAGTGTATCCATTCCGATTGCCTGGTATTGCATTCATTTGCCTCTGCAGATGACAATATTGTTTTTTTTTTTAAAGAATGATATTGATTTGAAATCCTGTTTCCACCTTTAGCTCTCCAAAATGTGTTGTGAATTTTTTTTAAATGAAACTTCATAACGCAGGTTTTAGGATGACACAGATTGACACAGAATACCGAGAAATACCAACACGGAGAAGGACCATGATGAAAGTGAAATCATACCCTAAAGCAGAAGGAGTACAAAAATAAATCAAAATCGGTCCTAATTGTCATCTTCGTCGTTTGCCAAAGTAGAACTACAGAGAGGGAACGAACATACAAGATAGGGTTCACTTTCGGAGCTTATAACTTGACTTTAAATGGTTGGATTTTTGAGGTAAAGAAGTTTAAGAGATTTAGAAACAAGTGGACACCTCAAGTTCTCTAAGAACACAACGTTCGATGTTCCCTAAATTATATCAACTGAACATTTATTCGATTTTTTTATAAATTAAAATTGAAGTTATCAGTAGTATTTCAAAAAAAAAATCATCGGTCAAGCGACATCTGGTCTTATTATATCGTCGGCTTATTGCAAAAATTCACTTAACTCATATCAAAATGACACAAAACTCTATTAAATATCAAAAATAATTTCAATAAGTGCATAAGGTTCTCACTTATTTCAAATTTATAAAAAAAGAGACTAAGTAACTTTTCACTTCAATGATACATGAAAAATACTTCAGTACCAGGGTATTGCAGAACAGTGGATTGAATATTTTAATTTTGAGAAAAAAGGCAACCAATTTAAAAAACAGTGTTTGTTTTGTATTGGAAAAATACTTTAATATCACTATAGCTCAGAAGCACGAGTATATCAAAACTGCTCATAGTCTATATGAGCCAAATATGCCTTACAAGCTATTTAATGAGCCCTTATGACGATGTATTTCCGTACCCTAAATTGTATTGTGCTTATTTAAGACTTGATTTTTGCGATAGAGCTTAATGATATAGTTTAGACGTTTTTACTTGTGACTATATGGCAAGTTATGCATTCGTAAAAAAAATCGAACTCGAGATTTTGATCAAAGTTGACATTACGATGATAGCGTCCAAAAAACTGGGTCTCGCAATTCTGCCTGTCTGTCTGTCAGTTCGACTACAGCCTAAACGGCTCGGCCCATTTTCTTCAAACTTGGTAGATATGGGTTTTAATTTTTCCCCCCACATGTGTTTTTCTTTTTTTTTTTAAGACCAAAAATAACGGTACCTGCCATACGATTTTTTTTCTAAATTTTATAAATATTTTTTATTCTCAAAAACTGTCCCACAGAATTTTTTGATGTTGATGGTTGAAAAAAAATTTTTTGTTTTTGATTTTCTCCAAAACGGTACAGCCGTTTTTGACCTTTTTTTTATGGTAAAGCTCCTCCACAGTTTATATATTATTTTATATTCAAATTTTTTGGATTTAAAAAAAACATTCAAAATTTTTTTTGGAAACCAAATATTTCGAAAACCCCATGCTCGATTTTTTTCAAACTTGATAAATAAAAGTTTTTTTAACATAATCTACAAGATTTGAGAAAAAAAAATATTGTTTTATCTAAAACTAACGGTACCTTCCATACAAATTTTAAAAAATGGTTTTCGAAAATCGTATTTCTCTCAAAAACGGTTCCGAGAATTTTGCTAAAATTTGTTTTCTTTTGATTAATTTTAACGATCTATAATTTAATAAAAAAAAATTGAAATCTAGATATAACTGACGATAGAACGATTTTTTCGAATCTTTAATTTCTCATTATCGGCATAACGGAATTTAATAAAATTTTTTATAAAGAAGCTATTAAAAAGTTTAAAAAACATTGCATTTCAAAACTTAAAAAAAAAATATTGTTTTCAATTTTTAGAAAAAAAAGTCATTTTTTTTTGGAAAATTCGATATCTCAAGAATAGCTTAATATTTTTTTTTTGGAAATTAGACTCTTATTCGTACAAAAATAAGAACTTAAGATTGGCGTACCAAAATTTTTCTTAAAAATGTTTTAAAAATTTTGTACATAAAAGCTTGTTTTTTTAAGGAACCACTACAACGACTTATAATTTTTGTTCTAGCATAAATTAATATTTGCATAGCATTCTGTTTTTATCTCTTACTACTAAAAGAATTTAAAAAATTCATTTTATCCTTATGAACAGTTTTCTTTAATAACATCCGTATTTAAAATTCCAAGTCTATTACATAGGAGCAAGTTCGTGCGACCCAGTCGTGCATTTTATTTTTTTTAAATTCAAAAGAAATCATTTAGTTTGAAAAAAAATTTCCGAAAAATGGTTATTTCTGGTACCCCCCTTGGAACCATTTTTGTTTGTTTTTGATTTTCTCAAAAACGATACAACCGATTTTGATCAGTTTCAATAGCCGCGTTTAATTTTCGCCAATGATCCAGATAGATTAACCCTCGAAAAAAAAACTATACAGATCATAGTGACAGTTGTGTTGTATGCTTATACCCCTCTTGCTTATGATTGTTGATTTTTAATTTTTCGTTACACTGTAGTTTACTCTACCTTACCATAAAAAGCCATCTACGCGCCAAAAAAAGAACTAATTTCTGGATCTTTAAAATAGATCTAGATAGAGAACAGGATTCCAAATTGTTTTTGTAATACATGTTAAAAATTAATCCACATAGATCCGTAGATAATAAAACGCACCTAATATTATTGTGTATTCAAATTTTCAAACAATTTTTTTTTGGATTTTTAAAAAAGAAATCAATTTTTTTTTTTGAAAACTCAATATTTCGAAAACCCCATGCTCGATTTCTTTAAAACTTGATACATAAAAGTTTCTTAAAATAATCTACAAGATATGAGAAAAAAATGTTTTTTACTTAAACATAACAGTAACTTCCATACAAATGTTAAAAAATGGTTTTTGAAAATCATATTTTTCTCGAAAACGGTTCCGAGAATTTCGCTTATATTTTTTTCTTTCGATTTATTTTTAATACAAACAAAATTTGAAAACAAGATATTACTGACTGTACACCTATGTACCATGGAACGATTTTTTTAAATTTTGAATTTCTCATTATCCGCATAACGGATTTTGAAAATTCAATACATATCTCGAAAACGGCTCAAATTTTTTTTTGTAAATTTAATTTTTATCCGAACAATAATAAAAACTTTAAATTGGCATACCAAAATTTTTTCTTAAAAATGTTTTAAAAAATTTGTATATAAAAGCTTATTTTTTTAAGAAACCACAACAACGACTTATAATTTTTGTTCTTGCATAAGCCTCGTGCATTTCATTTAAATTTGAAATGTAAAAAGCTTCTTTTTTTATTATAGTGAGATACTATCGACATGATGGATTTAAATAAAATCTTGTTAAACGAAGATTCCAGAAGCTTAAGAAAAGTGAAAAAAATACTTTCCTTAGATGTTTGGAAAAAGTTAAAATTTGAATATTTGAAATATCTAGATCTTAAAAACGGGAAATTGATTTTTTCTTAAATTTCATTTTGATTTGCACAATAATTAAAATTAAAATTTAATTAGCAAAATAATAATGACTTAAAATAAGTTTACCAAACATGTTTTCTTAAAAAAATTCAAAAGTTTTTATATGAAAACTTATATTTTTCTTAAAATTAAAATAAAAATAAACATAACAACGATTAGTATTTTCAAGAATTCATACAGCATTGTTCTTTTTTAGTCCCAACTAAGAAAGGAGTTATAATAGTCATTTAAATAAAATGCACGAATGGGTCGGACGAACATCGTTTTATTTTAAAAATGGAAGTTATCAGTGAAAATGGTTCCGAAGCACGAAAGTAGTCTTTAAAAGGCTAAAACTATTTTTTTAAGTTGCTTAAACAAAATAAATTTATTCAAGAATACAAATTTAAAGTTCTTACAATAAGTTTTTAAATCTAAAATTTTCTAAAAAAAAATTGATACGCCAATTTTGAGTTTAAAATATTCGTACATACAAAAATGAATGACACCTTTCTCAAATATCTAATTTTTTGTATCAGTTATGCCGAAAAGTTTTGTAAAAAAGTTAAGAAAATGGTTCTATGGCAGGTATTCTTTTTAATATAATTTAATTTTGTTTTCTTAGTCATAGGTATATAGCAAAAATTAAGAGATGACAAAATTCGAGGGATAGTTTTCGAGCAATAAACGATTTTCGATAACGATTTTTTAATTTTAGGATAGTGGCTGAAGTTATTTTTGGATAAAAGAACAATTTTTTCGAAATTTCGAAACGCTGAGCTTCCCCAATAAAAATTGAAAAATCTTTTCAAAATTAATATATGTACAATTGATTAAAAAATTTTAATACTTAACTTAGGTTATCCTAAACCAAATTTTGTATTTTTTTGAAATCTGTGAAACATTTGCTTAGAAAAAAATACTTTCAAAAATTTCGAAAAAAAATTATATTTTACATGCAAGAGTTTGAATTGAAAACAAGTACCTAACCACAAAACAAAAACTACAGGATATGTGTTGCAGAAAGAGAACAAAAGTGAAAACCTTAACGTCCGTCGACTAAATTCCAAACTAGAAGTCAATATTTACATTTGATAAGTACCAAGTCGATTTGATAATGTTTTTATTTTAGGTTGCAAAAAGTAAGATTGAAATTTTTGAGCTCTGTTGTATGAAAAAGTCCAGGTGTCCGCTGGTTCTTAAGTGGAACTCGCAAAAACCAACAAAATATTAAAACAAAAAATAAAAATAAGATATATTTCCCTTATCCAAGAATTCGTACTATCCAAGATATTAAAAGACACTCATATGGCTTGGAGCCTTGGCTCAGTATCAGCAAAAAAGACTTTTCAGTTCAAAGACGTACCTATGTTTCAATTTTGTTTAAGGAGTATTCTGTTCACAAGATGGACTGTAAAATCCAACATTTAAGTCCAAAACTGAAGAAGATATATTTTTGAAACACCTATAAATTGCTTCACAGTTAAATCCCTAAGTAAGTTTGATCTACATTGAAGCTGTAAGACCAATCGAATATAAAATCAAATTCATTTTTTACGTAAATCTCTTAAAGAGATAGGTACATAAAAAATAAAAGCTTTTATGTTGTTTTGACGTTTTTATTAGTCAATAAACATAATTTAGAATTTATTTCAACATATTTTCTCTTTTACATCTTGCACATTTTCCTTTTATAAAACATAATGTTATTAAGCTGATCATAAAGTTTGTTTTTACTTCCGCACTAACCAAGCACATCGACAAAAAAAAGGTGTTTCGAAAGTCAATAAACTTCAAGTCAATCATTATAATCGATTATGGCGACAATTTCCGTATTTATTTTTTTGTTCTCCCTCTTTACGATGTGAGATAAAATTCCCATTACTTCAGTTTACTTCTATAGAACACTTCATATGGATATCGTTCAGGACATTTGAAATTGTGGTGAGGTCAGTTCCAGTTCCAATATCCTATATGACTCCCTATACTGGTAGTCCTTCGACTTTTAATGATTATTGAATATTTCTCTCAGAAGGAATCGTTCTGAGGTTGTTGCATCCTGTCACAGTTGAAAGAAAAGTATAAAACTAATTTCGAATACAAGCATATACACACATGTATGGAGTGTATGTTTATCTATAAATCATTCGCTGTACGCCATTCAGGACATTCCTGTGTTTGAAAAAGTCTCAATTCCATATATTCGATGGGGACCGATAGGAAATGATCCTGACCACTGCACTACAACTGGCAATCATAATCGCATGTCCTTGCTAACACATTCGTTAACTGGATTTTTTTTTTTTTCATTACTTCTATGTAAGTTCAAGGATATTCGCATCAATAGAGCAGAAAAATTCTCCGGAAGTTGGGATCAGCTAGCAGCTGTTGAATGATTGACATGCGTTTTTTCTATCTTCTCGTTTTTATTCCTTTTGGTTTTGAGGAAACTGTTTGGAAAAATAAGGTATAACTTCAAAATGTCCTTATTCATTTATATGAGAAAAGAAAACAAGCTTTCAAATGGTAAAAAAAAAAGTAAATTAAGGAAAGATTATGTAGATGTAAGATTTAAGGAACTTCAAAACTGAGTAAAGATATGAGTCGAATAGAATGAAACAACGTGTAAAGGGGTCAAAGTTTCTTATATTATTATTCCTGATATTTTTTTTAAACAGTTTTGTTTTTAACACAGTCTTTTTTGAAATATAATTTCAGTTTAAGAACTTGAACCTAGAAGTGAAAAAGGCTAATGTAACATGAAAGATTTTGTCATTTTTTCGGCGCCGTGTCGGTCGTTTACACTTATTTTAGGTTTCGGGGTGCTTATTTTCATCTAAATGTTGAATTCTGTTTGGTTATCTTTCTTATATTTTTCATACTTTTTAGCTTTGTTTTACTTAAAAAAAATAAAATTCTTTTCAGCCGAGGCAAAATAAAAAGTTATGCAAAATGCATAATACAAAAAGGGATTTTGACTACACTTAAAATGTTTAACCACAGTGCGATTGTCTTAGGAAAGTTGGAGAGGATTTCAAAGGAGATACGGATGGACATTGGTTTTGAATATCGAAATATCGCAAAAGGAACTGAGTCTGATAAGGCATTCCACATTCGTGTAATGCAGCTAAGCATTGTGAATTTAACCAATAGACATTGCCCGAATCGCGTGAATTACGTTTAAATTTTTTAGGAGAAGAATTCAACTGGCTATTTTTCTAGAACACTGTTTAAAAAAATAACGAAAGACAAGAAACACAGCGGCGCTGCGGTGCACGAGGAATTCAAATGTTTCTTTTATAGTTCTTTCACCTATCGCTTTTAGAGCTCTTTTTAGACTCTATCCAAGAGATTCAAGTGGTTTATTGGATCACCTGCATCAATATATAATTGTACTTGTAGCTGAGAGTACTGTCGTCGTCGGCAAAACAAGAAGTTTTAAACAAAAAATCATTGATGAGTATGAGAAAGAGAGTAGGAGACAAGACGGAGCCCTGTGGCACACTAGCATTTATTTAATGATTTTCAGTCTTAAAAACGTCCAACACAACTTGACTTGTATTGAGCTGTTCAAAATGTAGTTTCTAACCCAACGAACAAAAGATTCATCAATACCAAATGCACACAGAAAATAAGATCAAACTGGTGGAGGCCGATGATTTTTCAATAAATCATTTTTGTTTTAAAATAAAAGCTGTTTACTGCCCATGTTGATCTGATTGTTGTTTTGTTTTAAGTAAAGTGATTTTCATAAATTCTTCGCGCTAAGACAAGTGCTCAATTTCAAATCTATTTATTAATTTCATAAGGGGAGTACAAATAAGATAAGTCTTTTATAATACCTCGAAAATTGGACTCTTAGTTAATTAAAATTAGAGCTTTCTTTTTAACATTGCTAAGATTAAAAACAAAAATATATTATAGATTTGATACATAATTACTTTCCAGCTACTGTTTTATAAATTTTTCATTAAAATTAATAAGAATTGCTTTTTTCAATTATGATATTTTTATTATCTGCTTTATCGTCAATGTTAAGGAGTTCCAGAGTTTAATGTCATATACAAAAAATAGCCTTTATGAATTTAAATATGTGCTTAAAAGTGAAATAAGATTCATGGTTCTATCAGACTGTGAAAATCATATTTTTCATACAAGCATGATGGATGATGCCCTTCTTTTTAATATTTTGTGCAAGAAAATACAATACCTGGATTCAAATGATTGTTCAAAAATGCATCCTGGGACGAGTTCATGGTATTGAGAAACATGGACAAATTTTCGCAAGCCAAAAATGTACATACCTAATTATTATATCAGTAAAAGCAAAAAGTATTTCAGTGATTGATAATCCAGGTTTGGGGAAACTACTGAAGCTTAGTCAATATGTGGTACAAGCGACGATTTTCTAATTCTCAATTTAGTTTCAACCGGTGTTATATTAAAGAACATATTCAATTTCCGAAGACATCCATAGGTACTCGTACGTCCAACAGAGAGGTTAATATGGTCGACGGCTGAAAGTGAACGATTTATTTTAAAGCCTAGAATGAAGACAGTGCTCGAAAACTCAACTTGAAATTGTGCTAGAAAAACAGGTGGTAGATTGATAATGTCAACTTTCAGTCTAGAGATGGCAATAATTTGTGATTCAGCATAAGACCATTACATAGCGATCAATTGTGAATCTCATCCAGATCTTCAATTATTTTGCAAGTTAGATCTTCCAATAAGTTAAAGAGGTTCCCAAATATAAATTTGAGCATCATCTGCGTAGAGATGTAACATGACATTTTTGCAAGCATGTGGTAAGTAATTTATAAATATGCAGAACAAAATAGGTCATAGGATGGGACGCGCCAGCAAGCAAGCTGATTGGTTCACAAGAATTATTGAACAAAATAGGACCTAAGATGAGTTCGATGACTTAAATAGTCTAGTCTAAGACGAACCGACCTGTCACTGAAGCCAAAGTAAAGTTTTAGTTTCTTGCACAGAATACTGTGATTAGCTCGGTCAAATGCTTTTGTAAAATCCAGCAAATAGAGAAGCGTAAACATGCCTATACTAAAGTCGAACATCTTAAAGGACATTAACCATAGCCGTAGAGTAGCTGTGGACTGTTCGAAATCATGACTGCACCGGAGAAAATAAGTTACGAGCCCGCCCCCCGGTTTGACAAAACTTTTTCTAAGATTTTAGACATGCAAGGCTGCATACTTTTAAGCCAAAAATCTGATGCAATTGAAGGATTATTTTTTTTTAGGCACAGGAATTACCTTTGCACGCTTCCCACATTCTGGAAAAAGAGAGGTCGTGATACAAAGAATTTACTATTTGAAATTTACTGGATTTGACAACATAAAATGCTTTCTAAAAGTGATTTCTTAATTAAGACAAGTGATATTCTTGAAGCTAAATTTGTTATATTCGCTTTTATTTATTGATCCTTTCTTATCAAATTAACGAAGAGAGTTCAAATGATCTTATAAAAGTGGGTATTATGTTCGAGAAACAGCTCACACACTTTGGCCGAAATTTCAAGCCAGTTTTCGGATGAATGCTTTTGTCAGCAAAACAAATTGTTAAATTTCGTGACAAACACAATCCACACGAGATCCACCAAATGGGAATGCATCCAGAGAAAGTCACTGCGTGGTGTGGATTTTGGATCTGGGGGCATTATTAGTCCATGCTTCTTTTAGAACGACTTCGGCCGAACCATCACCGTCAACGGCGAATACTATCGGTCGATGATAATGCATTTTTTTTTGCCCGAATCAGATGACGTTGTGTTGAATTGAGGAAACACATATCCTTGACACCATATATCCATCCAGTGCACTGCAGTTCAGCAAGTCTACAATATTCCCTGAATAATCCAACTTCAACTTGTCAATATTATAAATTGTTAAGGCTGGGTGATTCAAGAAGCATTTTGGAAAGAAAAAGTACAACAAAATGCTTTTCGAAGTGCAAAAGGAGTCAAGCTGGAGCAAGGGTGTATAATGAGTGATCTACTTTTCGTCCTACTACTTCGCTATGAAAATCCTATTTATATAATTTTGAATGGTTTGAAAATTAATGTGTTGTTATACACGGACGGCATAGCTCTAATTTTTGATAATCCAGTATACAAACGATTATTGACAGCTTCGGTAGAAAATACAATGATTAGACCCAAGCTCTTAATTTAAAAAATCTGAAGTAGTCATTTTTGGAAGTGGTGGAAGGGCAGGCTGAATAGTGTCAAAGGCCAAATAATTTCAGAAAAAATGGTGCTATCAACTGCCTTCTACGATCCCCTGATTTGACGCCTCCCGGTTTCTTTCTTTAAGTATACTTGAAGGAAAAGGTGTAGATCAAGAAAACAACCACAACCTTTGATACTTAGGCACAAGAGCTCGCCTTAGCGCTACCGCCAGAGGCACCTACTTGACCGACATCATATTACATACGAAATATTAAAGCCGATTATATGACCAATAAAATTTAAAATATAAAATTGTATTTCATATCACTGTCAAGTAACCATTTATCGATTATTCTCCCAAATCAGTCATTCAGACAAATATTTATTGGTCTAAGAACTGCCAGGCCTATTCTACGGAACAAAATAGCTTTTTGGCCTTTAGTCCACAAAAATTGGCGTTTCGTCCGGGTGATCTCACATGGACTCGTCAGTTCATTATTCGTGCTAAGTCTTCTACTTGGCTGATTTATTTCAGTAACATATAGAATGTGTATTATAAAAACCTTCATATTCTACGGAACTTAAATACAAGTAGATTTCAGTTTCGAAACTCCAAACTTAGAATGGAGTCACATCTATAATAATGCTACTTACAAAGCTATCGGAAAAGAATATCTCAAATAGATAATGTTACTCAAAACAGTTTAAGTTTTCTAAAAAATATCTCTAATACCGCATTTTAATAAAAAAAGACTTTAGATGAAATTCACTTAGCTTTTTCCAAAAAAGGAAATACATTTCTTCAACCTAATATATTATTGCACAGAACCATCCCTTGTAATATCATGGGGCCTCGAAAAACCACAACTTAAGTTTCTTAACAGCCTTTTTTCGGAAATGAACAAATTAGCCTGCATTTAAAACGTTCCAAAATCGGTTATTTTTTAAATTACTTCAACATTCAAGAATTCGTTCGACAACACTCAAGATGGAAAATAATTCTTGAGCATGAGAAAAACAATGTGTTTCAAAATATACAACCTATGGAAGGCTATAGCCAAAAGAACGTTGTGGAACTGTAGAGAAATACCAACCAAAATATCCCTAGAATAGGTATTACCTTCAACTTCTTTCACGAGTTCTCCAAACCAAACCCTTGAAGCTTTGTACTGGTACGACCAACACATAACAGATATACGAGTACCATATTCTCAAGAACGAAAATAAAACATCTTTCGAAAGTCCTTAAAAGCAAAATCTTCTATCTAGAATCTAGAGCACCAATTCCAAAAAGTGCAACCACCATAAACTTGATTAAGCACACAAAACCGGGACATACCACCACACATAATTCCTGACGGAGAAAATAGACGATCTCTCCGCTCTATTGTGTGTTGCCTAATGTAGTTTCCAAACTTCCATATTCGAGAAATTTCAGAATATTGGTTAAGCTAATATAAAAGACAGACCATGGCGCATAATATATGAACGAAGGAGTCTTTTCAAAAAAATAAAAAAAAAAATGTCTTCCTTCCCTCGAATGAACCAAAGAAAAGGATGCACGAAATAATTTAAATGCTCGAGTGCACTTCAATACAATGGCATGAAGTATGCGATATGCAATATTTTGCTGTGCTGTGTCGTGTGTAGCTGTATGAATGCTGGGTTGGTGTTGTTGTTGGGTGGTTCGTGCATCATGAACGTCTTTCAAAAAGTTGTTGCTCCTGATTAAAATATCCACATGGAAATAAAGTTGAAATTTTGTATGGTCCATTGAGGGTGATAGTTTGCATTAAATTTAGACGAGTTGGTTGAAAAAAGTTTATTCGTTGGTATTTCTTCGAGACGAAAACCTAATTTAACGGTAAACAATCCTACGTCCTTCTTTAAGGTGATGGGATGTCTTGAAGATATTTTATACACAGATCTTAACCTTGGAGATACGAAGCTTAATCTTAAGGGGATCCAAAGAAGAGGTAAATAAATTGCACGGATGTTTTGGATGAAAAGGCTTTTATCTTCATAAGACTAAGAACCTTAAAAATTAATGTTCTTAGAGAAAAATGTTCATAAGTATAAAATTAAATTTTAAAATGATTAAAACAAAAAAATAGATGGAGCTAAGAACAGAATCCCAACAATCAACAACAATCTCAAATTTAAGAAGCTTCTGCATAAAAAATTTCATTAAAATCCGTAGAGCCGATAATGAGAAAGTCAAAATTCGAAAAAAAAATGTTTTATGGTTGGTACTGTGAGTAATATTTTAATTTAAATTTTATTATTGACTTATACACCTATCATTTAAATTAAGAACAAGAGAAGGAAATTAGGAAAATACTAGGTGCAGCTTAAGAGAAAAATACAATTTTCGAAAACAATTATTTTAAAATTTTTACTGTGGTTACCATTATTTTTATATAAAAAAAAATTCTTTAATATTGAAGATAGTATTAAGATTGTAGATAGTATTAGACTGTTAATTATCAAGTTTCAAAAAATTCGACCAAATTTTCGAAAAATGAGGTTTATTCAATCCAAAACATTTTTTGTTTTTCAAGTATGACTACACACTACTATTGAAACATGTAAAGAGTTTTATCATACAAAAAATGATCAAAATCGGTTGAATCGTTACAGCCCCCTAAATAACCATTTTTCGGACATTTTTTTCAACCAATACCTGCTAAGATTTTAAAAAATACAATTTTTACTTGCGATATAAGTACTGTTTGGCATGTTATGCATTCGTAAAAAAAATTTTTTTTTTTCATTTCATTTATTTCATATAAAACTATTTTTTTTTTTTTTTTTTTTATAATCTACACGCGCTCAAGGGATTTATGATTACCCTTTAAATGTTTGAACACAGCGCGGGCGTGAAGTTAAGGAAGAGAAAGAAGGATAGGAAAGATGTGGGGCACGCTGTTCTGAGACTGAAGGTTGTTGTCTCAGATATTTAATCTCCAGGGATGGTGGCTGAACTAAAGCGGAGAATGCCGTGTCTTATTTCTATGTCGCTTATAATTCACATTATTTTATTCGTGTTCATCCTTGTTGGGCATACTAGTTTAACTCAATTACATGTGTTAGTGTTATGCCTGAACAACATGTAATGAGTAAACCAGCAAGCCATTGATGACAATTTTAGAAGGTTTTTAATGGAATTAAAACGACATAGACGACGGCAGGGATCGAACCTGTGATCATGAGGTTCACAGGCGAGCACACATCCATCGCGCCACGGCCACCCCACTACATTGTCCTTCGAAATCAATCTAATAAATAGTATCAAAATTAAAATAACATTAACTTAAATGATGTAGATATTCGTATACATTTTAACTTAAATAAGTTCTTGAATTAATAAGTAAATAATAAATAATAATTATAAGAATAAACGTTGCATAATATTTATATAAAATTGAATTAGTTTCAGATATTTAAAATTCATTCCGACATGTGTTTGAGTAGCTCTTTTTGAAATCTCCCCGACAAGATGCTTCTTTGCAACTGAGGTGGAAGATTATTCCACAATCGAATTGCATTGACAAAATTATAATAATTCTCCTACATTATGTATCATTCGGGGTAAGACTAACCAAAGGGCTCTAGGTGATTGAAGGAAACTAAGATAATCATTCAAGTACTCATAATATAATTCATAATATTATATTATGAAGATTCAGAATCGATCTAAGCTTGAATTGAATGCAACATTTATTTTACGCCCGCATTCAAAATATTAACAAGAGCATGCAGTTCAATTGTAAGAAAAACAAGCCAACAGCAATGATTTTACCAGACGCATCCTTATGTTAGAACTCAACAAACTTGAAGACATTTTAAGACTCCTTAAGCCACCGTAAATTCTTCTAATGGAATCCGACGTAGCTTCACAATAATTCATTTTACTATTTATTATAAAGCCGAGATATTTAACTCTATCTACATAAGGTAAGATAAGGTCATTCAAATAAAGGGAGGAACCATCACATTCTGATATTTCGCTTCTTGCACACATCAGTCCAAATGATTTCAACAGGTTCAATCTTATTTTATTTAACTCAACCCACCGCTGAATATGTAATAGATCTTCATTTACTCGGACTATGCAGTCCTCTAACAATCCAGGTCTCTTAGACATTACAATTTACAATAAAATCAGGAAGCTCATTTATGAAGACACAGAAAAGAAGAGGCCCTAAAACAGATCCTTGCGGAGCACCTGTGTTGACAAGAAATGGGCTAGAACTTCCACTTTAGACAAGTACTAAACTATTTCTTAGTTATAAGACATTAGTTGAAGCCAAGGCCTTCAGAACGTGAAAATTGAAAGTTATTTTTGAGTTTCAACATACGAATTGAGTGATCAATGCAATCAAAGCTTTTTAAAAAATCAAGCATCACCTTTACACTTATTTCATCACGATCCATTGCTCTTTTGGGTTCGATTTTTTTTAAATTGACATTGCGTTTGACTTGACTGAGCGACCAGCCATCTCAACATTAAATTCAAAAGAGTCGCTAGAATAGAACTCACCAAATTCAAAAACTACCACCTTAGAAGAATCAGGTGCAAGAACCAGGCCCATTTCAGTTGGGCTAAAAGAGAATTTAGTTTTTTCATTATCAATAACGAAATAACTTTTAAAAATTTTCCATAGGACCTTTGAGTTTAACTATAAGGGTCAAGACGTTTCATAATATTATGTGCGCTTGACATTAGATATGTATGAATGAGGTTACTTTGTTATGAGCAAAGATATATTGACGTCTATACTCCGTCCGGATACTTTTGTATTTTTTGAAAAAGTGCTGTCTTTCTTTAATAAACTTTGTAATTTGAGAAGTAGACCATGGACAACTTTGAGACTCTAAGACTTTTGTTACTAGCGAAACTTTAATAGAGAAACTTTCGAATCAATATTTGGGGCGTAATATAAATCAATGAGACCAGATGTATTTATGTTTCGATGAAAGTTCAATTAATCAGTTTGGTTGATCGATCTAAATCTTAACATTTTTACAGAAATACTTCTTACATTGAATTTGAATGCACAAAAAAGAAGATCATGTATAAAATCTGATTTGAGCCAGCTCGCCATCGTGATGTTTGGTTCCTGGATATGAGTCGCAACTCCCTCCAATTCTTGTCTAAATGGACTAGGTCGATCTGAATGTGTCAGGATCCAAGCCAACAATCAAATTTATACAAACTCATACAAGTTCCTCTGACAGAACTCGAACTCGAGATTTTGATCAAACTTTACATGATGATAGAGAAGAAGAGAAAAGTGAGTTTCACAATTCTGTCTGTCTGTCGATGTTCTTTAAACTCGGTAAAATGCATTTTTAAATTTTCCCACCCATATCTTTTTTTTAATACGAAATTTTATATAATATTTTTCTTTTCTCAAAAAGGATTCTACTGATTAAATAAAATCAAAATATTTCATTTAGTTAAAGATATGTAGGTGGTGTTTAAAAACAAATTTCGAGAAAAAGTTATAAATGGTACCTACCCCCGTTTGTTTGTGTGTACCTCGAACTACAGCATAAGCTACTTGAGGTATTTGGTGATTCCTTGGAAGAGAAATTAAATACAGCTGTTATGCAAAATCTTATTTATCTTGGACTACATTTTGTTAAACAAAAATTTTTTCGTTAACGGCTCTACAGATTTTGACCAACATTTTTGAAGAGGAGCTACTTTAAATTTAAAATAAGATTGTATAAAAAATTTTCCGAAAAAATATTTTTTTGGGTTTTGGAAAAATCAATATCTTCAAAACGTATGAACGATTATTTTTTGAAATAATTTCCTAAGATCCATATTCATCATCATCGGCTCGACAACCGGGTTCCGGTCCTGGCCTCTTTCAACAAGTCTCTCCACCTATCCCGGTCTCTAGCCGACGCCATCCAGTTGCGCACCCCAAGGCTTCGGGCGTCCTGGTCTACGCCATCTCTCCAGCGCAAGCATGGTCTACCACGCTGTCGTCTACCATAGAATGTATCACAAAGAACTTTCCGAGCAGGTTCCTCTTCGCTCATGCGAGCTAGGTGCCCTGCCCACCGGAGTCTACCGAGCTTAATTTTTGTCACGATATCTGCTTCAAGGTAGATTGCGTACAGTTCATGATTGTACCGTCTCCGGAATCGTCCTTCCTCACATACGGGGCCAACAATTCTCCTTAAGACTTTTCTCTCGAACGCAGCTAAGAGGTCGGAGTGCCTTTTGCTAAGCACCCAAGTCTCGGATCCATATGTGAGTACTGGCAGGACCATGGTCCTGTACAGCAGTAGTTTTGAAGTTATGGTGAGATTTCTGGATTTGAAGAGCTTTGACAGACTATAGTAGGCTCTGTTGGATTTGAGAAGCCGCCCGCGTATTTCTTCTTCTATATTGTTATCGGCTGCTACTATTGACCCAAGGTATTTAAAGGATTGCACCACTTCAAATTCGTGCTCCGCAACCTTGATTGTTTGACCAACTGTTCCTCTCGCATTCGACGCCACCATGTACTTTGTTTTACCTTCACTAATGTGCAGCCCCAGATTTTGTGCCGCCTGCTCGATCTGGATGAAGGAATCGTGTACAGCTTGTTCGGTTCTTCCGATGATGTCGATGTCGTCTGCGTAAGCTAGTAACTGGCTGG